>JBBDGP010000782.1:1200000-1800000 GCA_037952835.1 Lithobates septentrionalis | reverse complement strand
CCAGACCAGCGCAGTCAAAAGCAGGGGCAGGACAGCAAGAGGAGGCTGGGGAACTCCACAGTGGCAGAACACCAGGGCCCGGAGGCAAGACAACCTTTGCAACCCTGATAGTTCTCCCACTGCTTTGGACCCTTATATTTTCTTGGTATGCTGGTGACATATATCTCTTGTTTTCTGCCACCCTGGGGGGGGGGGGGGGGGGTCAATACAGTAGGAAGGGAACTCACTGCAGAACATGTGAAAGAGTTGTTGTGGGGTCGTAGTAAAGGGCCCCAGGAAAGATATATATATATATATATATATATATATATGTATATATATATATATATGTGTGTGTGTGTGTATATATATATATATATAAATATATATATATATATATATATATATATATATATATATATATATATATTGCATTTTATAGTTGCCCCCCTACTTTTGTCCCTGTCCCCCATGTGCCCCCCCAAATATGAAAGCTGGAGACGCCACTGCAGTCTGACCTTGCCCTGCGTATGTGTGCTCCCCTCCATGTGTACATAGTTAGGTTATCATTTGGGTTTCTGCACTATTATATATTTTTTTGTCATTTACATGGTTTATGGTTTACTGGTGTTGGAAGAGTATTATTTGTCTGAATAAACTTAATTTAACTTTATTCAATCTGGTTTCTTATTTCGTAAAGGTACAGCCCACTGATCTGATCATCCTTGCTGGATACCTCCATGTGGTATCCCATACGCATGCGCACAGGAGTTACTGTAATTCATCCCAGCACCAGGGCATACACATGTGCAGCTTAGGGTACATTTTGAAAAAGTAAGCTAGCAGGCGGGCAATAAGCTTTTATTGCTAAACAGACAAAAGGGGGGAGGGGATTTACTAAAACCGGTGCACACAGAATCTGGTGCAGCTGTGCAAAGCTCCTCTTACCACGTGCTGCTGGGTCTTATTAGCCAGGCGCCGTATGAGCCATCAGGTTTCCTGTACTGCAGTATCCTTGAGTATCCTGGAACAGAGCATGGATCATTAACATTTAACTTTATCTTTGTTTGACTTTTTTTTTTTAATTTTACCATATACATATAAACGGACAACAACTACAAACACATTTAGCTTTATACACAATAGCCACTGTCTGAGGAAACAATGGTGGTGTGCCTGGGAAAGCAGGTTATGTGCTGCCCCCTGCCCGGTGGGATATTACGTGGAACGTGGGAGTGTCATGAGCGCATGCGCTCCTGCTCCATCATAGCTGCTCATTCGAGCATCCTGTGTTTGGCTGTGGCATTCTTCTTGTCTGTCCACCTGCAAGGTGATTAATGTGGTCAGTCTCTGGGTAGAGACCAAACCTAATTTAAGCCAGCCAAGCCTGCAGTGTTTTATGTTTGTGATAGAGAGTGATAGATTGTGTAATACCTGAACAAGCTGCCTGTTTGTCTGCCCTGCTCTGCTAGATTGGATTTCCCTGTGTATGACCTTGGATCGGATATCGACTATTCTCTAAACTCTGCCTGCCTTGTACCTGGACTGTCATGGAACCACTCTGCCTGTCTGCCAACTGCATGTACCTATTTGCTTTGCTCACTTCGCGCCTGCCTGTGCCTGGTGGCCAGGCACTATAGCATTGTGTATAAGTCCTGGGGGCAACCGAGCACTGGTAGGCCTGCTTGCTCTATGGGAAAGGGGGCTGCTATAGGCGAAGAACACAGTAGCCAGGTATAGTGTCTGACCACCTGCATTAGAGGTAAGGGTGACATGGGGCAGCTCGACCATTTGCATAGCACATACTGTAACTTTTTAACAATGAGTGCTGATTAATAAATATGGGTAGAGCTATGATTCATTTTGCACATATGTTAATTTAGTGGCCACTTGCAAAACACGTCACTGCCAAATGTAAAGTCAAACAATAAATATGACCTCCAAATTCCTTTTATTTTATCCTGCTGTGATCTGACTTCCTGTTAGGGGGTGGCTACTTTCGTTCTCCTTGGTCTCACTATATGTAGGAATGTAGCCACCCGCTCTTGCCCACCCCCAAGATGGATTATGGGATTTGTGGTGCGCATAGAGAAATGCACATGACCACAGCTGATGTGCACTGCTTGTTCCAAACAAAGAAATGTGAGGGGAAAAGGAGAGGATCGCAAGCTCAAGGGGGATGTTACAAGGATGTTACCCCCAACAAGGTCCCCTCTTAGTCCTTTAATGTGATGTGTGGCTTTAAAGTGTTACTAAACCCAGGACCCTGTATTCACTATATCTGGTCCCCCACAGTACAAAGAACATGGAAATGCAATTATTTTAGTAAATATAAACTGCTAAATACCTTTTCTCATAAGCAGTATATAGCAGTCTTGTGACTTCTATCAGTGTCTGGTTAAAGCTTGTAGGAGGAGTTTTTATTCTCTGGCTGTCCTATGAGGCTGCAGGACCCCTGACTTTGTCTGGACAGTGCTGATTGGCTCTTTGCTGATCACATGCACCCTCCCATTACAAAAAAAAAAAAAAGAAACTCTCAAGCAATACACACCAAACTGAGCATGTGCAGAGTGTTCCCAAGGTTCTGTTCTATCAGCAGATGGTTAGGGGACAGTAAAAGAAGGGGAGGATCAGAGAAGACAGGATCAAACAGCCTTTTTACACAATGCAGAGAATAAACCCCTATGCTTTACTGCATATATTGACTGATTTTACTGTTGTGGGTATAGAAACACTTTAAGGGAAACCTATGTGGTAAGGTGGGGGCGTGGACAAGTTAGACTTTTACAGGAAAAGTCAATATTTGCATCATCCGAATAAACCCCAGACCATCCCTTCTAACCATTTTTGCTTCATCACAATGAACCGATTGCTCACATTCCTCACCCCTGGGGACTGTCTTACCATTTCTCATGTTCTCAAACCCCTGGTCCTTGCGATCTGGTGGTAGACTTAACCACTTATCGGTTTGGTCGAGGTAGCGCATGGCGTACACCCCTGGAGCGGTGGAGATCATAGTCTGTTCAGCACAGCCATAGGGGACTCGGATCAACTTGCTCACTCCATCCGCGCTCAGGCTGTTATTAATGGTGTTTATTGGGTTGTCCACTGTGGGATAATAAAACATAGATTTACCATGAGGATAAATGATACATTTTTCAGTGCAAACTGAGATCTAATGGAGGAGTTGCTAAATGCATTAGTGAGAACGAAAAATTATAATCTAAATTTTAAGATATATATGGAAAAATGATGAGCATAACGTTACACTATCTTATCAGTGTGTGATCATGTTTAAAAATGTAATCCAATTTCTAAATATATATGTCCATCTGCAGGAAAAAAGATTTAAGAGTTGTCCAATCAGCAATACTCATGTTCCCTGCTGATTGGATGGCTCTAGCTCTGTAGGGGGGTATGTTAGACCTCTGCAGAGAGATCACTGCTTTTACACAAAGAACAAGGTTCGTTTTCTACAGCATGCTGGCAGGGGACAGGCTTTCCTACTCAGGCTGTGGCTGCCTTCCACCAAAAAAAAAACCAAACAAAACATACGACTTTTGCAAAGCTTTTGTTTTGCTTCATACTGAATTTATTTAGCTGATATGGAATAAAAGATCAATTAGCCTTTATTCAGGTCTATTCCTATGGACACTTTCTTTGACCTTTTAGGTGCATGCCATGTTTGTCTAAATGCAGCCATGACAGTACTTACTGGTAATTTTCATACTAGAACGGAAATCAGCATCTGGGATCGCATTCGATGGTAACTCCTCATCGAACCGTAAATCTTTCCTGGATGCATCTGCATGAAAAAGGAGACAAAAAAAAGTGTGCAAGTTACAATATGTGGGATAAACAGGACCTGTATTTCCTTTGACAATGTTAACAGACAGTAGAGCATTAATTCAGTCTTGCTATATAGCTTTAGTCATGTTGTGATGCACTCAAAACCAAAGACGGTCTGCTATGCAAAGAGATATTATGGATCAATTGGTTACATTTGATTTTGAAATCAGGTTGCGCATATTAAGGTTACACAGATGTTAAGATTGATATGGTCAATACAGACAATCGGACTGTAAAGATAAAGAGAAAAAAAAACTGTTTACATGGATATGGAGGGTAATAAAAGGTTTTGTGGGATGTGATGTCCTCAATTCTATTTAAAGAGTATTTTAAACATTTCTAAGACAAGAGGAGTTTCCCATATATACAAGAGGACATTCATGATTTGTCATAAGGGTAGTACACGCAGGGCCGGGACAAGGGGGGGCAGAAGGGGCCGCTGCCCTGGGCACTGAGGTTCAGGGGCATCACAAGGAGATTGGGGGGGAGGGGATTTGTGTTGGGAGGGGAGATTTGGGGGGCGGCTGGAGGTAAGAGTTGTTTTAGGAGGGAAAGTTTGGGGAGGTGTGCTAGGAGTGGGGATTTGTGTTGAGAGGGGAGATGGGGGAAGAGGATTTGTGCTAGGATGGGGGATTTGGGGGTTTGTGCTAGAAAAGGTAATATGGTGGGGGGGATTTGTGCCAAGAGGGTAATTTTTTTTTGGGAGGGGGATTTGTGCTAGGATGGGGGATTGGGGGGATTTGGAGTGGGGGGGAGTGGATTGGGGCTAGGAAGGGGGATTGGAGGAAGGGGGATTTGTGCTGGGAGGGGGGAGGATTTGTGCTCAGAGGGGAAATTTGAGGGGTAGAGGATTTGTGCTGGGGAGTGGAATTTTTTTTTGGGGGGGGGGGGGTATGCTGGGAGCTTATGTGGATTGAGAGGATTTGAGCTAAGCATGCAGATTAGCACTCAATTTTTTTGGGGGGGGGGGAGTTTTGCTGACACATAATGCTCTTACATGTTCGCTCTGGGCTCTAGATGACCTTGTCCCGAGTACACCTAGATGGAATTATTAAAGGGATGTGAGGAAATATTATAGAGAAGGTAAGATACCCGCCAAAGGACCTAGAGGCTATATCGATCTTTAGCCTCACAATAAACCAAGAGCAGATATTCTGCTGCAAACTCTAATTCTCAGCCTACCAACCGGTACCCTATAATCATCGGCCACTAAAACAGTCTCTGTGAAAGTTCTAGAGACATAAAGGGGAACTGCTCCCCATTTTGAAAGCCTCAGAACCGTATATGAATCCATCCAACAAACGGACTAGTCCATATGAGTTACAGCACACTTACGCATTTCACTCAACAAGGAGCTTACTCTAAAGCCGTGTACACACGATCGGATTGTTGGCCAACAAAACTGTGGAATTTTGGCCCAAACTTGTCTTGCATACACACGGCCACACAATTGTTGGCCTACAATTACGACCGTAGTGACGTGCTATGTGGTTTTTCAGCTCTTTTGCGCCACCCTTTGGGCTCCTTCTGCTAATTTTATGTTAGTAGAAGTTTGGTGAGTGTTGATTCGCGCTTTTCATTTCGCATTTTTCATTTCACACTTTTCAGTTCGCACTTTTTAGTTCATTTCTGAACGGCCGTTCGTCAACTAGCAATGTTGCGGAATCGGAGGAGATAACGTGTTATTTATTATTTGCCTTGGAGTTATTGCTTTGACATTATTTTTTTTGGTTGAATAATGATTTGATTTGGTATATTTTCTATATTTTTGGATGCATAGAATGTACTTTTTTGGTTAAGTTCTATTGGAAGATAGCATGTCTAATTTTATTTGTTTTATTTTTTTAATGCACAATAAAAAAATTGTGTAGAATAATACTTGGCTATGTGTTTTACTTTAAATGACAGTTTGGGAGTAGGCAGTTACATTTAAAAAAATAGAATGTATAATTGACAAGGGACACCAACATAGTTGTATCTTTGATCTTAAAAACTACGGGATAATGGTGTTGTGGTAACTTGCCCAAATAAAAAAAAAAAACAAAGCATAATAATATTATTCTTGATATCACTAGAAAAAAAAAGCCTTTGAAAATTAGTTTGCAATAACTCCATCAGTATCACCAGCAAAGCAGCTTCATTATCATCCCATTAAAGAAGAAGAGAATTGTGCGCTGCATTTCGAGATTTCATAATTTGTCACGTCACGAATGTTAATTCTCCATTATGAACGCTAGTTTACAAGACCGACCGCTTCTGGCTCGTCCTTGCTTCCGAGCATGCGTGTTTGTACTTTGGACTTTTGTCCGACGGACTTGTGTACACACACTCGGAAAATCGACAACACACATTTGTCCGCGGAAAATTTGAAAACCTGATAGCCAACATTTGTTGGCGGAAAGTCCGACAACAATTGTCCGATGGAGCGTACACACGGTCGGATTTACCGACAACAGCCGGTCATCGAACATTTCTAGTCGGAAAATCCGATCGTGTGTACGCGGCTTTAGGGTTTGTTGTTTGGAATATTTACCACACAATGTTACAAGTCATGTGAGTGGACATGACTGGTGTGAATGTACCCATAATGAACTTGCATAAACATATTACCGCTCTGTACCCAATATCTGTACATTTGTAAACTTTCTAAAATGCCTGATACAATGAAAATATAGAATTGTAGAGAAGGTAGGGATAACAAAAGATAGTAGGGAGGAGTCAGAAGGGGTTGGAGAAGCTTAACCAAGAGAAACACTTGCCAATTATAGGGCATGGGTTGTGGTCCATAGAAACATAAACAATAGAAGCCATTAAACCTTTTTAGAAATAAAGCTGATAGTTTATGTGATTTGGCAAAATCAAACGATAGGCCTCATTGTGCTAAAGCAGGGGTCTCAAACTAGCAGCCCTCCAGCTGTTGCGAAACTACAATTCCCATCATGCCTTTGCCTGTGGGAGTCATGCTTGTAACTGTCAGCCTTGCAATGCCTCATGGGACTTGTAGTTTCGCAACAGCTGGAGGGCCACCAGTTTGAGACCCCTGTGCTAAAGACTCTTCTCAAGTGTTTCTAAAGAACTATTAGTGGGCATGTTTATCTACCTTCTACCTCTTCACTATTGGTCAGTGAGGACACCTATCACACTGGCAGGCCAATAGTGATGCTCTGGGAGCTGCTCAGGGGACAGAACAAAGCACAAGACTCTTAGTCGATATTGGTATTTGCATATTTGCATAAGTAGCGTTCTGAAAGATACCCAAGGTTGTAGCAATCATCCAAAGCTTAGTATTAGAGATGTGCACAATGGAAAAATTTGTTTCTGGACTCATCATTGGATTTAATCATTTTGTCGTATTGTTTATGTTAGGCCTCTTTCACACTGTTGAACTCCGCCAGCAGATCCTCCTGCTCAGCAGGTGATCTCTCCGCTGAGCGGACACAGACACAGCCCGCTCCTCTCTATGGGCGGGCGGATGTTAACGGACCGCTTGTCCGTTTACCTTTAACTTTTAACCGATGCAGTCTGTTTTTGGCAGATTGGATCGGATGTTGGCGGGTGTCAACGGACACATGTCCTTTGACACCTTTCGCTCCATAAAGATGGTCCATTGGGTCCGTCTGAAAAACTGGCAGGTGCACCCAAATAGTCCGCCCATGTGAAAGGGAGCTTAGAAGGATTTGTTTTAGAAATTTGTTTCATATATTCGGATTTGTTTCATATATTCGTTGTTCCGAATTTATTCGTATTTTTGGAAGTTATTTCAGAAGATTGGCTATATTAGTTTTAACACGTTATTCATTATTTCAGGAGATTACATGTGCACAAAGAGAAATGGAATGAGGTAATTGGACGATATTGACTGGAGTTGCGTGCATTCAAAAGTAACAAAATTAATTTTGGATTAATTCGTTATTTTATGATTCTGAGGTTCTTATTGATCCACCTCCAGCCATTCCAAACACAATAAGTAGGAATAGTCTTATTTCACTTTTATACTTTTTTTTTTTTTTTTTTAACAAGTTTGGTCTTTATTTGAGAAAAAAATGGTACATAACACATGTCAAATACCGAAATTAGTGAGTAAGTACACAACTGGAATACAGCATGCATATAATAACCAATAGACAATGCGGTGATACAGTATACAATTCACAGAATCAGGGTAGAAAAAATAAAAAATACAAGTGCGGAAGGGATGAGGAGGGGGGGGGGGAGAGCAGCCACCACAATACATAGCCCAATATATGTTATTCAGGAAAGGATAGAATCTCTGAGTGGGCATTTTTAAATTGGGTCAGTCCAAGGTTGCCATATCCTCAAGTACTTCTGGGGACATCCCCTGCTCATATATGTCAATTTATACATAGGCAAAACAGCATTAATCGAGTTCTCCCAAGCCCTCAGTGTGGGAGGCAGGTGAGAAGTCCATTATAACAGGATCTTTTTTTTGGCATAGAACAGCAGCAGTGAAAGCAAAAATTTGGTGTATCTAGGTCTCTGGTCATCATCCTGTATGCCCAGCAGGGCCAATTCAGGTGTCAGGGATATCTCTAGCTGAAGACGGATATTAATGAACTCCACTATTGCAGACCAGTAACGGGAGAGCTTAGGACAGGCCCAAAACATATGGATATAGGTACTATCAGGAGAATGACATCGCGGGCAATTCGGGGACCTCTGTGGGTATATTCTATGCAGTCTCTGAGGCGTGAAGTATATCCTGTATAGGAACTTTTGGATTAATTTATCCCTCGAAGATATCACTAGCCTAGAGCTGTCTTCAAAGAGCTCTTCCCATGTTTCCCTATCTAAAGTCGGGATCTCTGCCCACCATTTATCCCACAGTGTATCCATTTTGGGTGAATCTTTCCTAAGAAGGGTCAGATACAACGCAGAAAGGGGTTTGTCTAAGGTTTCTTGCGCCAATAGATCCCTAACTACATCTGCCTGAAGGTCGGGTGGCGTTGGGAACTGTGCACGGAATGCATGGCGTAGCTGGTGGTAACAGAACAGCATCCACACAGGGAGGTCATGTCTATTAGCAAGATCCCGATAGGGTAGAAGGGATCCAGCCAAGACGATATCCTTCAATAGTTTGATACCATATCGGGCCCATATTTGCGGATCAGGGATTGTCCGAAAATGTGGGAGAGACGGGTTCCCCCATAGCGGGCAGAAGAGGGACCATTGATTAGGGGATATAAACCGTTTCCTAACCAGTCCTCACACCCTTAGGGTGGCCCTAGTGGGGGTCGGCAAGGAAGGGTATGCCAAGGCTCCCCGATACACCAGGTTGCCCAATTCTTTGAGAGATATTCCACATCAGCTGCCTCTAGACAGACCGCAGCATTGGTCTGAGACTGCTCAAACCACCACCTAACCGTGACCAACATTGCCGCCCAGTAGTACCCCAGAGGGTTAGGCAGGGCCAGTCCGCCACAGCTAACAGGGAGCTGGAGAGTCGATTTGGCCATCCAAGGGGAGGACCCCCGCCACAGAAAGGAGCCAATACAACTGTACAAGTCCCTAAAAAAGGCCTGGGATATCCACGTAGGGCAGTTCCTAAAAATGTGATTGAACTTGGGAAGGTAGATCGTTTTTATAATATTAATTCGCCCTAGGAGGTTAAGGGGCAAATTATCCCACTGAGAGCAATGATCTTTAAGGCGTGTGACTATGGGCTGGAGGTTAAGGCGTTGAAAGGATTGAGGACCTCGTGCAACCCTAATTCCTAGATACATGAATTCATCGACCCACCGCAACGCAGTCTGGGATGCAGAGTCTCTGGCCTGCGCATCCAGAGGGAACAAGACAGACTTAGTCCAATTGATGCAAATTCCAGAGAATCGTTCAAATTCATCGAAAGCCTCAAGGGCAGCCTGTAGCGAAGGGCCGGCATCATGCAGATACAACAGGGTGTCATCCGCATAGAGAGATATTTTCTCCTCCAGAGGGCCAACCAGGAGCCCCACAATGCTGCTGGAGTCCCTGACCAGGACCGCCAATGGCTCCAAGCCCAACGCAAATAAACCTGGGGATAAAGGGCAGCCCTGCAGGGTCCCCCTCTGGAGGAGAAATACATCCAAGAGAGTGTCATTCACCCTAATCCGTGCCCTAGGGGCCTTGTATAACAACGCCAGCCAGTGAAGAAACTTCCAAATTTCCGCAACACTGCCCATAAGTACTCCCATTCAACGGAGTCAAAAGCCTTCTCCGCGTCCAGAGAGGCTATGACTCTCGTGCCCCAGTTGCTATGGGAAGCAGCCAAATTAAGAAAAAAACGGCGAATGTTGATATCCGTGCCCTTCCCCGGCATGAACCCGGTCTGATCCACATGAATGAGGTCTTCTATTACCCTACCGAGCCTGAATGCCAATATTTTTGCTAGCAACTTGGCATCAGCATTAATTAGGGAAATAGGCCGATAGGAGGCACACTCTTCAGGGTCCTTACCAGGTTTGGGCACCAAAACAACAAAGCAACAGCCTACCATTCTTATCCCCAAATTCAAAAACCCTCTGGGCGCTATCAAGCATAAATTTCCTAGTATGTTCCACCCTAAGTAAGGACAGCTCCCTACCAGGGCACATAGTTGGCCTGAGCAGGAGACCGCACATACTCGGCCTACCTCAACTTCGCCTGCTCCTCCAACCGCCCCAGAGACTGCGCAGATTGCCTTTTTTTTAACAGCTATACGGGTCATGTATTCACCTCTCAGCCATGATTATAAGGTGTCCCACACTACCAGAGGCCCAGCCGATTCCGCATTACTGACCCAGAAGGTATATAGGGCTTCCAGTAGCTCTTCCTGTATGTCAGGGTCCATAATCCAGTACTTGGACAACCTCCATAGCCTTTCGCCCTCCCCATGACAGAGCCTGATTGTGTCAGAGATCAGAGCATGATCCGAGATACCTCGTGAGAGGATCTCAGCAGAGATCACCCTCCGCACCAAGGCGGGGGAGGCAAAAGCCAGATCATTGCGGGACAGGGTCCGGTAACTAGTAGAGAGGCAAGTATATTCCCTATCAGAGGGAAGGAAATGGCGCCAAACATCAGTCATGTGGAAGGCGGAAGCCCAGCCGGAGAGACCATGCTGCTGGGGACCAGAGGCGTGCAACCTGTCCATCTCTCTAGAGGGAGCCATGTTAAAGTCCCCTGTAAATAAAACGTTTTTAGCATTGTTCATCGTAACATGTTGCATCAGTACGTGGAGCACATCTATATCGGCCGGGGGGAGGCAGGTAAATACCCACTATCACAAAAGGGATCTCTGAAATCAGAGCGTGTAGGAGTACATACCTGCCCCCTGGGTCAAGTTTAACATCCAAAAGCTGAAATGGTAAGTATCTGTGCACCAGAACACTAACCCCCTTGGCATAGTTAGAATAAAGTGCATGGTAATGAGCACCGACCCAGGCCCGCTTCAGACTGAGAATGCGGGAGCCCATAAGATGTGTCTCCTGCAGAATACACACCTATGGACGGAGTTTCCGTAGGTAGTTGAGCACTAGAGACCGCTTCACAGCAGAGTTGAGTCCCCGCACATTCCAAGACACTACTAGGCACCAGTGTTGCCAACCTACCAGATTGAAATTTACTGACACAACACCCAAAATTTACTGGCAGAGCCAAGTTTTTACTGGCAATTCCAAAAGTTACAAAATTACAATTTTAAGTGCAAATTACAGTATTTAGGCTACAAACAAATACAATATGCAATTAGCATCTGATTTAAGGTAGATAATAAGGCAAAAAACATATTTCTTATTTTATTTTCAGTTTAGTAAGTAAGTAGCTCGGGCACATTACTCAGGAGGGCAAGAAATTAGAATGGGAGGCACACACATAAATTGACTCTCACAGTAACACCGATAGCAGTGTACAGCAGCACAGGCGAAAATGATGAGACCTCACTGACACAACACGTCACCTCCTGAGTCACAGTGAGAGTCTCTCTCCAAGCCAAGTGGTCCCTCCAGTCCACTCCAGTCTAAATAGCAATGACAGTCCCGGTCCCAGCCTGCCTTGCTCCCATACCGCAGACCCACACATGAGGCTCTGGCCGCTCTGCTTGGCTCCATTGCACCATAACATCACACGACATGCTCAGGCACCGCCCCCGCCAGAGCCACCCGATCGCACTGTAGCAGGCACTCAGATGGTCTCAGCCGACTTCGGACCAAGCCGAGCATCACAGCCATATTTTTTACTGGCAACCTTTTACTTTTACTGACATTTACTGGCAAGAGGAAATTGCCTGTTTTTTACTGACTGCCAGTAAAAATACTGACGGTTGGCAACACTGCTAGGCACTTAGACATGGTAAAGATACATTGATAAAAGTAAGGAGCCCCAGGAGCAGTGTCACCCGGAGCCAGTACATCAGGGATGAGCAGCTAAGAGTCGTGGACACAATTTGACCACACAGCCCAACATAGTCATGTGCAACACCACTGTTAAAGATTAGATAGACATTGTTAAGCATTCTCAGTGAAAGACCAACAGTAACTCTAAAAGAAGTAATTATCATCAACAACCAACCATAGTTAGCAAGTGCCAACCCTCCCCTCCCCCCACCCCGTGCACCTCAGAACAGTGAGGAGCACTTAGGACCCAAAAAACCCCTAGTCCAAGGACTAAAAACCTTTAAGTTGGGGTCGTGTAACCGAACAGCACATTACAACAACACCAGTGACAGGGGATCTAGGTGTGTGTGTGCGTAGCAAGTCTCATCCCTGAGCTATTGGAGTAACTTGTAATGGACAAAAAAAAAAAAGAAGGTCTTATCTTTCGCCTGACTAAGCAGGGGCACGTTCTTTAGAGTCTGTTGCAAAAAACAAATAGTACTTGAACGGAAAAAAGCAGCGGTCTTAAAACCAGAAGTCAAACTGGGGTTTAGTAAGGATCACAGAAAAACATTTATCTGCGAGTAGTAGTGATGGGCTAGTGTCACTTAGGATATCCCGGATGGGGCTCAGGCAGCAACTGTGAGGGATCAAGGTAAGTCAGCCCATCCTGGATGGCCCCAAAGAACCACAACAGTGCGTGGGGCCAGGGAAGTTATCCAGGCATGTAAATAGGGACACAGTAACCCAAATCCGGATAGGGAATAGCCGATCATACCAACACTTTCAGAAATGGCAAAGTAAGCAGCACTGTCCTTCTATGGGGGTAAAGCTTCCAACCAGGCGGATGCATCCTTAGGGTTAGTGAAAAACCAAACCGCCTCGCCGTCCACCACTCGGAGCTTCGCAGGGAACAAGATGCTGTACTTTAATCCTCTCCTCCGTAGGCTAGCTTTAACAGCATCAAAAGAGCGGCGCTGTCTCTGGGTTTCCATAGTGTAGTCGGGGAATAGCAGGAGCTTGACGTTCCGGAACGGCAGCTCGCCCACAGTGCGAGAGGCCTGGAGCAGTTCATCCCAGTCTCGAAAATTGAGCAGCCGGAGGATGAAGGTACGGAGTGGGGCCCCCTCCAGCCCAGGCCTGGGCGGTGCATGGTGGGCCCTCTCGACTGCAAAGTATGGAGAAAGTTGAGTGGAGGGTAGCAAGGAGCGCAGTAGGTCTTCCATAAATATGGCCGGTGATCGCCCTTCAACTCCCTCTGGGAGACCTACAATCCTTGGGATTAGAGAAAAACCGAACCGCCTCACGGTCCACCATTCAGGGCTTCGCAGGGAACAAGATGCTGTACTTTAATCCTCTCCTCCGTAGGCAAGCTTTAACAGGATCAATAGAGCAGCGCTGTCTCTGGGTTTCCATAGTGTAGTCGGGGAATAGCAGGAGCTTGACGTTCCGGAACGGCAGCTTGCCCACAGTGTGAGAAGGCCCAGAGCAGTTCATCTTGGTCTCGAAAATTGAGCAGCCGGAGGATGAAGGTACGGGGTGGGGCCCCCTCCGGCCCAGGCCTGGGCGGTACACGGTGGGCCCTCTCGACTGCAAAGTACGGAGAAAGTTGAGCGGAGGGTAGCAAGGAGCGCAGTAGGTCTTCTGTAAATAGGGCTGGTGATCGCCCTATAACTCCCTCTGGGAGACCCACAATTCTGAGGTTGTTCCGGCGACTCCTATTCTCGGCATCCTCCGCTCTGTATTCAAGGGCTCTGACTTTCGTCTGAAGGGTTCAGATAGAAGCAGTATGGTCTGTAACTGTATCTCCACCGTTCCCACTCCCCGCTCAACTTCCGATACCCTGGATCGAATTTTATCCAGATCTTGCCTTATTAGTCCCACATCAAGCTGAACCTCTTCGATCTTAGATGCCAGGGTGGTCTGGCATGTGGCAATAGCAGTCTGGCAAGAGGTGATAGCTGCCATGATCTCCGGTAGTCCCGGGGGTGCCGATGCAGAGTCCACCTCGTGGTCTGTTTTCGACGCCATATTGCTATGGCGCGCAGGGGATCTCAGAGAGCAGGAGACCTGGTTAGGTTCCTCCGGGATATTCGGGGGGAATTTCAGCTTTTTACCCCTCTTTTGAATGCCAGGAGTTTTGGAAGGCATTCAGAGACCCCAGGGTCCCTCTGGTAAGCACAGTCTCAAGATGCGGATGAAATTCCGAATGACATTCCGGGAGAGCTCAGGGAACACGTCCACTCAGTCCGCCATACTGACCACGCCCCCCACTTTTATACCTTACTGTATTTATTGCAATATGTTTCCATGTCATATGTAGTACATTTTTTTATAACAATGAAAAATGTTAATGCAACTAGAAACAAAATGGATCAGAATCAATTGGGATCATTCGTTACGTTATTTCAGGTGCTTCAAAAATTAACAAAAAGGCTCAAACTATTGCATCTTGTCATCTGAATGAATATGAATGAATTCATTGTTTTCATTATAGTTTATTTCAGATTCGTTAAAATTCGTTACTATTGTGATTCAGGGATTCGAATACATCCGAACCTCCAAATAACAATTTTTTTTTCCAAATTTCAATTCATAATGCAACGAATCGTACGTCTAATTAGTATTCTCCTGTCTGTTTACATCATTATTTGATAGTGCAGATTTTGTACATCATAACACCAAACAACTGAGTTATTACCTTCTGGATCCAAAACATATGTCTTCTCTTCAACCACTGGAACACCTTCTCTCTGTAAAGAAGTGGACTGCAATGAGACGAACCCTTATTGAATGAAGTTTAGATTGCTCTCTTTTTTTAAAAAAAACTTGTTTTCACCTTTTTATTTTATTCTATGTTGCATCCCAGTGCTGCTTGTAGGCAGGTGGTAGTGATGCTAATATGAAGAGCGTTGCTGCTGTCCACCAGGCAGGGCAGGAGCTGATGAGATGATCCAGCGAATGCTCAGTCAAATGTTAGTTGCTTCCCTAATGGTAAATAAAGCGGTCAATCGACCACTGTTTACTGTTGGTTAAAGGGAAGCCCAACATAGGACCAATGTTCCTTCTGCCATGGGCTCCAGGCACCATCTTGGGAGAGCCTTTGTCTAATTATGATGATGCAAGATTTTGCCTGCCATCTTTGAGATGCAGAGTGCTATGAACAGCTGGTACTACATCCCATAGGGAGCTCAGTGTGGAGAGTACTGGACAGGGACAGGAACCCATTTGCCAGGGAATGGTAAACCTATAGCTAGGGACATGTTCCTAACGAGGAGAGACAGTTAGAGCCCATTCACACAGGGACGACTTGTCAGGCGACCTAGTCACCTGACAAGTCGCCTCCCGTTCTGTGCTATGGAACCGTTCTAAGGGGAGCGACGCAAGTCGCTCCGACTTAGAAAAAGGTTCCTGTTCGACTTCGGGGGCGACTTGGGGCGACTTGCATAGATTTCTATACAGAAGTCGTTTTGCAAGTCGCCCGGGCAGTCGTGTGAGGCGACCTGCAAGTCGTGTTGCCCCTGTGTGAATGGGGTCTTAGGGTTCTACAAAGTCTTACCTGTGAGAAAGGCCAGTGGAGAGGAAGGGGGTCTTAGATCGCATAACCAGTGCTCTGGACTGATGGAGGAGATACCACTTAGCGGCTGAGCTTACTACAGCACTCCTAGCTGGGAGAGTCTTGTTTAAGAAAAATTCCCTTTGCACATGTCATTGAAGGAATCACACCTTGGGCAACCTCCTGTATGTAAGCCCTGCATCATTGTGCTACATAGCCTTGCCTTTATATGTGTCTTCGTTCATATGTGACAAAGCAGAAAAACACTGGGGAGATTAAGGGTCGGTTCACACTGGGGCAACACGACTTCAGCGCGACTTTGTACCGCGACTTCAACGCGGCTTCAGCGTGACTTCAGCGCGACTTCAGCAAATTACAAGGCGACTTGAAGTCACCTCCATGACAGGCGACTTCGCCTGTGGCCAATCACGGGGCAATCAGCTCTCTGGGAGGGAGGGGGGGAGGGAGGGGTTTTCCCTGCAAAGTCGCTTGACTTTACAGAGAGATCCGACTTGGAGGCGACTTCCATTGATTTCTATGGTACAGGTCGCCTACCAAGTCGGATCAAAGTAGTACAGGGAGTACGCTCTGAAGTCGGAGCGACTTCAGTAGTGTCTATTAAGACGCTAGCGTTCACTCCCATCTAAAATATTTCTGGGGCGACTTGAGGGCATACAAGTCGGATCCCAAGTCGCCCCAGTGTGAACCGAGCCTTATGCCGCGTACACACGGTCGGACTTTTCACCTGCAAAAGTCCGACGGACGCCGCCGGACCAAGTCCGGCGGAAAATCCGACCGTGTGTGGTCTCCATCGGACTTCCGACGGACCGTTTCGGGGGGAAATCCGACGTACTTTAGATTTGAAGCCTGCTTCAAATCTTTACGTCGTACCTCCGCCGGACTCAGTTCCTGACGGAAAGCCCGTTCGTCTGTATGCTGGTCCGAAGGACCAGATACGACGGAGGAGCAGGTTACTGCATCTCGCGCTCGCTGCAATAGGAAAAACAAATTTTCCCATTGCGGCGAGCGCGGGGGGCATCCCAGGCCCTTAGGTCTGGTATGGAACTTTAAGGAGAACCCCCCTACGCCGAAAAACCGGCGTGGGGGTCCCCCTAAAATCCATACCAGACCCCGATCCGAGCACGCAGCCCGGCCGGTCAGGAAAGGGGATGGGGACGAGCGAGCGCCCCCCCCCCTCCTGAACCGTAAAAGGCCGCATGCCCTCAACATGGGGGGTGCTTTGGGGGAGGGGGCGCCTTACGGTGCCCCCCCACCACAAAGCACCTTGTCCCCATGTTGATGAGGACAAGGGCCTCTTCCCGACAACCCTGGCCGTTGGTTGTCGGGGTCTGCGGGCGGGGGGCTTATCGGAATCCGGGAGCCCCCTATAATAAGAGGGCCCCCAGATCCCGGCCCCCCCACCCTATGTGAATGAATATGGGGTACATGGTACCCCTACCCATTCACCTAGGTAAAAAGTGTTAATAATAAAACACAACACAGGTTTTTAAAATAATTTATTAAACTGCTCCGGGGGGGGTCTTCTTCCGTCTTCGGGGGTCCCTCCGCTTCATCTTCTCCCGGGGTCCGGTTGGTTCTTCTCCGCTCTCTTCTCCCGGTGTTCCAGTTCTTCGGCCGGCTCCTCTGCTGTGTTCAGGTAGCTCTCTTGCCAGCAGAGGTCCGGACTTCTGAGCTGCTGGGCTTCTTGTCTTCTCTTCTCTTCTCTTCCCCCAGATGTTGACACGACGCTCTCTCCGGCTGGACTGGTCTCCGAGGGCTGCGTTGTGACTTATATAGGCAGAGACCCCGCCCCCTTTTGATGTCACAGTCCCAGCATGCCCAGGGACTGTGACCCCCGAAGACGGAAGAAGACCCCCCCGGAGCAGTTTAATAAATTATTTTAAAAACCTGTGTTGTGTTTTATTATTAACACTTTTTACCTAGGTGAATGGGTAGGGGTACCATGTACCCCATATCCATTCACATAGGGTGGGGGGGCCGGGATCTGGGGGCCCTCTTATTATAGGGGGCTCCCGGATTCCGATAAGCCCCCCGCCCGCAGACCCCGACAACCAACGGCCAGGGTTGTCGGGAAGAGGCCCTTGTCCTCATCAACATGGGGACAAGGTGCTTTGTGGTGGGGGGGCACCGTAAGGCGCCCCCTCCCCCAAAGCACCCCCCCATGTTGAGGGCATGCGGCCTGGTACGGTTCAGGAGGGGGGGGCGCTCGCTCGTCCCCACCCCCTTTCCTGACCGGCCGGGCTGCGTGCTCGGATCGGGGTCTGGTATGGATTTTGGGGGGGACCCCCACGCCGGTTTTTCGGCGTAGGGGGGTTCCCCTTAAAGTTCCATACCAGACCTAAGGGCCTGCGACGGGGCTCGCAAGGTTTCAATCTCGCCGAAAAAAGCGGCGAGATTGAATTCCTTTTCTAGTCCCGTCGTACCCGAGTCACGTTCAAAATGAACGGACTTGTCCGTGTGTGGGAAAGTCCGTTCATTCTGAAAGTCCGGCGGAAGTCCGTCGGGAAGACCGGATTCCGGAAAGTCCGGCCGTGTGTAGGCAAGTCCGGCCGTTCAGAAAGTCCGGCGGTAGTCCGCCGGAAGTCTGGCGGCAAGTACGTCGGACCTAGCTTTCTAGAAAGTCCGACCGTGTGTACGCGGCATTACTAAAACTGGAGCACTCAGAATCTGGTGCAGCTGTGCATGGTAGTCAATCAGCTTCTAACTTCAGCTTGTTCAATTATGATTTGGCAATAAACCTGGAAGCGGATTGGTTACTACGCAGAGCTGCAACAGATTTTGCACTCTCCAGTTTTAGTAAATAACCCTCACTGTGTTGTTGTAACTGCTGATTATGATGCAAACACAGGAGAAGTTGTGTTTCCTGTTCTCTTTAAACCTTTGCCATGTGGTGAGCACCTGCTATATAATGATCTCCTACAGCCCCTTTCAGATATTTTCTGTCTTCCTGCACTCCTTGAGTGTAAGAACAGCAGAACATGCCTTTGTAAAGTATGTTGGCCTAACAGCTTGTAGACTCTATTGCGAGCCGATGTGACAATGCAGGAAAAAGAAGTCAGTCAGGGACAGAGAGTTGCCTACACAAGAAACTGCCCTCTTCAGACAGGCGTGGGTGCCATTAATTCTTAATGGCACCCCCAAGCATCTAGCATCTTGGTGGCGTTCGCGGCCACCAAAACGCATGGTGCTGACTGAACGAATGGCACGCTGAAAACACACAACTAAAAACAGCCATCTTCTTGGTGAGTCCTTTGCTGGTTTACACATTCGGATCAGAGCCACATATCCTCGCGGAACACCGTTTGGCTGTTACCCGGCATGTTCCTTTGGACTTCACCGGCTGGTATGTGTTACAGACCAGCGGTGGCCAGTCCATAAGGGGTGCAGCCCTCCCCCATCTAATCTCCATGCGAGGCGCCAGATTCATATGTTTTCTATGAGTTTTTTTTCTTTCAAGCACATGATTAGAGCCTGAAGTTCTAATTGGCTTAAAAAAAAAGCTTGGGCTCACCCACTTGTGACAATAACGAATCAATATTCGCTACTATCTTCCGGCTTCTCTTCCCGGGCCAATCAGGTGAGGAGGTGGATCTTAAGACCAGATTAGCCGGGAGGAGAAGGCGGGGAAGCCGCGACCTGGATGGTGTAAGTGCGGACCTGGTGCGGGGGGGGGTTTTGTTTGCCGCACCCCCCCCCCCCCCCCCCCCCCCGAAAAAATGGAGCACCGGCCGCCACTGTTTATTTTACCATTTATTCTACCACTAGTGCTGGGAGGATTTTGAGTGTACAGAGGCTGGGCGAGACCTGTTTTTTTAAACAAGACTGTGTGTTTTTAAGACTGTGTTTTTATCCATAGCTATGTTTCTTTTGGAATCCTTGGAAGCAAAGTTTTTTTTCTATCCTCCCATTCAATTATTTCTGTTACATTTAAGGACACCCCTCATGTACCAGTGCGCAGCACATAGGTTGTTTTTTGGAAACAAGCAACGCACATGCTCAGATGCTTCTACAATATATATAATGTGAACGAGCCCTTAAGGTTACACTTTAGAAATACAACCCTGCTTCTCACCTCGAGATGAAGCACTTTCCGCACACCGTCCGATACGCCCATTGGTCCCAGAGCCTTGACAGTCACGGTCGGGTTTACCTTTCCAATGGGAACCACTGAAAACGGGATGGAGAGAGCTGACTTGTTGGGCAAAGTTACAGTCTGTTCTACGGCAGCTCCTTCAGTATTGCTGGGGGTACACACCCCCTCCGTCTTCTCCACAAACACTTTCACCTGTTCCAAAAGAGAAGCAAAGAAGCTGAAGTAGAGCTGCACGATTCTGGATAAAATGAGAATCACAATTTGTTTTGCTTAGAATGTAGATCACGATTCCTGGCGTAACATCATCTTTCACATTATACAAAAAATTGGGCTTTACTGTAGTTTTTTTTTTAATTCATTGAAGTGTATTTTTTCCCCCCAAAAAACATTTTTTATATAAAGTGTGACAAATATTGCAGTGACCGCCATTTTATTCTCTAGGGTCTCTGCTAAAAAATATATATAATGTTTGGGGGTTCTAAGTAATTTTTTTAGCAAAAAATGATTTAACTTGTTTTTTTTTATTTATATACATTTTATTAGTTTTCACATTATACAAAATACTTATTCATTTGTTCACCACAAAATCTTTCCTCAACAGATAACATGCCCTTCTCCCCTACCCTCCCCTCCCCACCTCCAGTCTCTTATCTCCTTCAATCTTATATGACCTCCTTCTTCTTTCCCTCTATCCAACTGCTTAATCTATTTTTTACTTTAATTCTTTACGTCAAGATATTTTCTTGTGCCCTTAAATTCAGTCCAGTTTTTCCATATACTTACACATTTTTCTATTTTGTCATCCCCCCCCTATGATACAACTCTTCCATATTATATATTAATCCTATCTTTTTAATCCATTCTCCTAACGTTGGGCCTTCTGGTAGTTGTCAATATCTTGGGATTAAATTTTTTGCCGCGTTTATTAAAATCACCGTTTTTTTATATTCTTTGATTGTAAGTTTGGTGTTATGGAGTAAATAGGTTTCAGGGTTTTAGGCACATTCATTCCCAATATTTACTGAATCAGTTGAATAATCTCCTGCCAGAATTCCTTTATTTTTGGCCATTCCCACCATATATGTACCATTTTTCCTCTTAACCCGCATCCCCTCCAACATAATGATTTTTCTGGTTGAAATTTATGTATTTTAGTTGGAGTTAAATACCATCTTGATAAGCACTTATAGTTCATCTCTCTCAAATTTGTGTCTATCGCTGTCCCGTCCACTAATTTTTAAATATTTTTTCTTTTTCTTGTTCGCTCCATTTTACACAAAGCTCCGCCTCCCATCTTCCCAAAAAAGGCGGAGTTACAGGCTCTGCCATTCTATTGGTAATTTTATAAATCTGCACAAAACAAGGTCCATAAAGACATGGATGAGCGAGTTTGGGGTGGAGGAACTTGACTGGCCTGCACAGAGTCCAGACCTCAACTAAATAGAACACCTTTGGGATGAATTAGAGTGAAGACTGCGAGCCAGGCCTTCTTATCCAACATTAGTGCCTCAATTTTTGCTAGCCATACAAGTTGCATTTTTTAGGCAATTCCAACCACTTCTAAACAGTCTTGTGCAAAAACAACTGCACAGGTCAAGATAACCATGAAACAATTGAAACAGTTGGTGGCAGGTTGTTTTGATCCATATTATTATCTTATTAATAGAAAGCCGATTGAAGGTGTTTGAAATTGCCTTAAAATTGCCATGTGTGGTCAGCATTAATGAGAGGTTTGTATGTTTATGGTGGTCTGTACTCCCCTCACCTTCATGTCTTCTTCTTGGAAGTTATACAGTACAGGTCTCAGCTCAATCTGTTCAAATCTCTTCACCGTCGATGGAACTCTCAAGTAAATGTGGAACGGTTTGAAAACTTTCACCTTCACGGGGTTAGCCACACAAAACCCTGCAAACCAAGAGATGATCAGAGCAATACCAAGAAAGTTTCACTGGAGAGCAAGAGACTCTTGTGATTAAAGCAGAGATTTACTGAAAAATAACCAAAATTATATTAATACCCAACCTGTGCTCTGCAAACCTTAAAGAAAGTTAGACCCGGGAGTAAGGAAGGAAGACGTAGGGCCAACATGACGGGGTTGAAAGGGGTTTGGCTTGGGAGGAGTTTTCAGTAAGTTAAAGTAAATAAGGATTGGGGTACTTACTGGATTGGTGGGTTGGAAGGAGCGGGTGGAGCTGTAGTGGATGATCAATAGGAGGATCCTGGTGAGGTCTCCACTCAGAAGAGGGACTGCGTTGGGACAGTTTTTTTGGCATTTTCTGGGGACAGTCTCCGTGGTGTGTTTTTGTTATGGCAACTGGCGTGGTACAAGGTTCTTATATGTGCTTTATTATAGGCAAAAAATGTAAATTGGTAGGGGCCCATCTTGGGTACAGCTCCCAGTGGGTTTTTTTTTGGGTTGTTCCCGTGTTGTCTCTGAGTTGGTGTTTTGCAGCTGGAGGCTTAATTTTTGCTTAAGTAATGATGCCTACAAGGTCCTTGGGGCTCCAATTTTGTTATATTGTACTGACTGTTGTATGTTATGTATATGTTATTTATACAATTTTGTTAATAAAAGGGCTGCTATGGCCATTAACCTTTTCCCGCTTGTGTTCTAGGCAAAAGACGGCTACAGCGTGGCACTCAAGTTCTGAGAGGACGTCCATGGCCGTCCTCCCATGTGCATGCCTCCTGGGGCGTGCATCGGACTTGCACGGTGACCGCTGTGTCCTTTGAACACCACTGATCACAGATTGCGGAAGAGGGCCAATTACAGTGCCCCTTTACCATGTGATCAGCTGTGTCCAATCACAGCTGGTCACATGTAAACAGACTTGCCAGTAATCGGAATTCCTTTCCTCACACGCTCTCTGTGTGAGGAAAGGAGAGCCGATAACCAGCAAGTCTGACAGGACACAGTGAGTACATTGTTTACACTGATAATCAGGGCACTGATCATGAGTATCCTGATTATCAGTGCAGCCCCATCAGTGCAGCTTATCAGTGCCCATCAGTGCCACCCCATCAGTACAGTCTCAGTTCCCATCATTATAGCCTCATCAGTGCCCATCAGTGCAGTCTCAGTGCCCATCAGTACAGCCTCATCAGTGACCCCTAAGTGCAGTCGCATCAGCGCTCATCAGCGAAGAAGAAAAATTACTTATTTGCAAAATGAGTGTCCTGATTATCAGTGCAGCCCCATCAGTGCCCATCAGTGCAGCTTCTCAGTGCCCATCAGTGACACCCCATCAGTACAGCCTCATCAGTGCCCATCAGTGCAGCCTCATTAGTGCCGATCAGTGCAGCCTCATCAGTGCCCATCAGTGCAGCCTCATCAGTGCCCATCAGTGCAGCCTCATCAGTGCCCATCAGTGCAGCCTCATCAGTGCCCATCAGTGCAGCCTCAGTGCCCATCAGTACAGCCTCATCAGTGCCCATCAGTGCAGCCTCAGTGCCCATCAGTGCAGCCTCATCAGTGCCCATTAGTGCAGTCTCATCAGCGCTCATCAGTGAAGAAGAAAAATTACCTATTTGCAAAATTTTATAAGAGAATCTAAGAAAAACTTTTTTTTCAACATTTTTAGTCTTTTTTTTTTTTTTTTAGCAAAAAAAAAAAAAAAAACAGTGGTGATTAAATACCACCAAAAGAAAGCTCTACCTATCTCATAAAAAAAAAAAAAAAAATGATAAAAATGTAATTTGCTGAAATCTGAAAATTGGCCTGGGCAGGAAGGGGGTGAAAGTCCAGTTTGGTGTCATGTGCGTTACTTGGGTAAAGGTAGGAGTGAAGTGTTGGTGAAGCAGTTGTAGGGAAACGTCTTCTTTCATACCCTAGTCAAGAGCTGAAAGAAATGCCTTAGGCCCCTTTCACACGGGGCTGTCCGTTTTCCCTCCTCCGCTTGCTCAGCGGGGATCGCTCCCTTGATCCCCACTGAGCCGATCCGATGACGGGTGAAAAAATAGAGTTTTCCTCCGTCACACTTTTTCGGATCGGAGAAGGTCGGATGTCAGTGGACATGTCACCGCTGACATCCGTCGCTCCATAGAGGTCTATGGAGCGCCTGTTCAGGTCCGCCTAAAAAACTGACAGGCGGATCAGAACGGTCCTCCCGTGTGAAAGGGGACTAATGCTGGTAAAATGGGAATCCTATATTAGCAGGCATCCAGTCACATGACCTACATGTTGAGACATTGGCCACGTGATGGAGGACAAGTGCTGGGAAGCTTTTTACCATTTTAGATGAAATTGTACACAGAGGCTACAATGCATTGAGAAAGTAAAAGTTTAAAGATCTTACCTTTTCCCGAAGACATTCCGATTGCTTGGATCTCCCATGTGGTAATAGAATCTGGGAGTGGGACTGTGTCACTAAAAGAAACAAATCAAAATCTGATTTATTTTTTTTTGTCATTATATATTTTGTACTGTTTAGAATCTTCAAGTGGAAGTTAACTGTGCCTGAGCATCACAAAGTGAAAATGCTCTTTAATTCATTTGTATTATTCAAAACAAACTCATCCATCCATGTCTCAATGCTTTATTTTGTGGATAAATCACTTTGAAAAACACCCCCTAGCATTTCTAGCTGTGTCCATCTTGATTAAGGGCGGATGATTCTTTTAGCATTTACTTCATGGAATCAATCTGCCCTTAGCTCAGGCACGCAGGCAGGCGGTTGTGGTTGGCTGAGACAGCCCCTCCTCCCCTATTTCAGATGAAAGCAAAAAAAAATGCCCATGAAGATTCCTAGGATGTATGACATCATTTTGGCCTAGGTCAGAAACCAGGAAGCAACTGAAGAAAAGTAATGACAAGTTTGTAACAGGTAAATTAAATATACCTTCCTATTTAAATACTATGGCTTGCAGCTTAAGGATTAAAAATATTTAATGTTGATTTTAGTTCCACTTTAAAGCCTATTGTAAACTATAATTGTTTAACCACTTGCTGACCACCCTATAGCACTTTTTACTGCTACAGGACCGCAGCTCTGCACAGGATATACAGCAGGGGTGCCCAACCTTTTGAGGAGCGATGGTCACTTTAGGGACTTGGTAACCGGTCACGGGCCACAATGAGCGTAGCGAGCGGATGGCAGGTCTGTGTCCACTCTGCATATGTAGAGCAGACAAAGATGCAGCCCCGCTCTACCCTAAGGGCCCTCCAATCCGCCCAGACAGAAGGGAACAGATCCTCTTCTGTTTTTTTAAGCAGATCGGATTGCACATAGGAGGGTGTAAGCAGACACGAGCCTGTGTACATCTGCTACTCTCTATAGAGGTGAATGGAGGGTCCAATCTCTCTGTACTTTCAGTCAGTCCACTCCCCCCCACAGTTAGAAAGCACCTCCCTAGGACACACTTAACCCTTTGATTGCCCCTGGTGTTAACCCCTTCCCTGCCATTGTCATTTATACAGTGATCAGTGTATCAATATACACTTATTGGGATTTTTTTTACCAACAATATGTAGAAGAATACATATTGGCCTAAACTGATGAATATATTTGTTTTTTCATATATTTTTTGGGGGATATGTATTATAACAGAAAGTAAAAAAATATTGTTTTTTTTTTCAAAATGGTCGGCCTTTTTTGTTTGTAGCACCCTGGGATTTAGTCAAGGAGCTCCTCACCAAATTCCTTGTCAGGAGTAGCTACTGCAGTTAATTGGTAGAGATTTATTGATTTCTCCCTAAGTTTGGCCTTGTTGCACTTTTCTCTTCTGCCACTAGGTGGCCGGGAACTTGGTGGTACTAGATATGAGAAGGACAACCCAAGGTCAGGTTATGGGTATATGGGGTATCTCAGCCAATGGGCAGGGGTTTCCTTGAATCCCTTGGCCTGCTGGGAGAACCTATATATTCAGGTGAGATCAGGTGATCTATGTTCTGTGCCACCCGGACCACTGTCTGGGTGGACGTGTGTCGTACGCCCTGGGCTGCTAAGCTGTGAGACTGAGCCTATCCCGGGGGCTTCGGGGTGCCAGGCTGTGTGAGGGCCTATCCCGGGGGCTTCGGGGTGCCAGGCTGTGTGAGAGCCTATCCTGGGGGCTTCGGGGTGCCAGGCTGTGTGAGAGCCTATCCTGGGGGCTTCGGGGTGCCAGGCTGTGTGAGGGCCTATCCCGGGGGCTTCGGGCTGCCAGGCTGTGTGAGGGCCTATCCAGAAGTAAGTTGGGACTACGGCTTGCAGTCCAACCAAAAGTGATGGTTCTGCCGGCTGGAGAACCTGTTGTGGTCAGAGGTAAAAGGGAAGCTGTCGCCACTAAGGGACCGATCGCATTTACCAGGGACCACAATGAGTAACTGAAGCAAGTACCAGAGCAGTAGTCTCACCTAATGGGCACGGTGGAGAATCGGGAAACTTCAGGTGGTGATCAAGTCAGGGACCTAACCAGCGGAGGTGACACTTCAAGTCAGGGACCAAGCTGGTTAGCAGGAGTGAAGCTTGAAAAGTATCTGGAGTGTCAAGCTAGGGACCCAGCAAGGAAGCGTGGGTGACGCTTGAGGGAAGTACCACCGCAAAAACCTTGAGGAGCTCACAGGATTCAGAGTCAGTGAATCAGAGAGTCCAGTGAGAGACCAGGAGCTCAAGAGGTTGAAGAACTACAAGTAGAAGTTGTAGTGAAGCTGAGTGAACTGTTGAGCTTTGTGTTAGGAACTGTTAAAGGCTGTTGCCATAGGAGACAGCAATCCTGCACGTGCAGAAGTGGTGCCTTGCTGAGGCCTTTCCCTGTACAGCTGTCCACCTATTGAAGTCTCGGAGTCTGCCAGTTGAAATTGCAGCTAATTAAGGGTGTCCTGGCCCTAACCCTCTTTCCCTTCAAAATATAAAAAGGACTGTTAAAAGAAATAAAAACCTCTTTTGTATCCAAGAAGTGTCTGGCACCCAATGACTTTCACCATCTTTGCACCAACTATGCCTCACAACCCACCACATATTGAAGGATGTCAGCTGTCTTTGGCCTTGAAGGTCCTCATTAGGCTGGAAGAGGTTAAAGACTTTGCTACATGTTTATAACGCAAAAAATAAAAACAACAAAGGTGATCAAATAACACCAAAAGAAAGCTCTATTTGTGGGGAAAAAGGTAATCAATTTTATTTGGGTACAGTGTCGCACGCCCGCGCAATTGTCGGTTAAATTAACACAGTGCCGCATCACAAAAAATGGCCTGGTTATTAAGGGGGTAAATCCTTCCTGGGCTGAAGTGGTCAGGCAGATTTATAGGAATCAGTTGGCATTTTCTATTTAGAGATTTCTGATTGAGAGTTCAGCGGTTATTGGAAAAAATAAACACCGCTCCAGTTGCTAAGCTCTGAAACGTTTATATAATTTATATAATTGCCCAGGAACAAAGTTTTTTAAGTAAATCAGTTTGTCATTCAGGATTACTACTTTCTTGGGAAGAAGAATGTGTGTGATAGAAATTGTGATACATACGTGTACTTTTTGTTCACCGTGACCGTTCTCCATAACCAGCTTTCTGGGAACTTTGAGCGAACCTGAACCTCATTTTCATCTGTAAAATCGTCTTCATTTTGATCATCCACTTGGGCTACAGAAAAACATTTTCAGAAAATGACATAAAAACATGAAAGTGTGACTGCAGAAAAAGTTCAAGTGGTCCATCAAATCTGCCCCCTTTTTTAAAAATTATTATTAGCACTTTATGTTTGTTTTTTTTTAACCTGTTTGCCTGGGTATTTTGCCATTTCTCCCTTGCTTGTACGTGTTGTGTTCTTCATGGTTTTATGTGAATAAAGGTATTTGGATCTCAGTTTGGTGTGCAGCCATCCAGACTTTCCTTTCATTATTGTCTTGTGTTCCTGTACCTCGCTGCCCGGCTGTTGATGACCTTTTGGCTTGTGTCCTGGCTACACTCCTGTCACTGTGTTCTAGTTCCTGGTTCCTGCCTGGTGATCTATGGTCATCTGCATCCTCCAAACGTCAGCTGGCGCTACCTGCTACACCGGCCCGCATGCCAATCTGTGCCCTCACACCGCCTGTCATCACCACCAGGGGTAAGAGGTGCAAGAGAAGCCCCCTCTCCGTAGGTACATGGCACCACCTGTCTAGGTGGGGGGGTGACTACCCCTTGCCCCAAGCAGTTCTGTTGAGTCAAGCTGTTGTTCAATGAGGTCCTGGCTGGACAGAGCCAGGGGGTGCACACATGAAAATTTCTCCGACACCCTGAGACTTCACCTAAGGATCCAGTCTGCATAGCCTCACTGGAAAGAACCTGGAGAAAGATGAATCCCCTGGCCTCGTGAATACTACTCTACTACAAGATCTTGGTGAACGTGCACTACTGGGATAGCTGGACCAAGTAGTTCCTCTCCTGAGGGGTTCATACCTCTGGTTTCCCCTAGTCCCTCATGGTCGAGTTGTACTCTGAACTAGATCTAAGTAGTTCCCCTCAGGAGTTCATACACCGGTTTAATAAAAACCAAACCACAAAAAGACATCCCCTAGACTGCTCTTTGTGTCAGTGTGCCTGAACCGTGTCCTGTGTTTGCCGACAGCCTCTGTACTAGTGACGGAGAACTCTGGTTATCATCATTATCTGTGCTGCTATCAGGAGGTGTGCAGTGACTGTGCTTTTGATCATCATCAACCATCAACGGCCCTTTTGGGGATACGCTACACCAGCTTCTAGAAGCATCGGCCAGGTATGGTATATGCATAATTACATTCATCCAATCTGGATCATATAGCTATGTAGACATATCTATATCCGAGTTTTTCTTTAAGTTCCTGCAGTCCCTTCTGATATGTCTTCTTCAGACCTTTCACTATTTCAGTTGAATGTTTTTGAACTCGTTCTATCTCAAATTATTTTTTTTTTTGAAAGTGAGGTCTCTAGAACTGGACACAGTATTTAAACTAAAGAGCTATAAAGGGGAATCAGGACCTCCTTCTTACTGATGATCCTTCTAGTGATGCCCCCCCCCAGAAATCTATTAAGCAATTAGACCAAACTAAGAGCTCACCTTTGCACCTAAAAAACTCAATAAACTTTCATATATAAACTTATATAAACTTTCATATAAACTTCATACAGCTTAACCCATCTGAAAATTATAGTTTGGCAGTTAGGAGATGCTAGAGTTACCCCTCGTACTACAGCCTACGCCCGTGTGAGGGCCATGTTTCATGTTTGCCTGCATTGGTGTTGTGTGCATCCCCGTGCAGGTAGTTCCATTCATTGCAGTTGGGACGCAGTGACTGTGTGGACACAGAAGCTGCTCCCAATTTGACAGCTGTGTGGGTGCAGGTACATGGCCCTGAATGAAAACAGTGTGCATTTGGAGTCATGCACCCACACCTGCATGGCTGTCAAATTGGGAGCAGCGGCTGTTTCCGTACAGCTGCTGAGTTCCAATTGCAATCAACGGAACTATACATGTAAATGTCTCTAGAAGGAATTTGGCAATCCCAAAAGTCTATATGTAATAAACCAGAAGATCCTCTCCCAAGCAGGGGAGTAATGGTATCTTGAAGGGGCTGTGGACACTTGGAAGAAGGCGACCACACAATAAATTAACACTCCAATCTTCAAGAAACAAGGTGGGTACTCTTACCGGATCAGTAGGACGCATCTGCCGTATAGCAGTGCGTCAGTAAGGCAAAAAGGAATGGTCATCCAGGATGTCCAACCAGGTAGTGTCCTCCAGGTCCCGACCACCAATGGAGGGGTGGTATCCTAAGCAAGATGAAGATCTCCAATGTACCCAATCACCGATAATGGAGGCAGATGATTCATAATAGATCCATGGAGGAAAAGAAAAAAGGACTCCGCATAGTGCAAATCAATGCGATTTAATACTCCAAAAGGTTGTACAAAAAGTAAGTGATCACAAACAGATAAAAGGCTTAAAAATGGCAATGTGGGAAGCTGAGATAGCTGGCCCTACGCGTTTCGACCACACAGTCATCAACAGGGGCATAAAACAGCCTCCCCACATTGCACTCGTATATATACTGTATCTGATTTACAAATTCAACAAGCACCGCCCCCGTCATGGCGGAACCGGAAGTAGAAGTGATAAAATGACATTAACCAATCTAATGAATATACTTATCATGAAGATACTATAGCATATAAAGGAAGATTCTAACTTAATTCCTGAGGCAAGGAAATAGGGCTGTGAAAGCGCTGTATCCCACAAAAAAATTGTAGGCATCGGCATCTCCGCTTCCCTGCGTCTCAATATCAGAGTAGCTTGCGTTCCAAGCCTCATAGGAATCACACTATGGAAGGATGACAGACGCCGGCCAATCAGCAACCGTCATCGCCTGAGTCCGGAGCATGCGCTCCACAGCTCCTACAAGTCAGAGGACGCGAACGGCCCCCTGACGTCATCGCCGCCGCTGACGGAAAGAAAACCAATCAGCGGCTGGTAACGAAATACCTCGCCACGCGGGAGCTTGCGTTCCAAGCATTCACAACGAGGTGGGCGGGGGACAGCCGGGATCACGGCTCAGTGATTGGCTGCTGGTGTCCGTAAGGCAGGACCTACACTCCTGTGATATGTAGTGTGCTGAGCTGTCAACGGAGGATAAAACCAGTACTTCAAGAGACCTGGGGGGGAGAAACACCCCAGTATACTCTTCAATAATAAAATAAAATAACAGATCACATCCTGTTCCTCTGGTATGGCAAAGTCATACCTGTCCAAACCCCCAAAGGGAAAGTAGGACAAGGCCACAGTGCCACCCAGGAGGGACAAGGGGACCCGAGAAAACCAATACTCTAAAAGAACAGCTAAAACCAATACTAAAAATGTTGGATGAATAAAAACCCCTAACTCACCACACCCCCACCGGGGATGTCTTAATATTCAGTCCATAGTGCCACCCCCATATGGGTCGACAGAGTTAAACGTGCCCCAGCCTCATCAAAGAGTGCTAAGCAACGCCACAACGCCAATCCCACAGGGAAGACACACAGGGGAAGAGATATATATGGACTGGAAAAATTGAAATTAGATGATTAATCAGTAGTCAGATCTCCCAAACAAAGTATGGGATTAGGCCCCTCTACCCAAACCAAGATGTATTAGAATTTTATAAGAGCAGGGGTGTGCCATGGACAGACGCGGAGGTGTATTTCACGCACGGTTAATGAAACAATTAATGTCCCATTCCACGTTCATACCGTGCGGTGAGTAACACCTCAGCTCGTATATCCAATAGGTTTCAAGCCGTGACACACCCCTTAAGCGAGATTCACCCCTCCAGTGAGGGACAAACTTATCGATAATCAGAAAGGAGGTACCCGTAGGATCCCTATTATGGCATTCTCGATAGTGCCGAGGCACACTGTGTTTGATACAGCCCTTTTTGATTTTTGCAATATGCTCATTGACTCTAGTTGAAAATGCCCTAGTGGTGCGCCCCACATATTGTCTCTTACAAGGGCAAGTAATAAGATATACAACATGTCGGGTAGCGCACGTGGTAAAATGCTTCATCTCGTAATCCCTACAGGTGATCGTAGAACTAAAGGTCACAGTTCTACGTCTCCCACACGTATTATGTAAACATACGTTGCATTTTCTGCAAGGAAAACATCCCTTGCAGTCTTGGAAGAAGGAGACCGACCTGGGGGGATCCACAATGTTAGGAGCAATTTCCCCCCTGACCGAGCGTGCGCCACGGTAAATGACAGCAGCCCGATCAGGTAGGGCTGGACCCAATACACGATCACTCTTCAACACCTTCCAGTGCCTATTAATAATTCGCTTAATGTCTTTATGCTGTACCGAGAAAGAGGTAAAAAAAGACCATTTGAATTGGTTATCTTTTTGTGTTTTGGGGCGATCGGCCAGAAGTGAGTTCCTCTCCACTGTACTGATCTCCGCAATGGTAGTGTCCAAAACGGAGGGTCTATATCCTTTCTCGACAAACCTCTCCTTGAGCATATGGGACTGAGACTGAAAATCTGCGATGTTAGAGCAGTTTCGTCTCAGTCGGAGGAACTGTCCCTTAGGGACAGCTGCCACCACCAACAATGGCTCAGATCGGTCCCTAAGGGACAGTTCCTCCGACTGAGACGAAACTGCTCTAACATCGCAGATTTTCAGTCTCAGTCCCATATGCTCAAGGAGAGGTTTGTCGAGAAAGGATATAGACCCTCCGTTTTGGACACTACCATTGCGGAGATCAGTACAGTGGAGAGGAACTCACTTCTGGCCGATCGCCCCAAAACACAAAAAGATAACCAATTCAAATGGTCTTTTTTTACCTCTTTCTCGGTACAGCATAAAGACATTAAGCGAATTATTAATAGGCACTGGAAGGTGTTGAAGAGTGATCGTGTATTGGGTCCAGCCCTACCTGATCGGGCTGCTGTCATTTACCGTGGCGCACGCTCGGTCAGGGGGGAAATTGCTCCTAACATTGTGGATCCCCCCAGGTCGGTCTCCTTCTTCCAAGACTGCAAGGGATATTTTCCTTGCAGAAAATGCAACGTATGTTTACATAATACGTGTGGGAGACGTAGAACTGTGACCTTTAGTTCTACGATCACCTGTAGGGATTACGAGATGAAGCATTTTACCACGTGCGCTACCCGACATGTTGTATATCTTATTACTTGCCCTTGTAAGAGACAATATTTGGGGCGCACCACTAGGGCATTTTCAACTAGAGTCATTGAGCATATTGCAAAAATCAAAAAGGGCTGTATCAAACACAGTGTGCCTCGGCACTATCGAGAATGCCATAATAGGGATCCTACGGGTACCTCCTTTCTGATTATCGATAAGTTTGTCCCTCACTGGAGGGGTGAATCTCGCTTAAGGGGTGTGTCACGGCTTGAAACCTATTGGATATACGAGCTGAGGTGTTACTCACCGCACGGTATGAACGTGGAATGGGACATTAATTGTTTCATTAACCGTGCGTGAAATACACCTCCGCGTCTGTCCATGGCACACCCCTGCTCTTATAAAATTCTAATACATCTTGGTTTGGGTAGAGGGGCCTAATCCCATACTTTGTTTGGGAGATCTGACTACTGATTAATCATCTAATTTCAATTTTTCCAGTCCATATATATCTCTTCCCCTGTGTGTCTTCCCTGTGGGATTGGCGTTGTGGCGTTGCTTAGCACTCTTTGATGAGGCTGGGGCACGTTTAACTCTGTCGACCCATATGGGGGTGGCACTATGGACTGAATATTAAGACATCCCCAGTGGGGGTGTGGTGAGTTAGGGGTTTTTATTCATCCAACATTTTTAGTATTGGTTTTAGCTGTTCTTTTAGAGTATTGGTTTTCTCGGGTCCCCTTGTCCCTCCTGGGTGGCACTGTGGCCTTGTCCTACTTTCCCTTTGGGGGTTTGGACAGGTATGACTTTGCCATACCAGAGGAACAGGATGTGATCTGTTATTTTATTTTATTATTGAAGAGTATACTGGGGTGTTTCTCCCCCCCAGGTCTCTTGAAGTACTGGTTTTATCCTCCGTTGACAGCTCAGCACACTACATATCACAGGAGTGTAGGTCCTGCCTTACGGACACCAGCAGCCAATCACTGAGCCGTGATCCCGGCTGTCCCCCGCCCACCTCGTTGTGAATGCTTGGAACGCAAGCTCCCGCGTGGCGAGGTATTTCGTTACCAGCCGCTGATTGGTTTTCTTTCCGTCAGCGGCGGCGATGACGTCAGGGGGCCGTTCGCGTCCTCTGACTTGTAGGAGCTGTGGAGCGCATGCTCCGGACTCAGGCGATGACGGTTGCTGATTGGCCGGCGTCTGTCATCCTTCCATAGTGTGATTCCTATGAGGCTTGGAACGCAAGCTACTCTGATATTGAGACGCAGGGAAGCGGAGATGCCGATGCCTACAATTTTTTTGTGGGATACAGCGCTTTCACAGCCCTATTTCCTTGCCTCAGGAATTAAGTTAGAATCTTCCTTTATATGCTATAGTATCTTCATGATAAGTATATTCATTAGATTGGTTAATGTCATTTTATCACTTCTACTTCCGGTTCCGCCATGACGGGGGCGGTGCTTGTTGAATTTGTAAATCAGATACAGTATATATACGAGTGCAATGTGGGGAGGCTGTTTTATGCCCCTGTTGATGACTGTGTGGTCGAAACGCGTAGGGCCAGCTATCTCAGCTTCCCACATTGCCATTTTTAAGCCTTTTATCTGTTTGTGATCACTTACTTTTTGTACAACCTTTTGGAGTATTAAATCGCATTGATTTGCACTATGCGGAGTCCTTTTTTCTTTTCCTCCATGGATCTATTATGAATCATCTGCCTCCATTATCGGTGATTGGGTACATTGGAGATCTTCATCTTGCTTAGGATACCACCCCTCCATTGGTGGTCGGGACCTGGAGGACACTACCTGGTTGGACATCCTGGATGACCATTCCTTTTTGCCTTACTGACGCACTGCTATACGGCAGATGCGTCCTACTGATCCGGTAAGAGTACCCACCTTGTTTCTTGAAGATTGGAGTGTTAATTTATTGTGTGGTCGCCTTCTTCCAAGTGTCCACAGCCCCTTCAAGATACCATTACTCCCCTGCTTGGGAGAGGATCTTCTGGTTTATTACATATAGACTTTTGGGATTGCCAAATTCCTTCTAGAGACATTTACATGTATATTTCTGTTATGTCAATATCTTTTGGTATATCACCTGTTTTGAATTATTCACGTTTAGATTAGCGCTGCATTTCCTTATTTTTACACTGTTTGCGACTTGGTTTGTTGTGTGCCAGCAGCTTTTGTTTTCGGTTTAGTTCACTGGTTAGCGCAGCTTTTTTCACTCTCACAATGAACGGAACTGCCTGCACAGGGATGCATGGAACATCTGTGCATCCCAATGTGGTCAAACATGGCCCTCACACAGGTGTACGATATAGTATGTCCATGTGAATGAGGCCTAAAAACATCTAGTAGTTTCTTTTATCATTCGAGAAATCTGATCAGATTCTTGTGAGTTCCTGTTCACTCTAAGGCTGCCTCCAGGGATAAAAGGGTATTGCTATTCGAGTGTTTACTAAATGCTGAAATATTGTACCACCTAATAGACATGTGCAATTCATTTAGTTCCGAATTCGTTTTTTAACGAATTTTCACAAATTCGTTAATTCCGAAATATCCGAATTTTTCAATTTTCGAAATTACGAATTTCCGAATTTCCAAAAATTCGGAAATTTCAAAATACGGAAATTGGAAAAGTCGACATTTCGGAAATTGGAAAATTCGAAATTTCAGAAATTTCGAATTTTTCCAATTTCCGAATTTTCCAATTTCTGAAATTTCGAATTTCCAAATTCCGAAATTCCGAATTCCAAAATTCCGAAATTTGAAAATTCTGAAATTCGAAATTTCTGAAATTCGAAATTTCGGAAATTGAAAATTCGGAAATTTGAAAATTCGGAAATTTGAAAATTCGGAAATGTGAAAATCCGAATTTTGGAATTTCTGAATTTCCAAAAAAAGCAAAAAAAAACCTAATGAAACGAAAATGAACTCATTTTTTGTCAGTGCACATGTCTACCACCTAACAAATCTCCAGGACTTTTCCAATTTCCGAAATTTCGAATTTAGGAAATTCGAAATTTCAGAAATTTTCCATTTCCGAATTTTCAAATTTCGGAAATTTCGAGTTTCCGAAAATTCGAATTTTGGAAATCGGAATTTCGGAAATTGGAAACTGGAAATTCAGAAATTGGGAATTCAAAATTCGAAAATTTGAAAATCCGAAAATTGGGAAACTTGAAAATCCGAATTTCCAAATTTTCGAATTTCCGAAAAAAAGCAAAAAAAACGAATGAAACGAAAACAAACTAATTTTTTTGTCAGTGCTCGTCTACCACCTAACAAATCTCCTCTATCTCGAGGACTCCGCTGGGGTTCATTTACACATGTGTTAACCCGCTGAAGAGTGATCTGCGGTTGATAGTATTTCAGAGGGTGTGTGACAGGTGGTAAAGGTTGGGTTATGTCGCCTCTTTACCTCTTTTAATCCCTAAAAGCTTGCAGCTCTGCGCTTTGACTGGGTTGCATTTAGCAGGCAGAACATGCCAGTGTGCATAATTTTTGTGCATACCCCCTTCTGGCTGCCTTAGAGGGAACGTTTGTTGGGAGATGAAAACTCAGTTTGACTCCTTTTAGATACACTTTGACATGCGTTGGGTTGACATGGCTATGGGAAACAATTCGCTGGGTTGTATTTTTCAAAGAATTGCATTGACTTGATTGACAATATATAAGTCAATATATTAAAAATGCAGCTTTCGGATTTGCACACTAAAAACAAGGGGGCTCTAGAAATAAAACATTCTGATTGAACCTTTTATCTGCCAGTTAGTAGTAGTTGGTCACATTTAATCGGACTTGTCCTGTAATGTTGAAGATTCTCCAAGCAACTTTTTCAGTTCTGTTGAGTGACAGGAAGATACCCCAACATTTTTATCCACATAAGTAGCACCAACACCTAATCCAACCACCATGGTGTCAATGCAGATGTTGTTGTTCATATCATGCATTAGAAATGAAAAGGTGGCTTGGAGAAACTCCAAAACTTCCCCAAGATTACAGAACAAGTCCAGTTCAATGTGACCTGACCAACTACTACTATATCTACTATGACCTGGATCAAGGAGAACCTTCACTATTTATCTAACATTCTGCACCATCAGCAGTTCTTACTCCTTCCAATGGTGTTTTTTCTTCTCTTCTCGATGGTGATCTTCTTGCGCAGGTCCTCTGCATATACACAGCATTCTTGGAAGGCATTTTTACACTCTTTACTTTCAACGCGCTGAGCTCTCTTGGCGCAATCTCTGTTCATGCGAGATGGTGGGAGTGTCATGCCGTTCTGGCAGCATTTTTTCAGATCTGGTGAAGAAAATTGGTCGGCTGCAGAGATAAAAAAAAAAAAAAAAAAAGATGGTATAATAACAAGTCACCAAGAATTGTTTGTCTTCTAATGCCCGACTCCACGGCTTCTGCGTCAGTGTCCCTTAACAAGTATGCAGTTTGGATGTTCTGTTGGCGACACATATCACTAAAGCCAAAGGCAGCCAGGTAACAAGTATCTTCAGGCCAGCAATAACAACCTGTAGCACCCTCCTAGTATAGGCATATCTCCCAACTTTCTGAGATGGGAATGAGGGACACCTACCCTGTTTCCTCGAAAATAAGACCAAGCGTGATTGTCAGTGATGGCTGCAATAAAAGCCCTACCCCCCAAATAAGCCCTACCCTGTTTTCCCGAAAATAAGCCTTACCCTGAAAATAAGACCTACCCCTTTAACTAGGGCTTATTTGGGGGATAGGGCTTATATTGCAGCCTTCACCGACAATCACGCTAGGTCTTATTTTCGGGGAAACAGGGTATTAGCAAAAGTATGTAGGCTTAGGACACACAACACCCTGCCACGCCCCAATTAAAGGATACATGTACAAAAAAATGATTGGTTAAACCCACAAGTGCTTTTTTTACCACTGCTATTCCTTTTATATTGGCTTTTGGAATTTTCAAATGCAGCAATTTAGAAATTGTATGAAAGGTTTAGAACTGTAAAACACTTTTTGATAGCTAATTAGTGCATTTTATATACAACAATATACACTATATTACCAGAAGTATTGGGACACCTGCCTTTACATGCACATGAACTTTAATGGCATCCCAGTCTTAGTCCGCAGGTTTCAATATTGGGTTGGCCCATCCTTTCCAGCTATAACAGTTTCAACTCTTCTGGGAAAGCTGTCCACAAGGTTTAGGATTGTGTCTATGGGAATGTTTGACTATTCTTCCAGAAGCGCATTTGTGAAGTCAGGCACTGATGTTGGATGAGAATGCCTGGCTCGCAGTCTCTGCTCTGCTCTAATTTATCCCAAAGGTGTTCTATCGGATTGAGGTCAGGACTCTGTGCAGGCCAGTCAAGTTCCTCTACCCCAAACTCACTCATCCATATCTTTATGCAAATGAACATCAAATTGCAAAACGCAGTGTGAATACCCATGCAATGCAAGTCAGGTGTGGGGGGGAAAAAAAGGGTCCTGCACCATTTTGGTGTGGATGTGATTTCAGCCATACAAAATGTATGGCTGAAATAGCACCACATAGATATTGCATGTGACGTGCACAGGAATGTGCTGCGATTCCTGTGCGAATCACATGCAATGTTTTCTACGCACCAGTGTGAGCCTAAGTTTACAAATTACCAGTTTAGAGTTACACAGGAGGTGCTCTCACTCTGATGTTAGCGACTATACCCCACATGTGTGGTGCGATTGCCGTTTACATACAGTATCTCACAAAAGTGAGTACACCCCTCACATTTTTGTAAATATTTTATTCTATCTTTTCATGTGACAACACTGAAGAAATGACACTTTGCTACAATGTAAAGTAGTGAGTGTACAGCTTGTATAACAGTGTAAATTTGCTGTCCCCTCAAAATAACTCAACACACAGCCATTAATGTCTAAACCGCTGGCAACAAAAGTGAGTACACCCGTAAGTGAAAGTGACCAAATTGGGCCCAATTAGCCATTTTCCCTTCCCGGTGTCATGTGACTTGTTAGTGTTACAAGGTCTCTGGTGTGAATGGGGAGCAGGTGTGTTAGATTTGGTGTATCGCTCTCACTCTCTCATACTGGTCACTGGAAGTTCAACATGGCACCTCATGGCAAAGAACTCTCTGAGGATTTGAAAAAAAAGCATTTTTGCTCTACATAAAGATGGTCTAGGCTATAAGAAGATTGCCAAGACCCTGAAACTGAGCTGCAGCACGGTGGCCAAGACCATACAGCGGTTTAACAGGACAGGTTCCAGTCAGAACAGGCCTCGCCATGGTCTACCAAAGAAGTTGAGTGCACGTGCTCAGCGTCATATCCAGAGGTTGTCTTTGGGAAATAGACGCATGAGTGCTGCCAGCATTGCTGCAGAGGTTGAAGGGGTCAGCCTGTTAGTGCTCAGACCATACGCCGCACACTGCATCAAATTGGTCTACATGGCTGTCGTCCCAGAAGGAAGCCTCTTCTAAAGATGATGCACAAGAAAGCCTGCAAACAGTTTGCTGAAGACAAGCAGACTAAGAACATGGATTACTGGAACCATGTCCTGTGGTCTGATGAGACCAAGATAACCTTAATTTGTTCAGATGGTGTCAAGCACGTGTGGCGTTAACCAGGTGTGGGGTACAAAGACAAGTGTGTCTTGTCTACAGTCAAGCATGGTGGTGGGAGTGTCATGGTCTGGGGCTGCCAGCACTGGGGAGCTACAGTTCATTGAGGGAACCATGAATGCCAACATGTACTGTAACATACTGAAGCAGAGCATCATCCCCTCCCTTTGGAGACTGGGCCGCAGGGCAGTATTCCAACATGATAGCGACCCCAAACACACCTCCAAGACGACCACTGCCTTGCTAAAGAAGCTGAGGGTAAAGGTGATGGACTGGCCAAGCATGTCTCCAGACCTAAACCCTATTGAGCATCTGTGAGGCATCCTCAAATGGAAGGTGGAGGAGCGCAAGGTCTCTAACATCCACCAGCTCCGTGATGTCATCATGGAGGAGGGGAAGAGGACTCCAGTGGCAACCTGTGAAGCTCTGGTGAACTCCATGCCCAAGAGGGTTAAGGCGGTGCTGGAAAATAATGGTGGCCACACAAAATATTGACACTTTGGGCCCGATTTGGACATTTTCACTTGGACGTACTCACTTTTGTTTTTGTACACTCACTATACACTCACTACTTTACATTGTAGCAAAGTGTAATTTCTTCAGTGTTGTCACATAAAAAGATATAATAAAATATTTACAAAAATGTGAGGGGTGTACTCACTTTTGTGAGATACTGTATGTAAACGGCAATCGCACCACGCATGTGGGGTATCGCCACGAAACAGCCGAGTGAGAGCACCTCCTATGTAACTCTAAACTGGTCATTCGTAAGCCTAGGTTCACACTGGTGCGTGGAAAACATTGCATGTGATTCGCACAGGAACTTATGGGATTTATGTTCGCATTCGCGCAAGAGCATGGGGGGAACGCAAGCACTGTAAAAAAAATATTTTTATTTACATTTTTTTTTTGTTAAGAATGTACCCTTTAACTTTTCTTTTTTTTATCAACTTTATTGCTATTGAACAACATCCCCTGTGATAGCATGGACCGTGCCAGGTCCTCTTTATAGAGAGGACTGGGGTCTATTAGACCCCAAATCTCTCCTCTGGCCTCCAATGCAGCCAATCAGACAGAGATCGGTCTGATCGGCTGCTTTACTGGCCATTAACAGCCAGGTAAACTAAGAACAGAAACAGGAAGTGATGAAATCCTCGTCACTTCCTGTTTCTGACGTCACAGAGTGGGAGGAACATAATCCATTCCTCTCACTGTGTGCCCAGAGCCCAATGCTGCCAGTCGCATCCTTACTGGGCTCTCCAGCGATGACCGAGATATCACCCTTCCCGTCCAAGGTCCTTTATATATATGTACGGCGGACAGGAACTGGTTAAAGTTCATACAGCTCCTTTACAAGGTTTATAATCTCTTTACCTTTCTGTTTGGTGAGTGCCAAGAAGTCTATCGATCTTTTCTTCCTTTGAGAAACCTGGCAGCCAAATCCTTAAAACAAAAACAAAAAAATATTCAGAATGGTCTAACACAATCAGCTGGGAGTAAAACTGTCATAAAGCCGAGCCGTTTATACTGAGCAAGGGATAAACAAATACATAACAAGTGACCGCCTAACTATGTCAAAAACATCATGAGGTCCAAATCCAATGATACAGCTAAAGTTATAGGCAGCTCTTAACTTTTTCTGTGAATATAAAGCTTGGCTCCACCCATTCTTCCTCCTTAAAGGGGACCTTCATCCTAACTCTCATGTTGTGCTGTCCTCCTCCCTAGAACCTTCAGAGCCCCAGTGCAAGAAATCATGAAGTGCCCCCCTGACTTCCCCCCCCCCTTCCATCTGAGCCCTGGGCTTACAGTTCTGGGAGGGCGTCTATGGACATACCTCCTAGAACCCTGCCTCCCACGTGCCCCCTGGGGCATGCATCCAGCACGCTCTGTGACAGCTGATCACAAATCACGGTAAAGCGCCAATAACAGCAGTCATTTACCATGTGATCAGCTGATCACATGTAAACAGACTTGCTGGTTATCGGCAGTCCTTTCCTCCCACGCTGTGTCTGTGTGAGGAAAGGAGAGCCGTTAACCGACAAGATTGTCAGTACATTGTTTACACTGATAATCAGGGCACTGATTATCAGTGGAGCCCCATCAGTGCCTATCAGTGCTCATCAATGCTGCCTATCCACGCCCATCAGTGCCACCTATCAGTGCTCATTAATGCTGCCTATCAGTGATCCCTATCAGTGCTCATCAATGCCCCCTATCAGTTCTCATCAATGCCCCCTATCAGTGCAACCTATCAGTGCTCATCAATGCCACCTATCAGTACTCATCAATGCCCCCTATCAGTGCTCATCAATGCTGCCTATCAGTGCCACCTATCAGTGCTCATCAATGCCGCCTATCAGTGCTCACCAATGCTGCCTATCCGTGCCCATGAGTGCCACCTATTAGTGCCACTTATCAGTACTCATTAATGTTGCCTATCAGTGCCACATATCAGTGCTCATCAATGCCCCCTATCAGTGCCACCTATTAGTGCTCATCAATGCCCCCTATTAGTGCCACCTATCAGTGCTCTTTAATGCCGCCTATCAGTGCTCATAAATGCCCCTTAGCAGTGCCCATCAGTTCTCATCAATGCCCCCTATCAGTGCTCATCAATGCTGCCTATCAGTGCCGCCTATCAGCGCTCATCAATGCCGCCTATCAGTGCTCACCAGTGCTGCCTATCCGTGCCCATGAGTGCCACCTATTAGTGCCACCTATCAGTGCTCATCAATGCTGCCTATCAGTGCCGCCTATCAGTGCTCACTAGGGATGAGTCGAACACCCCCCTGTTCGGTTCGCACCAGAACATGCGAACAGGAAAAAAGTTTGTTCGAACACGCCAACACCGTTAAAGTCTATGGGACACGAACATGAATAATCAAAAGTGCTAATTTTAAAGGCTTATATGCAAGTTATTGTCATAAAAAGTGTTTGGGGACCTGGGTCCTGCCCCAGGGGACATGGATCAATGCAAAAAAAAGTTTTAAAAACGGCCGTTTTTTCAGGAGCAGTGATTTTAATAATGCTTAAAGTCAAACAATAAAAGTGTAATATCCCTTTAAATTTTGTAGTTGGGGGGTGTCTATAGTATGCCTGTAAAGGGGCGCATGTTTCCCATGTTTAGAACAGTCTGACAGCAAAATGACATTTCAAAGGAAAAAAGTCATTTAAAACTACTCGCGGCTATTAATGAATTGCCGGTCCGACAATACACATAAATTGATAAAAACACAGGGGAACCCCGAACCAAAATTTAAAAAAAAAAAATTACGTGGGGGTCCCCCTAAATTCCATACCAGGCCCTTCAGGTCTGGTATGGATATTAAGGGGAACCCCGGCCAAAATTTTAAAAAAAAAATGACGTGGGGGTCCCTCTAAATTCCATACCAGACCTGAAGGGTCTGTTGATGAGGACAAGGGCCTCATCCCCACAACCCTGGCCGGTGGTTGTGGGGGTCTGCGGGCGGGGGGCTTATCGGAATCTGGAAGCCCCCTCTAACAAAGGGACCCCCAGATCCCGGCCCCCCCTGTGTGAAATGGTAAGGGGGTACCCCTACCATTTCACTAAAAAACTGTCAAAAATGTTAAAAACGACAAGAGACAGTTTTTGACAATTCCTTTATTTAAATGCTTCTTCTTTCTTCTATCTTCCTTCATCTTCTTCTTCTTCTGGTTCTTCTGGTTCTTCTGGTTCTTCCTCCGGTGTTCTCTTCCAGCATCTCCTCCGTGGCGTCTTCTATCTTCTTCTCCTCTGGCCGCTCCGCACCAATGGCATGGGGGGAGGCTCCCGCTCTTCTCTTCATCTCTTCTTCATCTTCTTCTCTTCTTCTCTTCATCTTCTCTGGGCCGCTCCACATCCATGCTGGCATGGAGGGAGACTCCCGCTGTGTGACGCGTCTCCTCTTCTGACGGCTCTTAAATAACGGGGGCGGGGCCACCCGGTGACCCCGCCCCCCCCCTCTGACGCACGGTGACTTGACGGGACTTCCCTGTGACGTCACGGGGAATGCCACAGGGAAGTCCCGTAATGTCCCGTGCGTCAGAGGGGGCGGGGTCACCGGGTGGCCCCGCCGCCCGTTATTTAAGAACCGTCAGAAGAGGAGACGCGTCACACAGCGGGAGCCTCCCTCCATGCCAGCATGGATGCGGAGCGGCCCGGAGAAGAAGATGAAGAAGAGAAGAAGAGAAGAAGATGAAGAAGAGAAGAAGATGAAGAGAAGAGCGGGAGCCTCCCCCCATGCCATGGGTGCAGAGCGGCCCAAGGAGAAGAAGATAGAAGACGCCGCGGAGGAGATGCTGGACGAGAACACCGGAGGAAGAACCAGAAGAGCCAGAAGAACCAGAAGAAGAAGAAGATGAAGGAAGATAGAAGAAAGAAGAAAGAAGAAGCATTTAAATAAAGGAATTGTCAAAAACTGTCTCTTGTCATTTTTAACATTTTTGACAGTTTTTTTGTGAAATGGTAGGGGTACGTTTGTACCCCCTTACTATTTCACACGGGGGGGGGCGGGATCTGGGGGCCCCCTTGTTAAAGGGGGCTTCCAGATTCCGATAAGCCCCCCGCCCGCAGACCCCCACAACCACCGGCCAGGGTTGTGGGGATGAGACCCTTGTCCTCATCAACATGGGGACAAGGTGTTTTGGGGGGCTACCCCAAAGCACCCTCCCAATGTTGAGGGCATGTGGCCTGGTACGGTTCAGGAGGGGGCGCTCTCTCGTCCCCCCCTCTTTTCCTGCAGCCTGCCAGCTTGCGTGCTCGGATAAGGGTCTGGTATGGATTTTTGGGGGGACCCCACACCGTTTTTTTTTTTATTTTGGTGCGGGGTTCCCCTTAAAATCCATACCAGACCTAAAGGGTCTGGTATGGAATTTAGGGGAACCCCCACATCAATTTTTTTTTAAATTTTTGCCGGGGTTCCCCTTAATATCCATACCAGACCTGAAGGGCCTGGTATGGAATTTAGGGGGACCCCCACGTCATTTTTTTTTTAAATTTTGGTTCGGGGTTCCCCTGTGGGGAATTCCCATGCCGTTTTTATCAATGAACTTTTATGTGTATTGTCGGACCGGCAATGCAATAGCCGCGAGTAGTTTTAAATGACTTTTTTTCCTTTGAAATGTCATTTTGCTGTCAGACTGTTCTAAACATGGGAAACATGCGCCCCTTTACAGGCATACTATAGACACCCCCCAGCTACAAAATTTAAAGGGATATTATACTTTTATTGTTTGACTTTAAGCATTATTAAAATCACTGCTCCTGAAAAAACGGCCGTTTTTAAAACTTTTTTTTGCATTGATCCATGTCCCCTGGGGCAGGACGCAGGTCCCCAAACACTTTTTATGACAATATCTTGCATATAAGCCTTTAAAATTAGCACTTTTGATTTCTCCCATAGACTTTTAAAGGGTGTTCCGCGGCATTCAAATTTGCCGCGAACACCCCAAATTGTTCGCTGTTTGGCGAACTTGCGAACAGCCGATGTTCAAGTCGAACATGAGTTTGACTCGAACTGGAAGCTCATCTCTAGTGCTCACCAATGCTACCTATCCATGCCCATGAGTGCCACCTATTAGTGCCACCTATCAGTACTCATTAATGTTGCCTATCAGTGCCCATCAGTGCCCCCTATCAGTGCCACCTATCAGTGCTCATCAATGCCCCCTATTAGTGCCACCTATCAGTGCTCATGAATGCCCCCTATTAGTGCCGCCTATCAGTGCTCATCAATGCCGCCTATCAGTGCTCACTAATGCTGCCTATCCGTGCCCATGAGTGCCACCTATTAGTGCCACTTATCAGTACTCATTAATGTTACCTATCAGTGCCCATCAGTGCCGCCTTTCAGTGCCACATATCAGTGCTCATCAATGCCCCCTATCAGTGCTCATCAATGCCCCCTATTAGTGCTCATAAATGCCCCCTATTAGTGCCACCTATCAGTGCTCATAAATGCCCCTTAGCAGTGCCCATCAGTGCTCATCAATGCCCCCTATTAGTGCCACCTATCAGTGCTCATCAATGCTCCCTATCAGTGCCCATCAGTGCAGCCGATCAGTGCTGGACCAATGGAACTATTTAAAAAATGCCATACCTGGAATTGAGCTTGAAAATGTGTTTTGCTATCTGCATTAAGGGGTTAAAATACCTGCCTGAATTCAGAAATTGGACTGAAAGAGGGAGGGTCTGAACCGTGATGCAATCAGGTTCTACTGCTATGTATAAAGCTTTCAAATCAATACGTTTCCATGCACTAGGGGCTGGAGGAAGGGATGTTCAGGTGACTTGGAGGAGGAGGAGGAGGAGGAGGAGGGGGGGGGGGAGGAGGAGGGGGAGGGGGAGGGGGAGGAGGGGGAGGGGGAGGAGGCGGAGGAAGAGGGGGAGGAGGGGGAGGAGGAGGAGGAAGAGGGGGAGGAGGAGAGCGCAGGGAGGACCCCAGCAGTGTGATAACGCTCATTTACTGTATAGTCCAGTTGGCAGGTAGGTGACTGTAGAATAGTGATGTCATAATACTAGTTTCTGGGTGTTGTAGATCTGTGTGAATCACAAAACTGGCTGAACAGAATTACAAATCTTGCTGGCAGGTGAAACCGTTTAAATGCATGTATATCAACTGGAGTCCTGTTTCAAAACTGAGAACACAGGATTAGGTTCTCTAGTAGATTCTCACCAGTCAGGTCGCTGTACCCGGATGAAGAGACAAATGCCACGCCGGCGTCCATGAAGACAGAATTAGAATCCCTCCCTCCTCCAGGACTGCAGCCCAGGTCATAGTCGTTCATGGCCTTGAACACCTTAAGGGTAAGAAAAGAAAAGGAATAGTATATATTCAAAAATTCAAAACATATATATTTTATAGAAAAAAAGGAACGATCGATAAAGAGACTCTATCATTAGCCCATTTAAGTCTAGGCAACCCATTTAGAGCGGCTTCACACTGTCCCTCTGCTTTGGCTGCAGCGGAGTGTACCCACAGTTCTACAGAAAATCAGCGCTGAGCAAAAAAAGGAAAAAAAAAGAAAAGAAATGCACAAGCCGGCAGGATCACCTCCTGAATGCCTGGAAAACATTCTTCTACCATGTAATGAAAAGCAATCCACTGCTGCCCGTGTGATCCAGCCTAGCCTTACATAAGTAGACACCTAAACATGCAGAGTGCCCCGATCCTCACCTTGCCAGGTGTCAGCTTGTTCTTGGAATTCAGGAGGTACACCGCCGTGTCCACCGCTGATAAGGAGACCGTTGTTGATTCATCTGTTTCCATTGTCAGCTTGAAGCTTGACCCCGGGAGAATGGTGTCTGCTACATCCGTCCTCACTTGTAGCTGTAAAATGAAGAAATATCATTCAAACCCATTTGAAGTCTGGCAGCTTTTTATCTTTGCAAACTCCTGTACACCGAACACTGTGATTTGTGTTTGCTTTGAAATGTTTACAAAATATCTAAAAATGCTGCTTCCTGCTCTCACACTGCAGAGCTGAGTAACAGCCACGCCCCTCGTTATGGCTTGTATTGCAGAAAAAGTAAGGGGGTGTGTCTGAGCAGGTCTGTTATTGAGGGCTGGTTACTGAGTGCGCTAGGTCCAACAACCACTCTAACAGGAAAGTGGAGGTAAGGCTATAAAAAGGGAGGCTGTTAGTACAAAGTCTGATGACATAGCCATTTCTGTCACTTCAATTGAACTTTAAGGGGCTTTATCAGAACAAAATATAAAGTCACCAGTGATCTTGCAATTTATCAAATTATATGCCTCTGGATTAATTTTTTCACCAGCAAGCTGCAGAAATGTCTGGACTATATATTACAATCAAGTTCCAGCCCGCTCAGGTAAGGGTAATAACCCCTTCCCGTCCATCCACCATGGCACTTTAACTGGGTCCTAAGGGGAGGGGGTAGGATGGACTTGGGATTGGGTTGGGACCACCATCCTGATGGCTCCTGAATCTGATCATGACAAGAGACTGAGCTGTTGGTTGGTGACAGCTCGGTCACTGTGCTGGGAGTGCGCAGCAAGCATGCTTTCAGCACAGAAACCTCAGCAGCCGTGGACACATACACTATATTACCAAAAGTATTGGGGTACATAAACTTTAATGGCATCCCAGTCTTAGTCCATAGGGTTCAACATTGAGTTGGCCCACCCTTTGCAGCTATAACAGCTTCAACTCTTCTGGGAAAGCTGTCCACAAGGTTTAGGGGTGTGTCTTTGGGAATGTTTGACCATTCTTCCAGAAGTGCATTTGTGAGGTCAGCACTGATGTCGACGAGAAGGCCTGGCTCGCAGTCTCCGCTCCGCCCTAATTCATCCCAAAGTCGTTCTATCGGGTTGAGGTCAGGACTCTGTGCAGGCCAGTCAAGTTCCTCCACCCCAAACTCACTCATCCATGTCTTTATGGACCTTGCTTTGTGCACTGGTCCAAATCATTTGGTGGAGGGGGGGTTATGGTGTGGGGTTGTTTTTCAGGGGTTGGACTTGGCTCCTTAGTTCCAGTGAAGGGAACTCTTAAGGTGTCAGTTTACCAAGACATTTTGGACAATTGCATGCTCTCAACTTTGTGGGAACAGTTTGGGGATGGCCCCTTCCTGTTCCAACATGACTGGCACCAGTGCACAAAGCAAAGTCCATAAAGACACGGATGAGCGAGTTTGGGGTGGAGGACCTTGACTGGCCTGCACAGAGTCCTGACCTCAACCTGATAGAACGCCTTTGGGATGAATTAGAGCGAAGACTGCGAGCCAGGCCTTCTAGTCCAACATCAGTGCCTGACTTCACAAATGCACTTCTGGAAGAATGGTCAAGCATTCCCATAGACACACTCCTAAACCTTGTGGACAGACTTCCCAGAAGAGTTGAAGCTGTTATAGCTGCAAAGGGTGGGCCAACGCAATATTGAACCCTACGGACTGAGGCTGGGATGCCATTAAAGTTCATGTGTGTTTAAAGGCAGGTGTCCCAATACTTTTGGTCATATAGTGTCTATAAATAAAAAAAATGGACAGACGCCATAGGCCACATAATCTTTTTCTGCCGTCACTCTTTTAAGTTTGTGTGTTAAAACAGTTAAGTCCACCATTCACCATCCTGACATGCATAGACTTACCTTTCCTTCACAGACATCGCTGACGTCTATCCACACTGAGTTGGCTACAGTCTCAGAGTCCAGGTAGTAGTAGGCGATAATGCGAAAGGAGGGGATCAGTTTGGTTGAAACAGGAACAGTAAACACCATGAATTCACTTTTCTCTATGGACTTCATTTCCATTATTTGACCTTTGTTGAGCACCTACAGAATAAAAAAAAAATAATAATAATAATAATAAAGAAAACATACATGCAGTGCCTGATTTAGAAGGGGGCAAAATGGGCAATTGCCCTGGGTCTTCCTTCTGGGTTCGCGGGCTTTGGCGGTAGGAATGGCCAAGCCACGACGACGTCACCCCTGTGCATGTGCGCGGGAGTGACTGTTTACGGTACGGCTCTGAAGGAACGGCACAGGTATGCTGTTCCTTTAGAGAGCATGCACTGGTGACGTCTCCGGCTGCATCTAAAGTAAATATCTCCTAAACGGCGCACGTTTAGGAGATATTTATAGTACCTATAGGGAGGCCTTATTATAGACTTACCTGTAGGTGAAAATCATACAAAGAAGTTTACTCCCACTTACTACCTTACTTCCCATAGCTCCCAACTGTCCCTGATTTCGAGGGACTGTCCCTGATTTGGAGCAATGTCCCTCTGTCCCTCTTTCCTCCTCATTTGTCCCCCATTTTGGTCTGATCCTCATAGTTGTATATAAAATGCACTTTTTATCTTTCAAAAAGTGTTTCCCACTTGGTCACAGATACCGCTCTTAAAACTTTTCCTGTTCTTCAGTCTCAAGCTAAACTCCCTCCCAATGAATGCTTCCATTACCTCCAAATTGCCCACTTCGCCCGAACAGTAATAGGCCTGTGCACCTCTTTGGACGATTTATCAATCTATGAAGGTATTTGTAATACAGACCCACACGAGCCAGGGATCATATCACGTCTCTATAATCACCTTACCTCCCCGCCTGCCAATCTCCCTTCTTATACTGCACAGTGGTCCAAGGACCTACAGATTGAGCTGGATGCTGAGGATTGGGCGAGCATTTGGACCAACACAAAATCCTCAACACATAATGAATTATAAGGTCCTCATGCGTTGGTCCCTTGTCCCAGCAAGAATTTCAACATTTTTACCACATTATCCACCTGTATATTTCCGTGGCTGTGGAGAGAGAGGTACACATGCCCACATTTGGTGGTCATGCCCTATTATGCAACAATTTTGGACAACAATATTCCATATGGCTTCCACGCTACTGCGGGATACCCTAGACCAGTGATGGCAAACCTTGGCACCCCAGATGTTTTGGAACTACATTTCCCATGATGCTCCTGCACTCTGCAGTGTAGGTGAGCATCATGGGAAATGTAGTTCCAAAACATCTGGGGTGCCAAGGTTCGCCATCAATGCCCTAGACCCTAACCCTTCCCTGGCACTGTTAAATCATGTGCAGGAAGATTACACAAGAGCCCAACTTCGTCTTCTTTTCCAGCTTACAACTGCCGCTAAACAGACGATAGCTAGGGCCTGGAAAACCCCGAAAATAAACATAGCGGAAGTGAAAAATAGAGTCACTCAAGCTAAGATTCATAGCAAAATTGAAGCCACTATTTTAGACCGTATCCCCCAACATAGCAAAATCTGGACGCCATGGGTGGAGCATTTTCTTCCCTCAGACTTCGATAGTCGCTTGTTGGTACCATAACTCCCCCACAGATATTTCAGCCTTATGCCCCGTACACACGGTCGGACATTGATCGGACATTCCGACAACAAAATCCTAGGATTTTTTCCGACGGATATTGGCTCAAACTTGTCTTGCATACACACGGTCACACAACGTTTTCGGAAAATCTGATCGTTCTGAACGCGGTGACGTAAAACATGTACGTAGGGACTATAAACAGGGCAGTAGCCAATAGCTTTTGTCTCTTAATTTATTCTGAGCATGCGTGGCACTTTGTGCGTCAGATTTGTATACACACGATCGAAATTTAACCGATCGGATGTTGTTGTCGGAAAATTTTATAGCCTACTCTCAAACTTTGTGTGTCGGACATTCCGAAGGAAAAAGTCAGATGGAGCCCACACACGATCTGAATTTCCGACAACACAATCCGATCGCACTTTTTCCGTCGGAAAATCTGACCTTCTACTGTGAGCATCCCTTGTGGTCCTAACTTACGCCCGCAACTCTCTGAACTTACTATACTTTGTTTTGTTGAATTGTAGCATTTTTTGCTTGACATTCCTTCACCACATCTGTATAATTTTCATGTACGATGCATAGTAAGTTTTGTTCTATTGATCTCCAGATGAGATGATTGGTTGATGTATTCAATGATTATACTCAATAAAACTTTTGAAAAGAAAAAAGTGTTTCCCAGTGCTAAACCTTTCATCCAAATTCTAAATTGCTGCATTTGTCAATTTTAAAAGCCCAATATAAAGGAATAGTATTGGTAAAAAAAAAGTCCTTATGGATTTAATTATCCTTTTTTTTGGTTAATTCTCCTTTAAGGGGGTGTGTCAGGGGGGCGTGTACTAAGCCTACATACGTTTGCAAGTAGGTGTCCCTCATTCCCATCTCAAAATGTTGGGAGGTATGACTTCCTGTTCTGGTAAAACTATAAAAGTTTGGATTTTTCTTAAATTTCTGCACTGGTGACAATAAACAAATAGTGAGCGTAAATCTACCCAGAGGAAACACAAACCATAATAAAAATAAATAAATGACAGGGGTGCTAACGCTTCCTCTCTCTTTAGTTATGCTATCAGTGTGTTTAGATGACAGGTACTCTTCAGTGAGGATAAGCTCATTTGGGAACAAACACGACACACTCACCATGTAATAGATTTTTCTGACACTCCCAGACTGCGGAGAAACCACCTTCAAAGTGACCTTTATGCTTTCCCCGGGACTCAGAACCTGGCTGGGAACTTCCATATGAAGAAAGCTGTTGGTATTCGATGTATAGGGAGTGAGACGTATTGTTTCCTCCTGTCGACCGTCACTTCCTTCCGCTCTGATCTATTAGGACATGAATGATGTACCCATTTGTAAATTATTTAAAATGAATAAAATGTATTGAAAGTAAGACTTAAATGAAAAATCAGGTAAAATCTATATATAATAATCGTTATATGTATAGAAATAATAGTTTAAAGTATATCCAAAGCCATGATGAATTATTGAATAGAAAAGGCAAGGGCTAAAACCCATTGGGGGAGATCTGTCATCACTTCCTGTCCTGTAGACCCCCCCCCGGTCGCCGGCTCGCCCACTCGCCCGACAGGCCCCCTGTCAGCCCCACACTTACTCCATGCAGGTCACAGCTGCGACGGCGGCTTCCCCCCTCCATCTCCGGCCGTGGTTTCTCCTCCCGGCCAATGGGTTCTTTAGACTCCTGGCCAATGGGGTCTTTGGACTCCCGGCCAATGGGGTCTTTGGGCTCCCGGCCAATGGGGTCTTTGGACTCCCGGCCAATGGGGTCTTTGGACTCCCGGCCAATGGGGTCTTTGGACTCCCGGCCAATGGGGTCTTTGGACTCCCGGCCAATGGGGTCTTTGGACTCCCGGCCAATGGGGTCTTTGGACTCCCGGCCAATGGGGTCTTTGGACTCCCTGCCAATGGGGTCTTTGGACTCCCGGCCAATGGGGTCTTTGGACTCCCGGCCAATGGGGTCTTTGGATTCCCGGCCAATGGGGTCTTTGGACTCACGGCCAATGGGGTCTTTGGACTCACGGCCAATGGGTTCTTTGGACTCACGGCCAATGGGTTCTTTGGACTCACGGCCAATGGGTTCTTTGGACTCCCGGCCAATGGGGTCTTTGGACTCCCGGCCAATGGGGTCTTTGGACTCCCGGCCAATGGGGTCTTTGGACTCCCGGCCAATGGGGTCTTTGGACTCCCGGCCAATGGGCTCTTTGGACTCCCGGCCAATGGGTTCTTTGGACTCCCGGCCAATGGGTTCTTAGGGCTTTAGCGAACATTATTAATTTGCTAATGTCACACAACTGTGTGGGCTCCTGGCGCAGAGCTCTGCACCCTGAGCCCACCCTGTTTGAAGCCAATTAGAGCCTCAGGCTTTAATCATGTCCTTAAAAAAAAAAAAATCCATAGAAATCAATGCGTCTGACACCCTGCATGTAGATTAGGGGGCCAGGCGCATGGATTAGGGGGAGTGGCACCCGTGCGCCCCTTATGAGTGGTCACCACTGCTCCAATGTGAGGGACAATTGTCCTCAGACCAAGCGTCCACCTTGGAAGATTTCATCTATTTCTGTTCTGGTGTCAACTATTTTTGTTGAATATTTGCTTTCTGTCTTGTTGACAGTGGACACCAGAATAAACTGCAGGGACACTGCAATAAAACTGTCCCATAGGCCATCCAAATCTAAAATTTAAAAAAGTCTGATATCTATACACACCTAAAACTCCAACTGAACTTGTAGTTTAAATAATCTAAACTCATGTGCATCCAAAAAATATGTGCAAAGGCTTCCAGTTTTTTTTTTTAGAAAGCAGCCACAGCCTGATTAAAAAAGCCTGTCCCCCGCCAGCATGCTGCAGGGAAAAGACCCTTACTCATTGTGTGGAAGCAGTGGTCTGTCTGCAGATGTCTGGAGAGAGACTGCTGCTTCCAGACAGAAAACAAGGACCCTTCCCTGCAGAATGCTGGCAGGGGACAGGAACTTCCATGGGTGCTCAACCTTTGGCCCTCCAGCTGTTGCTGAACTTCAAGTCCCATCATGTCTCTGCCTTTGGGAGTCCTGCTTGTAAATGTCAGCGGCTTGCAGTGCCTCATGGGACTTGTAGTTCTGAACCAGCCGGAGGGCAGCAGGTTGAGCACCCATGCATGATCTAGGCTGTGGCCTTTTTCTAAAGAAAACAAACTAAGTCTTTACACACCTGGAATGTATTTAGCTGATTTAAACCGTTCGCTGCCAGAGACATTTTTTTCTTTATTTAAAAAAAAATAAATTTAGGCCAGAAGATTAGATAAAACTCCCAGAAAAGATATCTTTTCTGAAACACAAATACATTGGCGGTATTTCCATATTTTTAGGTCGCACGATATTAGCGCAACAGTTTATCAAGCACACATTTTTTGCACAAAATACATTTAAGTGGATTCTAGTGCACAAAAACACAACATATTACCCAATCTTTGGGTAAAAAATAAAAAGATAAGGTTGTGCTGAGTTACTAGATACCAAACATGTCAAGTCTTAACATTTTTTGCACGTGTGTAACGATCATAGGCGTGCGCAGGGGATGTGCCGGGTGTGCCTGGGTACACCCTAATCACCCCGTGAGGTGCAGATTCCCCCTGCTTATATTGCACTAATGCCCCCGAATGGGGCTCCTAAAACTTTTTTAAAAATAGAATTAAAAAAAAAACTACTGACACTGTCCACGGCCCTACTGTCCACGGCCCTACTGTCCTCGGCCCTACTGTCACCAACCTCTGTTCTACTAACACTGTCCATGTTTTAATACATTTGGGGTGCACACCTTAATGCAATAGGCTGCGCACACCTATGGTAACGATGAAAAACTTCAGTACCTACATTTCTCTATAGGTGATGACAGGTCATTCGTTTAGAGTTACTGTGAATAATGGCCTTAGAATTATTGCTCCCACTCCAACGTGCAAGGCAATACAAAACATATGAAGCGTAAACAATGTTTGTTTTTATCAAGTGTCCCCCCCCCCCCATAGCATTTTGCTATATAACAGGTTCTCTTTAATGCCGAGAGGAAAATGCCACTCAGACCAACCTGGTGCTCTCAGCCAGAGCTGCTCCGGCCACACCCTCTGACGTGTTTCGTCCCACCCACTGGGGCTTGGTCACTTTAGAGAGGTCACAGAGAAGTTCTCTTTAATGGGACAGTATGGGTTAAATGGGGGTCTGCTAGGGGTCCGCATAAGCAAAAAAAATTGCACACCACTTTGCCAATTGAAAGTGCATGTAAATTTGTTCTGTGCAAATGGGGCAAAAAAATGAACATTTTTAGGCTATTTCATGTGCTTTTCAAATGTTTTCATTGCTTTCAAATAAGATATACAGCATTTGGCCACTAGATGGCGCTAGGGTTTATAGAAAATTTCTATTAAAACAAGTAGAATTAATTGTGGCCTTTCTCTGACCCTTATTAGCTGCATGCTTAGATGTAGTGAAGCCAGTTGACCAGAAGGACAGCAGGTCCTCATAGTTTTCTCCTGCCAGATGTACTTTAACATGAGTGCTTATGCAATCTGAGCATCCATGTTAAGTGGACCTGTCAGGGTGGAAACATACTGTAGGACCTGACCGTTTTTTTAGGCTATGTTTACACCTATGCATTCTGCAGTGCGTTTGCAGATTTGCAGAAATGCACTACACTCCATTTAACATTCGTTCCTATGGGTCACAGTCACATCTATGCAGTTTCCACCGGTTCATTTTTTGGAAAGGTACAGGAATTTTCTTTACATGCAGCATGATGTGTTTTTGGCTCCATGAGCTTAAATGGAATTAAATTAAAAACGCATGTATATGCATTTTTTTGTGCGTTTTTATGCATGACAACAGACACCTCCTCCTAGAAACATTAACACATCCTAAAAATGCATTAAAAACACATCAAAAACGTGCATGAAAAAAAACGCATAATAAACACAATGTATTCTTAGGAAAATTCTGTTTAGAAAAAAAATCCAGCAAAATTGCATGTACATTCGCTCTGTGCGAATGGGGCAAAATTTAATGTTCTTAGGCTATATTCTCTGCAGATAGAATAATATTCATGGAATAATAAAAACAGTCTGAATGGGAACAATACCTCATTTTGGCCACTAGATGGCGCAAAAGAGCTCATTTATTTCCTATGGTACTTAACATCATCTAGTGGCCATAATGCAGTATTTTCCACATCTTTAATAAATAACATCTTTTTATAGATCAACTCAGGGCAGATATAAAAAAATATATAATTTTTTCTCCTTGTTTTTTCACAGAAAATTCTGTTCATAAAGTAAACGCATTGAAACTGCATGTAAATTCGTTCTATGCTAATGCTAAAATGTTCTCAGGTTGACATTCTCTGCAGATCAAATAATATGAATTGAAAAAAGACAGTGTAAATGGGGGAAATACCTAATTTCAGCCACTAGGTGGCGCAAAATAGCATACTACTTACCTATGATACTTAGCACCATCTAGTGGCCATAATGCAGTATTTTCCTCATTCGCACCATTGTTTATTTATTTTAATTTTTTTTAAATAACATATTTTTTAGGATGAACTCCAAGAGGATATAAAATATACAATTTACGCTTCTTATTTTTTCACTGAAAATTCTGCTCATAAAATAAAGCTATTAAAACTGCCCGTAAATGCGTTCTCTGCTAATGGGGCAAAATTGAATGTTCTCAGGATTCATTCTCTGCAGATCGAATAATATTCATTGGAATAATAAAAACAGTCTGCGGAAAATACCTAATTTAGGCCAATAGATGGGGCAAAAGAGCATACTTATTTCCTATAGTACTCAGCATCATCTAGTGACCATAATTTGGTATTTTCCTCATTTTCAATAAATAGCATCCTTTTATAGATGAACTCAGGGCAGATATGAAAGATACAATTTATTTTTCTTGTTTTTCACTGAAAATTTGTTCATAAAATAAAGCCATTGAATCTGCATGTAAATTTCTTCTGGTCTAATGGGGCAAAATTTAATATTTTCAGGCTACAGTTTCTGCAGATCAAATAATATGTGTTAAAAAAGACAGTCTAAATGGGGAAAATATCTCATTTTGGCCACGAGATGGTGCCAAAGAGCATACTTATTTCCTATGATACTCAACACCATCTAGAGGCCATAATGCACTATTTTCCCCATTCACACTTTTTTTTTTAACCATCTTTTTAAAGATTAACTCTAAGCAGATATAAAAGATATCATTTTTTCTTCTTGTTTTTTCACTGAAAATTCTGCATGTAAATTCATTCTGTGCAAATGGGGCAAAACTGAATGTTTTAAGGCTGCATTCTCTGCAGATCGAAAAACGTTGCCAAAATGGGAAAAATACCTAATTTCAAACACTAGATGGCGCCAAAGAGCACACCATTTACCTATGATACCCAGCACCCTCTAGTGGCCATAATGTGGTATTTTCCCCATTCACACTTTTTTTTTTTTTTTAATAAATATATAACATCTTTTTTAAGATGAACTCCAAGCAGATATAAAAGATACAATTTATTCTTGTTCTTTTACTAAACATTACATTTGCAGACTAAGCATGTATAACTATGTACTTATGGTTTCAGCACTGTCCTGCCTGTCCATTGGCTTAATATCAATAGAACTATAGAAGAGATTCGAATTTCTGCTGGTTACCGTAAGGTCCAGGGTCTTCTCATTAGCGTTGGTGTTGATCTGGAAGATGGCCTTCCCATCCTCATCTGATGGGAATGAGCCCAGTTGTGTGCTCCCTTTCAGAATTTTAACTGGGACGCCCCTTGCCAGTGTGCCGTCTGTATAAGTGACTTCTACCTGTGTGATCGCATAGTAAGAAGCATTGTTACTCTTTCAGCAAAAGAAAAGCAAACCAAGGGATGGGTCGGGTAATAATTTATGGCTTATGCAGCTCACAACTTACCTAAGGTATGATTTCCATAAACTATACACAAGCTACTACATAGTTCCAGTTGAACTGAGACTTCTGCCATGGCAGTGCATGTATAGATGGTTGAAACTAAAGTTCTGTCCATTTCTTATACAACTCCTGGAGGTATATTTATAAAAAAAACGCATAGCAGTTCACCCATTGCAACTGCATGTAAATTTGTTCTGCGCGAACGGGGCAAAATAAAATGTTCTCAGGCTATATTCTCTGCAGATCGAATGTTGTTCATGAAAAAAAAATGAGCAAAATACCTCATTAAGTCCACTAGATGGTGCTGAGGAGTATATTTATTTCCTATGATACTCAACACCGCCCAGTGGCCATAATGTGGTATTTTTCTTATTAGCACTTTTTTTCCAATGAAGAGCCTGAGAATATATGATTTTTCCATAATCACACAGAATGAATCTACATGCAGTTTCAATGGATAAACAACTGTACAAATGTTTTAGAAATAAACCCACTGGTGAGTGTTTCACTTTTAGGAGTAAAGGTCACCTGGAGACCCTAGAGGCCATGGTGATAAGGTAAGTGTATTATTAAAGGGTAAATGCACCCTAAGTAATATTTTGGTTATAGGTGGAGCCTGGTAGGCTGAGAATTCCTATGTCTTGGATGTATTGTGATATCCTTGAGGCCATTTGGGGACTCATGGAGGCATGGTGGGAGATGGGGAGCAATTGCCAGATCCTGGAAATCAACAACTATTTATTTAGCGTTCCCGCTTGCGTTTCTTGCATGATTATTATTATTATGCAGGATTTTTATAGCGCCAACAGTTTGCGCAGTGCTTAACAATATACAGAGAGACAATACAGCAACAATACAATTCAATACAAGAGGGTTAGGAAGGCCCTGCTCCCAAGAGCTTACAATCTAATAGGGAGGGGCTGGTGGAACAAAAGGTAATACAGTGCCTTGCGAAAGTATTCGGCCCCCTTGAACTTTTCAACCTTTTGCCACATTTCAGGCTTCAAACATAAAGATATAAAATTTTAATTTTTTGTGAAGAATCACCAACAAGTGGGACACAATTTTGAAGTGGAACCAGGCAGGTCCGTAATACTGTTGTGGAGAAATTTAAAGCCGGATTTGGATACAAAAAGATTTCCCAAGCTTTAAACATCCCAAGGAGCACTGTGCAAGCGATCATTTTGAAATGGAAGGAGTATCAGACCACTGCAAATCTACCAAGACCTGGCTGTCCCTCTAAACTTTCAGCTCAGACAAGGAGAAGACTGATCAGAGATGCAGCCAAGAGGCCCATGATCACTCTGGATGAACTGCAGAGAACTACAACTGAGGTGGGAGAGTCTGTCCATAGGACAACAATCAGTCGTACACTGCACAAATCTGGCCTTTATGGAAGAGTGGCAAGAAGAAAGCCATTTCTCAAAGATATCCATAAAAAGTCTCGTCTAAAGTTTGCCACAAGCCACCTGGGAGACACACCAAACATGTGGAAGAAGGTGCTCTGGTCCCATGAAAACAAAATCGAACTTTTTGGCCACAATGCAAAACGATATGTTTGGCGTAAAAGCAACACAGCTCATCACACTCAACACACCATCCCCACTGTCAAACATGGTGGTGGCAGCATCATGGTTTGGGCCTGCTTTTCTTCAGCAGGGACAGGGAAGATGGTTAAAATTGAGGGGCAGATGGATGCAGCCAAATACAGGACCATTCTGGATGAAAACCTGTTGGAGTCTGCAAAAGACCTGAAACTGGGACGGAGATTTATCTTCCAACAAGACAATGATCCCAAACATACAGCAAAATCTACAAAGGAATGGTTCACAAATAAACGTATCCAGGTGTTAGAATGGCCAAGTCAAAGTCCAGACCTGAATCCAATCGAGAATCTGTGGAAAGAGCTGAAAACTGCTGTTCACAAACGCTCTCCATCCAACCTCACTGAGCTCGAGCTGTTTTGCAAGGAAGAATGGGCAAGAATTTCAGTCTCTCGATGTGCAAAACTGATAGAGACATACCCCAAGCGACTTGCAGCTGTAATCGCAGCAAAAGGTGGCTCTACAAAGTATTAACGCAAGGGGGCCGAATAATTTTGCACGCCCCACTTTTCATTTTTTTATTAGTTAAAAAAGTTTCAAAAATCCAAAAAATTTCGTTCCACTTCACAATTGTGTCCCACTTGTTGGTGATTCTTCACAAAAAATAAAAATTTTATATCTTTATGTTTGAAGCCTGCAATGTGGCAAAAGTTTGAAAAGTTCAAGGGGGCCGAATACTTTCGCAAGCCACTGTAACTGGTGAGGGATGAACTGATAGGAGAAATAGAAGATTTGGTTATTAGCTGAAGGCAGGATAGGCTTCCCTGAAGAGATGAGTTTTCAGGGATCGCCTAAAAGTAGACAGAGAAGGAGATACCCGGACAGATTGGGGTAGGGAGTTCCAGAAGGTGAGAGAGGCTCTAGAGAAGTCCTGGAGGCAAGGATGGGAGGAGGGAACAAGGAAGCTTGAGAGTAAGAGGTCTTTGGAGGAGCGGAGAGGACGGTTTGGGTGATATTTGGAGACAAGATTGGTGATGTAGCTCGGGGCAGAGTTGCAAGCGGTTTTTGTGCATTTTCACTTGAATGGGCTGTCCCATGTGCAACAAACATGCCAAAGAGGTCCCTGCAGTGTGTTTTGGCGTATTTGTAGCATGTCTGCTAAATGCGTTTGGGGTGCCATTACCAATTATGGCTCAGAAAGTGCGACATGCGTTTGCAGCGCGTTTTTCCGCATTTCTGAAATGTGCAGCATCCATAAAACTGGAGAGTGCAAAATCTGGTGCAGCTCTGCATGGTAGCCAATCAACTTCAACTTCAGCTTGTTCAATTAAAGTGATTGTAAAGTCTCGTTTTTTTTCCCCTATAAAAATAATAAACATATTATACTTACCTGTTCATATTATACTTACCTCCTCTTCTCGGGCCCCTCTTTGGAGCTCCTGGCCCCTCCCACCTGTCAAGCACCTTGCTATGGGGGCACCCGAGCCGAGCTGCAGCTACATGTGTCCATTCAGACACAGAGCTGTGGCCCAGCTCCGCCCCCTCTCTCTCCTGATTGGCTAGCTGACTTTGATTGACAGCAGTGGGAACGAATGGCGCCGCTGCTGTGTCTCAGCCAATCAGGAGGGAGAGTCTCGGACGGCCGAGGCACTCATGAACATCGCTGGGCAGAGATGAGGCTCAGGTAAGTATTAGGGGGGCTGCTACACACAGAAGGCTTTTTATCTGAATGCATAGAATGCATCAAGATGAAAAAAAAACCTTCTGCCCTTTAAGCTTTGACAAAAAAAAAAAAACTGGAAGCTGAAAAAAGCAACCCCAATGTGTGTATGGGGCCTAATGTTGGCTGAAAAGCAAACGTTCATGGATTATGATTTATGGAAAAATTACGAGTTGGAGAAAACTTGGATCCCTTGGATTCCATACCTTACTCAATGAATATTTTTATTGTGGTTTTCCCACTTCCTAAGCCACTTCTTAAGCCATGATCGGATTTTCCGCAGACAAAACGTCGGACTTTTGTCCGAAGGGCGTTGACCAGGAACTTGTCTTGCATACAAATGTCACACAATTGTCGGCCAACAAACACGAACGTAGTGACGTACTATGTGGTTTTTCTTTAGCGCCACCCTTTGGGCACCTTCTGCTAATGTCATGTTTGGTGAGCATTGATTCCGAGCATGCGTGTTTGTACTTTGGACTTTTATCTGACGGACCTGTGTACACACGATTGGAAAATCTGACGACAGACCATTGTCCACGGGAAATTTATAAGCCTGCCATCCAACATTTGTCAGCAGAAAATCCGACAACAATTATCCGATGGACCCTACAAACGGTCGGATTTTAGGCCAACAGTCTGTCACATTGGAAAATCCGATCGTGTGTACGAGGCTTTAGACTCCTTCCCCCCCCTTTTTTTTTCTTATTCTGTTCCCTTAAGCCCTTCCCGCCACCGCCTTGCAGCCCTTTAAGAACCTCTAGATGCTGGGAGGTGGGCATTTGGGATATGTGACCGCTGTAATCGACTGTCACAGTGGTCACATGATCGGAAGGCTCCCGATCACAAGTATGCATCGGGAGATTTCTGGTCCCATCTGATGACCCTGCTGGGAGGGCACATGAGTTTTAAATAGGGCCGCATATATGCGTTAAAGAGGAAGGAAAATCCCAACATCAAATTTTACCTATATACGCCACCCGTGCTGTTCCTTCAGAGCCCTGTGCCATGAACGACGTCTCCCATGTGCATGCGCGGGAATGATGTCATCGCGGCTCCAGTCCAGTCACAGAGCCGGAGTCCACAAACCCGAATCACATTGCTGGAAGGCTTTGTTTTCACCTAAGTTTGACATAATGTGCTAGTATGCGATGCATACTAGCACATTCCCAGCATGCTAAAGCTTTAGTTATGCTAAAGCAGAACTAAACCCTCCTCTCCTTTTCAGCCAAGGAGCTGCCATCTTGGCCTGGTAAATCGATGGGTTTAGTTCAGCTTCAAAGTAGAACTCAACCCTCCTATTCTTTTCAGCCAAGGAAGCGAGTATATCAGCGACAGTTTGGTTGAGGGCACAACCATTATGAAAGTTTCCGGCATGCTGGGAATTTAATTGTTTTTTATATTCATGAAATCATTAGGTTTAGTTCCACTTTAATTCCCTGTATGCCAGCAGATTTCCATTCCTTATTCTTTGCTTAGAGTTCTTTAATAGGCCAAATGGGAGCAAAAAAGAGAAGTTCATTGGGTTCACATATACTTTAATCTTTAGACATTCCCCCCCCCCCCCCAAAAAAAAGGTATGTCATTACTTACCACAATCTGTGTTGGGGTCCCAGGGGTATAATATTTCTTCGTTTTGGAGAAATCAATGTTATATGGGGAAGTCACAAACTTTACAGAGGTGAGCTCTTTTTCTTCCAGAGTTCCGGCTACAAAAAGAAGAACAAGGCATTAAACCCCTGGTGCCCAGCGCATGCCACCCTGCAGCCTTCGGGGGGCTCTGCAGACACTATTCAGTGTTTTTCCCATTGCCCTATTATAGCAGCGATTTCTAGCAGTCTCATATAATATGTCTCCAGCCTATGACTGTCTCCTGAAGCATGTCCCCAGTCTCCAACAACTCTTATAGCAAGTTTACAGTCTCTAACAGTGAGTCCTGCAGCATGTCTGTAATCTCTGAACAAAGTTGGCCACCCCAAATATGCAGGAGGGTGCAGTGCTGGGACAAGGTCATCTAGAGCCCAGGGCGAGCATGCAAACTGTGCAACCCCCCCCCCCCCCAAGATGTGTCAGCAAACAACCCCGCCCCTCCAAAAAACTGAGCACTAATCTGCATGATTACCCCTAAGCATAAATTCCTCCTCCTTGCAGTACAAATCCACCCCCTGCTGAAATCCCCCCTCCCAGAACAAATCTTTGACCCCCCCCCAAAAAAAAAATCACCCCTCCTAGCATAAATCCTCTACCACTAAAATTTCCCCTCCAAGTATACATCCTTTCCCCCTACTCCAATTCTCCCCCCCCCCAATCCCCAAATTACCCATCCTAGCCCACCCCCCTCCCCCAATCATCGCTATTAGCACAATTCCCCCCTCCCCCACTATATAACCTCTTCTACCACAAAACTCCCCAACCCCCCCCCCCTTACCACAAATACTCTTCCCCATCCCCCCTGCCAACAAAGATCCCCTAAGTCACCACTTCTAGCACACACACCCAAATTTACTCTACTAGAACAATTCTTAGTGCCTGCTGCCCCCCAAATACCCCCTTTAAACACAAATCCCCTCCCTTCCAAGCTCCTCACAGCTCCCTCCCACCTCACATGATACCACAGTGCCCAGGGCAGCCGCCCCTCCTGCCCTCCCTTTGTCCAGGCCCTGGGAGGATGGCTCTCAAACCATCGGGAATCCCAACAGGCTGTATTTTGCAAATTCATTGCCAACTTTATAGGTCTAATGATTGGAGTTCTTCAGTTAAACAGAAACTATAATAGTTTGGGGTCAATTTTATTTTTTCTTTAAAAGAGATGTATGGGTTTATTTTTCGAATTACCTAGGTGGATGTTGCATCTGTCCACCGGCGCCTCTAACACTGAGAAGCGAGCGATCGAACACCACCGATTGCTTGGTTCTCACAGCTCCTCGAGCAGAGAGCTGTAGACTGTCAGTCAGGAGCTCCCCGCTTTGCCCCCTCCTCGCTCACTGGGCTGTAGAGGGGGCGGAGCGGCCGGCTCAGCCCGAGCCTGATCTGGATGCTGGTCCATGGATCTGGGCTGATCATGACTCCATGGCCGTGATGACGGCTGGATTGACACTGTGACATCAGCAGAGAGCGGACTTCATACCCGCTCTCTGCTGAAAACGGGTCACAGGAGTGCAAAACGAACGGCACTCCTGTGATCCATAGGAGAAGTCCAGCCAAACGAGCTTTGCCTGTACTTCTCAATTAAAGCTATACTCCAGGCAGGTATAAAAGGTGCATATTAATGCAGCTTTGTCTGAATTCATGAATCAAATATGAAATGTGTCAGTACTTGACTCTGATCTGATATCCATCTATTTGCAGTTTCTCTACAGCAGGAGTCAACAACCTTTTTCCACTTAAGGGCCAGATTCAATGGATGTGAATGCATGGAGGGCCGCATTCACCTGCTAATAAATGAAGATGGTGGGGTACAGGGGGGGATTCAGAGGTGGCTGTGGACGGAGGATACAAGAAAATGCTTGCCCAGCGTCTAATAATGTCATTTGCAAAAGTGTCTGTGTTATATAATAAAAATGCAGCTATATACCTCATTAAGAGTGCCACTCGGTGCTCACGTGACTCACCGCCTCTCTCTTCTCGTCTGACAATTGCAATGGGCGGGGCCGAGAATGACGTTAGTCGGGAGAAGGAGGAGGGAGGCGGCGAGTCACCTGAACGCCGAACACCGCTGGTATATAGCTGCATTTATATTATATAACACAGACACTTTTGCAGATGACATTATTAAAGCAGGATTCCGGCTAGCGAAATTTTTTTTTAAAGTCAGCAGCTACAAACACTGTAGCTGCTGACTTTAAATAAGTACACTTACCTGTCCTGGGTGCCTGCGATGTCGTCCACCCGAGGCCGACCCGTCCCTCGGCTCTCAGGTCCCGGTGCCGCCTTCCTAACTAAGGGAAACAGGCAGTGGAGCCTTGCGGATTTACTGCCAGTTTCCTACTGCGCACGCGCGAGCGGCGCGCCGCTCTGAATGGCCCCGTGGTTTTCTGGGAATACACACAGCTCCCAGAAGGCAACGGGGCCGCTCACCGAGGAGCAGGGTACGCCGCAGAATAGGAAGAGGCAGATTAGGAAGACTGCCTAGCAACAAGGGTTCAGGTAAGTTTAAAAACATTTTTTTTTTCAAATGGTTTTTTTTTATTTTTTTTAAGATTTTTGGTGCAATTTTTTTTTTTTAGGGTGGCCCTCCACTTTAAATAGAGACCCACTTGTCCGCGGGTAGGGTGCCCATGAATTGGTCACAGGAACTGACGGGACAAAGACTTAGCGGTGGCAGGCTGGCGGTTTGCCCATCCCTGCGCTACAGCAAAGCTCAGACTTGGAGAGGGAAAGGAGCCAAACAGGTGTGCTGCAGTGTTCACATGCTAACAAGGGACACGCTGACAAGACGAAAGAGAGATGAGCTGATCAGTGTGCTGCCTCTCATTCCTCTCATTCCACTGTCCAGTCACAGGCTGGAGGAGGGATAGGACCACTAAGTGTTAGTGAGTTGCAGCAAAAGAAAATCAGGTCTCCTGCCATGTGTGCTGGTGTAAATTTTAGAAATGGATGCAAAGAAATGCAAATCCTTTGGCAGGTAAAACAACTATCACATACCTATTTCATCTGTGTACTTTCCAGTTTGCCTGGAGTTCCACTTTAAGTTTACATGTTTTCAATGCAAAAAAAAAAATGTTAATGGTTAACCACTTCGCCTCTCACACCTGTACACCCCCTATATAGACCAGAGCAATTTTTATAATTCTTCTAAGGACCTGTTTATTCAGCAATAACTTTGTCATTACTAAAGACAACAAGGTGGCATATACATTGTTTTTTTAAGGGTAAACAAGACTTTCTTTTCATGATTTTGTTTTGCAACAATGATTTTTTTTCACAATCCTTACACAACAACAAAACTAAACAAAACACACTTTTTCTTTTTTTCTTTTTTAGCAGTTTAAAAATTGGTGTCACTGTACATAAAATGCGCAAATTATATTCTGTAATTTGACCTATTTAAAATGACAGTAAAATTATAATTCTGGTACAAAGCATTGCAAAGTTTTTTACAAATGGCATAAAATGTTTTTTTTTTTTAAAATTCTGCACCTTTTTAACCATTTGCCGACCAGCCACCGCAGTTTTGGCAAGGCTGGGCGAAACGACATTATGTTAAGTCGCTTCGCCCTGTGGCCACTAGGGGTGCGCCTGCTGCTCGCCCCCGGCGAGTGCCCTGTGGGCGCAATGGCCTTCGGGCTCCCGCGATCGCTCGTGACACACCGAGAACTGGGATCTGTGTAAACACACAGATCCCGGTTCTCTGAGTGCAGAAGAGCCAGATCGTGTGTTCATACAAAGTATGAACAGCAATCTGTCATCTCCCCTAGACAGTCCCCCCCCCTTTCAGTTAGAATACAGAGAGGGAACACAGTTAACCCCTTGATCGCCCCCTAGTGTTAACCCCTTCCCTGCCAGTGACATTTCTATAGTAATCAATGCATTTTTATAGCACTGATCGCTGTTTAAATGCCAAAAATGTCTCAAAAGTGTCTGATGTGTCCGCCATAATGTTGCAGTCCCGATAAAAATCGCCACCATTACTAGTAAGAAAAAAATAATAATAAAAATGCTATAAATCTATCCCCTATTTTGTAGACGCTACAACTTTTGCGCAAACCAATCAATATACGCTTATTGCGATTTTTATTACCAAAAATATGTAGAAGAATACATATCAGCCTGAACTGAGAAAAAATTAGCTTTTTTTAAAAAAAAATGGGGATATTTATTAAGGCAAAAAGTACAAAATATTGTGTTTTTTTTCTAAATTGTCACTATTTTTTTGTTTATAGCGCAAAAAAAAAAACCACAGAGATGATCAAATACCACCAAAAGAAAGCTCTATTTGTGGGGAAAAAAGGACGTAAATTTTGTTTGGGTGCAACATCGCACAACCGCGCAATTGTCAGTTAGATGTGAAATGTATAAAAATATATATTAGGCCCCTTGCACACCAGCGTACCGATCTGGTCCACCTGTCAGATTTTCAGGGGTCCAATCGGATCCACCAGTCTCCTATATGGAGCAACAGATGGAAGCAAACGTGTTGAACCTGCCAAACATGTCCATTTACACCCACCAACATCGGATCCGATTCTGTCCACTAAAAAGAGTTGGATGGGGATCCGATGCGACTGGTGGATTGGATGGCAGTTGAGTGTAAACAGACAGGCGGTTCGCCCATAGAGGAGAGTGGGCTGTTGTCTGTGTCCCCATTCGCCCACTCAGCGGGGATTAGTGGACATATCCCCCGCTGAGCAGGCGGACTCCAGCAGAGCCTACCCACATGTGGAAGGGGCCTTAAATGTGTAAAAATATTAACAAAAAAAAGTTTAATCAATAATAGGTAATATAATAGAACAAATAAAAAAAAATCAGCAGGAAAATAATAGTTGGAGAAGGAGACTAAGGAGTTAACTAGGGCTGATTGGAGTAAACTAAGGGCTAATAAGGGGTTAAACAGATGAACATTTTACAAAAAAAAAAGAGAATGTTTTCAACTTGTCAGGTTGCTTTAACTGACATCATCTACAGATCTAAGTTCATCCCTTTGATCTGCAGATGAATGAACAGAAAGATACAAAAGTAACAATATGTTATATTGTATCTTTGTGGAGCAGTGTTGTTTATAAACATGGATTCAGACTGCTTTTTTGGTAGCTATAGCTGCCAACTTCTTTTGTGAGTACAGTGGAACCTCGGATTACGAGCATAATCCGTTGCAGGAGAATGCTCTTAATCCAAAGTACTCGTATATCAAAAGCGAGTTTCCCCATTGAAGTCAATGAAAATGAAAAGAATTAGTTCCACATTGACTTCAATGGCATGCAATATCGCATGCGGCCAGAGGTGGGGGGGGGGTGCCAGAGAGCCTCGCAAATGGTCGGAAAGGCCCAAGGACACTTCGGCTGACCTCGGCAAACCTTGGAAAGGCTCGGAAATTGAGTATTTCCGTGTCTTTCCGAGCATTGCCGAACGCCGCCGATCGGCTGTAATCTGCGTCCTTCAGCTCTTCACGGCTCCGGCGCCCCCCGCACCTCAGGCCAAATGCGATACTACAGGCCCTATTAGCTTGAATTCTGCTCATCTTGCGAGACAACACTCGCAAACCGAGTCAGAATTTTTTTTAAAAAGTTGCTTGTCTTTCAAAATGCTCACAATCACAGCTGACAGTTTTGGTATACTGGGAGGTTGGTGGTCCGAGAAGCAGGGATGCACGTCCTGTGTACAATGATGGTGTTTTTTTGGGCGTGTTTAGGATGTCCAAAGTCTGTAGCTAGTTAAACTGTTTTTATGTCTGTTTTTTTCTACTAAGGAAACACTTTGACACACACAGAAAAAAAAGAGAAAATGCCACAAGCTGTTTGCCTTTAGACTGTCGGTCCTTGATTGAAACTTGCAAGGAAAATGTCTGAACACAGCAGGAGGAAAAGGAAAGATGTTCTGAATCATTACCCTGTGCATATGAATATCAGCTTGAGTTAGTAAACTCTGTAAATAAGCTCTTTTGAACAGACAAACTAAGAAAAGCCTACATCAGCATCTACAGAACAGCAGCAGGAATGTATGTGAAACAAAGTTTGCTAAAACCGTTATATGTGGGGTTTTTTTATAGTGAACCTGAAATTTTGCTTTCTGTAAGGCAGTGAATGTGCATGTTTTTATGGCAGTTGGGGCTTGCTTAGACATGGGACCAGAGGGCAGTAAAAGCAGGTGGTCGAGTTGCAGTTTTACCCTGCCCCCCACCCCCCTCGAACCACCCGTCTAAACAAGGGAATGCAGCCACTCAGGGCTGAACACATGCCGTGGCCATGGCAAAATTCCCAGTCATGTTCAGCAGACAATACTGTCACCGAACGTGACCTAACAAAGTCAATGGGCTGAGCCTCAACTGCCCTGCAACTGTATGCAATGCATGAGGTTGTGGCGGGGTGGGTCAACATTTTCAGGATTATAACAGGCAGTGAAGAGGTGACATATTGCCTTTTCACCACCTGTCAAACACCCTCCACCAGGAATTGCTTTTCAGAGGGGCAGCAAGCCCTTATGCTGCCGGGGACATTGCATTTGGTGGTCTGAACATTTCCTAACATCCAAAAATCTGAGGTCTATGGCCAGCTTTTGTCATGCCAAACCAACACATTTATAGAGCTCAAAAAAAAAAAGAAAAAAAAGAAGAGGTTTTTATACTTTGGGTTCAGAGGTCCCCAACAGCTCATGTTTTTAGGCTTTTCCCAGTTGTGGTTATCTCCAAACACTAGCGGAAGACATCAAAGGGGACTTACAAGCCTTCTCCAATACAGTAGCTGTTATGTAGAATGTGGACCCCACCAAGTTCTCCACTGGCTGAGCAATCTTCTTCAGGATGTCATCTTTGCTTATTTGGATGGTACCTTCTCCATTCTCCATCTGGAAGAAAGAAACATTGCTGAGGATATCTAACAAAACAACGCACTCGTAATCTTTTGAACTCTTGTCAACAGTGACTCTAAAAGTGTAGGATGTCTAGACTGCTGTCCACATAAGAGGAGACCTGAATGAAGAAATCAACACAAATGGATAGGGGTGCTTGGCCTGTAGTAACACATCTGGATCGCATATCTGCCCTGAAGCACTGGGGTCCTCAGTTTAAATCTTAGACACTATCAGCAGGGTTTTTCATGTTTCCGTTGTACTTGCATGGGTTTCCTCCCACACTCCAAAGCAGGGGCGGACTGATAACTCATGCGGCCCCCGGGCAATAGGAGATTATGGGGCCCCCAGGCAATCAGAGATTATGGGGCCACACAGTATACACACACACAGTATACAATCACTCAGTATACACATACATGTACACACAGTATACACAGACAGATGTAAAAAAAACCACAGATTTATACATACTGTCCCTGGATTTACTGAGGCTGGCAACCCTGATGGGGCCCCCTAGTGGCCCAGGGCCCTCGGGCAGTGCCCGAGTCGCTCAATGGTCAGTCCGCCCCTGCTCCAAAGACATGCTGGCAGGTTAATTGGCTCCTGTCTAGAAATCAGCCCATGCATAATATTTTACTGATCATGCCCAAGATGGTTGCCTCCCCTCCTATCTGTCTCAACATTTTGATAAGCACTTTGAGGGCGATTTACTAAAGGCAAACAGGCTGTTCACTTGCAAGAAAGTTTTCCCTAGAGCTTAGTGAATGAGGTGAAGCCCTGCTGCCTTCTATCATCCAATCTTTGCATGTGATTGGATATTCTTTGCAAAGTGAAATTTCACTACATATTTAGTGAGCTCTGAGGAAACTTCCTTGCAAAGTGAACAGACTATTTGCCTTAAAGTGGAGGTAAACTTCCATCTTTCGCTTTTACAGTGCCTTGAAAAAGTATTTAACCCCCTTGAAATTTACCACATGTTGTCATGTTACAACCAAAAATGTAAATGTATTTTTTAGGATTTTATGTGATAGACCAACACAAAGTGCCACATAATTGTGAAGAGGAAGGAAAATGATAAATGGTTTTCAAGGTTTTTTACAAATAAAAATCTGAAAAGTGTGGTGTGTATTTGTATTCAGCCCCCTTTACTCTGATACCACTAACTAAAATCTAGTGGAACCAATTGCCTTCAGAAGTCACCTAATTAATAAATAGAGTCCACCTGTGTGTAATTTAATCTCAGTATAAATACAGCTGATCTGTGAAGCCCTCAGAGGTTTGTTAGAGAACCTTAGTTAACAAACAGCATTATGAGGGCCAAGGAACACACCAGACAGGTCAGGGATAAAGTTGTGGAGAAGTTTAAAGCAAGGTTGGGTTATAAATAAAGATTACAAGCTTTGAACATCTCACAGAGCACTGTTCAATCCATCATCCGAAAATGGAAAGAGTATGGCACAACTGCAAACCTACCAAGACATGGCCGTCCACCTAAACTGACAGGCCGGGCAAGGAGAACATTCATCAGAGAAGCAGCCAAGAGGCCCATGGTAACTCTGGAGGAGCTGCAGAGATCCACAGCTCAGGTGGAAGAAGCTGTCCACAGGACAACTATTAGTCGTGCACTCCACAAATCTGGCCTTAACCTCCCTGGCGGTATGATTCTTTCTGATTTTAGGTGCTGAAAGCGGTACAATTATTTTGCATGGAAATTTGGCGTTTTATATTGTAGGTCTGTAATTATTAAGAATAACACACTTAAATCTGTCCAAACAAGAGTCTAGTAGATATCCCGGGTATGATAAAGTTTGAAACACAAAAACGTAAATTATAATATAATAAAAAAAAAATAATAATTAAAAAAAATAAAAATAAATAGTAATAAAATAAATTTCCACACGATTCACTATCGCTCAATTCTGCAAGTGTTCTAATTTACTATTGCTGTTTTCTAGCTGGTCTAAAGCCATTTTTGACGTAAAGGGACACTTTTTGGTTGCTATGGACAATCTCCAGTTTCCAGGCAGAAAGAACAGTATATGCAATATAAAACTGCATGCAGGACATGGGCCAGAGCACTGGGGACAAATGGGATGTGAAATTATTTCATACAGTACTGTAATCTGTAAGATTACAGTACTGTATGTGTTATGCTTTTGATATTTTTTTGAATTTGCCGCCAGGCTCCGCCCCCGTGCGTTGCGACGCTCACAGGGAACGGAGCCTGGCACAGAGAAGCTTCGGAGGAGGACAGAGCCCACGGACACTGCGGGGGACATCGCAGGATCCCGGGGACAAGGTAAGTAAGGAGGCACCAGGATCCTGCGATGCAATCCCGAGTGTGGCTCGGGGTTACCGCTAATGGTGCTGAATTTTAACCCCGAGCCACACTCGGGAATACCGTCAGGGAGGCTACTGGAAGAAAGGCAAAAAGAAAGCCACTGCTGAAAGAAAGCCATAAGACGTCCTGTTTGCAGTTTGTGAGAAGTCATGTGGGGACACAGCAAACATGTGAAAGAAGGTGCTCTGGTCAGATGAGACCAAAATTGAACTTTTGGGCCTAAAAGCAAAGTGGTCAGAGTTGATGGGAAGATGGATGGAGCCAAATTCAGTGAAATCTTAGAAGAAAAACCTATTATGCCGCGTACACACGACCGGACTTTCTGGCAGACTAAGTCCGACGGTCTTCCCGACAGACTTCCGGCAGACCTGCTTACACATGACCGGACTTTCCGGCAGACTAGGTCCGCCGGTCTTCCCAACGGACTTTCGACTGAGTTACGGCGGACTTCCGAATGAACGGACTTGCCCACACACGGACTAAAGTCCGTTCATTTTGAACGTGATGAGGTACGACGGGACTAGAAAAGGAAGTCAATCTCGCCGCTTTTATCGGCGAGATTGACACCTTGCGAGCCCCGTCGCAGAGCATACCAGGCCCTTAGGTCTGGTATGGATTTTAAGAGGAACCCCCTACGCCGAAAAAAACGGTGTGGGGGTCCCCCCAAAATGCATACCAGATCCTTATCCGAGCATGCAGCACGGCCGATCAGGTAAGGGGGTGGGGAAGAGCAAGCGGCTCCCCACCTCCTGAACCGTACCAGGCCGCATGCCCTCAACATGGGGGGTTGGTGCCCCCCCACCCCAAAGAACCTTGTCCCCATGTTGATGAGGACAAGGGCCTCTTCCCGACAACCCTGGCCGTTGGTTGTCGGGGTCTGCGGGCGGGGGGCTAATCAGAATCCGTGAGCCCCCTTTAATAAGGAGGCCCCCAGATCGCAGCCCCCCGCCCTATGTGAATGAGTATGGAGTACATCGTACCCCTACCCATTCACCTGGGGAAAAAAAGTGTCAATAAAAAACACACTACACAGGTTTTTTAAGTTGTTTATTAGGCAGCTCTGGGGGTCTTCTTCGGACTTCGTGGGAGTCTCTTCCGACTTCTCCGCTCTCTCCGGCCTCTTCTCCCGGTGTCCGGTTCTTCTCCCGCTCTCCAGCCTCTTCTCCTGGTGTCCTCTTCTTCTCCCGCTTTCCGGTTCTTCTGCCGGGCTCCTCCGCTGTCTTCTGCTCTTTTGCTAGCGGGGGCCCGGTCTTCTCCGTCGTCTTGTTCCCTCTTCTCTTCTTCAGATGTTGACACAACGTTCTCTCCTGCTGTAATGCTGTGTAAGTGGTGTGCAATGACTTATATAGGCATGGGGCGTGGTCACCGGGTGATGTCACCCGGTGACCACGACCCTTATGATGTCACAGTCCTGGGGCATGCTGGGACTGTGCCGTCATAAGCGGCGGGGTCACCACCAGCCATTCTCGTGGGCAGGTGCTGTAGCTGCCCTTGCGTCATATTTGGTCCGTCGAACCAGCATACAGACCAAAGGGCTTCCCGATAGGAACTGGGTCCGGCGGAAGTCCGGCGGATTTTCGTCCGAAAAGGTCCGTCGGAAGTCCGATGAAGCCCACACACGGTTGGATTGTCCCCTGGATTCGGTCCGTCGGACCAGTCCGGTGGAAAAGTCTTCTCGTGTGTACGCTGCATTAGAGTCTGAAAAAGACTTGAGACTGAGGCGGAGGTTCACTTTCCAGCAGGACAACGACCCCAAACATACAGCCAGAGCTACATCGGAATGGTTTAGATCAAATCATATTTATGTGTTAGAATGGCCCAGTCAAAGTCCAGACCTAAATCCAATTGAGAATCTGTGGCAAGACTTGAAAATTGCTGTTCAGATGCTCTCCATCCAATCAGACAGAAATATGAGCTATTTTGCTAAGAAGAATGGGCAAAAATTTCCCTCTCTAGATGTGCAAAGCAGCTGTAATTGCAGTGAAAGGAGGTTCTACAAATTATTGATTCAGGGGGGCTGAATAGAAATGCTCGCCACACTTTCAGATTTTTATTTGTGAAAAATTGTGAAAACTATTTATCATTTTCCTTCCACTTCCCAATTATGTGCCACTTTGTGTTGGTCTATCACATAAAATCCCAATAAAATACATTTACGTTTTTTGGTTGTAACATTACTAAATGTGGAAAATTTTAAGGGGTATGAATCATTTTTCAAGGCACTGTATCGATACGTAAGCCTAAAGGCTTACCTATAGGTACTGTAAATATCTCCTAAACATGAACCGTTTAGGAGATATTTACTGTACATGCACACAGTGACATCACTGGCGCATGCGCTCTGAAGGAACGGCCACCCGTGCCATTGCTTCGCAGGCCCTCTGCCGTGAATGAGGGCTCCCGCGCGCATTCGCAGGAGTGACGTCATCGCGGCTCTGGCCAGTCACAGAGCCGGAGTCCACGAACCCGTAAGCAAGACGGGTGAAGATGGAAGCCGCTGCAGCGCTGACTTCTCGGTCCGGGAGGACTTAATTTTAAGGTAAGTTTAACATAATGTGCTAGTGAGTGATGCATACTAGCACATTATGACATTACCTTGCAGGTTCCCCAAAAAAAAAAAAAGGCCAGCGGCTTCCATTTGCTTTAAGTAAATCAACCCTTTTAAGTTCTTAGGGAGAAAAGCGCTAAAGAAATATTAATAAACACCATTTTGCCAAAGTTAGAGAATTAAAAGTAGCTGCAACAGCTGACCTCCAAACAAGGCTTGATTTTTGAATAGATAGATTAGGTCATGGCAGGGATTCCAGTGTCCTCTCCACTGGCTGGCACTGCAGATACCTGTAAAGCGGGAATGTCATCTCATGCTTATGGGTGCCTTAAAGAGACATTGTCATTTTGAACATTCAGAACTACCGATAGCCCATCCTCCCTCAGACATTAATACCTACCAAGCAACCAAGCACCTTTGCTGGAGCCCTGGGGTACAGGGGAGCATATGACTTTCCATATGTGGCAGTGCTGGGGCCTGAGCAGCCAATCGCCAGGCTGGAACACTGTTATAAGGGGATGTTATGACATCATCGCTCTGTAACACCGGAGCTTAGACAGGTATGGGGTGGCAGTGAGGGAGCATGGCTGGGTAAATAATACATGCCAAAGAGGGTGGGTTATGTGCAGGCACAGTCACATTGTCCTAATTGGTGAATATGACAGTGTCTTTTAAGGAATTCTGTACTAAGAGAAGTAAGAAGGTTACCATTCCTAACTTCCTACCCATTGCCTGGCTGTAATGCTGATCCACTGGTTTAACCTAATTTATTATTAATATTATTGTGATTAATAATTTATTATTGGAACAATTGACCTAAGCAAGAGCACTGAAATCAGAACTGGTTATCATCATGCCTGTTCCAGATCAATATTTCTGGAAACACAAGTTTCCTTTAAAATTGCTAATGTAATACAATTATTATAAATATGTTTGTGTTCTGCCTCTGTGCCTGACCCTGGCCCTTACTGTACAATATTTGGAGCTTTTTGTCATAAAATTTACATCTTAACCACTTGACCCCTGGAAGATTCCCCCCCCCCCCTTCCTGCAATACTTTAACTGACAATTGCGCACTTGTGAGACACTGTACACAAATAACAAATAACATTTCTGGCTTTTTATTCCCACAAATAGAGCTTTCTTTTGGTGGTATTTGATCGCCTCTGCGGTTTTTATTTTTTGCGCAAAAAACAAAAAACAATTTTGAAAAAAACAAACAATATTTTTTACTTTCTGTTATAAAACATATCCAAAAAAAATAGAAAAATTGAATTTCTTTATCAACTTAGGCCAATATGTATTCTGCTACATATTTTTAGTAAAAAAAAAATCCCAATAAGCGTATATTGATTGGTTTGTGCAAAAGTTATCGCGTCTACAAACTATGGGTTAGTTTTATTTTATTTATTTTTTATTTTTAGATAGTAATGACTGGCGGCGAATAGTGACTTAAAGCATTACTGCGACAGATATTCTGACACAAATTTTTTTGACACTTTTTGGGGACCAGTAACACTAATCAGTGCTAAAAAATATGCACTGTCACTGTACTAATGACACTGGCTGGGAAGGGGTTAACATCTAGTGTGATCAGAGGGTTAATGGGCACTGATGGGCACTGGTAGGCAGCACTGATGGGTGGCACTGATATGCAGCACTGATGGGCACTCATGGGTGGCACTGGTGGGCACTGAAAGGCTGCACTGATGGGTACTTATGGGTGGCACTGATAGGCAGGCACTGATGGGCACTGATGGGCACTGCTGGGCACTGATATATGGCACCGATGGGCACTGATATGCAGCACTGATAGATGGCATTGATAGGCATCACTGATGGCACTGCCACTGGCACTGGCAGGCATTGGGGATGGGCACTGATTGGCAGCTGCCTGGTCACTGATTGGCATTTGACTTTTGGGAGAGGGAGGGAATCGGCCCACAATGGTGGTAATTACCGCTATTGCGGTGCTGCTCGATTCCCTGTGTTGGTTTGGGCGGTACTCGCTGATAAGCTACCACTATGTATAATCACAGCGGGAGCGAGGAGCTGGCAGCGCGCATGAGCGCCCCCTACCCGGAAGAGCCAGATCACTTATATATGCATAACAGTGTAGCAGTAAAACTGCTTAGGGGTGGACAGCAAGTGGTTGAGTTGTACCTGGAAATATGCACTTCCTAAAAAGTTGTATACTAGAAAACATTGGTAATGACAGGGCAAGAGAGTCTTCTTTACCTTGACTTGCTGTTCCAGGCCTTGTAACATCGTCTTCCTCCCAGTTTGGTCTATTATTCCGACCCGTACATGGACTACACCATTTACCGGTTCTCCATACACAAATCTAAACCAATCACAAAAGAGGAATCAGTACATGATTCGAATAAGAATCACTTCACCTAATTCACTAAGCCAAGTAAAAATATATGAGGCAAAGAGAAATTTCACTTAGTTTAGTAAAGTAGGTGAAGCCGCGCAGACAATCATCTAATCATATATGAGGAAAAAATCTTGCTTTTTAAAAAAATTTCCCTGCACGTGATTGGGTATTCTTTGCAAAGTGAAATAAGGTGCCCAATGTGGGGAGCAGAGGCGGGAGGGGATAGATAGGAGGGAATTTTAATTTCAGGGTGAGGACCTGCTTTACAGTATATGTGAATTCTCCCCTTATAAAACAATCCATTCAATTTAAAATAGAAATGAAAGACAAAACATTTGTGTATACATATAAAAAAAACATTATAAATACCTTTTTTTTTTTTCCTTTTACATAAATGGTCACATACCCTCTGTTCCCAACTGCATAGGTTGCTAAGAGAGCTGGGGAAGTAGAAATAGTAGCACACTGGTCTTCTTCTCAATGAATGGTTGTGCAGGGGACATGTCAGCAGAAGTTTGAGCATTGGATTAGAGCAGGCTGAGTTCCCAGCACAGCCAGAAAACTGACCACTCTGTGCTCTCACGCCTAGTGTGATCAGTTTTCAATGAGAAAGCAGAGGGACAGGCCTGAACACCAGGGATTTCACACAGGATACTTTTTCATACAAGCATATGGTAAAGCAGGCACATAGCAGGAGTATGAAATGTGGGGTTTGCATATTCTTTAACCACTTGCCGACCAGTCACCGCCATTATACTGCGGCAGGTCAGGACGATCCCGCGAACCATTATTGCTGTACGTCGGTCCCTTTCAAGCGGGTTAGCAGGCGCGCGCCCGCTGCACAGCGGGGGTGCCGCAGCTCGTGACCGGCGGTCGTGATGACCGCTGGCTACGAGCGATCGCAGGCACGAGAGGCAGAACAGGGACGTGTAAACACACACATCCCAGTTCTGAGAGGGGAGACAGATCGTGAGTTCCTACAAGCTGGGAACCATGATCTCTCATCTCCTATAGTCAGTCCCATCCCCCACAGTTAGAACACACACACAGGGAACACAGTTAACCCCTTGATCGCCCCCTAGTGTTAACCCCTTCCCTGCCGGTGACATTTACACAGTAATCAGTGCATTTTTATAGCACTGATCACTGTATAAATGCCAATGGTCCCAAAAATGTGTCAAAAGTGTCCGATGTGTCCGCCGTAATGTCGCAGTCCCGATAAAAATTGCAGATCACCGCCAATACTAGTAAAAAAAAAAATAATAATAAAAATGCAATAAATCTATCCCCATATTTTGTAGACGCTATAACTGTTGCGCAAACCAATCAATATACGCTTCTTGCGATTTTTATTACCAAAAATATGTAGAAGAATACGTATCGGCCTAAACTGCAAAAAGCAAGGACCCAAAAAAGGGAAACCTTTGTACCCCCCGGGTACAGCGGGACTTTACAGGCGAACAAAGCAATTAAGTTATGATAAAAAATATATTTATTTATTGAAAATTGCTTAGAAAAGCATAAAAACATGAGAATCTAAGCATAGATCTATACAAAGTGCTTATTCTCCATGAGCCTAAGGCTCATGGAGAAATATGTATTCATAATTGAAAGTGTAAAGAAATACATAATGAAAACATTTGTTGCACTTTGCATAAGCACTTAGCACTTATGTTTAGATTCTCATGTTTTTATGCTTCTCTAAGCAATTTTCAATAAATACATTTTTTATCATAATTGAATTGCTTTGTTCGCCTGTAAAGTCCCGCTGTACCGGGGGATACAAAGGTTTCCCTTTTTCGGGTCCTTGCTTTTTGCAATACAATTTGGGATGTTGGCAACGCTTTACTGAGGGTTATGTAATTCCCTCTGTGGTTCACCATACTATATATATCGGCCTAAACTGAGGAAAAAATTTGCTTTTTTTAAAAAAAATTGGGGCTATTTATTACAGCAAAAAGTACAAAATATTGTGTTTTTTTCAAAATTGTCGCTCTTTTTTTGTTTATAGCGCAAAAAATAAAAACTGCAGAGGTGATCAAATACCACCAAAAGAAAGCTCTATTTGTGGGAAAAAAAGGACGTCAATTTTGTTTGGGTACAGCGTCGCACGACCGCGCAATTGTCAGTTAAAGCGCGTATCGCAAAAAATGGCCTGGTCATTGAGCAGCCAATTCTTCCGGGGCTGAAGTGGTTAAAGCTGACGAGATGGGAAATCATTTCCATCCAGGAACAGTCTGTTTTTTTTTCACATAAATCAACATGTACCTTGTCTTTAGACTACAGATGTGTAAATGGAATGAGTGCTTATTCCAACAGGAGTACAACATGCATAAAAGTACAACCATTGAACTGTTGACTATAAATTTGAGAATACCTACAAACACAATGGGGTTGATTTACTAAAACTGGGGAGTGCAAAATCAGGTGCAGCTCTTTAAAGAAACCAATCAGCTTCCATTTTTTTTAATCAAAGCTTAATTGAACAAGCTGAAGTTAGAAGCTGATTGGCTACCATGCACAGCTGACCCAGATCTTGCACTCTCCAGTTTTAGTAAATCAACCCCTATGTAACCATTTGTTATTTTATTACATTATATTACTTTATATTACTTTTATTATCAGTTTCCTTTAGCACATTAACACAAATTAACGCATTGATTTATTACCTGGCCTCCACTTTGATTCTAAGTTGTGCTTTATTTATCTGGAAATAGGGGAGTTCAGGTACGATCTTCACTTCAAAATTTGGAAGAACTGGCAAAGCAAACCGAAATAAATAAAAAAAGAGGATAAGAAAGTGTAAAGTGATACTAAAGAATACTTAATGACAAATAAATATACTCAAGTAGTATTAACAAAGCAATCTTTGCTTTTCGGAGTCCCTCTGTTAACATAGTTTGGTTTTTTTGTTTTTTATCTGTTGATATGGCTGGTAAGTCTGTTATTTTTCAATTTTCTTTATCAGATTGAGCTGTCTAGCAAAAGTTGCAGTTATGCCTCGTACACACGATCGAGTTGTTGGCCAACAAATCCGTAGAATTTTGTCCGAAGGGTGTTGGCTCAAACTTTTCTTGCATACACACAGTCACACAAATGTTGGCCAACAATTACAAACGTAGTGACGTACTATATAAAAAACTAAGGACTAAAAGCGCGGACTTTATAGGCACACAGGTAAACCATCTAAAAGTAATAAATTGATTTATTTTGTAAAAAATTGGTTGAAAAAACAAATATTACATGTAAATACATATAAAATTCATAAAGTTGATGCTGTAAACCCCACACATAAACTCTGACACCACTTAGTAAGATACAAAGATACAATAATACATTAAAAAGAACGGTAATTAGAGTTCCCGTGATGATGTCCAGGTAGGAATGTAAGTAAAAAAATACTGTGGCTCAGGATGTGGATCCGGGCACAAATTCCACTTAATCGCTCGACATGTTGCGCGTCCGAAGATTTTTAGTCCTTAGTTTTTTATATGTCATTGGGACGTTGGCACACTATTACCTGTGTACTCACAGTGTCACCCTGTGAAATTACACATTCATTTCCAACCTCTTTTCAGTAGTGACGTACAGTACTAGACGTACTATATGTTTTTTCAGCTCTTTAGCGCCACCCTTTGGGCTCCTTCTGCTAATTTTGTTTTAGTAGAAGTTGGGTGAGTGTTGATTCACGCTTTTCTTTTCGCGTTTTTCATTTTGTGCTTTTCAGTTTGTTTCTGAACTGCCGTTCGTCAACCAGCCATGTTGCGGAATCGGAGGAGATAAAGTGTTATTTATTATTGGTCTTGGAGTTATTGCTTTGACATTATTTTTTGAGTTGAATAATGATTTGATTTGGTATATTTTCTATATTTTTGGATGCATAGAATGCACTTTTTGGTCAAGTTCTATTGGCAGAGAGCATATCTAATTTTTTTTTTTTTACTGCACAATAAAACAATTGTGTAGAATAATACTTGCCTATGTGTTTTACTTCAAATGACAGTTTGGGAGTAGGCAGTTACATTTTATAAAATACAATGTAAAATTAACAAGGGACACCAACATAGTTGTATCTTTGGTCTTAAAAACTACAGGATAATGGTGTTGTGGTAACTTGCCCAAAAAAAAAAAAGCATAATAAAATTATTTCTGATATCACTAGATGAAAAAACCCTTTTAAACCTCATTTGCAATAAGTCCATCAGTATCACCAGCAAAGCAGCTTCATTATTATCCCATTAAAGAAGAAGGGAATATGTGCTGCATTTCGAGATTTTATAATTTGCTGCAAATGTTCTGCATTACGAACACTAGTTTATAAGATAGACCGCTTCTGGCTCGTCCTTGCTTCCGAGCATGCGTGTTTGTACTTTGGACTTTTGTCTGACGGACTTGTGTACACACGCTCGGAAAATCCGACAACACAGATTTGTCTGCGGAAAAGTTGAGAACATGCTAGTCAACATTTGTTGGCAGATAGTCCGACAACAATTGTCCGATGGAGCAAACACATGGTCGGACTTTCCGCCAACAAGCTCACATCCAACATTTCCCGTCGGAAAGTCCGATCGTGTGTACGGGCCTTTGGAGTGTTGCTTACAATGATCAGCTTTTTATTTATTTATGTAAATCCTTCATTCCAAAAGGAAAAAAACAAATGGTTCCTGTAAGGGCTGGTTTTTCACTTGCTTCAAAATGTGGCATTTAACACTCTTTTATAAAGCACTCTGAATGCCAATAAAATCAGCTCTCACTAAATAAAATGGTAAGCTTACAGTCTTGTTCACACATTGCGCCTGCTTATTTGGTCATTCAAAGCATCTCCAAAGCCTCCATAGAAGTCTATGACAAAGCTTGCTAACCGCACCTGAAGCTTTTATTCAGTGTTAGCTTTGCTTTGTTTTGGAGGTATTGCAGGTATGAGATATCCCAGGATGTATTAGGAAACCAACAAGTGAACTGGAAAGACATAATCAGCAGTCACTTCCGGTTCATGTATATATATTCTGGAAGAGTCTGGTGCAGACATCACATCTGCTGTACAGCGTGGAGCAGCAGGAAGGTGAGCGGAGTCCAGACTGGTGCAGAGAAACTAGCAGGCGGCACACATGGTGGGCAACATGGGAAATCTATAGCGGAGGGTAAATGGGACTGGAAAGTGAGGACTGAGTGGAGAAGAATCAGCAGAGCTGGGGGACCAGAGTGGGAGAAACTAGCAGATGTCACACATGGTACGCAGCATAGGAGCAATATAGCAGGAGGTGAGCGGGGACCGCAGAGAGAGGAGGATCAGAAAACTAGAGGATCAGAAGAGCTGGGAGTTACTACTGACTGGTGGATCAGCAGAGCTGGGGGTTACTACTGACTGGTGGATCAGCAGAGCTGGGGGTTACTACTGACTGGTGGATCAGCAGAGCTGGGGGTTACTACTGACTGGTGGATCAGCAGAGCTGGGGGTTACTACTGACTGGTGTATCAGCAGGGCTGGGGGTTACTACTGACTGGTGTATCAGCAGGGCTGGGGGTTACTACTGACTGGTGGATCAGCAGAGCTGGGGGTTACTACGAAGTGAAGGATCAGCACAGCTGGGGGTTACTACTGAGTGGGGGATCAGCAGAGCTGGGGGTTACTACTGAGTGGGGGATCAGCAAAGCTAGGGGAACTAATGAGTGGGGCATGAGCAGAGTTGGGGGTACTACTGAGCAGGGGGTCTGCTGAACAAGGGTACTAATAAGCTGGGGATCTGCTGGACAAAGATGCTAATGAGCTGGGGATCTGCTGAGTGGGGTTACTAATGAGCTGGGGTTCTACTGGACCCCTTTAAACCAAATAGAAAATTAACACACATGGGGCATTTGCCAAGCTTCATTAAAGCTTCAAAAAAACATCACAGAAGCAACAAAAACACATAAAAAAACATGTTGAAGCAGTAGGTGCTTTAATGTGTGTTAAAGTTGAAGCAAGTGTAAATAAGCCCTATCTGCTTCATGTAAAGTCCACCTAAATCTACTAGTCCTCTCCAGACAATGCTGCTGACCAAGGGTGACTCAGTTGCTCCTCCATAAATAGAGGAGCCACTCTAGGACAGAACGTGTGTTACCGGCCAGATCATCTGATGAAAAGGAAGCCTAAACCATAAAACAAATGCAGCCACCACATGTAAGGATTGGTAAGCTTTGCAATATCTCTTCTGCAATAAAATCCACCTACCTGTCTGTTCTCTGCAAAATCGGGTGTAGCTCTGCATAGGAACCAATCAGCTTCCAGTTTTATTTTTAATTGAACAAGCTGAAGTTAGAAGCTGATTGGCTACCATGCACAGCTGCTCCAGATTTTGCACTCTCCAGTTTTAGTAAATCACCCCCCATTGTCTTGCTCAAGCGGGGCAAAGTGACAGTGTCCATGCCAAGGCCCCCTACCTCCTTATACCTCCTAAACATGTTTAGTAAAACACAATGACAGAGAAATATCCTTCCACTTAGCAATCACTAAATTATCAATTAACCTAAATTAATTTAATGTAATTTAACCAATTGCCGACCGCCGCACGCCGATATACGTCGGCACAATGGCAGCGGTGGGCAAACGGGTGTACCTGTATGCCCCCTTTAATTGGTGGGGCTAGCGGGCGCGCGTCCGCTGAGTGCAGTGTAACCGTGCCCGTCGAGTCCGCCGGTCTTCTGGCAATCGTGACACGGAGCCGCAGAACGGGGAAGTCCCTATGTAAACAAGGCATTTCCCTGTTCTGCCTAGTAACAGGACAGAGATCACCACTCCCTGTCATCGAGAGCGGTGATCACTGTAATGCGAGTTATAGCCCATCCCCCCTACAGTTAGAATCACTCCCTAGGACACACATTTAACCCCTACATCGCCCCTAGTGGCCAGTGTCATTAACACAGTAATCAGTGAATTTTTATAGCATCGATCGCTGTATAAATGACAATGGTCCCAAAATAGTGTCAAAAGTGTGCGATGTGTCCGCCAAAATGTCGCAGTCACAATAAAAATCGCAGATCACCGCCATTACTAATAAAAAAAATTAAAAAGGCCATAAATCTTTCCCCTATTTTGTAGACGCTATAACTTTTGCCTAAACCAATCAATATACTGTGGATTGGAGTGATTTCCAAGCTGTACCCCATCAGATCTTGCCAGCATAGGCGACAGTTCCTTAATCTGTCAAAGCCCCACCTGACCTGCCTTTTTAAATAAAGGGGTCATGGTGGTTTGGTAAGTAGGCTACTTACCATATATCTACCGGGTGTCGTTTGCTTTTCAGTATCGTTCCTAGTGGTGACGGTTTAGAGATTTAACTTGCCCCAGTGCTATGGACATTCTTGTTTTTCTACCCATTTGAACTTTTTGTTATCACTTTGCACTTTATGTATTTTGCTGTTTCATATTGCACTTTTTGTATATATGCATTTTGGTGTAGATTACGAATGTCATATATGTATTACAACACACTTTGTCATGATTCTTAAAAATTACATTAAAATAAAAATAAAAATTACATTTTACATTGGCGCCCCCTTATCACATACAACCCACAATATACACTTGTTGCGATTTTTTTTTTTACCAGCAATATGTAGAAGAATACATATCGGCCTAAACTGAGGAGAAAAAAATGTTTTTTTTATATATTTTTGGGGGATATTTATTAAAGCAAAAAGTAAAAAATATTTTTTGTTTATAGCGCAAAAAATAAAAACTGCAGAGGTGATCAAATGCCATCAAAAGAAAGCTCTATTTGTGGGAAAAAAGGACCTCAATTTTGTTTGGGTGCAACGTCGCACGGCCGCGCAATTGTCAGTTAAAGCGACGCAGTGCCGAATCGAAGAAAAGTGCTCTGGTCAGGAAGGGGGTAAAATCTTCCGGGGCTGAAGCGGTTAAATTAAATTAATTTAATAATCACTTTGGAAGTGCACTGGAATTCCTAATTTAAGTGAAAATCATGTTCTAATTTGGAATAAAATTATACAAAGAAATAACAAAATTAAAAAGTTAAAGGAGCCGATACAATGCACTTCCATGCAATAATTCACTGATACATTGTCATTAGTTTTGCATTATGTTTTTTGTTTTTGCTTTATAAAATATATTTTTTTTTGGTCTCCTCAATGTATGTTGCAGTGTCTGTCTGATCTCACCATATTTTTTCACTTCAAACTCTGTGGTGAAGTTTGATTCTGGAGTGGAGGTAAAATACGCTGATATTCGCCACACTCCCGTTCTGAAAGAGAAAAAAAACATACAGTAAAAGTGACAGTTGTATTCAAACCAAAAACTAAAAATTAATATTGCAGCTTACCAATTCTTAGATGAGGTGGCTGCATTTGTTTTTTTCTTTTCTCTTAATTTTACCTGGGGATCCAGCCAGTAAGTCTTATTTTTCAACTTCTTTTAACAGAACAAGCTGTCGAGCAAAAGTGGCAGTTCGAGGGTTGAGGCAGTTCGAGGGGTGCTTACAACAATCAGCTTTTATTCATTTATGTAAAACCTTTATACTAAAAGGAAAACACTGCATCTACAGCTGCTTAATTTTTTTTTTTTAGCTGGGGTCCAGCTTTAGTTTTTTTAGTCAAGTCCATTTAAATTTGTGCATCTAACACTCCCCTCTCCCCAGATTGGCAATGCTGCCATTGCTCCTCTATCCAGAGGGGATACTACCTGTGACAGGAAGTGTGTCACTGTCACCAGCCAAAAAAAAAAAGGGGGGGAGGGGTAAAAAAGCCTAAAAAATAAAACAAATGCAGTCACCAAATTTAGGGACTGGTAAGCTGTGAGATTTAAAAGGTATTTGGGTTTAATTCCACCTTAAATGACCTGCTTGTGTTCAGCCGCAGCATACACTAGAGGGCGCTGCGGCTTTAAATTCTAAGCTGAATTTTGGGCTGGGAGATTTGGGGTGTGTCAGGAGTTGGACCGTCAATAGTATTATTAGAACGGACAATTGACAACCGGCTACTCTGAACACTCACATTACTTTCTTGGACTATTAAATATGAACTATGGTGGTTTCTTCAAAGTAATGTGTCCTGTCTTTAGCAATCAATAGCTTTACCCAAAGTAAAATTTTGAAAGCTAAATGGTGATTGGTCAATATGCATGTCTGCACTTTGTATACTGCTCTAAAATTTAAAAGAGAAACTCCAGGCAAACAGCTCAACACCAGACATGTGCGATTAGTTTAGTTCCGAAATGTTTTTTAACAAATTTTGACCAATTAGTTCAATCCGAAATCTCCAAATTTTCTAATTTGTGAATTTTCGTATTTTTGGAGTTCCGAAATTACGAATTTCCGAAATTTCAAATTTCTGAATTTCGAAAATTCGTAATTTAGGAAATTCAGACATTCGAATTTCGGAAATTCAAAATTTTAAAAATTCCAAAATTGGAAATTCGGACATTCAAAATTCGAAATTTTGGAAATTCGGAAATTAAAAAATTCCCCAATTTGGAAATCCGTAAATTCGAAAATCCAAAAATAAGAATGAAAATCTGAAAAATTCAAAAGAACGAAAATCCGAAAATCTGAAATAATAACTAAACTAAAAACTTAACTATAAATGATAGGTATTGGAATTTCCTTTCAAATTTGGCTGTTAGTGAACATAACTAATTTATCCAAAGTTACGATTTATCCGAAATAACGAATGACGTATCTAAACGAATGGAACGTAACAAATTAATAATGATAAATAACAATAATAATAAAAAAATTTTTTATTATTATTATTATTTATTATTAATTTGTTCCGTTCCATTTGTTTAGATGCAGCATTCGTTATTTTGCATAATTCGTAACGTCAGATAAATTTGTAATCATTATGTTCACTAACAGCCAAACTTGAAAGGAAATTCCAATACCTATCATTTAATAGTTTGTTATTATTAGTTAGCTAGTAAGTCATTATTTAGAATTTTCAGATTTTCTTTTTTTTTAATTTTATGGATTTTCTTTCTTATTTTCGGATTTTCGAATTTCCAAATTTCCAAATTTTCAGACTTTAGAATTTTCGGATAATTTTCTAATTCCGAATTTCTGAAAATTCAGAATTCGAAAATCCAAAAATCCGAAAATTCGGAAATTCAAAAATTCGGAAATTCAAAAATTCGGAAATTCGAAAACTCAGAAATTCAAAAATTCAAAAGTTCGGATTTTCTAATTTCCAAAAAAACAAAAAATGAATTAAACTAAAACGTCAGTGCACATGTCTACGCAACACATTGTTACAATACATTTAAGGGAGCTGTTTTACCTGCCAAAGGATTTATATCTCTGTCCATTCAGTATTGAGATTAATGCAGCTCTTCCATAGGAGGACAGCCTATTTCTATGCTAAAATTTTAGACTGTAGATGGCATACAGTGGTGTTACTCCCGTCCCCTTTTCCGTGATGAGCAACAACTGATGAGGTCATCCTTCTGCTCACTCTGTTCTCTTCTCCTATCAGCATGTTCTTTTATCAGCACATTTGCATGGAACACACATTGGCTCCCTGTCCTGCCCCTCCCTTTCCCAGTCCACTATAAACTAGATCGCAAGAGGCTTTTATCCTATATATATATATTATTAGGAGACATAAGGAGACATGAGACGTCAGCCCTAAACAAAAAACTGTAATATTGGTTTGGGGTGGGATCATTTAAACCCAGGGTCCTAGAACTGCAAATCAGCAATGGTAAAGTGGTAGTAAACTCCGGTACACCACTTGTAACTACAGGTAAGCTTATAATAATAAGCGTATAATAAGGCTTACCTGTGGGTACTGTGAATATCTCCTAAATGTGCGCCGTTTAGAAAATATTCAGAGAGCATGCAGCCAATGACATCACCAGCGCATGCGCTCTGCAGGTCCGACTTACATAGCGGGACCTCCAGAACCCGTGCCAGAAACAGGAGTGACATCATCACGCCCCTGGCCACTCATGTAGCCGGAGGCCGTGAACCTGGAGGAAAGACCGAGGGAAAATGTCAGCCCTCTCAGCGGTGACGTTGCAATGCCTGAGGGCTTCGTTCTAAGGTAAGTTTCTCAGCATGTGCTAGTATGCAATGCATACTAGCACATTATGACATTGCCTTGCAGGGAAATGTTTTTTTAACCACCTGTGGTTTACTACAACTTACAGTTTAGTACAACTAACATTGCAGGAATATTGCAGAGAACATATAGAACTTACGTTGAAATATCCGGAATCGCAAGCTTGTCAGTCAGAACTGAGGTCTTGGAGGTCTTCTGGGTCTTACTCACTTTCAAACCTTCCGCGTTCTAAGAAAAGCAAATCCAGATATGAATTCCTAAGATAGAAGCCAGTCTAATGCTCAAACCTGTTAATATGCTTATTTTAAGCTAAATTCCAGGCACAAATATATTTATGTATCACCCTGGGGTTTAGTCAGGGGGCTCCTCACCAAATTCCTTGTCAGGGGTAGCTACCATAGTTAAAATTGTTAGAGATCCATTGATTTCTCCCTAAGTTTGGCCTTGTTGTACTTTTCTCTTCTACTACTAGGTGGCCGGGTAGTTGGTGGTACTAGATATGAGAAGGGCAACCCAAGGTCAGGTTATGAGTATATGGGGTATCTCAGCCAATGGGCAGGGGTTTTCTTCCCTTGGCCTGCTGGAAGAACCTATATATTTGGGTGAGGTCAGGTGATCTATGTCAGGTGATCTGTGTTCTGTGCCACCTGGACTGCTGTCTGGGTAGACATGTGTCGTCTGCCCCGGACTGCTAGGCCGGAGATTGGGCCTATCCGAAGGGCATCTAGCTGCGGGGCTGTGTGAGGGCCTATCCAGAAGTAAGAGGGCAGCGCAGGGTTGGGACTGTGGCTTGCAGTCCAACCAAAAGTGACGGTTCTGCCGGCCGGAGAACCTGTCGTGGTCGGAGGTAGAAGGGAAGCTGTCGCCACTAAGGGACCAATCACCTTTACCAGGGACCACAGTGAGTAACTGAAGCAAGTACCTTAGCAGCATTCTCACTGAGCGGGCACGGTGGAGAATCGGGAAACTTCAGGCGGTGATCAAGTCAGGGACCCAGCCAGCGGAGATGATGCTTGCGGAGCAACCTTGTGTGTCAAGCTAGGGACCGAGCCGGTCAGCAGGGGTGAAGCTTGAAGGTATCTGAAGTGCCAACCTAGGGACCCAGCAGGGAAGCGTGGGTGGCGCTTGAGGGAGGTACCACCGCAAAAGCCTTGAGGCGCTCACGGGATTCAGAGTCAGTGAATCAGAGGGTCCAGTGAGAGACCAGGAGCTCAAGGGGCTGAAGAACTACTAGTAGAAGTTTTAGTAAAGCTGAGAGAACTGTTACATTTGAATTAGGAACTGTTAAGTACTGTAACCATAGGGGACAGCAAACCTGCACGTGCAGAAGTGGCACCTTGCTGGGGCCTTTCCCTGTACGGCTGTCCTCCTATTGAAGCCTCGGAGTCTGCCTATTGAAATTGCAACTACTTAAGGGTGTCCTGGCCCTAACCCTCTTTGCCTTGCAAAATATAAAAGGACTGTTAAGAAAAAAAAATTTCATACAAGAAGTGCCTAGCACCCAATGACTTTTACCACCTTTGCACCCACTATGCCTCACAAGTCACAACCCACCACATATGTCAGCGGTCTGTGGCCTCAAAGGTTCTCATTAGACTGGAACAGGTTAGAGATTCTGCTACATTATTTAAAAAGTCACTAAACCCACATCATCAATAGCATTCTATTGGCCAGAATGTTAATTTAATGTGGCCATTAGAATATATTAACGTGCAAAAATGCACCTAGCGTTTGCACGCACTCATGCACGGTTATGGGGGCTTGCACATTTTTTCTGCCCAAACGCTCCTCTGTTGAATGCGGAAGTGATGGTTTTTTTTCCTGCCTCTGAACAAAACTGCCTCTGAACATCTGTAAACACCTACAGTATCTCACAAAAGGGAGTACACCCCTCTCATTTTTGTAAATTTTTTATTATATCTTTTCATAAGACAACACTGAAGAAATTAAACTTTGTTACAATGTAAAGTAGTGAGTGTACAGCTTGTATAACAGTGTAAATGTGCTGTCCCCTCAAAATAACTCAACACACAGCCATTAATGTCTAAACCGCTGGCAACAAAAGTGAGTACACCCCTAAGTGAAAATATCCAAATTGGGCCCAATTAGCCAATTTCCCTTCCCGGTGTCATGTGACTCGTTAGGGTTACAAGGTCTCAGGTGTGAATGGGGAGCAGGTCTGTTAAATTTGTTGTTATCGCTCTCACTCTCTCATACTGGTTATTGGAAGTTCAACATGGTACCTCATGGCAAAGAACTCTCTGAGGATCTGAAAAAAAGAATTTTTGCTCTACATAAAGATGACCTAGGCTATAGGAGAATTGCCAAGACCCTGAAACTGAGCTGCAGCATGGTGGCCAAGACCATACAGCAGTTTAACAGGACAGGTTCCAATCAGAACAGGCCTCGCCATGGACGACTAAAGAAGTTGAGTGCACGTGCTCAGCATCATATCCAGAGGTTGTCTTTGGGAAATAGACGTATGAGTGCTGCCAGCATTGCTGCAGAGGTTGAAGGGGTGGGGGGGTCAGCCTGTCAGTGCTCAGACCATATGCTGCACACTGCATCAAATTGGTCTGCATGGCTGTAGTCCCAGAAGATAGCCCCTTTTAAAGATGATGCACAAGAAAGACCGTAAACAGCAGACTAAGGACATGAATTACTGAAACCATGTCCTGTGGTCTGATGAGACCAAGATAAACTTATTTGGTTCAGATGGTGTCAAGCTTGTGTGGTGGCAACCAGGTGAGGAGTACAAAGACAAGTGTGTCTTACCTACAGTCAAACATGGTGGTGGGAGTGTCATGGTCTGGGGCTACATGAGTGCTGCCGGCACTGGGGAGCTACAGTTCATTGAGGGAACCAAGAATGCCAACATGTACTGTGACATACTGAAGCAGAGCATGATCCCCTCCTTTCAGAGACTGGGCCGCAGGGCAGTATTCCAACATGATAACGGCCCCAAACACACCTCCAAGATGACCACTGCCTTGCTAAAGAAGCTGAGGGTAAAGGTGATGGACTGGCCAAAGATGTCTCCAGACCTAAACCCTATTGAGTATCTGTGGGGCATCCTCAAATGGAAGGTGGAGGAGCGCAAGGTCTCTGACATCCACCAGCTCTATGATGTCATCATGGAGGAGTGGAAGAGGACTCCAGAGTCAACCTGTGAAGCTCTGGTGAACTCCATGCTCAAGAGGGTTAAGGCAGTGCTGGAAAATAATGGTGGCCACGCAAAATATTGACACTTTGGGCCCAATTTAGACATTTTCACTTAGGGGTGTACTCACTTTTGTTGCCAGCGGTTTAGACATTAATGGCTGAGTGTTGAGTTATTTTGAGGGGACAGCAAATTTACACTGTTATACAAGCTGTACACTCAATAATTTACATTGTAGCAAAGTGTAATTTCTTCAGTGTTGTCACGTGAAAACAGACAGAAAAAAACATCAAAAGCCTGACATTCTTGAACTGCAGTGTGCATGAGGCCTTACATGCTGGTAATACTCACTCAGGCACAATGGGATGTGTTTTCTATATTCTGCAAAAAGCTTGGTTGATCCCGCTGTCCACTGTCCCTCCCTCCCTCTATCCTGGTCTGTGTTCCCAGTGCAGCCTGAGATTGTGTAGACCAGCCATCTACTGAGTATGCTCCAGTTTCAGTTCCCTTCTAAGCTGTTCATTTTCTCCTTTTTTTTGTGCAGCCCACATGACTATAGAGTCACCTATATGGGCGTTTACACGATGACACAATGACAGCTCCTACCTCCCTACTCCTCTATGCCCTCTAAACAGCTAAACATAATGGTGGCAGGATATTACATGTTGATTGATGGAGACATCACCTCCCTGTAATTCTAAGCCCATAAAAGCAATAGACATAGGCTGGAGGTGCGTGAAGCAGGCTGTCATTGGTGGATGCTTCCCCTAGATAGCCCACACCACACTAAACGCAGATTATTGTCTGCCAAATTTAGTACAATTAGTTAGGATATCTACAAGAGGGAACTAATTACTTTATATCATTTGGTAATACATATGTTGTACCAGATACATTTAGGAATTCATTGGTAATATAATGTTAGTGTCTATGTCACAAGATTGATCTGACTATTAATGGTGTTTGTTAACCACTTCAGCCCCGGAAGATTTTCCCCCCTCGGTTTAACTGACATTTGTGCGGTCGCGCGACGTTGTGCCCCAACAAAATTGACGTCCTTTTTTTTCCCACAAGTAGAGCTTTCTTTTGGTGGTATTTGATCACCCGCCGTGCAGCGGGCGCGCGCACGGCTGCTATAGCTGTTAAAGGGACCGATGTACAGCTACGGCGATTTGTGGGAACGAGACATATAATGACGGCGGCAAGTGGTTAAGTGACTTCTTGTTATTAAATCTTAATTTATTTTTATAGTTTTGCAGTCTGTACTTTCACCCAATTGTATTGTGCTTAAAGAATATCTGCATAGGGCAAGGTATCTTATGAATAAATAATTAGTCAGCTTAATTATTTTTAGTAAATTATTTTTGTGTTGGAGGCACTGTTATACATCGACCAATTAAATGATTGATATTGCTGATTTAAATAATCGTTCAAACATCCTGGCAAGTTTTTTTTTCTTTTTGTATTTCAAAGGCTGTTTTTTTAAATGTGACCAGCAGCAGAGGACTAGAAGCTCCGCCCACTGATGTTACCCTGCAGATGGGCTGGGAAAGAGCTGATATATGGTTTTACAAAGTCAGATATTGGTTTGTAAAGGTAGCACTGATGTAGCACCCTGGAGTTTAGGCAGGTTTGCTCCTCACAACTTTACTTGCCAGGAGTAGTTATCCTGGTTGGTTGTTAGAGATCTATTGATTTCCCCCTAAGTTTGGCCTTGTTGAACTTTTATTTTATACCACTAGGTGGCCAGGTACTTGGTGGTTCTAGATAGAAGGGCAACCCAAGGTTAGGTTATGGATATATGGTGTATCTCAGCCAATGGGCAGGGGTTTTCTTGAATCACTTGGCCTGCTGGGAGAGCCTAAATATTCGGGTGAGGTCAGGTGATCTGCATTCTGTGCCACCTGGCGGCTGTCTGGGTGGACGTGTGTTATATTGCCCAGGCTGCTAAGGGTGGACAACAACGTCATCTGTACTTTAAATTAAATTAAAAGATTTTGTCACATTGCCCATAAAAGGCGAAATGACGGAGTCTCTTGATAGCCCACTTCTGACCCACCACTTATGGTCTCTCTCTGCGCTCCTCCCTGCCCCATTCTCTGTTCACATCAAATCAAAGGCTGACGTGTGCCTGAAGCTCCAAAGGTATATTACCTACTTTTGAAGCAGAATGGTAATTTCTTGCCCCAATGACATCACTGGGAGCATGAAAAACACATGTTATGTGCCCATAATGAAAGTATATGGGGCCAAAAATGCATGATCCTGCCCCAGAAACTTCCAGTGTGGCACTTCATTCTTCTATCATTTGCTAAAGAGCTGTTTACATGCTACTTATTACCCCAAAACAATGGGTATTTTTTGAGAGCTTTGACAGAGCAACTGAGGGGCAAGTGTAGGTGAGGTGCAGGGTGGTGCAGTAGCAATAACACACTCAGTCCCGGTGCAATGAAAGAACTTGTATTGAGAGAATGCAAAGGCAGTTCACAAGTCATCCGGTGAGAAGGCAGTCTAGCTGGGAATACTCACAGTTCCAGCAGTGTGTAGAGAGCAGCTGAACTGACAGCGCTTGTAGAGAGGGGCGTAATGCAGCCTGGCTGTCTAGAACCCAAGCAGGCAGATGTCCAGAGAGGATGTAAACCCAATGCTTTCCCTCCTCGTCGGGAACTTTTCCCTGCCGCTATTTCTGTTCCTGCCAGATGGGGTACCTGTTCCTACTCTACCAACTCGCAAATGCGTGCCAAATTTGGGAGCCAGGGTCCTAAATAGGCTCTGCCTGCCCCAAGATGGCTGCCAGAGTCACATAGGGTGGCAGAATCAAATTGGATGCTTCCCCAGTGACCCAAGAAACCATAGAGGAACTGTGTTCCTCCTGACTTCCTCTCCAAAAGCAGTCCCGTTGCAGAAGAACGCCACTGCAGTGGAAAAAGTAGACTGCACCTGTCTACACGAGGAAGTGGAGAAGGTGAATATAAAGCTGGCCATAGATGGAGTGAATTTCTTTCCTGAAACCACAGGTTCTGTCCCCGCTAGATGGGGTACCTGTCCCTACTCTAACAACTCGCATTTTGCACACACCAAACCTGGGAGCTGGGGTATTTTATAGGCTTTGCCTGACCCAAGATGGCTGCCAGAGTCACATGGGACGGCAAGCATCCAATTGGATGCTTTCCCAGTGAGCCTGGAAGCCATAGAGGAAATGTGCTCCTTCTGACTTTCTCTCCAACTACAGTGCTGCTGCAGAAGAGCACCACCTTCAGTGGGGAAAGTAGACTGCAACTGCCTACATGAGGAAATGAAGAAGGTGAATATAAGGCCGGCTATAGATGAAGCAAATTTCTTCTTCCTGTGGTTGCAGGAAAGGAATTCGCTCGATTCCCCCATCAACACTGACAGTGTTGACAGGGGGATCCCTTTTGCTGAACCATTGTGGCCTCCTGGTGGGGGGGTGGGGAAATCTGTCCTGGTCAGGAGATCACAGTGATTTTTATTAGTGGCTCTAACAGCCGCTAGCAGTGTTGCCAACCACCCGTATATTTACGGGCAGCCCGTAAATTTAACCCCTTTTTCGGGGCGCCCGTGAATGCCCGTTACGGGCACCGGTGCCCGTAAAAATGATGGCCGTGAGCCGGCCACGCAACTACGCATGCGCAGTTCCGAAACCGGCCGGGCTCGGGAAAGCTTGTACGTGCTCGGCCGGGCGGTGTATGCGCAGTAACGTAATAGCGCCGCCCGGCGCCATTTTCGAATCGAGAGCACGGCGGCCAGCTGACAGCTGAGCCACGAGGCGACTCTGTCCTGTCATGCAGTGCATGACTTGGCTGGCTGCACACACAGGCGCCAGGCGGAGGTACGGAGAGTGAAGCTGTGGGGGGATATTCATAGTAAAAGGAGGACTGGAGCCAGGAGAAGTAATATGATGGTGAATAGAGCACATCAGTCTCTGTCCCTGGGCCCTGGCTGCATGGCATATGCAGAGGACAGAGACTGATGTGCTCTATTCACCATCATATTACTTCTCCAGTCCACATCAGATTTATCAGTGTGCTGTGTCCTCCTCCTGTACCCCTTTCACCTCTGCCCTGACCTGTGGAGAGGTGAAAGGGGTACAGGAGGAGGACACAGCACACTGATGAATCTGATGTGGACTGGAGAAGTCATATGATGGTGGACAGGGGAGGATGTATCATGTCCGCAGTCTTTGTCCACCTCCTGTATCATGTCCGCAGTCTTTGTCCACCTCCTGTATCATGTCCGCAGTCTCTGTCCACCTCTTGTAGTATGTCCGCAGCCTCAGTCCTTCTCCTGCAGTATGTCCGCAGTCTCTGTCCACCTCTTGTAGTATGTCCGCAGCCTCTGTCCCCCTCCTGTAGTATGTCCGCAGGCTCTGTCCACCTCCTGTAGTATGTCCACAGCCTCTGTCCACCTCCTGTAGTATGTCCGCAGCCTCTGACCACCTCCTGTAGTATTCTGCAGCCTCTGTCCACCTCCTGTAGTATGTCCGCAGCCTCTGTCCACCTCCTGTAGTATGTCCGCAGCCTCTGTCCACCTCCTGTAGTATTCCGCAGCCTCTGTCCACCTCTTGTAGTATGTCTGCAGCCTCTGTCCACCTCCTGTAGTATGCCCGCAGCCTCTGTCCACCTCCTGTAGTATGCCCGCAGCCTCTGTCCACCTCCTGTAGTATGCCCGCAGCCTCTGTCCACCTCCTGTAGTATGTCCGCAGTCTCTGTCCACCTCTTGTAGTATGTCCTCAGCCTCTGTCCACCTCCTGTAGTATGCCCGCAGCCTCTGTCCACCTCTTGTAGTATGTCCGCAGTCTCTGTCCACCTCCTGTAGTATGCCCGCAGCCTCTGTCCACCTCTTGTAGTATGTCCGCAGTCTCTGTCCACCTCTTGTAGTATGTCTGCAGTCTCTGTCCACCTCCTGTAATATGCCCGCAGCCTCTGTCCACCTCTTGTAGTATGTCCGCAGCCTCTGTCCACCTCTTGTAGTATGTCCGTAGTCTCTGTCCACCTCCTGTAGTATGCCCGCAGCCTCTGTCCACCTCTTGTAGTATGTCCGCAGTCTCTGTCCACCTCCTGTAGTATGCCCGCAGCCTCTGTCCACCTCTTGTAGTATGCCCGCAGCCTCTGTCCACCTCTTGTAGTATGTCCGCAGTCTCTGTCCACCTCCTGTAGTATGCCCGCAGCCTCTGTCCACCTCCTGTAGTATGCCCGCAGCCTCTGTCCACTTCCTGTAGTATGCCCGCAGCCTCTGTCCACCTCTTGTAGTATGTCCGCAGCCTCTGTCCACCTCCTGTAGTATGTCCGCAGCCTCTGTCCACCTCCTGTAGTATGTCCGCAGCCTCTGTCCACCTCCTGTAGTATGTCCGCAGCCTCTGTCCACCTCCTGTAGCATGTCCGCAGACTCTGTCCTTCTCCTGTAGTATGTCCGCAGTCTCTGACCATCTCTTGTCTCTTATCATGTCTGCAGTCTCTGAGGGGATCCTAGAAAGGATTCAAGAGTGGGAGCGCCGCCGGGATGGGGGTTACGGGAAGAGACAGACACGTGTGGACTGTGGAGAGGAGACTATAGAATAGCCACCAAGCTGGAGCCATCTGACTGAGCCCTGCTGGGTGCACCTGAGAGGAGGTCAGTGACAGCGCCGCCAGGCCAGTCTGGGTGGGGTCACTAATGTAAGGCGGGAGTGAATACAATAATGTAAGGGGGCACTGATATAAAGGTTCCCCCCTATATTAGTAATCGCCCCCTTACCTTAGTGTATTCACTCTGCGGAAGGTGTTCTCTGGTCACCATCCTGCAGACTCTGATGTAAGGGAGAACTCTCTGCTGGCTGGGTTATAGTAACCTGACCTTCATGTAAATTGAGAAATATGTTTTTTGACTTTTGTTTAACTTAAACACATTGCTAATAGCACTAGCTATGTGTTTATAGTTCAAATATTAATATTTGCACTGTTTAGCACTAAAAACAGTAATTTTAGGTACTTTTTTGCAGTGCCAGTAAAAAAATGTGGATCTGCCAGTAAATTTTATGGTTTTTTGCCAGTAAAAAAATTGGCACTGTTTGTAAATTTTGACGTTCTGCCAGTAAATTTCACTTCGGGGGGGTTGGCAACACTGGCCGCTAGCGATAATGGCCTGTAAAATCCGGCAGGTTGGTTATACCCAAGTTCATCGATTGACTTGGGTACATTCAGCCTGCCCATGATTTGAACCGTCTATGGCCGGTTTAAGTGGAATGAGGGCGGGAGTAGTTTGGATTAGTAAGACACTCTTTCACTTTGTCCTAAATGTCTTAAATGGGCAAAGTGAAAATTATTGCTGGACATACACATTTCTTGCTGTGGATGGTCCTCTCGGCACCACTCGGCTCAACAGATTTCAATCTAAAAATCAAAAGAGGTAGGTGGAAAATTCTCAGCCGAACATTGACTGAAGCCAATCAGAAGCAGTCATTGTTTGGGTATTCTGACAGTCGCAGGAGCAGTGCCTGCTATTTAACGTGTATGTCTTTGATCATCACCTTCTCTTGAATGTTTGGTGGAAATTGGAGCTATTAATGAAGGATTGCTGTGGTGTGCGGGGTGTTGTGATTTGGCACTCAAACTTCTGGAACTGAAGTTGCTAGTAGCATGATAGAGCTCCCAGATGGATACATTTTTAGTGAAATCTCAAAATAAGTTTAATTTTAGAAATCCTACATACAGTAGGAGGACAGGGCCCTATTTTAATACTGTAGATAAAAGCATTACTCACAATCACTGTGCTGGTGATGGATTCTTCTGTGGGTCTCATCATGTGGTCCAGTGTGAACACTCTGAAGTGAACTGAAGAGAATTTAAAGAAATAGGTATGAATAGTCAAACAAATGAAACAACCAGTGATAACTCATCTTGTGCTTTGACCATGCAGGCAGGGTCGGGACAAGGGGTGGGCAGGAGGAGCAGCTGCCCTGAGCACTGTGGTATCATGTAAGGTAGGAGGGCACCGCAAAGAAATTGAGGGGGGAAGGATTTGTGTTGGAAGGAGGAATTTTGGGGGTCAGCAGGGGGTAAGAATTGTTCTAGGAGGGGACAATTGGTGGTGATTCAAGGGTGATTTGTTTTCAGAGGGGGTGGAAAAAGAGGATTTGTGCTAGGAGGGTTAATTTGGGGGGGTTGTGCTAGAAGAGCTGATATGGTAGAGGGGCAAGGGTATTTGTGCTAGGAGGAGAATTTTTTTTGGGGAGGGGGATTTGTGCTAGTAGGGGTGATTGGGGGTGCTTGTACTAGGAGGGGAGATTTGGGGGGATATTTATGCTAGGAGGAGGATTTAGAGTAGGGGGGAGAAGGTATACTCGGCAGGGAAATTTGAGGGGTGGAGGATTTGTGCTAAGAAGGATTTTCTTTTTGTAGGGGGGCATTTGTGCTGGGGGGATTTGGGGGTTGGAGGGAGCAGAGAATTGTGCTGGGAGGGGGGATATCAGCAGGGGGTCAACTTGTACTGGGAGGAGGGAGAATTTATGCTTAGGAGGTAATCATGCAGACTAGTGCCCATTTTTTTTTTGGGGGGGGGGGGTAAGGATTTTTGCTGACAAATAGTGCTCATACATACATCTTGGTAAGGGGGCGGGGAGTGGGGTGGCGCAGTTTGGCATGTTCGCCCTGGGTTCTAGGTGGCCTTGTCCTGGCACTGCATGCAGGACTCCTTCATAGCCAAAAGTACTGGCAGCTGGATGAAATGGCGGAAGAGTGAAGGACTGGTGAATATTACTCCATATTCCCATCGCACACGTTCTTGGTTAAAGCTCTAGAAGATTTGGGTGCTGCAGCAACCACCAGCTGGACACTGGTTTAGAAAGTCACAATGAGGATATTTTCCAGCACACCATGGATCGACAAGGTAGCGTTCAAAGGGATTTTTTAATTGCATGATCACATCACAGAGCAGGTAGTGCAACATTTCGGAGCCATGTAGGACCCCTTCACATGCCTGACGAAGGGGCCCTGTGTGGCTCCGAAACATTGCACTATGCTCTGTGATGTTATCATGCAATAAAGAAATCCCTTTGGACGCTACCTAGGCGATCCATGGTGTGCTGGCAAATATCCGCATTGGGACTGGTGAATATATGCCCTAATTGGGCTAAGCACGAGTTTGATTTAAACTACTGTGGCTATGAACATGATAACATATTATTGGGAAGCAATAAATAACTAATGAGGAAGATATGTCAGTGAAGGGATGAATTAAATAAATTACCATAAACTAGCCACTGACTAAATACACCTACAAAAAGACTACAAGCTGGCCCCATATCTAAAAGCCTTATAATCCCCCAAAGACAGATCTTGATCCTGAACAGACCGAGTGCCCATAGGCTTGTGTGCACACGGGGCTTTATTGCTTTCTCTCAGTCCTCCGGACTCTCTAGTGTACTCGCTCGCTAATGCCCAGGGCCAGGTGGGGGCACATTTATGTGACCTCAACATTATGGTGGTATCCCGGCTTAGAAGCGAGCTGTACACTCCGGTGTCTCTGTGTTATAACCTAAAGCTGCCATACGGGTGCCTCCTGGTTCCACGATGCATACACCTGCCCAGGATGCAACATTTTGAAGGAGACACCACAGAGCAGTGTCCTGTTCCACCAGTCCGGCTTCACTCTGCCACCTATCCCCCAGTGACAGAGTAGGTCTCGACGTGTGACAAATAAATAACGCTTATTCATACTTAGGGTTTCTGCCATATGGGTCTGGTCCTGGTTGCTGAGGCACCAACTGCTCAGGATTTAGGCTATGAACCCCTCCACTCACTATACATGAGACTAATCACCCCTGCCAGTACCGCTCTCCCACTGTCTGGCTGTCATATCATCCTCCTCTTGTACTTGTTGCCCCTAGTAACAGCATGTCACCACTTCACCCAGTGTGTGTGCATTACAGGCGCTGTTCTTCCATATACCATTACCACCATGTACCCATTTTAGTAACTTCAGACCAGGTATGACAAAAAGTTTCAACAGCTTTACTGAAAACACCCAGCATAAAAGTTCCAAAACAAAGTGCACATTCTTTTCCCTGAACTAATCCCTAACTCAGGCTTGTGACTGCCCCAGCATACCTGCATAGGCAAAAGACCATACACAGCAGAATTCGCAGTGGCAGATCTCCAGAGCTGGTGTTCTTCAGGAAGGACTACAGGTCTCAACAATCCCCCTACATGAGAAAAGGTTCCTAGAGGCAGGCAAGGCTCTCTTTGGTAGCTGCAGCAGCTCTGTGATGTAGATTTCATGCTGTGCCTTGTCTTTATCTTCTCTCCCATGCAGACTGTCTGTCTGGGCAGAGCCCTCCTCCCTTTTATGATCAGCACGGGAGAGAGGCAGAGCTCAGTAGAAAGTGCAGGAAACAGGTTAATTGTTTGCTGGGGCAGCATCTCATTAACCAGCATTATAACCTGCTTACCGGCTGGGAATCAAATAGAGGTGGCACAGAGAAAACTGCAACACAGGGAGGCCAGACTGCCTTGGTAGAGTGCCAGGAGACATTGTAGGGTGAGCCCTGTTTGTCGCTCCAAATGCTCAACAGAAATGGACTCATGCTATCAAACATTGGGATTCACTATCAGAGGAGCGAAAACTCCACATATTTAATAAAGATGAACCAATACAGAAAATAGCTGCAAGATATGATACATTATGTCAAAGACTGATAGAAACATCATACATCATAGCATCATAGGTTTAAGGAGGGAATATCAAAGGGTAACCTAAAAAAAGTAAAGTTAGTCTTTAACACCTAATTTGATACACAATTGTTTTTTAAAGAGGAACCCTAAAACAAACAAAAAAATGGTGAGCAGGAAGGTATTTTATTGCAGAAGAGACATACTACAGCACTTCTGCAATAAAGGCTTCTTACCTTTCCTCTCGCAATCTTCTTTAAACTGTACACTGAGTTGGCAATGCTGCCTGGTGCCGAAATGGAGCTACGTCATCCCACGACAGCCAATCAAGACAACTGTAGTCCCCGCACTTAGAAGAAGCCAAGGAAAAGATGTTGACACCAGCAAGGGAGCTTGTGAATGTTGCATCGCTGGAGAGTAGGTGAGTATTTGCACACCTTAGCTTAAAGCTGAATTCCAAGAATCCAGCCACTTTGTAAAAAATACAGGCACATTATGAATTCATTCCAACTAGTTGCATGACATCTCCTGAACATCCCTATATTATTTACATGTGACAGGTTTATTTTTCTGCCACAGAGAGACACTCTGAGATTTGAGAGGAAAGAAGCACACAGATCAGCAATTTTGCTGTATTTCCAGGAGCTGATTCTTCTAAGCTTTGCATCTTCAACAGTAGAGTTGTGGCAGCTGCTATGGCCAACCCTCCCCTCTGCTGCCCATTCACAGAAGCCTTTGTATGTTTTTAATGTTTTCATATAATACAAAGGCTTCTGTGATTTGGCAGGAGGAGGGGAGTGGCAGGCATAGTAGCTGCAGACGCTACTGTTAGAGAATTAGCGTTGGGCTTCCAAAAATACAGTGATAGTTGTCTTCTGGGAATAATACAATCCTGTCAAATATAAATAATAGAGATGAGTTCAGGAGATGTCATTCACCTCCTTGGAGTTTACTCATAGTGTGCCTTCACTTTTTACAAAGAAGCTGGATTCCAGGAATCTAGGTTTAAGCTTTAAGTTTTGGATAGAGTTGGAAAAGGTTAGAAGTTCCATCATGTTTTCATTTATGTTCTCCATTTAGAAGATCTCCCCTCTCTTACTGATTCTGTGACACCAGGACAAGAAATGAGGGGAACAGGGGTCACTGGGACAAAGGCACAGATAGCAAAGAAAATCTGACTGGTCCAGCATTGGCGTTCCTTGTGCTGAACCGGATTCTCTCTAGCTCTGTGCTGCTCTCTGGTGTTCCTCTGCTGGGGAATGATGATTTTCATCTTTCCCTCTGGTTTGGAGTTCACACATTACTTGTTTTCAATAACCAGGGTTTAACCACAAAAGGTATGAGGACTGATATATCTGTAGTGATGAAAATGGAAGTTTTGATGTATTAGGTTTTAAAATCATATGTCATAATTTTCTCTTAGATCTCATCCACATATTCTCCTGATGAAGATATATTACATTCCGAAATGTGTCAAGCTATATTGTGGTACAAGTCTTCATATTGCATTATGATATTGACTATTTAGGTTAACCCATTTTTGTATGGCATGGTACCAATGTAAGATTTTAATATTTGTACAATAAACTTATATTTTATAATTGTGTTGGTTTAATTGTGCCAGACTCGATATATGCCCTGAAAGTCCCTTGCTACAACAATTTGGTGATCCTGGGTATGATATATGGGATGTGGGCATGTTGTGACACAGATCCACTATCATAACATTTCTTTATGATAGAGTTAGATGCAACTTAGATAGATAGATAGATAGATAGATAGATAGATAGATAGATAGATAGATAGATAGATAGATAGATAAATAGATACCGGTTTCTTTGGGGTTGTACACGCTCTTGTCAGTCTGGATGAAGATGTAGCCTCTCTTGAAGGACACAGGTATGGACACAACGTTTATTTTTTGTCCCAGGACGGCACTAGTCATAACCAGCTGGACATACCTGCTACTCCTCTGTTTATCCAACTGACATTTAGTGGGGGTAAGCTGAGGGTAAAATATAGAGAATAAGCAGTCAACGGAGATGTACATGACACCAACAATCCTAAACAAACCTTAAGACCCCTCTTACAAATCTGTTCCCAAGGATAATTTCAGCATTGGATTGGAAGGACCAATCCAGCATTGGATTGGAAGGATGAGTATATACACTACCGTTCAAAAGTTTGGGGTCACATTGAAATGTCCTTATTTTTGAAGGAAAAGCACTGTACTTTTAAATGAAGCTAACTTTAAACTAGTCCTAACTTTAAACAAATATACTCTATACATTGCTAATGTGGTAAATGACTATTCTAACTGCAAATGTCTAGTTTTTGGTGCAATATCTACAGGTGTATAGAGGCCCATTTCCAGCAACTATCACTCCAGTGTTCTAATGGTACAATGTGTTTGCTCATTGGCTCAGAAGGCTAATTGATGATTAGCAAACCCTTGTGCAATCATGTTCACACATCTAAAAACAGTCTAGCTCCTTCCAGAAGCTACAAAACTGACCTTCCTGTGAGCAGATTGAGTTTCTGGAGCATCACATTTGTGGGGTCAATTAAACGCTCAAAATGGCCAGAAAAAGAGAACTTTCATCTGAAACTCGACAGTCTATTCTTGTTCTTAGAAATGAAGGCTATTCCATGCGAGAAATTGCAAATAAATTGAAGATTTCCTACAACGGTGTGTACTACTCCCTTCAGAGGACAGCACAAACAGGCTCTAACCAGAGTAGAAAAAGAAGTGGGAAGCCGCGTTGCACAACTAAGCAAGAAGATAAGCACATTAGAGTCTCTAGTTTGAGAAACAGACGCCTCACAGGTCCCCAACTGGCATCTTCATTAAATAGTACCCGCAAAACACCAGTGTCAACATCTACAGTGAAGAGGCGGCTGCGGGATTTTGGGCTTCAGGGCAGAGTGGCAAAGAAAAAGCCATATCTGAGACTGGCCAATAAAAGAAAAAGATTAAGATGGGCAAAAGAACACAGACATTGGACAGAGGAAGACTGGAAAAAAGTGTTGTGGACGGATGAATCCAAGTTTGAGGTGTTTGGATCACAAAGAAGAACGTTTGTGAGACGCAGAACAAATGAAAAGATGCTGGAAGAATGCCTGACGCCATCTGTTAAGCATGGTGGAGGTAATGTGATGGTCTGGGGTTGCTTTGGTGCTGGTAAGGTGGGAGCTTTGTACAGGGTAAAAGGGATTCTGAATAAGGAAGGCTATCACTCCATTTTGCAACGCCATGCCATACCCAGTGGACAGCGCTTGATTGGAGCCAATTTCATCCTACAACAGGACAATGACCCTAAACACACCTCCAAATTGTGCAAGAACTATTTACAGCAGAAGCAGGCAGCTGGTATTCTATCGGTAATGGAGTGGCCAGTCACAGTCACCAGATCTGAACCCCATTGAGCTGTTGTGGGAGCAGCTTGACCGTATGGTACGCCAGAAGTGCCCATCCAACCAATCCAACTTGTGGGAGCTGCTTCTAGAAGCGTGGGGTGCAATTTCTCCAGCTTACCTCAATAAATTAACAGCTAGAATGCCAAAGGTGTGCAATGCTGTAATTGCTGCAAAAGGAGGATTCTTTGATGAAAGCAAAGTTTGATGTAAAAACAATGTTATTTCAAATACAAATCATTATTTCTAACCTTGTCAATGTCTTGACTCTATTTTCTATTCATTTCACAACGTATGGTGGTGAATAAGTGTGACTTTTCATGGAAAACACAAAATTGTTTGGGTGACCCCAAACTTTTGAACGGTAGTGTATATATATACTTTGCATTTAGTGTAAACTAGATATTCAGTGTAGACTCTATATTCAGTCAGTAAAGTCAGTGTAGTATATATAACACAGTGTATTGGAGTGGATAAGGGGAACCCTGCAGCAAAATTGAAAAACAAAAATGGCGTGGGGGTCCCCCCAAAATCCATACCAGGCCCTTCAGGTCTGGTATGGATTTTAAGGGGAACCCCGTGCCAAAAAAATAAAAATAGCGTGGGGGTCCCGCCCAAAATCCATACCAGGGCCTTCAGGTCTGATAAGAATTTTTAAAATGAACCCCACGCTAAAATGTAAAAAAAATGGCGTGGGGGTCCCCCCAAAATCCATACCAGACCCTTATCTGATCATGCAACTTAGCAGGCCGCAGGAAAAAGAGGGGGGACGAGAGCGCACCCCCGCTCCTGGACCATACCAGGCCACATGCCCTCAACATGGGGAGGGTACTTTGGGGTCCCCCCCAATGCACCTTGTACCCATGGGGACAAGTGCCTCATCCTCAACCCTTGCCTGGTGGTTGTGGGGGTCTGCGGGCGGGGGGCTTATCGTAATCTGGAAGCCCCCTTTAACATCAACATGGGGACAAGGTGCTTTGAGGGGACCCCAAAGCACCCTCCTTATGTTGAGGGCATGTGGCCTGGTATGGTTCAGGGGGGGCGCTGTCTTGTCCCCCCTTTTTCCTGTGGCCTGCCAGGTTGCATGCTCAGATAAGGGTCTGGTATAGATTTTCGGGGAACCCCCACGTTATTTTCTTTTTAATTTTGGCGCGGGGTTCCCCTTAATAGCCATACCAGACCAGAAGGGCCTGGTGTGGACTGGGGGGGGAGCCCACACCATTCTTTTCAATGATTTCTTATGTATATTCCGGGATCCGGCAATACATTACAGCCGCAAGCAATTTTTAATGACATTTTTTCCTTTAGAAATGTAGTTTTACTGCGGTACTGTTATGAACATGGGAAAGTTGTGCTACTTTACAAGCAAACTAAGGGGACCCCCCAGGCACGATATTTAAAGGAATATTTCATTTTTATTGTTTCACTTTAAGCATTATTAAAATCACTGCTCCTGAAAAAACTGCAGTTTTTAAAACTTTTTTTGCATTGATACATGTCCCCTGGGGCAGGACCTGGGTCCCCAAACCCTTTTTATGGCAATAACTTGCATATAAGACTTTAAAATTAGCACTTTTGATTTTTCATGTTCGTGTCCCATAGACTTTAACGGTGTTCGTGTGTTTGCACAAATTTTTTGCCTGTTCGCATGTTCTGGTGCGAACCGAACCGGGGGGGCGTTCGGCTCATCCCTAATTATAAGACTGACGACGCTGGTCGCTGGTTATTACAAATAGGAACCTATAAGAGATGTTCCCAGTATGTTATCAGCATGACATGCAATCATTGTAATCATGTAAGGTTTGTTTACAAACAAACCTGCTTACTTCACATGGCAATACAGTGGCAATAAAAATCCCTGGCCTATGCTAGCTGTCACTGGCAGCTGTTAGTCTCAAGTAATGACTGGAAACCAATCAGTGTGGCTATTGATCACGTGATTGCCATGGTATGATCAATCATGGCAATCACACAAAGTTTGTTTGTCAACAATCCTTTTTCTTTCCAGTTGTCAGTATGCTGTGTTCATGAAGCTTTAGGAGGACCAATTCACACTATAGCATAATATACTGTAAATAAATATAATTGTGTGTGTGTGTGTGTGTGTGTGTGTGTGTGTATATATATATATATATATATATATATATATATATATATGCAGTATATATTTACAGTATCTCACAAAAGTGAGTACACCCTCACATTTTTGCAAATTTTTTTTTATATTTTTATTATATCTTTTGATGTGACAACACTGAAGAAATTACACTTTGCTACAATGTAAAATAGTGAGTGTGCAGCTTGTATAACAGTGTAAATTTGCTGTCCCCTTAAAATAACTCAACACACAGCCATTAATGTCTAAACTGGTGGCAACAAAAGTGCGTACACCCCTAAGTGAAAATGTCCACATTGGGCCCAATTAGCCCTGGTGTCATGTGACTCGGTAGTGTTGCAAGGTCTCAGGTGTGAATGGGGAGCAGGTGTGTTAAATTTGGTAATATCGCTCTCACTCTCTCATACTGGTCACTAGAAGTTCAACATGGCACCTCATGGCAAAGAACTCTCTGAGGATCTGAAAAAAAGAATCGTTGCTTTACATAAAGATGGCCCAGGCTATAAGAAGATTGCCAAGATCCTAAAACTGAGCTGCAGCAAGGCGGCCAAGACCATACAGCGGTTTAACAGGACATAGACGTACATAGCCCACAAACAGTTTGCTGAGGACAAGCAGACTAAGGACATGGATTACTGAAACCATGTCCTGTGGTCTGATGAGCCCAAGATAAACTTATTTGGTTCAGATGGTGTCAAGCTTGTGTGGTGGCAACCAGGTGAGGAGTACAAAGACAAGTGTGTCTTGCCTACAGTCAAGCATGGTGGTGGGAGTGTCATGGTCTGGGGCTGTATGAGTGCTGCCGGCACTGGGGAGCTACAGTTCATTGAGGGAACCATGAATGCCAACATGTACTGTGACATACTGAACCAGAGCATGATCCCCTCCCTTCGGAGACTGGGCCGCAGGGCAGAATTCCAACATAATGACCCCAAAAACACATCCAGGACGACCACTGCCTTGCTAAAGAAGCTTAGGGTAAAAGGTGATGGACTGGCCAAGCATGTCTCCAGACCTAAACCCTATTGAGCATCTGTGGGGCATCCTCAAATGGAAGGTGGAGGAGCGCAAGGTCTCTAACATCCACCAGCTTCGTGATGTCATCATGGAGGAGTGGAAGAGGACCCCAGTGGCAACCTGTGAAGCTCTGGTGAACTCCATGCCCAAGAGGGTTAAGGCAGTGCTGGACCCTGTTGAGTTATTTTGAGGGGACAGAAAATTTACACTGTTATACATGCTGTACACCAGGGGTCTCCAAACTTTTCAAACAAAGGACCACTTTATTGTCCTTCAGACTTTAGGAGGGCCGGATTGTGGCCAGCAGGGGCAAAAAATGTCATGGGGCCAGCATCAGTGAGAATAAATATGGCCTCAGGGTTGGTGGTCAATAAGAGGAGGAGTATTCCCCCTTATAGTAAGAGGAATAGTATCCCATCATTGGTATTGGTGGAAGATATAGTGCCCCATTGTTGGTGTCAGTGGGAGGAAAAGTGCCTCATATCAGTGGAAGAAATTGTGCCCCAAGGGCCGGATAAAGGCAAGCAAAGGGCCACATCTGGCCCTCGGGCCGCAGTTTAGAGACCCCTGCTGTACACTCACTACTTTACATTGTAGCAAAGTGTAATTTATTCAGTGAAAAGATAGAATAAAATATTTACAAAAATGTGAGGGGTGTACTCACTTTTGTGAGATACTATATATACTGTATATAGTATTTTTGTCCATTTGTCAGCCATGATGTAAAATGATTTTGAAAGGCAAATCAATCATAGAGCTATTGCCAATTAAACTAATGCAAACTGCTGGGTTTGATCTGAACATGCAGTGATCAATGGTCATGAAATCTACATACATTTTTTTTTTGTCTATGAAAAGGTTAAATGCTTTCAGATCTGGTGAGTATCTGGTTACATGTGGACAGGATTTCCAGCAATAAGGAGCAACATGAGAGAAGTCATGGAAATGAGAGTTTTATCTACTTGTCATTTATTGTAAACTGAGCAATACATCACAAGAGAACGTTCCAGTTATTGCAAGCCTCTTGCACTTTGACCTTTCTTGTTTACCCATGCAGTTACACAATACTCATACACTATGCTGGACTTGCTCCACCATTGGCTGCATTATCCATCCATATGCCGTGCAGCCTCTTTATCTGGACGCATTGACTTTGTTTCTGTGTTTTTGTTGTCTCAAGGTTACACCACCATGGTGAAGGTGACTGATACAGCAGGTATGATTCAGGGAAACAAAATCACAGTTACCATGATGACATCAGCACACTTGGGAATTTGCAGGTTTTCCCCTGGAGGTGCTGGATTTTCACAGCTCTCTGGGCTCCAGGCTTCGTTCTCTGGTCACACATACCGCTATTAACTTCACTGCTTGCTCTTCTCCATATCCAATCCCCATTTTCAGACCCATTGATTTACAAAAGTTCAGAGGAATAGACATCAGAGCTTTTCCATGGAAATATGGAAAGGGGCACCAGACCAAAAGACAGAGAAAGAGACCAAGCTATTTTTAATTGTTGGTAAATAATCTATATAGAAAAAGCCACCACATTTCAGGGGCCAAACCACTCCCCCTTCATCGGGGCTCAAACACAGGATAAAATCTGAATAATCAACCAGTGAGCACAAAGATCTAGACCAGAAAGAAGATATGACTGCATACCTGCATCCGTCCAACAAGTTTATTGAAAAACTGCCACCAGGACTATGACAACAGACCGATGGGGTGACGCGTTTCACACATATATTGTGCTTCTTCAAAACCTTTTTTTTTGGTTTTGAAGAAGCACAATGTATGTTTGAAACGCGTCACCTCTTTGATCTGTTGTCATAGTCCTGGTGGCAGTTTTTTAATAAACTTGTTGGACGTATGCAGGTGTCCAGCCATTTCTTCCTTCTGGTCTACATGCTCACGGATGTGAGCAGAGGCTAGCACCCAGCCCCAGCGGTGATCTGTTTTTCTGTCTTAGCACACAGATCTATATTAGAACTGGAATTAAACTCTCATTGTATATTAACAATGTAATAGTTGATGAGGGCCAATAAAGTTGCTCCTGTCGGTTACCCATTGAAGGAAGCCCTACTGTGCTAAAGGTGCCTTGGCAAATCTATTGAGCATGTTTGAAGTTTCTCTTCAATTGATTGCATGTACAAGTTTGTAAATTCCCAGAGCTTCTTTAAGGTCTCATTCACAACACTTGCGGAGCATTTCCCACACCACACGGGAACCCACTGCCCTCGTTAGATGCAAGCAGTTGTCATTAATTGTTAATGGCATCCCAAACGCTTCTAGCAACCATACATGTTTCTCATTGCACCTTTTACAGAATCCCTAAGCTTATGTAACCTCTTCAGATGTTGAACGTATTAGACTCATTCAATGGGCTAAACAGGTTCAAACTGGTCATAGTGTTGGGAAAAGGTCCACAACAAAAATAACAAAGCGTGCAGCCCTTTGACCTGTGAACTACTTAAGTAGCATAGGTTGCATGTCCTGACATTTTGTGCCCCTTCTCCTGATCAAAAGCCCATGGTGGCCATCCCTTTTGGTACTACCATCTGCACATTCTCAACTATCCTTCTATCCACCGTTTGGCTATTGAAAGCAAACCACGTCTAAGGACTCAGTATTCAACTCACGTGGCAGTGCTGGGTGGCTGAAAAGTCAGATATTTTTATTGTAGTAGGGTGAAGGATAGGTAAGAATGTGCATGTGACAGACCCAACTAGGCCAGGGGGTTCTGGAAGGGACTGCAGGGTAGCCTCTTGCCTACTGATTATGGGCCCTGGCTTTTGAAGGGGCACTATTCTTTGGGAGGTGTGTGTCTGGGGGACCTTTGGAGTTTTGCTTCTGATTCGGGTCCATGTCTCCCCAAAACATACAGACTCTGGGAACCTGGGAATAGAGGCCCCAAATCTGTATGTCCTAATTCAGCATTGACTGCTTCAACCCCTTCCCCCCTAGACTCAGAGACTCAGTGCAGATGTTAACATAATCAGCTAAAAAAACAACCTGATGCTGGGGTCTCCTGCTATAATCTGTTTACTAAGGTGTCTTTCTCTTATAGAGTATACTTTCCCCATTGTGCGCATACAAGGGGAGAATCCACATTGTTAATTGAGTCACCTGTTGTTTCTGTCTGTCATTCCTCTTGGAGACGTGTCTAGCATTGTGTCTGCTTTATCTTGTTACCAAACTATTGTGGGATGTTTATATGTTTATGTTAATTAGATTACTGATTATATTTATGGCAGCTGTTTATTAGATTAACTGATGTTACTGCTTACAGTTTGCATTGTTTAGGGTAATGTGACCAAGCTCTTGCCTGATTTTGTGTGGTATATATTCTGTGAGTTTACAATAAAGAGTCAGTTGCAGTTTGCATATAAGCTAGTGTCATCTAATTCTTGGGTGCAACGCTCAGCTATAATACCTGGTTCCTGAGTGGAGGAAGCTGTATCTTGGCGGAGGCACCCAGGTGGGGTGCCAGGTGGTCCATCACAGTGCAGTCAGCAGGCCTGCTATTAAAATTAAACTGATGTTTGCCCTGTAGGTATGCTTTAAAACCCAAACCCACTACCCATTGGTGCCAGCCACTCCAGTCCCCAACACTACTCAGTTAAAATCCTGGTACTATGGGGTATAAGGGAGTACACAGCACGCCCCTTTTCTCTCCACAATTTTATTGTGCTTGAGGCCTGAATGGCAATGCTGTTACATGGGGGTTCCAGGCGTACCTTAGAGTGTGCTATTATCAATAAAATTGGGTTTTACTGGTTATTGCTGGCAGCCCTTTGGTGTCACTAGATATTCTACCCAAGCAGCACTATAAAAAGTATGTTTAGATACCAGAGGGTGACCGTCATAGGGTGGAGCTTTCTTGTAGTATAAGTTCACCTTTTGGAGCATGTTGCACATTACACCCATATTTAGGGCACTTTCACACTGGGGTGGGCGGGCGTCGGCTTTACCGTAATTTTTGCGGCGCTTTTCGGGCACTTTTAACACCCGCTAACAGCCAAAAAAGGGTTAAATGCTCCCGCAAAGCGCCGCTGCATGGGCAGGGGCACTTTAGGAGCGCTGTATACATCGCTCTTAAAGCACCTCCAAGATGCTGCTTGCAGGACTTTTTTTAGCGTCCTGCCAGCACACCGCTCCAGTGTGAAAGCACTCATACTGGAGTGATATGAGAGGCACTTTACAGGCACTTTACAGGCGCTTTGCAGGCGCTATTTTTAGCGCTATAGCACCTTTAAAGCACCTCAGTGTGAAAGTAGCCCTAGGGTGTAATGTGTAACATGCTCCAGGTCTGCCCCCCCTGCATCCCTCTAATCCCCCTCCTTGTGACAGCGGGTAGGGGATCCTCACCCGCTATTGCTTTTCAAAAACAGCACTGCTGTGTGGGGCTCTTCCACAGAGTTCTTTGAATGAATTGAACTACAACTCCCATCTTTCCTTGTGGTAGATGGCTTGTAGTTATTAGAACTGCGAGGGCGTTGATGTGCGCTCTTGTAGTTCATTGATGCTTCCTCCAGCTTTTTAACTGTCTGCCCTTATGGAGATACGGGCAGGCAAGCTGGAGGCAGTGTTTGCAGGAGCCTGACACTGCACCTGCAATCTACTGATCGTGGGTGAAATGCTCTGCAGGCTACTAAGAAAAACATAATAAATGCACATGTTTTCCCTGCAAAAATATATACATTTATTTTTTTTTACTTAAAGGTGAACTTAACTCTTAAAAATTGGCTGTGCACATTTTCTTTATTTTATACAAATGTTTACTGGCCTGACACTGTGTCTACAAGTGCATGCTGGGAAATATGGACTTGAGCGTCATGGCACATGGAGCACCTCACCTCTATAGTCTTTTTAATAATATGGTTGTTCCTCGCCTGGAGAGTTAAACTGTAACGTTCTGAGCAGTCGTCATAGGTCTTCTGATTACGCAGGTACATCACTACAGCAACATCATTTGGTGCTTTGTCCTCCTTTTTCCACTCCATCTGCACCCACACATCTTCTTTGACACCCACATGTAGGAGGCGAGGTGCAGCGACCAGAAACCTGAGAACAGGAGAATAGCAATTATTATAGGGCATTATAGTCCTTTGAGCTCAATCTGTCATGCCGTGATAAACCAGTAACTATTAGGCCCATGTCACACGTGGGAACCTGATTATTATTATTTTTACACAGGATTTATATAGCACCAACAGTTTTTCAGGAATCATCTAAAGATGGATAGATTAGGAGATAGTTGGACAGATTGGGGTAGGGGAGTTCCAAAGGATAGGAGAAGCTCGGGAGAAGTCATGGAGGTGAGCAGGAGGTGACAAGGGTGCTAGAGAAGAGGAGGTTTTGGGAGGAACGATTTGGCTGGTATTTTAAGACTAGGTTAGTGATGTTGTGGAAGACTTTGTAAGTTGTTGTTAGTACTTTGAATTTTATTTGGTGGGTGAGCGGAAGCCAGTGGAGAGACTTGCAGAGAAGGATAGCAGACACTGAACGGTTGGTAAGGTGGATGAGCCTGGCAGCAGCATTCATGATGGACTGAAGGTGGCATAGCCTATGTAAAGGCAATCCAATGAGGAGGGAGTTGCAGTAGTCGAGGTGAGAGATGACCAAGGAGTGAATTAGAAGATTTGTGGTGTCATTGGTTAAAAAGGGGCGTATTCTAGAGATGTTGCGGAGGTTGAGGCGGCAAGATTTTGGCAGTGATTGGATTTGGGCCTGAAAGAACAGTTCAGAGTCCAGGATTACTCCTAGCACCCTGGCATGTGTGGACAGACTGATAGTTGTGCCATTGATCTTGACCGAGAAGTCAGGGGAAGAGGAACGTGGGGGAGGAAATGTTATGAGCTCAATTTTGGATAGATTGAGTTTGAGTTGTATGTTTCGCTCCCTTGCCATTACCCTCAGCAACCATTTCTGGCAGAAGTCCCATTTTATAGAAATATCATGATTTTCTTTTTTTTTTGTGGTTCTGTTCCCCATAGGACAAAGTATGTCTTATGTTGCAAGGTGCTGCCTAAGCTTAGCTATGGGGTCAGACTGGGCGCCCTCCATCCCCCACAGCTGTCTGACAACATAGCTAGGAAGGAGGCTGCCACTTAATAATGGCCACTTTTCTGGGCTTCAAGTACTTTCCTGAGACAAGCATCGGCAGGAGGAATGCAGATGAAGATGAGATGTGTCAGCCTACTGTCCCTCTGCATTCCTCTTGCCACTGCTTGTCTTGGGAAAGTGCTCCAAGCCAAGAAACGTGGCCATTATGAAGCGGCCATCTCCTTTTTAGCTATAAATCAGAAGATGAGGACTGTACTCCTTCCAGTGTCCGAACTGGCAACAGATGGGTGCTCTTAGTCAATGTAGCAGATGGCGCAGCACAAACACCAGTGAAACAATAAAACATCATAAGTACTCCATTGCAAACATATACACTCTTTTATTAGTCCAATGTCACACCATCAAATAAGCCAACGTTTCGAGGCCATACACAGACCCTTGTCCTAGGCGACATAGTGCCTGCATTTCAAAGGCCAGCCTGTGATAAGCAGTACAGTACTAGAAGCCAAGAAAAAGGAAATCCTCTGCACCCCCCCCCCCCCTTTCCTCCTAATGAGGACCTTAGAATATCCATTGGCTTCTAGTCCTGTAGGCACAGGTTGAAAAAGCAATAGGCTTCCATGAGCGGCTAAAATACGTTGAGCAACTCTGTGTGCAGTCTTGTCGCTGATTGGCTATGCTGACCAGCAAAGGAACCAGCTTGCCCACCCCAAAGGATCGACTTATCCCACTGGGGACAATTGCAGAGGCTCTATAACTTCATTTTAAAAGGGAAACACATTTTAAATGAAAAAAAATAGACATTTGTACAGAACAGCAACATATGATACTTACTTTGGGGTTTGCGCCACGGTCACACTAACCATGGCCGCCCATAACAGGCAGATCAGGAGAGGAGACGGTCCCATGGTGCAGCAGTGGACTGAGCTGGGAAGAGAAGAGGGCACTTATTTAAACAGAGGGGGCTGGGCACAGATATGGGATGAGCAGACAGAGGTCAGGAGGTAAACACTGAGCACTGGTTAGAAAGTGAAAGTGCTTAAACTTAGAAACAAATGTAAATATGCTTTGTTGACAGATGCACATCATTCCCGTTATATGCTTCTTTAACCACTTTAGCCCTGGAAGATTTGGCTGCTCAATGACTACGCCATTTTTTTGCGATACGGCACTGCGTCGCTTTAACTGACAATTGCGTGCGACGCTGTACCCAAACAAAATTGACGTCCTTTTTTCCCTACAAACAGAGCTTTCCTTTGGTGGTATTTGATGACCTCTGTGGTTTTTACTATTTGCGCTATAAACAAAAAAAAGTGCCAATTTTGAAAAAAAACCACAATATTTTGTACTTTTTGCTATAATAAAAATCCCCAATTTTTTTTAAAAAAAGCAAATTTTTTCCTCAGTTTAGGCCGATATGTATTCTTCTACATATTTTTGGTAATAAAAATCCCAATAAGCGTATATTATTTGGTTTGCGCAAAAGTTATAGCGTCTACAAAATAGGGGACAGATTTTTTGGCATTTTTATTATTATTTTTATTATTATTATTTTTTTTTTTACTAGTCATGGCGGCGATCTGCGATTTTTATCGGAACTGCTACATTATGGCGGACAGATCGGACACTTTTGACACATTTTTGGGACCAATGACAATTATACAGCGATCAGTACTCTAAAAATGCACTGATTACTGTGTAAATGTCACTGGCAGCGAAGGGGTTAACCCTAGGGGCGATCAAGGGGTTAACTGTAAACGAAAATATATAAATACGCTGTGCTATCAAAAGTGTAAATGTGTGTGATATATTACATAAAAGTGCAATCCATGCAATGTTACAAATAAAGTGATAATGTGCATACGCTTAAGAAATGTTATATATATATATATATAGCATCCAAAGAAAATAATCACAGTCCTAAAAAATGTATAATTAATATTATATATACATCACAGTGAGTATATGTAGCTGGACATACACTTAAAGATAAAGTGCTACACTGTGCTTGTGCGATACTCAAATATCAATCAATAAGTGTTCAAAAATTATCCATGCGATTAAGTGCTGCAGTGTGTTGTGCGATATTCAAACTAAAAGTCCATAAGTGCTCCAAAGATCATCCATGCGATTCAGTGAATGCAAGAGGTAAAGTGTTATATCCACACACAGGTGCTCCCCCCTAGGTGATAGCCGCTCACCTTAGGGCGTGTGACCTTGCTGTTAGGCTTGGTCAAAACACGCCATGGAACCAATCAAGGGTTCAGAGTATAATCAGGATCCTGGGTTGGTATCACTTATGCCTCTGTACATCAAAGGGGTGCCTCTTTTACCTCGCTGTATTAACAGAGAAAGGACTTCATGGTGCAGTAGTATATAAAAACATTTATTAAAACCGCAATAAAAAACCCCACACTGGGTACTCACAATGTCATGGCGCTTCAGGGCGCCACTCTAAATTAGCATAAATGAGCGAGATAAGGCGGCCGATAACGGGGTGGTGTTCTGATCGTTCCCGGGAGGTCCTCTGTGATGTAAAAAAATGAGACAGAGATAAATCATTTCAGAACTTTTTCCAGCTGCACCCATTATTCACATATCTCAACTGAAAGCCCAGGACGTCATATGACGGCCTGTGGTATGGAAGTGGTTCTGCCTGAACCATGATGGCTGCTAAAGTCACATGGGTTGGCAGCATCCAATCGGATACCTTCCCCAGTGACCCAGGAAACCATAGAGAAACTATGTTCCTATTGACTTCCGTTCCCCTGCAATGCCGCTGCAGTTGAGCGCCACCTGTAGTGTAGAAAGTAGACTGCACCTACTTACATGCAGTTCAATACAATGCAGAAAACAATTTGTTTTTTTTAGTTATCATTCGTTAAAGTACAGTACAGGAAATTTAAGCTGGATCACTGAAACTATACTTCATAAATTTAGCACTGGAGAATAAGGGACACTTTGGGGAGAAATTGACCTGTGGGGCCACATAGCACACCGCAGCAAAAAGGCTGTGTGGTGCAACTATGCTAAATATTGGGTGCGGCTTAATAGTTTGATTAAAAACAACAAATAAGCACAACCTGGTTATTTTTCCAAATAAAATTCACCCTCTCTACACACTGCCCCCCTGCTTGTTCACATTGCCACCCCCCCCACCCCCGTATATACTGCCTCCTTCTCTGTAAAAACGACCCTCTTCTCTGTACACACTGCCCCCCTCCCCATATACATTGCCCCCTCCCTGTACACACTGTCCTGCCCTCTCTACACATTGCCCCCCTTCCTGTATACATTGACCTCTCCTCTGTCCACACTGCCCCCTCACTATACACACTACCCCCCTTCCTGTATACATTGACCTCCCTTCTGTACACACTGCCCCCCCATACACACTGCCCCCTCACTATACACATTCCCCCCCTCCCTGTACACTTTGTTCTCCCCTCTGTACATATTTCCCTCCCCTGTACACAATGCCCTCCTCACTATACACACTACCCCCCCCCCTGTACACACTACCTTACCCTTGTATACATTGCCCCCCTCCCTTTACACACTGCCCCCCTCGCCTCCCTGTACACTTTGCCATCCCTCTGTGTACATTGCCCCTTCCCTGTACACACTGCCCTCCTCCCTATACACACTACCCCCCCCCCTACACACTACCTTGCCCTTGTATACAATGCCCCCCTCCCTGTACACACTGCCCCCCTCACCTCCCTGTACACTTTGCCATCCCTCTGTACATATTGCCCTCCCCTGTACACAATGCCCTCGTCACTATACACACTACCCCCCCTGTACACACTACCTTGCCCTTGTATACATTGCCCCCCTCCCTTTACACACTGCCCCCCTCGCCTCCCTGTACAGTTTGCCATCCCTCTGTGTACATTGCCCCTTCCCTGTACACACTGCCCTCCTCCCTATACACACCCCCCCCCCCCCCGTACACACTACCTTGCCCTTGTATACATTGCCCCCCTCCCTGTACACACTGCCCCCCTCGCCTCCCTGTACACTTTGCCATCCCTCTGTACATATTGCCCTCCCCTGTACACAATGCCCTCCTCACTATACACACTACCCCCCACCCCCGTACACACTACCTTGCCTTTGTATACATTGCCCCCCTCCCTGTACACACTGCCCCCCTCGCCTCCCTGTACACTTTGCCATCCCTCTGTATACATTGCCCCTTCCATGTACACACTGCCCTCCTCCCTATTTACACTCCCCCTCTCCCTGTACACACTGCCCCCCTCCCTGTATATATTGCCACCCTGTACACATTACCCCATCTCTTTCCCATACACATTTCCCCCTTTAAGATTAATAGTAGCTAGGACATTGCAGTGGTTATTGTTAAGCCTGGGAAGGGTTACAGCAGACACTGGCACATTCACCTGTTGTAGACTGCAGCCCCAGGGCTCCCCGTATTCTTGTAAAACTTCTGCCGTGATCTGGCGGCTGCTTGCTTGTTCTCGCTGTCGTAATGTTTACATTTCCGCAGTGGCCGCGTTCCCTGTCACCATAGAAACCTTAGCGGTGCTAGCTGACATCCAGTGGATGGCGACATAAGGGGAAATCTTTCTCTGAGCCAGGGGCGGTGCTAGGATTATAAAAGCCCCGGGGCAAATTTGGGCACCCAAGGAGAGTAGCAGTGCCAACAGTTGGCATGGCCAAGATGTTTACAATGGGAGAAGATTACAGGGCCTGGGTAAACAAACCATTGGCTTCCATGTAAAATATGCTTTGATTGCTGTGCCACAAGTAGGAGACATACAAAAAAAAAAGAAATGATGACATTACATATGGCTTTCTGCACACTAAAAATAGACAGAATGCTAACACTTTGTCTGAGTCTACCATAAAAAGCTTCAATAAAATAGTCAGAGATGCTTAGCAACCAGCAGCGTATAAGGGTCAGGGGTGTGTAATGCACAGAGTACAGGGGTCAGGGGTGTGTAATGCACAGAGTACAGGGGTCAGGGGTGTGTAATGCACAGAGTGCAGGGGTCAGGGGTGTGTAATGCGCAGAGTACAGGGGTCAGGGGTGTGTAATGCACAGAGTGCAGGAGTCAGGGGTGTGTAATGCGCAGAGTACAGGGGTCAGGGGTGTGTAATGTAAAAGGTGCAGGGGTCAGGGGGTGTGCAATTCTAAGAATTAAAGGGTCAAGAGTATGCAACACAGTGCTGCAGAATGCTCCTGCCTTCTAGAAGAAATTTCTTTAGAAAATCCCTCTCTACAAGCACAAATTCAACCCCCCAGCAGCATAAAATTTCTCCTTCCTGCTCTTCCCAAAACCCCTCCTCCCAGCAAGTTCTCCCCAAATTCCCCTTTTGGTAAAGATCCTCTTCTCTTCCAAAATCTCCTCTCACAGCACAAATACTCTTCCCTTCTGAATACCCTCCCCCACCAATTCCTCCTCCCAACCCAAATCTCCCCTCACAGCACAAAATCCTCTCCCCCTTTCTAGCACAAATCCTTCTCCCCTCTAAATCCCCCAGCACAAACCCCTCTTTTCCATATCCCCCTTCCAGCACAATACCAGGGAATTCTGGATGAACCCTCTACACACCACTATATGCCCTTTTAGCCAACTTTGCAAAAAAACAAAAAAGAGTTTTTAGGCTACATGTATTACAATATATGTTTAAGCTGGCCAACTGCAGCAAAGTAATCCCTTTATTGCTAGTCTCTACAAGAAAAGGTATATAGCAGTGTGCAGAGGGTTCAATTTTTAGTGTTAACATGTGGTCATACCCCTTTAGCACCTGACGGATTATATACATGTAGAAACTATTGGAATTTGAGCACAGGTATATCTTACTTCAATGCCAGGGAGGGAATGTCCTTCCTCCCAGGCTCCCCCTCATGTTGTGTCATGACACACATCAGAGCTGAGGAGAGGCCCAAAGGAAGCTTCACTCGGCTCTGGAGTTTACTGCTGTGATAGGCAGCCAGCAGAGAGGGATGCTGGCTGCTGAAGTGTTGGGCGATCGCACTGTCGGGGACCTGGGGCACCCAGCAAGGGAAGCAGGCCATGTGTCCTGCCCAATGATAGCTAAGCCCCTGCTCAGGACTACAGGACACAACTCAGATCCTTGGGACGCTGGCTTCTGCTGAAATCCCAGGACAGTCACGCAGAATCCTGGACTGTTGGGAGGTATGCTGCCACTATCTGGAAGCTCTGGAAGGATCACGTGTGGTTTGTTTGTAGACAAACCTGCTGGTTGCAGCTGTCACGGAGCTGACCACAAAGAGGAGCACCATGACAGCTGAAGCCAGCCAATGTGAAAATCATCCCAATGCCTAGGTCAAGAACTATAGGTTGGGAGTGCTTCTTTTACCTTTAACAGCCCCAGTTCCCTTAAACCAAGGAGACCTATGGGTACTTGGTTCCGCCAAGGCCTTAGAGCACAATGCAATTGTTCCTGGCCAGATGGCACTAGGTCTGAACAAATAAGACAAGGAAGGGTATTTGTAGTCTAGAGGCTGGTCAAGCAGAAGATCGTGCCTGGTAGGGTAATTCAGTAGACAGTTTTGAGGTCAGGGCAGGTAGTGCACAAGAAAAATCCAGTAGACAATTCTGAGGTCAAATCAAGCAACAACCTAAAAGAGTAGTCAGGATACAAGGCAAGGGTCAGCAGTGATAAATCCAAACAGCAAGTAACACAGCAAGCAAAGCATAACATGTGGGGATCTAGGTAGCAGATGCTATCTCAAGAGCCCTGGGCTTGTGATGTTTAATTCAATCTTATTTTATTGAGAAATGAAAAATGTACAGTATACAGTTATGTCATACAAAAACATAAAAAATAGAAATAGACATCATTGCGATACTGGTAACATATCATCTCATGTTTTAAACAATTTGTGAGCTTTTATTGATTTACTTTGATATTTAAGCCTGCGTAGCTATACCGTCTAAGCTGATTAAAGTGCAGGTGAGCACCACTATCCACTCAACGAGTGGCGTCCACCTATTGCAAACAAGCTAGGGCTATTGCTGCTGTGCTAAATGTATTTTCTCTGATGGGGAAGCTCAATGTGTGTCACATCATTGGTCTGATGAGATTAGAGAGTATGATTTAGGTGATCGTGTAGCGCTGTAACATATAAGGAGAGAAAGGGAAAAAGAAGAGTAAGAATAGAGGGGACAAGGGAGTAAGGAATACAGATATTAAGAGAAAGACATTCCACTCTGGTCACACAGTTGCATTGGTGGAGTCCTCTGTAGCCCATGGAATAAATTCCGCAGAATAGCGGAAGATAGACCACGAGGTCCAGGTCTTGGAAAATTGTTCCTCCTTACCCGTTTCTTGCGACAACATTCGTTCCAGTCTAATAATTTGGTCCACATCAATTGCCCAATCCCCCAGGGAAGGCATGCTTGTCGACTTCCAATGTCTGGGCAGAACCGTTCTAGCTGCCGCTAGAAAGTGACGCAGAACGTCTTTTTTGACTGATTTAAGCGGGCCAGGGAGCATAGATAGCAAGGCTACCTCAGGAGAGGATGCAACCGAGGTCGCCATGAGTCTGCAGTACAAGTCGAGGATCTTTTGCCAGAACCTCCGCACAGGGGGGCATTCCCACCAAATGTGGAGTAAGGTTCCCTTTGATGACAAACAACGCCAGCAGGTATCCGGGAGCGCCGGATTTATCCAGCGTAATGTCGAGGGGCATCTATACCAACGGGTCAGTAATTTGAATCCCTTTTCTTGGAGGCTAAGGATATTTTATGAGTCAGAATGAAGCACTTTTGCCAATCTACAGGTGAGATGGGGTGACCCAAATCTTCCCTCCAGGCCTGTGTGTATGGGGGGAGGTCAGGATTATAGATCATATGTATGAGAGAGTATAGTTGAGAGACCACATGCATAGGAGGGTCAATCTGGAGCAGCATGTTCTCCAAGTCTGTTGTGTCAGTAAGTACATCAGGTAAGGATGGGAAGGTTTGAATAAAAGATAGCACCTGTTGCCTCTGCAGCCAGTGTGTCGAAGTATGGGAAGGTGGGCCGGAGGGAACGTTTTGAATCAGAGAAGAATCTGAACGCATACCTTGGGCAAGTCGTCTGTGGTCATTGCACCAAGGGCCAAAACTCTCTACTTGTAGGGCCGGTGGAAAAGCCGGAGTTCCGGCTTGTGATGTTTAAATAGAGCACTGCAGCACCACAGCCAATCTGCCTAGACAGGCAGGAACATTAGACGCAGCAGTGTTGCCTAAAAATTGCATTACTATTGAGGGTGATGCAGCGCAATCAGCCAATGAAGAAGGAGGTGGCCCTGGCTGAAGAGAAGACCGCACCCGCCTGTGGTGAATATGAAGAGAGGGGTGTTGTCTCCATTGCCTGGCAAAGGAGATGCAGGCCAGGCCTGAAAGCCCTGACTCAGGCTTCAACATTTTACATAGTTACATAGTAGGTGAGGTTGAAAAAAAGTCCATCAAGTCCAATTTATGTGTGTGATTATATGTCAGTATTACATTGTATATCCTTGTATGTTGTGATCGTTCAGGTGCTTATCTAATAGTTTTTTGAAACTATCAATGCTCCCCGCTGAGACCACCGCCTGTGGAAGGGAATTCCACATCCTTGCCGCTCTTACAGTAAATAACCCTCTACGTAGTTTAAGGTTAAACCCCTTTTCTTCTCATTTTAATGAGTGGCCACGTATCTTGTTAAACTCCCTTCTGCGAAAAAGTTTTATCCCTATTGTGGGGTCACCAGTATGGTATTTGTAAATTGAAATCATATCCCCTTTCAAGCGTCTCTTCTCCAGAGAGAATAAGTTCAGTGCTTGCAACCTTTCCTCACAACTAATATCCTCCAGACCCTTTATTATCTTTGTTGCCCTTCTTTGCACTCACTTCATTCCCAGTACATCCTTCCTGAGGACTGGTGCCCAGAACTGGACAGCATACTCCAGGTGCGGCCGGACCAGAGTCTTGTAGAGCAGGAGAATTATCGTTGCATGCCATTGCTGAGCCTATCATCTACTAGGACCCCCAGGTCCTTTTCCATCCTAGATTCCCCCAGAGGTTCTCCCCCCAATGTATAGATTGCATTCATATTTTTTCCACCCAAATGCATTATTTTACATATCTCTACATTGAACCCAGTGTTGCCAACCGCTTGTATTTTTACGGGCAGCCTGTAAAAACGGGCACTTTTTCCCCACCCATAAATGCCCGTAGCAGTGGGAATGTGCCTGTAAAAATAGCCATGACCGGTCTGGCTTAGAACTGCGTATGCAGCGCATGCAGTCTGGCGGTGGAATGGAGGAGCCCTGCATCCAGGGCCAGGCGATCCACATTCCAGAGTTCACGGGGACCGAGGGGGGAGTCGGGGACGGAGTCACTGACAGCCCAGCCGACAGTGACAGCAGGTGATGGTGGCAGGGGGTGATGTTGGCAGAGGGGGATGGTGGCAGAGGGGGATGGAAGCAGAGGGGGATGGAGGCAGGGTGTGATGGAGGCAGTCTGGCAGAAGGGGATGGTGGCAGAGGGGGATGGAGGCAGGTGGTGTTGGTGGCAGAGGGGGATGGTGGCAGGGGGTGATGGTGGCAGGGGGTGATGGTAGCAGAGGGGGATGGAGGCAGGGTGTGATGGTGGCAGAGGGGGGTGGAGGAAGGGTGTGATGGTGGCAGAGGAGGATGAAGGCAGGGAATGATGGTGGCAGAGGGGGATGGTGGCAGAGGAGGATGGTGGCGGGGGGATGATGGCAGGGGGTGATGGTGGCAGAGGGGGATGTGGCAGAGGGGGATGGTGGCAGAGGGGGATGATGGCGGGGGGGATGGTGGCAGATGGGGATGGTGGCAGGGGGTGATGGTGGCAGGTGTTGGTGGCAGGGGGTGTTGGGGGCAGGGGGCGATGGAGGCAGGGGGTGTTGGTGGCAGGGGGCGATGGTGGCAGGGGGTGTTGGAGGCAGGGAGCGATGGTGACAGGTGATGGAGGTAGGAGGTGATTGGCTAGATAATTCACCCTTAATATGTCGAAAATAACAAAAATATGTTTTTTTACCTTAATATCTACCTTTAGACCCCTTTCACACCGAGCCGCCCATAGCGGGGGAGCAGCAGTGGAGGAGCGGTAAATACACCGCTCCTTTACCTCTCCAAAGAAGCTGCTGGCAGGACTTTTCCTGACGTCCTGCCAGCGCAGCGCTCCGGTGTGAAAGCCCTCGGGTTTTCACACTGGAAACAATGGAGCAGCTGTTTGAGGGCGGATTGCAGGCGCTATTTTTAACGCTATAGCACCTGCAAAATGCCCTCGGTGTGAAAGGGGTCTAAATCACATTGCTATTTGCCTAGCGTACTTGTTTGTAGTCTAAATACTGAAATTTGCACCTAAAAATGTAATTTTGGAACTTTTGTGAAATGCCAGTAAAAACGTGGCGGTGCCAGTGAATTTTGGGTGTCGTGCCAGTAAATTTCAATCTGGTAGGTTGGCAACACTGATTGAACCTCATTTGCCATGTAGTTGCCCACCCCATTCATTTGTTCAGATCTTTTTGCAAGGTTTCCACATCCTGCGGAGAAGTTATTGCCCTGCTTAGCTTAGTATCGTCCTCAAATACAGAGATTGAACTGTTTATCCCATCCTCCAGGTCGTTTATGAACAAAATAAATAGGATTGGTCCCAGCACAGAACCCTGACCCCACCCCTGACCGTTCTGAGTACTCCCCATTTATCACCACCCTCTGAACTCGCCCTTGTAGCCAGTTTTCAATCCATGTACTCACCCTATGGTCCATGCCAACGCACCTTATTTTGTACAGTAAACGTTTATGGAGAACTGTATCAAATGCTTTCCAAAATCCAGATACACCACGTCTACGGGCCTTCCTTTATCTAGATGGCAACTCACCTCCTCATAGAAGGTTAGTAGATTGGTTTGGCAAGAACGATTCTTCATGAATCCATGCTGATTACTGCTAATGATACCGTTCTCATTACTAAAATCTTGTATATAGTCCCTTATCATCCCTTCCAAGATTTTAGTCTGGTCATGTTGGCTTACTTGACTTCAAGTTATGAAAGAGTTAAAAAAACATCATTCTAAAATGTTGCAATGAATTTAATTTGACAGGTAGAAGTACCCCCTGGGATACACATACTACTAGTTCGGAATGAAGGCTACAGACCAGCAGAAATCTATGGAGAGTAGAGTGACAAATAGATGAGCTCTGCAGTGTGCTGCCTCTCCTTTCACTGCCCAATCACAGGCTGAGAGATTAAAAAAAGATCACGGGCCCTCCCTTATGAGGCAGGGCTGTGCTGTTTGGCAGAGCTGTGTAAATTTGAGGACTGGATGGGCAGAAATACAAATCCTCTGGCAGGTAAAACAGCTCTCTATCATGTATTTCATTATATGTATTCAGCTTTAACTCTGCCACTGTGAAAAATACTAAACAGCAAGTTCCACCTCTTCCAGTTAGACAAAGTCCACAATTTTGACACCCCCCCCCTCCCCCCAGTGTGTAAATATGAAGCATTTACTGAAAGTGATCACATGATTTAGGAGAAATCGAGTTAAAAATAAAGCTTGAACCAACAAACTCAGCAGAACAGAATAAAAACAAATTACCATTCTGCTTAATGCAAAGGCAAGCCAAGTCTTATTCCAAATGTTGGTTAAGTCTACAAACCTAGCGAATCAAGTAAATCAGTTCTGAAAATAAAATAAAAAACAACACCAAAGTGGACCGCCAGCATATCACCAAAGCCGTTACTATCCACAGTATCCAATCACGTTACTTGCTTCATTTTCTCCATTGTTTTCAAGTTTTTGTTAATTTTCCCTATGATGAGTTCAAGAGTTTACTAAAAAATCTGGATGAAGTCCACTGTAGACATGGGCGCCGTCAATAAATTTGTTTAGTTTCGTTCCGTTCCGTTTCATATTAGCCGTTAAGTCGTATTTCGTGTCCGAAATTCAATTTGGATTCGTACGAAATACGAATTTTCGTTAACTTTTCGTAACAATTACGAACGTTCGTTATGATGAATTTAAAAAGCAAAAAATACCTTTCTCAATATGGCTGTCATCGACTCATTATGAGGGGCTCCCACCATCCCTGTGCTGTGCTGACTTCCTGGGTTTGTACCCCTGCTGTGCTCATTATGAGGGGCTCCCACCATCCCTGTGCTGTGCCCATTATGAGGGGCTCCCACCATCCCTGTGCTGTGCTCATTATGAGGGGCTCCCACATCCCTGTGCTGTGCTCATTATGAGAGGCTCCTACCATCCCTGTGCTGTGCCCATTATGAGGGGCTCCTACCATCCCTGTGCTGTGCTCATTATGAGGGGCTCCCACCATCCCTGTGCTGTGCTCATTATGAGGGGCTCCCACATCCCTGTGCTGTGCTCATTATGAGGGGCTCCCACATCCCTGTGCTGTGCTCATTATGAGGGGCTCCTACCATCCCTGTGCTGTGCTCATTATGAGGGGCTCCCACCATCCCTGTGCTGTGCTCATTATGAGGGGCTCCCACATCCCTGTGCCGTGCTGACTTCCTGGGTTTGTACCCCTGCTGTGCCCATTATGAGGGGCTCCCACATCCCTGTGCTGTGCTCATTATGAGGGGCTCCCACATCCCTGTGCTGTGCCCATTATGAGGGGCTCCCACATCCCTGTGCTGTGCCCATTATGAGGGGCTCCCACATCCCTGTGCTGTGCTCATTATGAGGGGCTCTCACCATCCCTGTGCTGTGCTCATTATGAGGGGCTCCCACCATCCCTGTGCTGTGATGACTTCCTGGGTTTTTAACTTCATCATAAGGAATAATCGTAATTATTATGACAGTAATGAAACGATATTAAAGAACATCCTTATTTTGTTCGATTCTGAATCTCCCATCGACTACCAGTACCAGTCTCCCACTCCCATATTAAATAAGGTAATTTTCCCAACCCTCACTCAGCAGCAGAAGAAAACCTCTGATTGGTCAACAAAACACCAGTCACGTTTCCGTTGTAACGGAATTTGGATCCGAAATTCGTCAACGAAATTTCGTATACAATTCGGAAGCATAGAAATTCGTATTTCGGATGATTCCGAATGTACGAATTTTCAGAAATTCATACGAATTTTCGATTCGTACTAAACTAACTGCACATGTCTAGTCCACTGTAACTCATCACAGATAACTCATTACTCTCTTAATGAACCCATCAGATAAGTGGGCAAGTTGTATGAGGGCCATCTGGGTCACAGTTCCGCCCATTTGCTGGTGTTGGGTTTTAGTGTTTCAGTTCAGCTTCCACGCTCTCACAAGTGTTAAGTCTCAGTGCTGATTCCACCCTTTCTCTAGTGTTGAGTCTCAGTGCTAGCTCCACCCTTTCTCTAGTGTTGAGTCTCAGTGCTAGCTCCACCCTTTCTCTAGTGTTGAGTCTCAGTGCTAGCTCCACCCTTTCTCTAGTGTTGAGTCTCAGTGCTAGCTCCACCCTTTCTCTATTGTTGAGTCTCAGTGCTAGCTCCACCCTTTCTCTAGTGTCGAGTCTCAGTGCTAGCCCTTTTTTCTATTGGTCACTGTTAGCTCCACTGTTTCACCAGTGTTGGGCATCGGGGAGGTCTTACCCTCTAACCAGTGTTGGATCTCAGTACTAGCTGCACCCTTTCCCCAGTGTTGGGCCTCAGTGCTAGCTCCACCATTTCATCCATTCCATCTTCTAACAAGAATTTTTTTTTTTAAACTGTGCCATGGAAGGAATAAAACAAAAATATATCATAGTAGGTGAGGTCGAAAAAAGACACAAATCCATCAAGTCCAAACTATGTGTATGATTATATGTCAGTGAATTCTATAAAAGACAGCTGCTATCCTATTTTGATGTAAACATCAAACCACTTTTTCGATTTAAAAAAAAACCATCAAACCACTAATATCCAAAGAAAAAGGACAGCGCTACCACTCCTGGTGTGTTCATGTACTCTAAACTTATATACCATATAAATATAAAGTGCCAAAATTCAATTCATACAATCCAAGAAATTAATATATTACATTATATTATATTATTACATTATATTATATTACATTTATAAATAAATAAATATACATTATAAAGTGCTGTGTGCAAGTGCTAAAGTCAAAATCTCGTGCAAAAGCATGTGTAGCAAAAAAATTCTAATGCCGCGTACACACGAGCGGAATGTCCGTCAGGAAAAGTCCGATGGGAGCTTTTCATCGTATAATCCGACCGTGTGTATGCCCCATCGGACTTTTTGAAAATTAAGACAGACTTAGATAGAGAACATGTTCTAAATATTTCCGACGGAAAACAGACGACGGGTAATCCGCTCGTCTGTATGCTGTTCTGACGTACCAAAAATGATGCATGCTCTGAAACAAGTACGAGAAGCTATTGGCTACTGGCTATTGAACCTCCTTTTTCTAGTCCCGTCATACGTGTTGTACGTCACCTCATTCTGGATGGTCGAACTTTGGTGTGACCGTGTGTATGCAAGACAGCTTGAGCGGAATTCCATCGGAACTCCGTCGGAAAAACCTTCAGAGTTTATTCTGACGGCAAAACTGGTCGTGTGTACAGGGTATAAGAGTCCAAAAAATCCCCTTGCAGTGTAAACCTCATGCAAAAACAATTATAAGTTCATAATATAAGAAAAAAAAACATAGTATAAAAAAATCAATCAAATGCAAAAAAGTTAATATACTGAATCCTTGACAGTCCCAAGTGATATCAAATGTGCAATAACCCAATGGTGCAGTAAATATCAAGAAAATATATTCTGGGTAACCTATCCCCCCAAGTTCTTCTGATCAGTGCCAAACACCCAGTGCCACCACCAAAAGTCCAAAATAACTCACCAGAGCTCAATGCTGGTAAAATTATAAACCAGCCAATGTGCATAGCGATCACAGAAGGAGACCTGCAGCTTTATACTCTTCACTCCAATTGACACCTACTGATGACACTTTCATATGTTTTAGATGATGCAGGAAACAAGAAAGGAAGCTTCTACAGCATAAAACCGTTTAAAATTTATTTGTGCATTAAAACTAAGTCATATACTCAGATTCCCATGTTTCTCCACTGACACAAGTATTACAGCGATGTCTGATGGCGAAACGCAAAGGGCGGGGTTAGGACGTGAGGTCACCACCGCATCATTGGGTTATTGCACGTTTGATGTCACTTGGGACTGTCAAGGATTCAGTATATGAACTTTTTTGCACTTGATTGATTTTTATATTATGATTTTCCTTCTTATATTATGAACTCATAATTGTTTTTGTATGAGGTTTACACTGCAAGGGAATTTTTTTGGACACTTAGAATTTTTTTCTACACATGCTTTTTGCATGAGATTCCATTTTCTAACCATTGCTCGGCCTTGTGAAAGTCCCTCCATTCCACCAGTTTTGGGTCTTAGTACTAGCACTCTCTGACCATTATTGTGTCTCAGAGCTAACCTTATCCTTTCACCTCTGTTAGGTCTCTGTAGTAGTTCCGTCCCCAGTGTTGGATTTCTGTACAAAGTCCCCAGCTCACCTGTGTTGGGTCTTAGTGCTGGACCCACTCTCTCTCCAGTGCTGGGTCTCAGTGCTGGGCCCAGAATTCTCCAGTGTTTGGTCTCAGAGCTAGCTCCACCCTCTCTCCAGTGTCGGGTCTCAGTGCTAGGTCCACCCAGTTGCTAGTGCTGAGTCACTCCAGTGTTGGGTCAGGGCTAGTCTCTCCCTTTCTCCAGTGTTCAATATCAGTGCTAGCCTCACCCTCTCTTCAGTGTTGGGTGTCAGTGATAGGGGCACCCTCTCTCCAGTGTTGAATCTCAGTGCTAGCTTCTCCTTCTCTCCAGTGTTGAGCCTCACTGCTGGGCCATCCCACTCTCCAGTGTTGCATCTCAGTGCTAGCCTCACCCTCTCTCAAGTGTTTGCTCTCAGTGCTAGCCTCTCCCTCTCTCCAGTATTGGCTCTCAGTGCTATTCCCATCCTAGCTCCTGTGTTGGGTCTCAGTGCTAGCATAATCTCCTCTCCAGTGCTGAGTCTCAGTGCTAGCCCCTCCTTCTCTCCAGTGTTTGGTGCCAATGCAAGGCCCACCCTCTCTCCAGTGTTGGATCTCAGTGCTAGCTCCTCCTTCTCTCCAGTGTTGAGTCTCACTGCTGGGCCATCCTACTCTACTGTGTTGCATTTTAGTGCTAGCCTCACCCTCTATCAAGTGTTGGGTCTCAGTACTAGCCTCACCCTCTCTCCAGTATTGGCTCTCAGTACTATCCCCATCCTAACCCCAGAGTTGGGTCTCAGTGTTAGCATAGCCCCCTTTCCAGTGCTGGGTCTCAGTGATAGCCCCTCCTTCTTTCCATTGTTTGGTCTCAGCACTAGGCCCACCTACTTTCCAATGTGGGGTCCCTCCAGTGTTGGCTCACTCTCTTTCCAGTATTTGGTCACAGTGCTAGCCTCTCCCTTTCTCCAGTCTTGGGTGTCAATTCTAGGCCCACCCTCTGCAGTGTTGGATCTCAATGCTAGGCCCACCCACTTGCCAGTGGTGGGTCAGTGCTAGCCTCATCCTCTCTCCAGTGTTGGGTCAGTGCTAGCCTCACACTCTCTCCAGTGTTGGGTCTCAGCGATAGCCTCACCCATTCTTCAGTGTTGAGTATCATTGCCAGCCCCATCCTATGTCCAGTTCTGGGTCTCAGTGCTAGCCTAACCCGCTTCTCCAGTGTTGGGTCTTAGTGCTAGCCCCTCCTTCTCTCCAGTGTTTGGTCTGAGAATTAGGCCAACGCACTTTCCAATGTTGGGTTCCTCCAGTTTTAGGCCAGTGCTATCCTCACCCACGTTCCAGTGGTGGATCTCAGTGCTAGACCCTATAGGGGAGATTTACTAAAACTGCTGCACACAGAATCTGGTGCAGCTGTGCATAGTAACCAATCAGCTTATAACTTAAGCTTGTTTAATTAAGCCTGTAACAATAAAACCTAGAAGCTGATTGGTTACTATACACAGCTGGACAAAGATTCTGTGTGCACCAGTTTTAGTAAATCTCCCCACTCTGTGTTCAGTGTTGAGTCTTACTGCTAGCCCATCATTCTCCTCAGTGTTGCATGTCAGTGTTAGGCTCACCCTCCAGTTTTGGACTTTAGTTCTAGCCTGACCTTTCTGCAATGTTGGGTCTCTGCTAATCTCACCTTCTCCTGTCCTCACTTCTACCCACACTCTCTTTCTGGCGAGTTGGATCCCACTTCTATCTCCATCCTGTACCATGTGTTGGGACTCAAGGATATTAGAATTACAGTTCATCCCATACACCACCCAGTCTTCAGGACTCTTTCTTCTTTGTAACCTCCATGAAGAGCTGTTTTACCGTAATCATCTTAACCATCATTGCCCATTGTTGTGCCCATTCTTTGCTATTGACATGTTGTACTTTTTCCATGAGTCCCAAGGGGCTGATTGATAAACAGTTTAGCAAACATGGGGCTGCTGTCTATAGCACTAAGAGGTGACATTTCATTATTGAAAATAAAGGCCCTGATAGGTTAAGCTGGGTATCTGTTTCATGTTAATACCGGTTTTCTTTGCTTCATTTTTTTAATCAATTTTTGTGTATGTCTCGCAGTACAACCCATGTGACAGATCAGAAGATCATTTCTCCGTCCAGATATCCATTTATCACATGGATGATGACTCCATGCAAGCTGTGAGGCAGAGGGAATTAGAAAGAAGATATTTAGCCTTGTGCTTTATTCAGAACCAAGCCAGAAAACAGGGTAAGTTTTACTTCCATTTAAAAAAATAAAAATTTACTGTATTTATCCGTCTACTAAAGTGTACCTGTCAACTAATCATGCTCAAAACGATCTATAGTTTTGCTTGTGGATCAGAAGTGTTACTAGATCCAATAGTGTACAGCTGGTTTTTAATGAGCAGATACTTTGGGGTTGGTTTACTAAAGACAAATAGACTGTTCACTTTGCACTCTGCAATTGTAGTTGCTCCAGAGCTTAGTAAATGAGGTAAAGCTTCACTTTGCAAAGAGTACCCAATCACATATAAGGAAAATAAAAAAACAATGCATTTTTACTTCACATGATTGGATGATGGAAGTTAGCAGAGCTTCTGCTCATTTACTAAACTCGGGAGCAACTGCACTTGCAGAGTGCAACTACACTTTGCAAAGTGCAGTCTATTTGCCTTAGTAAATCAACCCCTTTGACTTATTATTGCCAGGTTTACTCCAAACGGATATAAAAACACTAATTGATGGAGCTCTGTAAAATATATTGTTAATGCATTACGTTTTTTAAAAAATGCAATTAGTGTAAGTACCTGAATGTGACCTGGTATCAACTTCTGCATAGCAAAGCTTGGGAAAAGTGAAAAGCAGCAGAGGGAGCCAATCATTTGAGCTGCAGTGCTCATGTGCTAGCAAGGAGCATGCTTGGTAGAAGGTGAGAGCAGAGTGAGAGATGCGCTCGTCAGTCTACTGCTTTTCCTTTTACTCTCCCATCACAGGCTGGGGGAGGGACAAGACCTATTCAGCAGAGAAAAATGAGGGCCCCTTCCCTGCCAGTAGGGCTGTGCTATGTGGCAGAACTGTGTAAATTTCAGATCTGAATGAACAAAAATACAAATTGTTTGCTAGGAAAAACAGGTGCCTTATATGTATTCCATCCGTGTATTTGGCAGTTTGTCTGAAGTCTAGATGTAAAGCAATTGTTTCCCCTGATGTCCAGTGGACGTAACATGTAGAGTGGAGTCTGGTGACACGGTTTAAAATGATTTTAATACATTATTTATATTGCATTGTACTATGTGGCTTTTCTATGTCTTTGTGGAATGTTGTCTACTGAGATGAAAGGGGTGGAGTGAAGCCGTTCTTCCAGGGACGAATACTAACCTCTATTAGGGTAAACAACGCGTTTGATCTTACTGATATTTATATAGTCAGAGTCCATCCAAAAAGGTAAACCCAGGTCCATTGAGTATGATATGGTGCACAAAGGGTAACTTCACGGAGAGAGCTTCCCATGCACACAATGTGTAATAGAAAGGATTGCTTGTAATCCAGGTCTAATACATGTGAAGTTAAGCATGAAGATACATCAATAAGAACAAAGTGCATCTATCAAATATCACTTACTGTATATGGAAAGATTGACATGCAGATTTTCTTTGATATGAGATTTGGACTGAATTTTTATTTGTCACTGAATTTTTATATGTGACTTCACAAGTTCTATTTTTAAAAATGTGCTGTGCAAATGCCTCAGCATTCATACAGCAGTTGCAAATAATCCCGAAAACATGTTGAATTCACATAATCGTTAGCTACATCTAGTGCTCATAATGTGTTATTCTCCTGAAGTACCTCAATCATGCATACTGCATTATGGCCACCAGATGGAGCTGATGATCATATGTTGCGTTAGACGCGTTACAGGGATTAGTTGCAACATCTATGCGAAATCTGAGACATTTCTACTGCTAGATAAAAAAAAAAAAAAAGAACTATGAGTAAGGTGATGGTACCCATATTAGTGCAATAGCAAGACCACAGTTGAGTACTGTCCATGATACTTTTTTATTTGCACTAACACTTACATTTTTGGGGGGATCAAGCTTTCATGGGTCTACCCCCTTCTTCTAGGTCCAAGCAGTACTCAAGCTTGTCCTTAAAAGTTAACTGTTGCGAATTAAAAAAAAAAAAGTATAATGATCAGAACTCCACTGTGTTGGCTTTGGGAGGAATTAAGATTCATTTTTTATGTGGATATTGTATATTGCATCATTTACTGTTTATTGGTTACGTTAGAGGTATTGCTTGAGGCCTGCCACTCAAAAAAGTACCAAAACTTCCTTTAGAGCAGAGTTGCTTGTTTTGGCCAGAATAAACTTCAAGGGGAGTACTGTACCTGAAAAAACACACTTAACTCACATTTTAATGCATTTTCTTGTATAGTATGTAACTTTCTATTGGCTTAAAATAATAATAAGTTTTTTAAAAATTTTAAAAAACGCTTTTACAAGTGCTTAAAAAGTGCCTGAAACATGGCCACAGACATTCAGTTCAGGAATCAAAGATATATATAAAAAAAAAAAATACTGGCTTTGGCCACTAGTTTCTGACCACTTCCTGTAGGTGCCAAAGACATCACTGTAGTTCACCTCTGCCCTCTGGGAAAGTTCCGTACCAAAAATTCAATATTAATGTACTCAACTGTTCAAGGAGGGAGCAATGAGGCACAATGATGTCACCAGAGTGACATCACCAGACTTCAGTGGACGTCTGAAAATGAGAGAGAACTTTACGGTTCAAGGTTATATCAGGCTATATGTATATGTACATATGGTTTGCAAAGATGGCTCTTTGTGTCTCTTTTGCAAAATATCCAAAATGGGGAGAAAGTTAAAATTTAAGGTAGAATTTTTCATTTTGGATAGAGTAAGTGAGGGTTACAACCTCTTTCAAATTTATTTTTGCCATCTGTGTCCCATAGGGGAGATTTCCCTTCACTTCCTGTCCCATAGCCAAAACAGGAAGTTTAAAGAAATCCCTCCAAAGTGAGGGAATCCTTGGTTGTCTCCAAAACTAGTGTGCCTATTGGAAGATTTCCCGTCTATTCCTGTTCTGGGGACAACCCAAAACCTGGGATTTCCTTTCATTGTCCCTAACAGTAAGCAGGACAAATAGAGAGGGTGAGACCTCTTAATGTGGACACAGACAAATATAAAAACATGCGAGAGGCTCTAATCCCTCCCCATTCTATACAAATCTAAAAAAAAGTTTTGCCTTTAGTTACACTTTAATCATTGATTTGCCAGACCAGTAACCCTCCCAAGTTAAAGGATAAGTTCACCTTTGGGAACATGTAGGCATGTGCTGTCTATCCTCTCCACTGTAGATGGCGCTTGACCGCAGTGGCATTGCAGTTGGAGGGAAGGTCAAGAAAAACATGGTTCCTCTATGGTTTCCTGAGTCACTGGTGAAGTGATCCGGTTGGATGCTGCCACCCCACTGCTACTCTGACAGCCATCTTGGGTCAGGCAGAGCCTATTTAGGGCCATGACTCCCAGGCTTGTAGGGTATTTCACGCGTGGGTAATGTAGGGACAGGTCACCCGTCTGACAAGGACACTGTTTAGCGGTGGGGAGAGGTTCCCGATGAGTAGGTTCAGGATAGAGGCACGCCATCCTTTCAGGGACCTCCCCATTTGGCAGATGCCAAATCTGAGACCTGCTCCACTACACACCACTGTACCTTCTGTGAGTGTTTCTGGTCTTGTGCCTTCCCACTGGGCTTGTTGTGAATTATTGGACTTTGACTATAATACAAGTTCTCATTTCTGCAACTGGATTCTGAGTGCTTACTGCCACGCTGCACCTCCCCACAAACATGTTACCTGTTCCACCCGTTTTTTAATGTGGAACATGTAACATGTTCTCACTCCTGCATCTCTTCCGTCGATCTCCCTGCACCTGCTGTCACAATTTGAAAAAAGTTCGGCCATACGGGGCTCTACCCACATGGCCACATCATTCATTTACAGAGTTCTGTGAACGAATACCTACAAGTACCGTCTACCTTTGAGGCTGATGGCTTATAGTTCTCAATGAACAGCGAGGGTGCTGGTGAGCGCTCTCATAGGCTATTGATCTTCCTGCTCTCGTGTAACTGCCTGCCCGTATCGGAGATATGAGCAGACAGCTACAGCCAGACATTGCACCCACAAATCTGCTGATCGCGGCTGCAATGCTTTACAGGCTCCTAAGAGAAAAAACGTTTGTAAATGCACATTTTTTACCTGCAAAAAAAAAAATATGCATTTATTATTTTTTTTCTTAAAGGTGAACTTATCCTTTAACTTCTTCTTTCCCGGACTCAGTGGGAAGCCTCTGCCTCTCATTGTCCATCGTCTGATTTCATGTCCATTTATTAGCGGTTAATAAAAATTTCCTTGCGGTGCTTTCCACGGCTTCATTGTCCCATTTCCTCTCGTTTTTCCTTTCTCATGCACCTCGCTGTGTAATCACGTCTCCCCGGGGGAACAATGAAGTCATCTCAGTGATGACATGGTCCTTGTCATTAGCGGCTGAAGTATTCTGTCACCTTCCTGCTTGGAGAGGACCTGTCATCTCTCCTCTAAAGGGCTTGCAGTAATTTAGAATACTGATTATGGTGAAGAAGCCGAGTTCCCTGAGACTCTGGATATCTCCAAGCTGTCAGCGGCCTCTCGTGATCTCTGTCCTTCCTTCTTCCTCTCAGGAGGATATGAATGGCCTATGTCACCGTGATATCCATAGTAAACCAAAACACTTCTGGAGCTGGTGCAAGTTTAGTACAGAGCACCAAACCAGTACAAATATGAAGGTTAAAGGACTCGCTACTGATACAAACACATACTGTACATAATGTAGCAGGGAAGTCTAAGGCCGCATTCAAACTGGCACTTCTGCCTTTAGATGTTGTAAACCGAGGAGAACATCTGAGACATATACATTTTTCTTCCCAGGTCACTTTTGTTTAGATGTTCCTGCTTTTGGCCTCATGTACTTTGGGTGTTTAACCCTGGTGCAAAAGTTTGCAGCATTTGGGTGCAGGTGGAGGGCACAGGTGCACTGTCCAGCTCCGTTGACGGCAGCCTATAAAAACCCAGTAGTACTCTCATTTAGGGCAGTACCATACCTCTCAACTTTAGAACTTGGGAATGAGGGACACTTGAGTGAGAAAGAGGACTAAAACATAAGAGTGCATGGGTCTGGGGAGTGCAATGCACAAAATTCAAGGTCCAGGAGTATGTAACACACCAAGTACTGCAGTCAATGTCGGTTTAGGAGTACATAACTCACACAGAGCAGGGGTTTAGGAGTGTGTAATGCACATAATGTAGGGGACAGGAGTGTGTAATGCACAGAATGTAGGGGACAGGAGTGTGTAATGCACAGAATGTAGGGGACAGGAGTGTGTAATGCACAGAATGCAGGGGACAGAAGTGTGTAATGCACAAAATGTAGGGGACAGGAGTATGCAATGTACAGAATGTAGGGGACAGGAGTGTGTAATGCACAGAATGTAGAGAACAGGAGTGTGTACTGCACAAAATGCAGGGGACAGGAGTGTGTAATGTACAGAATGCAGGGGACAGGAGTGTGTAAGGCACATAATGTAGGGGACAAGAGTGTGCAATGCACAGAATGTAGGCGACAGGAGTGTGTAATACACAGAATGTAGGGGACAGGAGTGTGTAATGCACATAATGCAGGGGACAGGAGTGTGTAATGCACAGAATGTAGAGGACAGGAGTGTGTAATGCACAGAATGTAGGGGACTGGAGTGTGTAATGTACAGAATGCAGGGGACAGGAGTGTGTAATGCACAGAATGCAGGGGACAGGAGTGTGTAATGCACAGAATGTAAGGGACAGGAGTGTGTAAGGCACATAATGTAGGGGACAGGAGTGTGTAATGCACAGAATGTAGGGGGCAGGAGTGTGTAATGCACAGAATGTAGGGGCCAGGAGTGTGTAATGCACAGAATTTAGGGGGCAGGAGTCTGTAATGCACAGAGTGTAGGGGACAGGAGTGTGTAATGCACAGAGTGTAGAGGACAGGAGTGTGTAATGCACAGAATAGAGGGGGCAGGAGTGTGTAATGTGCAGAATGTAAGGGACAGGAGTGTGTAAGGCACATAATGTAGGAGACAGGAGTGTGTAATGCACAGAATGCAGGGGGCAGGAGTGTTTAATGCACAGAATGTAGGGGGCAGGAGTGTGTAATGCACAGAATTTAGGGGGCAGGAGTCTGTAATGCACAGAGTGTAGGGGACAGGAGTGTGTAATGCACAGAGTGTAGAGGACAGGAGTGTGTAATGCACAGAATAGAGGGGGCAGGAGTGTGTAATGTACAGAATGCAGGGGACAGGAGTGTGTAATGCACAGAATGTAGGGGGCAGGAGTGTGTAATGCACAGAATTTAGGGGGCAGGAGTGTGTAATGCATAGAGTGTAGGGGACAGGAGTGTGTAATGCACAGAATGTAGGGGACTGGAGTGTGTAATGTACAGAATGCAGGGGACAGGAGTGTGTAATGCACAGAATGCAGGGGACAGGAGTGTGTAATGCACAGAATGTAAGGGACAGGAGTGTGTAAGGCACATAATGTAGGGGACAGGAGTGTGTAATGCACAGAATGTTGGGGGCAGGAGTGTGTAATGCACAGAATGTAGGGGGCAGGAGTGTGTAATGCACAGAATTTAGGGGGCAGGAGTCTGTAATGCACAGAGTGTAGGGGACAGGAGTGTGTAATGCACAGAGTGTAGAGGACAGGAGTGTGTAATGCACAGAATAGAGGGGGCAGGAGTGTGTAATGTACAGAATGTAAGGGACAGGAGTGTGTAAGGCACATAATGTAGGAGACAGGAGTGTGTAATGCACAGAATGCAGGGGGCAGGAGTGTTTAATGCACAGAATGTAGGGGGCAGGAGTGTGTAATGCACAGAATTTAGGGGGCAGGAGTCTGTAATGCACAGAGTGTAGGGGACAGGAGTGTGTAATGCACAGAGTGTAGAGGACAGGAGTGTGTAATGCACAGAATAGAGGGGGCAGGAGTGTGTAATTTACAGAATGCAGGGGACAGGAGTGTGTAATGCACAGAATGTAGGGGGCAGGAGTGTGTAATGCACAGAATTTAGGGGGCAGGAGTGTGTAATGCATAGAGTGTAGGGGACAGGAGTGTGTAATGCACAGAATGTAGGGGACTGGAGTGTGTAATGTACAGAATGCAGGGGACAGGAGTGTGTAATGCACAGAATGCAGGGGACAGGAGTGTGTAATGCACAGAATGTAAGGGACAGGAGTGTGTAAGGCACATAATGTAGGGGACAGGAGTGTGTAATGCACAGAATGTTGGGGGCAGGAGTGTGTAATGCACAGAATGTAGGGGGCAGGAGTGTGTAATGCACAGAATTTAGGGGGCAGGAGTCTGTAATGCACAGAGTGTAGGGGACAGGAGTGTGTAATGCACAGAGTGTAGAGGACAGGAGTGTGTAATGCACAGAATAGAGGGGGCAGGAGTGTGTAATGTACAGAATGTAAGGGACAGGAGTGTGTAAGGCACATCATGTAGGAGACAGGAGTGTGTAATGCACAGAATGCAGGGGCAGGAGTGTTTAATGCACAGAATGTAGGGGGCAGGAGTGTGTAATGCACAGAATTTAGGGGGCAGGAGTCTGTAATGCACAGAGTGTAGGGGACAGGAGTGTGTAATGCACAGAGTGTAGAGGACAGGAGTGTGTAATGCACAGAATAGAGGGGGCAGGAGTGTGTAATGTACAGAATGCAGGGGACAGAAGTGTGTAATGCACAGAATGTAGGGTGCAGGAGTGTGTAATGCACAGAATTTAGGGGGCAGGAGTGTGTAATGCATAGAGTGTAGGGGACAGGAGTGTGTAATGCACAGAGTGTAGGGGACAGGAGTGTGTAATGCACAAAATGCAGAGGACAGGAGTGTGTAATGTACAGAATGCAGGGGACAGGAGTGTATAATGCACAGAATGCAGGGGACAGGAGTGTGTAATGTACAGAATGCAGGGAACAGGAGTGTGTAACACACAGAATATAGGGGGCAGGAGTGTGTAATGCACGTAATGTAGGGGACAGGAGTGTGTAATGCACAGAGTGTAGGGGACAGGAGTGTGTAATGCACAGAATGCAGAGGACAGGAGTGTGTAATGTACAGAATGTAGGGGACAGGAGTGTGTAAGGCACAGAGTGTAGGGGATAGGAGTGTGTAATGCACATAATGCAGGGGAAGGGAGTAGAAATGGATAAGAGTAGAGGAGTCAGGGGTGTGTGAAACACAGGTCAGGAGTGGTCAATACCCCCCCCCCCTCCCCACCAGCAAGCGTTACTCTCTTCCACTTTACCTTTTCAACAAAAATTGCCACTTCCCCCTCCAAAAAATCCAGCACTAATCTACAGACTCACCTCTATCCCCCCTCCCAGCAGAAATCATCTCTCCTTTCTAGCACAAATCCTCCCTCCCAGCACAAATCTCCCCCTCCCATCACAGATCCCCATCCTCCCTCCAAGCACAAATTCTACCCTCCCTAACACAGACAGCAATAAAAACCTAACAGGGGTTATCTATCCAAAACAAAAAATGCCTTTAGTTATACTTTAACACAGATCAAAAGGATTATTTGGAAAAAAGAAAAACTAGGATGGTTTGGGCCATTTTGTATTATGTTAGACATTTTTAAATAGATTATTTTGTATATATTTTCACAACTGACTGTATATAAAATTTTATTTCATAACCAAACATTTAATACAGAGCACACAGAATTTAGAGAGGGAAGAAGGGGAAGGAGTAATAACTCCTTCAGTTTTGTGTACATTTTCTCTCAGGCCTGAAAAACATGTGAAAAGAAACCCAGAGCTCCACCCGGTGGCTGGAAATTATACTAAAAAAAAGATGCTATTTTTAATATTTACGTGACTACAACAAAGAAAAATATTTTTAACATTTCATATTTTTAGTCCTGACCATAATAATCCTCCTTCCTGGGTCAGCCGATAGCCTACCATGGCTTCCAATACCATCTCTACGCCAACGACACCCAAATTTATCCCTCTACCCCCCCAGTTCACTCCCTCAGTCTCCTCAAGCATCACTAATTTACTAACATACTGTCACGTTTTCACGTACCTTGTGGATGAGCCCGGTAATGCAGAGGAAGGTCTCCCTTAAGTATCTGACTCGTGGCTCCTGATAGAGCAGACAGAGGACCTGAGAGTGCAGAATGGTATGAGTGCCTGAGTTGGTAGTCAGAGGAGCTGCTCCGGAATTCCTGATGCCATAGGGATGAGGACTGGTGAGATGAGATGTCAGAACAGCAGGCAGTTGTGGAGCTTGGTCAGCGGATATCAGGATACCACACACCTGGATGTTAGCGGCAGCGCTCAGCGGATCATCCCTGAGGGATGTGGAGCACAGACAGGCACACACAGGTTTGAGAAGCCAGGACAGGTGCAGCAGCAAAGACAGGTTGGAGTACAAGCTTGGTTGGCAACAGACGGACAGCATAGTAACAAGAGGAGCAGGTAGGATCAAAGTCAAGGACAAGCCAGGGTCAGGTACAGGCAGCAGGCAGGAATAGTCAAAGGCAAGCCAGATCAAACACGGGAACAGATCTCAAAGCAGGTTACAGGTAGCAGGGGTCATGGGAAGCTGCAGATCAGACAGCACTGGCCCTGTTTACAAGCCCTGTTTAACCGGTTCCCGACCAGCCGCGGCAGAATGGCACGGATGGGCGAAACGACATTGCCTTAAGTTGGGCGCGCGGCCGCCTAGGGGACAATCGGATTTGTTTCAGAACCAATCAGTCTCCAGGCCCAGGCCAATGGTTTCTGGACCTGCTGATCGGTTCTGATGAATGAAATGCTTCCCCTGCCTGTAAGTGTAAAAGTGATGTCACCTCCCTCTCTGGAATTCTTTTCCGTTCCAGAGAGAGGAGAGAGGACATCCAAACATGAGTTGCACCAACACTACACTGACACAGTACACGTAGGCACACATTTCACCCCCCCGATCACACCTGATCACCCCCCCCCCCCAGTTAACCCCTTCACTCCCTGTCACTGTGTCACCCAGTGCAGTGTTCATGTTTTTTTTTTGATCATTGTACTGTGTCATTTGCGACACTAATCAGCGTTAGGGTACTTAGTAGTAGGCCCAGATAGGTCTGGGGACCCCCCTAAACAAGGTTTAACCCCTTGATCACCCCCTGTAACCAGTGATCACCGTATTAGTGTCACGGGTGACGCTGGTTAGTTAGTTATTTTTTTATAGCGTCAGGGCACCTGCTGTACATTACCTAATAAAAGGTTTACCCCCTAATCACCCTGCGGGTGATATCAGTTAGGTTTTAGCATCAGTCAATGTCTGCATTGCCCCAGGCAGCATCAGATTAGTGCCAGTAGCGCTAACACCGACGCACGCACCATACACCTCCCTTAGTAGCATAGTGTCTGAACGGATCGATATCTTTGATCTGATCAGAACTATATTAGCGTCCCCAATAGTTTAGGGTTCCCAGCGGGATCAGCCCAGATACCTGTGTTTAGATCCTTTGCCCAGCCCAGCCCACCCAAGTGCAGTATCAATCGATCACTGTCACTTACAAAACACTAAACACATAACTGTAGCATTCGCAGAGTCAGGCCTGATCCCTGCGGACGCTGACAGTTTTTTTAGTAGCGTTTGAAGCAGTTGCTGACAGTCAGGTGCTCTTTTTCCTGTGAGTCTCACTAGTTGTACCAGTAAATTTAGAGGCCAAAATGTCCAATAGAAGGTACAGTAGTAAAGAGGCCTACACGTTTCTGAGCATGACAGATAAGAGTGAAGAGGAACTCACCTATCTGTCAGATTCAGGCTCAGAATACGAACCTGTAGACAGCAGCGACACTCTGACAGATAGCTCTGACAACGGAGTAGTGGTCCCTGCCAAGGTCAGGTGTATCCGACCCCATTCTTCTGCTGTTGTTGAGGTGTAAGAACGCAAGGCTCTCGTATGGAGCAGAGAGCCAGTACTAGTGCCGTGCATCCTTCTGGTAAACTGGCAGGCACCAGCAGCCTAGTACATCCCGGTCGTATATCCAGCACTGAAGTACCACTTGGTGACGTGGCGAGTCCCATAAGTGCAGTTCAAGCTGGTGAGGTGGCTAGCTAACTAGTGTCCCACAGCCACCAAGAAAACAAAGACAGACCTGTCGAGCCCATAGTGCCCTTCCTGCTGCATTTGCCAATCCGAATTGGAAGCCCACCACTTCTGAAGCACCCGTACTTCCCCCATTCACTGGCCAACCCGGAATTCAGATGGAAACAGTTGATTTTACGTCACTTGATTTTTAATCGCTGTTTTTTATGGATGATCTCTATAGATCTATTGTGGACCAAAGCAATTTGTATGCTGGTCAATTCATCGCCGCTAATCCCCAGTTGACCCTTGCCAGAGATTGGAGACCTATTACAATCTCTGAATTTAAGACCTTCCTGGGCCGGCCTATCCCTCCTCATGGGCATAACTAAAAAAAGTGAGTTGCGGTCATATTGGTCCACTTACCCAATTCATCATATGCCCGTGTTCTCTGCCTCCATGAACAGAACACGATACAAGCAGATCTTGCGGTTCATGCATTTCAATGACAATGAACTCTGTCGTCCTTGGGGTGACCCTAATTATGATCGGCTCTACAAAATCCGGCCCCTCGTAAACCACTTCAACCAGCAGTTTGCAGCCTTGTTTACTCCCAATCAAGTTGTCTGCATTGATGAGTCCCTGATTAAGTTTTCTGGCCGCTTGTCATTCAAACAGTACCTTCCCAGCAAGAGTGCCAGATACGGGGTCAAGATGTATAAGCTCTGTGACAGGACAACAGGCTATACATATAGTTTTATGGTTTACGAGGGAAGAGATAGTTATGTAAAGCCGGAGAACTGCCCAGACTACATAGGGAGCGCTGGTAAGATTGTGTGGGACTTGATGTCACCCTTATTCGGAAAGGGGTACCACTTGTATGTGGACAATTATTACACAAGCGTGGCACTTTTTAGTGACTTGTTTGATCATCAGATTGGAGCATGTGGCACCGCGCGATCTAATCACCGGGGCTTTCCCCAGCGGCTTGTAGATTCCCGTCTTAGGCTGGGGGAGAGAGCCTGCTTGAGATGTAATAATTTGCTCGCTGTAAAGTGTAGGGATAATAAGAATGTTTTCGTTCTGTCCTCCCTTCATGCAGACACGATGGTCCAAATTCAAACGCTGACTGGTGTTGTGGAGAAACGCCTCTGTGTCCACGAATACAACCTTAACATGGGAGGGGTGGACCTCAATGACCAGTTGTTGGCGCCGTACCTAATTGCCCGTAAGGCCAGACGCTGGTATAAAAAAGTGTCTGTATATTTATTCCAATTGGCTCTGCTGAATGCTTATGTGCTATACAAAGCTTCAGGATGAACTGGATGCTTCCTTAAATTCCAGGAAGAGATCATCATAGCCCTTCTGTATCCAGATGGTGCTGTGGCCCAACTTCCCAATCCAAATGCAGTGAGCCGGCTGCATGAGAGGCATTTTCCGATGTCCTCCCTGGTACCCCTACCCAAAGAAATCCCCAAAGAAGATGTTGTGTCTGCAGAAAACGCAGACCCTCCTGTCCTGACCAATCTGGTCTTTGCACTGGTGAATGTTTTGAATGCTACCACACACTAGTGTAGTATTAGCATAGGGTACAGCCTTGCACAGTGCTAGGGCACACTTATACAGGGTCTCAAAAGATGAGATGGCCATCTCATTTTGAGAGACCCTAATCTGGAATGTTTACAGTTTACAGTTTATATAAAAAAAAATGCAAAAAAAAATAAAAAACACACAAAAACACAAAGTTGTCACTAAATGATATATTGTTCAAACATGGCCAGTTTTACAGCATGGGTTTTCTTAAATGTCTGCATCAGTCTTTTGGCATGGATGTTATTTTCAGGCTCCCATGAATTATCTTCTGGCCCGTAACCTTTCCACGTAATTAAATATTGAATTTGATTGTACCTTTTTTTGCAGTCCAGAATTGCTTCGACCTCAAATTCCTCTTCTCTGTTTATTATTACGGGTTCCAGCGGACCAGTGCTTCGTTCTGGAAAAAGATCAGGGATAACAGGTTTAAGCAAGGTGACATGAAAACCAGGGAGGATTTTGAATGAATCAGGTAACTCCAACTCGTAGGCTACATCATTAATTTTTCTTTCTTATAGGGAAGGGTCCCACGAATCTTGGACCCAATTTCCTTGAAGGGCGTACTAGGTTTAGGTTTGCTCTAGATAGCCATACTTGGTTGCCTGGTTCCAAGATTAATTCTCCTTATTTCTTTTTATCGAAAAACTCTTTGTTATACTCCTGCGTTTTGGTCATGGTCTCCTGGAGTAGTTTGTTGTTATTGTTGAAAAAATACATTATTTCAGAGACCGCGGGAACTGAACACTCTGGAATGGTGCCTGGTAGGAAGGATGGGTGGAAGCCGTAGTTGGCAAAAAAGGGGCTTGTTTTGTAACATAATTAGAGGAGTTGTTATAGGCAAATTCGGCCAAGGGGTGCAGGGGTACCCAGTCATCCTGGGAGAAGGATGAAAAGCAGCGCAGGTAATGTTCCAGGGTCTGGTTGGTTCTTTCTGTTTGCCCATTCGTCTGCGGATGGTATGCCAAAGAGAAGGACAACTCAATTTCCAAGGATCCACACAAGGCTCTCCAGAACCTGGAGGTGAACTGCACCCCACGGTCAGATACGATATTGGCTGGGACACCATGAACCTTTATGACTTCTTTACTGAGGACTTGTGCTGTTTCCACAGTTGAGGGTGTCCCCTTCATTGGTATGAAATGGGTCATCTTCGACAATCTATCCACCACCACAAAGATGGTAGTAAAGCCTTCTGCCGGGGTGAGTTCAACAATAAAATCCATTGAGATCATTCTCCATGGCCTTTCTGGTACAGGCAAAGGTTTCAGCAATCTCCAGGCCTTGACTTTGCTGTTCTTGTTTCAGGTGCAGATGGTACAAGATTCCACATATTTTCTACAGTCACATGCCACCTGGGGCTACCAGAATGTGCGTTGCACAAGTTCAGCAGTCTTTAAGGCGCAAAAGTGTCCTGCCAACTTCTGATCATGGCAGAGCTCTATATACTGCGACCCTTATGTGCCTAGGTACAACAATCTTGTCCTGATGCCATAACAGGTCGTCTTTCACCTGTAAATTGGCATCAGGGGAGGAGACAGTTTCAGAGGAGGCTTGTTTGATCCAAGACAGTAAGATGTGGTTTCTTCAGAGTCATTAAAGATACGGGATAATGCATTGGGCTTGGTGTTCTTCGACCCAGGTCTATAGGTTACGTAAAATGAAAATCTGGAAAAAAATAATGCCCGCCTGGCATGGTTTTAATCTCTTCTCTGTCCTCAGGTACTCCAAATCTTTATGATCTGTGTAGACCAAAATTGGGTGTGCCGCTCCTTCCAATAGATACTGCCACTCTTCCAGTGCCACTTTGATGGTCAAGAGCTCCCGATCCCCCACATCATAGTTCCTCTCAGCAGATGACAATTTGCGGGAGAAAAATGCAACTGTGTTCAGGAGAGCTTTGGACCCTTTCCGTTGTGACAGCACTGCTCCAACTGCTATCTCAGACGCATCGACCTCAAGAACGAATGGCAGGGCCCGATGAGGATGTGTCAGGATGGATGCAGACGTAAACAACTTTTTCAGGGTTTCAAAGGCTGCCTGTGCTCCAGAGGACCAGTGGAAACATATGCCTTGCCTGGTTAATTCCGTGATGGGGGCGATGATGGCAGAAAACCCCCTAATGAACTTCCTGTAAAAGTTGGTAAATCCAGTGAAACGTTGGATTCCTTTCTTATCTGTGTGCACTGGCCAGTCCAGGATGGCGGTAACTTTCTGAGGATCCATTTTGATGCCTTCAACTGAGATGATTAGGCCAAGGAATTGAATGCTCTGTAACTCAAATTCACATTTTTCCGGCTTGGCGTAAAGCCCATGCTGCCGGAGCCGGGTTAGCACACACTTGACATGCCTGCAGTGGTCACACAATGAGGATGAAAAGATTAGAATATCATCCAGATATACTATGATGAATAGGTCTAGGTAATCCCAGAAGATGTCGTTGACAAAATGTTGGAAGGTAACCGGGGCATTACATAGACCAAAGGGCATGTCCAGATATTCAACTGGGCGCAAAAGGCTGTCTTCCACTCATCCCCTTCTCTTATGCGAACCAAGGTATAGGCTCCTCAGAGATCCAGCTTTGTAAAGATAATCGCGGCTCCTAGCCTTTGAAATAACTCGGGTACCAGAGGCAGCAGGTAGCGATTCTTCAAAGTAATTTTGTTCAACTTCCGATAGTCTACACAGGGGCGTAATGCGTAACATCATCTTTCACATTATATAAACAAATTGGGCTAACTTTAATGTTTTTTTTTTTTTTCTTTAATTCATGAAACTGTTTCTTTAAAAAAAAAACGCGTTTGAAAAATTGCTGCCCAAATACCGTGTGACATAAAAAGTTGCAACGACCGCCATTTTATTCCCTAGGGTTCTGCTAAAACAATATATATATATATATATATATATACAGTATCTCACAAAAGTGAGTACACCCCTCACATTTTTGTAAATATTTTATCATATCTTTTCATGTGACAACACTGAAGAAATGACACTTTGCTACAGTGTAAAGCAGTAAGAGCCGGTTCACGCAGGGGCGACTTGTCAGGCGACCTAGCCGCCTGACAAGTCGCCTCCCGTTCTGTACAATGGAACCGTTCTAATCGGAGCGACGCAAGTCGCTCCGACTTAGAAAAAGGTTCCTGTACTACTTTGGGGGCGACTTGAGGCGACTTGCATAGACTTCTATACAGAAGTCGTTTTGCAAGTCGCTGCGGCAGTCGTGTGCAGGTCGCCTCGGTGAGGCGACCTGCAAGTCGTGCCGCCCCTAATGTGAACCGACCCTAAGTGTACAGCTTGTATAACAGTGTAAATTCTCTGTCCCCTCAAAATAACTCAACACACAGCCATTAATGTCTAAACCGCTGGCAACAAAAGTGAGTACACCCCTAAGTGAAAATGTCCTAATTGGGCCCAATTAGCCATTTTCCCTCCCAGGTGTCATGTGAATCATTAGTGTAACAAGGTTTTAGATGTGAATGGGGAGCAGGTGTGTAAAATTTGGTGCTATCGCTCTCACTCTCTCCTACTGGTCACTGGAAGTTCAACATGGCACCTCATGGCAAAGAGCTCTCTGAGGGTTGGAAAAAAAATAATTTTTGCTCTACTTAAAGATGGCCTAGGCTATAAGAAGATTGCCAAGACCATGAAACTGAGCTGAAGCACAGTGGCCAAGACCATATAGCAGTTTAACAGGACAGGTTCCACTCAGAACAGGCCTCACCATGGTCGACCAAAGAAGTTGAGTGCACGTGCTCAGCGTCATATCCAGAGGTTGTCTTTGGGAAATAGACATATGAGTGCTGCCAGCATTGCTGCAGAGGTTGAAGGGGTGGGAGGTCAGCCTGTCAGTGCTCAGACCAAACGCTGCACACTGCATCAAATTGATCTGTATGGCTGTTGTCCCAGAAGGAATCCTCTTCTAAAGATGATGCACAAGAAAGCCTGCAAACAGTTTGCTGAAGACAAGCAGACTAAGGCCATGGATTACTGGAACCATGTCCTGTGGTCCAATGAGACCAAGATGAACATATTTGGTTCAGATGGTGTCAAATGTGTGTGGCGGCAACCAGGTGAGGAGTACAAAGACAATTGTGTTTTGCCCAGTGCTTACAGTCAAGCATGGTGGTGGAAGTGTCATGGTCTGGGGCTTCATGAGTGCTGCCGGCACTGGGGAGCTACAGTTCATTGAGGGAACCATGAATGCCAACATGTACTGTGACATACTGAAGCAGAGCATGAGCCCCTCCCTTCGGTGACTGGGCCGCAGGGCAGTATTCCAACATGATGATGACCCCAAACACACCTCCAGGATGAGATGACCACTGCCTTGCTATAGAAGCTTAGGGTAAAGGTAATGGACTGATCAAGAAGACCCAAACCCTATGGAGCATCTGTGGGGCATCCTCAAATGGCAGGTGGAGGAGTGCAAGGTCTCTAACATCCACCAGCTTCGTGATGTCATCATGGAGGAGTGGAAGAGGACTCCAGTGGCAACCTGTGAAGCTCTGGTGAACTCCATGCCCAAGAGGGTTAAGGCAGTGCTGGAAAATAATGGTGGCCACACAAAATATTGACACTTTGGACCCAATTTGGACATTTTCACTTAGGGGTGTACTTACTTTTGTTGCTAGCGGTTTAGACATTAATGGCTGTGTGTTGAGTTATTTTGAGGGGACAGCAAATTTACACTGTTACACAAGCTGTACACTCACTACTTTACATTGTAGCAAAGTGTAATTTCTTCATTGTTGTCACATGAAAAGATATAATAAAATATTTTTTTTATATATATATATATAATGTTTGGGGGTAACTACTATAAGTAAGAAATATACAAATAATTATTATATATTATTTTTAAGGTAATTTACTATATTTTCAAAAACTGTACTTAAGCAGGTGGCTTAATAGACAAATCTATCTATCTATCAATCTATCTATCTATCTATCTATCTATCTATCTATCTATCTATCTATCTATCTATCTATCTATCTATCTATCTATCTATCTATCTATCTATCTATCTATCTATCTATCTATCTATCTATCATTCTCCCCCTCCCACCCAATATCTGTCTATCTATATATCTGTCTGTCTATTTATCTTTAGGTTTTTACCGCACACTATATTACACCACAGCTGTGTCAAGGGGACTGAGAGAAATCAAGGGGGTAACGAAGCAGAGTACAGGCCCAAGTAAATTACAGCAGCTCCTTCGGGAGTCAGTGCTACACAAATAACATTATTCCTACAGTAAATCATGGAGGGGTGTAATATTCTGTTATGGGGGCGTTTCTCTGCAGCAGGGACTGGAGCACTTGTCAGGATAGAAGGAAAATTGGATGGGGCAAAAAATCATCAAATTCTTGAGGAAAATCTGTTGCCCTCTGCCAGAAAGTTGTCAATGGGAAAAAGTTTAACCTTCCAACATGACAATGACCCAACGCACACAGCAAAAATTACCACACAGTAGAGACATACCAGTGATTTGTTTTTGAATTTCGTTATTTTTTTCTGACATGTTGGTGTTGTATCTTTCACTTGGATGTTATAAGTTGCACTGAGTAAATACAACTGGATAAAACGAAAACTATGTCTGTCTTCATTTCAGGCTGGAATACAACAAAATGTGATTATTTTAAAGGAAGAGGGGGGTGATTCTTTTCTATACCCACTGTATATATTCATTAATTGTTTTTCTAAATGCAACTATTGTAAGTACCTGAATAGCAGATAGCGGGTTATCTAGTTATTTATTTACTTGGTAGCAGGCTAATGCAATTCCCTAAAAAGCTGCACTCAGACTGGGAGAGGGATGGGTCAGGACTGGGAGACGTTTGGGTGTGTTGCATGCACATTTGCTGACAACTAGAAACAGACTGATAGGAGGCGAGAGAAGACTCAGCAAAGTGATGATTACATCATCACCCTACATGCTGAATGACTCACAGTTCCACAATGTTCCTTGTACAGCACGCATGCTGAATACCCCTGACTCCCAATGTTTCCTGTGCACCCTACATGCTGAATACCCCTGACTCCCAATGTTTCCTGTGCACCCTACATGCTGAATACCCCTGACTCCCAATGTTTCCTGTGCACCCTACATGCTGAATACCCCTGACTCCCAATGTTTCCTGTGCACCTTACATGCTGAATACCCCTGACTCCCAATGTTTCCTATGCACCCTACATGCTGAATACCCCTGACTCCCAATGTTTCCTATGCACCCTACATGCTAAATACCCCCTTCTCCCAATGTTTCCTGTGCACCCCACATGCTAAATGCCCCCATCTCCCAATGTTTCCTATGCACCCTACATGCTGAATGCTCCCATCTCCCAATGTTTCCTGTGCACCCTACATGCTAAATACCCCCTTCTCCCAATGTTTCCTGTGCACCCCACATGCTAAATGCCTCCATCTCGCAATGTTTCCTGTGCACCCTACATGCTGAATGCCCTCCTCTCACAAGTTTCCCTGTGCACCCTAAATGATGAATAACCTACTGACTCGCAATGTTCCCTGTGCACCCAGCGTGATGAATGCCCCTGACTCATGATCTTGCCTGCACATCCTAATTTATGAATGCCCCCATCTCCCAACGTTTCTTGTGCACCTGACATGCTATATGCCCCCATGTATCCTGTGCACCCTACATGCTGAATGCTTCCATCTCCAAATATTCTCTGTGCACTCTACATGCTGAATGCACCCTTCTCCCAATGTTCTCTGTGCACCCTACATGGTGAATCCCTTCATTTCCCAATGTTGCCTGTGTACCCTACATGCTGAATGCCTGACTCATGATGTTTCCTGAGCACCCTACATGGTGAATGCCCTCATCTCCCAATGTTGCCTGTGCACACTACATGCTGATTGCCCCCATCTCCCAATGTTCTTTGTGCACCCTACATGGTGAATGCCCTCATCTCCTGATGTTGCCTGTGTACCCTACATGCTAAATGCCCCCCATCTCAATGTTCTCTGTGCACCCTACCACCCTACCAGGTGAATCCCTCAATTTGCCAAGGTTGCCTGTGTACCCTACATGCTGATTGCCCCCATCTCCTAATGTTCTTTGTGCGCCCTACAAGGTGAATGCCCTCATCTCCTGATGTTGCCTGTGTACCCTACATGCTAAATGCCCCTCTCCCAATGTTCTCTGTGGACCTTACATGCTGAATGCCCCCATCTCCTAATGTTGTCTGTGCAGCCTACATGTTGAATGCCTCCATTCCCCAATGTTCTGCGTACACCCTACATGCTATATCCCCCCCCCCCATCCCAATGTTCTCTCACCTACATGCTGAATGCCCTCATCTCCCAATGTTCCCTATGCACCCTACATGCTGAATACCCTCATCTCCCAATGTTCCTGTGTACCCTACATGCTGAATACCCTCATCTCCCAATGTTCCTGTGTACCCTACATGCTGAATACCCTCATCTCCCAATGTTCCTGTGTACCCTACATGCTGAATACCCTCATCTCCCAATGTTCCTGTGTACCCTACATGCTGAATACCCTCATCTCCCAATGTTCCTGTGTACCCTACATGCTGAATACCCTCATCTCCCAATGTTCCTGTGTACCCTACATGCTGAATACCCTCATCTCCCAATGTTCCTGTGTACCCTACATGCTGAATACCCTCATCTCCAAATGCTCCTATGCACCCTATATGCTAAATGCCCCCATCTCCCAATGTTGCCTGTGCACCGTACATGCTGAATGCCCCCATTGCCCAATGTTCTCTGTGCATCCTGTTTGCTGAATGTCCTCATCCCCCAATGTCCCTTGTGCATAGTACATGCTGAATGCCCCAATCTCCCAATGCAGAATGTCTCTATACTAAAGCTGCCCTCTGTATCTGCCGCTCTCTTGGTCTCTGACACACTATTTCCTTTTCCTCCTATGCAGTCTCAGAGGACCATTCTCTGTGCCCTGCGGCCTGCCACCGTCTCGCAATTTGACGCCATCTCACGACTCTTTCCTAGTTCACAGAAATCTCAGTGCCCTCAACCCAACACAGCCCCTTCAGTGTGCCCATGTCTCTCTCTGTGCCCTTCTAGTGACCCGTCCCTGTGGGAGAGCTCGTGCTGTTTCAATATAATAAATAATTATCTGCTGAGACATATGAACGCAGGAAAACGTCTATTGTGCATCATACAAAGAAGGAGTTTAATCCACATAGACTGTGACCTTTACAGCGGGAGAGAGAGGGAGAATCAGGGGAGAGGAGCGACACAGAAGATGGATAGGGGGGAAAGCTTTGTGCAAAGTCAACCACTCTATACTGGAATGACGGGGACGATTAAAAGAACTTCAATACAGTACTCACCATTCTTATATCTACAATATACTCAACCAAAAATTACAACTCTTCCTCCTTTTAGATTGTAAGCTCTATGAGCAGGGCCCTCCTATTCCTTTTGTATTAAACTATATTTTATTTGTACAGTCTGCCTGTAAATTGTAAATCGCTGCACAAACTGTCGGCGCTATATAAATCCTGAATAATAATAATATGAAACGAATCCCCATTCCGGAAAAGTTTTTCTTAGTTTCTGTCAGTAAATTTTGTAAATAAGTAATTTTTCTCCCTCACTGATGTCCGCTGATGAGGCAGCACTGATGGGCACTGATGGGCACTGATGAGGCGGCACTAAAGGGCACTGATTAAGTGGCACTGATGAGGAGGCACTAATATGCCACAATGATGGGCACTGATATGCTGCACTGATAGGCACTGATAGGTGGCACTGATTGGCACTGATAGGTGGCACTAATGGGCACTGATAGGTGGCACTAATGGGCACTGATAGGCGGCACTGATGGGCACTGATAGGCAGCACTGGTGGGTGGCACTGATGGGCAGCACTGATGGATGGCACTGATGGGCATTGATGGGCAGCACTGATGAGCAGGCACTAATGTGCACTGATTGGTGTCACTGATGGGCACTGATTGGTGTCACTGATGGGCACTGCTGGGGCTGTACTGTAATCAGGGCACTGATGATTAGTGTCCTAGGAACGCCATGTCCTAGGAACGTGGTACGGCCATGATCGCCACGCTGTGTGCCCACACAGGCGCATGAGAACAGCCGTTCTGGGGCGCTGTCGTATGACGTATTCCCAGAACGAAAGCGCATGACTCCACACCAGTGCACAAAGCAAGATCCATAAAGACATGGATGAGCGCATTTGGGGTGGAGGGAATTGACTGGCCTGCACAGAGTCTTGACCTCAACCTGAACACCTTTGGGATGAATTAGAGCGGAGACTGTGAGCCAGGCCTTCTCGTCCACATCAGTGCCTGACCTCACAAAAGCACTTCTGGAAGAATGGTCAAACATTCCCATAGACACACTCCTAAACCTTGTGGACAGCCTTCCCAGAAGAGTTGAAGCTATTATAGCTTCAAAGGGTGGGCCAACTCAATATTTGAACCCTACGGACTAAGATTGAGATGCCATTAAAGTTTATGTGCGTGTGTAAAGGCAGGTGTCCCAATATTTTTTGACACTATAGAGTATGTGTATATGGTTTTGTAGGTTTTAAATATATCTACTGCCGTATAGCCTAATTCTTTCAGATTCAGATAGAATGGTGAGGGGTTACAACTTTAATCAGGTTTTTAGGTCTGTTTCCCTAAGGAAACTTTCATTCTCTATTTGTCTTGGTGACAATTGTAACGGATACAGAAAGTGATGAGAAATCCCAAATTTTGCGGTTTAAAAGATTTAGAGATCACCAGAAGGAGAAATCTTCCGATGGAGGACACCTGTTTGGGTGGCAGCTGCCGGATATCCTCTCACTTTGGAGATATTTCCCCTCACTTCCTGTATCTCTAGGGCAGTAAAAACCTAAAAGGTTTGGGACTTTAGATGAAGCAGGTAATAACACACAAGTAGAAGATAAAGGATAAATGACACGTTTATTCACATGGGCAATGATGACCCGTGGCACAAATAGGGTACATAAAGGATAAAATCCTGGACATGCAAAACACCTCAAAATAGCAAAAAACAAATACTTATAAAATGGGACCATAATTAGACAGTATATTATAACATGTAAAAACACATGTAAAATAGGTAGATATAGTAGGGTAACCATATTAGATGGACATGAAATAGGGTATTGCCATGTATATAATAGAGGCTGCATCCTGTAGAGCTCAATGCGTTTCGTCTATAATTCCGACTCATTAGGAGCGGATGCTGCATAATCTATAAAAAATATGTAAAATAGGAATAAGGAAAGTGTCTATAATGGTCTAGATGGAAATACATGTTGTTGAAAAATATATATATATATGAAGAAGAATAAATGATCTGACCCAAAAGACTTACAACCCATTAGAGGTTCCGACAGAGCGGTGCTGGTGTGAGAGGGTCGCCATATGTGCATCTCCCTAGAGCTGAGGTGTTGGGCTCTGCAGAAACACTGGGCAAAAAACGAGTGTCCCCAGAAGGCTAAAAGTCATTGAGATATAATAGAAATGATGCCTACAGAAATTGGCTACAATGGGTCTGTAAAGTAAATAAGAAGTTGTTGGGTGGCACTGCTGAGAAAGGTGTAAGGAAACCAAAATCCAATAGGAGTACAAGGAAACCCAGATCGTGAAGTGATAAGAGAAGATATAATATAGTGGATGAGGTATAATTAAGTAAAGTATGAAGTATGTGCATGGAAAACATGCAAGGTAATATCCGTGAAGTCCTGAAAAAATTGACATAGAGAGGAGTAAGTGAGAAGGCAAAGTGAGTGTGCAACCGTAACTGAAGGTTACCTTGTGAAAGCAGGTCCAAGAGTGCTACACAGTGTACCTAAGCAGTGCAACCCGGTCGCCTGCGATGTTATAAATGGGTGTGCCCGGATGAGCTCAGCAATGAAGCAATAGATCCCCACCAACGCCACGCTGGCATGATAGGAAGCAGGAGGCATCCGCTGCCAAAGTTGGTGCCAAAACGCCCCCCCGCCACAGACATCAGCCAAGATGGAGAAACCGCAACATCTGAGCGGCGCCCAACAAGGACATTGCATTGCGATAAGAGCATGGCGTTGATGCGTAGAAGGCTAACCACCCATCCAACGCCCACAAGTGGATGCCGGAGAAGTGAAGGGAAATCTCCCCAACTGGACACAGAAAGCAAAGAATGAAGAAAACCTGTTAGAGGTTTCACCATTCCCAATGCATCCAAGAAAATAAAAAGTTTCCATTGGTGATACACGGTAGAACTTTCTCCTTTTGGGTATCATAACACATTTGATTATTTTTCTCGGGGCTTCCTTAGATGCCTGCTTGCTGATTTGCCTTTTTGCACAAGATGCTTCTTTTCTACAATTTCCAAGTTCTAGAAATGTTCAGCTCATCCTTCTTTCAAACTCTTCAACATGTCTGTTTAGCATTAACCAGTTTTGTTGATAGCTGTAACTGTAATGCCCCCTTGAGACAGGTTATTTAGCCTTTTTCTGCCACATTGTCTACTACACATTTTCAGTGATAGAGGGACAACTCTAACATACCATCACTCCAGTTCACTGCCCTTCATCTTTCAGACCACATTAAAATTTAGTCACATACACAAGAGGGGCCCCTTTAGCTTATAATAGTTCCAGACCTAGTCCACAAGGTTCCCACTGAACAACTGGGTGCACATAATGTTACTGGGCACATGGCAATGTAGGTTGAAGCTACCAACTGTTTCCTGACCAGAACTGGTCTCAAAGTTTCTGCTTCCCAGAAGAAGAAGAAGAAAAGACTTATGCTTCTTACACACGATAGGATTTTCCGACGGAAAATGTTCTATGGGAGCTTGTTGTCGGAAATTCCTACCGTGTGTGTAGGCTCCATCGGACATTTTCCATCGGAATTTCCGTCACACAAAATTTGAGAGCTGGCTCTCAAATTTTCCGACAACAAAATCCATTGTCGGAAATTCCGATCGTGTGTACACAATTCCGACGCACAAAGTTCCACGCAAGCAGAAGAGTCGCACTGGCTATTGAACTTCATTTTTCTTGGCTCGTTGTACGCATTGTACATCACCGCGTTCTTGACGTTCGGAATTTCCGACAAGATTTGTGTGACCGTGTGTATGCAAGACAAGTTTGAGCCAACATCCATCGGAAAAAAAACATGGATTTTGTTGTCGGAAAATGCTATCGTGTGTAGAGGGCATTAGTCCAATTTCAAGTTTAAATTTCCAATTTTCTTTACTTAACGGAAAATTATTTTCCATTATTACAATATTCACCATTGCTTTTTCAAATCTGGTGGTTGAACTATTCCAGATCCATCATCCATCACAGGTTTTTTTAGTTCACATTCCTTCCTCCCTATACCGTGTCCAGCTATCCTGGCGATCTCCACACAGGAGAACAGTTCCAGCTCCACCGGAAGGGAAACCAGAGGCCTTCCCATGGCCACAAGCTAGGTCCAGAGACTGAAACTCCCTTGACACAAGCTCTCTTTCCCCTTTTTATACCACCCTGGCTCTACCCCAAACCACACCTATCCATGCTAGCAATGACTAATCCTTCCTACTCCCAACATGCCTTACAAAGGTGTCACAAGGACAGGAAGAGAGGGACAGTCTCCCCAATGGGGTAACAGACATAAAAACTAGACCAGGGTTTCTTAACCAGAACCCTAGGGTTGCTCCAGAGGTTGTTAGGGGTTCCTTGAGCAATGAGCAATTTCTGCCTCTCAGATACATTCCCACTGACACCACTGATCTTTTTAGCTATCTGTAAGGGGGTAGTGCATCCCAATTACCACAAGTGTAAGCGGCATTCATCCCACTGACCATCACACCAATGTATCATGAGTTTTAGATACAGTATAGTCATTTTTAGGGGTTCCCTAAGACCAGAAAGTTATTTCAAGGGTTCCTCTGTGTTGAAAAGGTTGAGAAAGGCTGAACTAGACAGCAATTTTAAGTGTTCCTCCTTTTTCTGCAAAACTAAAAAAGAACCAAGAAATTACAAACTGGCAAGAGTTAAGAGCTGCCTGTGATTTCCATAGCAACTTAGGTTCCCTTGCACTTCCATAATAGAAAAAAAGAATGAAAGAAGTTGGCTGGTTGTTACACTATGTGGCTAAGAATATGTGGTCACCTCTCCAAATGATTGAGTTCAGGTGTTTCCAGTTAAAGGTAAGTGAAAAGAAAGTGACAGTGAAAGACTTTTCAGACAATTATGTTCTTTCAACTTTGTGGTAACAGTTTGAGGAAGGCCCAACATGACTGAGCCAGCTCCATAAAGACATGGTTTGATAAGTTTGGTACAGAGGAACTTGATTGTCCTGCGCAGAGCCCTGACCTCCGCCCTACTGAACACCTTTGGTATGAATTATAACATTTATTGCAAGCTAGGTCTTCTCCAACATCAATATCTGACCACAAATGTTCTTTTGGCTTAATGTGCACAAGTTCCCCAAAACACACTCTAAAATAATGTGGAAAGCCTTTCTAGAAGAATGGAGGCTGTTATAGCCACAACGGAGGTTCAACTCTACAATAACACCCATGGTTTTGGAATAGGATGTCATCAAGTTCAAACTTTTAGCAATAAAAACGGTTCTTTTTTTCAGACACATTTGAAAAGACGACCTCAATCTTTACCAAGTAGAGCCCACTTTCCCTTGATGCCTTGAATAGCATAAATCTGGCTGGCAGCTGTTTATTTTGTTTTGTGCCGATGAAAGCAAATCTTAAAAGTGACATGCAGACAAAGGATGCCGAAACAGAGAAGTGGGATTAAAATGGAGAAGTCAGGAAGTTTTGCAGAAAGCTAAATTAAACAATGTGACAACAAAAGAAGATGACAAATAATGTTGTAAGCGAAAGTGACTGAAAGAAAACCAGTAATATATTTCTTTTTGCAGAAAATATAGCAGCCTTATGATCTCGTCCTTTTTAAAACCATTGGCAATGAGTTTTTATATTTAATGGCCAATTCTACTGTTATTGCTGACCTTCTATTGAAAATCCCAGTTGCCTGGCTGTCTCTGACTCCAATAATTTCTGAGTTACTGACCTGGAAAAAGCATGCAGATTCTGCAGCCATTTCTCCTGTTAGATGGGATTTCCTCTCATTTCCTGTTGTGTCTCCAAGAAAGGAAGTAATAGGAGTTTTGTCAATGGTACACAACAATAAAAACTTGACAGGGCTTCTAACGCTTCCCCCTAAAAAAAAAGTCTTGACTAGATATAAACTTTAAAATGCAATTCTGCATGACAGTATAAATTATATTGATCAAGTATTGTTCTCTTTGCTTTATGGGACCGTCCTTCAAAGCTGAACTGCACGCAAACAGCTAATACACAGATCAAATACATATAAGAAAACAGTTTAAACTACCAAAGAATAAAACCACAGAAACGTCAGCACAGTCACTGAGTGGGAGAGTGTGGTGATACCACCTAATGTCACTCTAATCACGTGATTGGATGATGCAACGCGTTGGGAGGAGGTACTTATACTGCGTGCATTTAAAAAAATAATATGGATGTATTATTAATATTGAGCTGCATTTATCTGCATCTTTTACATATAGCATCAGCCAGCGGCTCCTTTAAGCTGCTCAGCAGGACATCACACCTTGGTGCAGAATGTATCTCCCTTCCTGCCAAAAGATTAACAGTTTATCTAGAGAGGAGAACTGAAGAGGGCATTAACTGTCTGCAGTCACAGCCAGGGAGGAAGCTTGCCCCTAGCAGCGGGAAGGGAAGACTGTGATTGGCCACTGCTGCAAACAGTGAATAATCCTTCTCAACACTTGATCAGGGAAACAATGAGCTGAGGGGCAGGAATAAAGTCTGCTGTAAGCCCGAGGATCTGGTGAAGAATGGCTGGGGAGTCTTAAATGCTTTGAGACCAGAATACAGAGTCCAGGAGAAGACAGCATAGGGAGCTGCTGTGTGTAGGCCTGACAAACAGAGACCTCAGAACTGCAGAGAAAGCTTTGTGTTGCCAAGAGCCAGTGGCGGCTGGTGAAGTTTTAGGATGGGGGGCCCAAGACCCCGCCCTTCCTCGTTGACCACTCCCACTTCTCATAAGCCCCACCCCTTATAGAATCCACCCACTCCATCTCCTGTATTCCACTTGCTTCCACCCATAGTGTCAGGACTCGTATACAGCTCAGCAACACAGGACAGGGAATACAGCCCCAGAATCACAGGACAGAGTATACAGCTCAGCATCACAGATGCGGTATGTAGATCAGCATCACAGATACTGTATGTAGATCAGCATCACAGATACAGTATGTAGAACAGCATCAAAGATAGGGTATATAGATCAGCGCCACAGATAGTATATAGATCAGCACCACAGATAGTATATAGATCAGAACTACAGATAGTATATAGATCAGCACCACAGATAGTATATAGATCAGCACCACAGATAGTATATAGATCAGCGCCACAGATAGTATATAGATCAGCACCACAGATAGTATATAGATCAGCACCACAGATAGTATATAGATCAGCACCACCGATAGTATATAGATCAGCATTACAGATAGTATATAGATCAGCACCACAGATAGTATATAGATCATAACCACAGATAGTATATAGATCAGTATCACAGATAGTATATAGATTATCACCACAGATAGTATATAGATCATCACCACAGATAGTATATGGATTATCACCACAGATAGTATATAGCACCCCCCCGGGGGTGGCTAGCGGCTTCCAGCACCCCCCCAGCCTTGTGGCACACTCACAGCAAACCCTTCACCCACCCTCGTGGGTGGCTCACGGCTGCCAGCACCCCCCGTCTCGTGGCACACTCACAGCAAGCTCTCCACCCCCCCACGCGCGGGTGGCTCGCGGTTGACTGGAGGTCCAGTGGCTTGCCATCTCAATGGAATATTCTTCTGTAAATAGGCCCCGCTCAGGCCACGCGATCCATCCACTAAGCGACGACGTCACTTCTGGCTTCTCACTGGCACAGAGCAACCGGAAGTGTGGGAAAGCACGGCCCATGTCCTACGGCGGTGCCAATCAAAACATAGACAATGAAGAATGACATGAAAGTGAACGAATGGGAGTGTTACAGTGCATAGCATTGCACCACAATGCAGTACAAAACCCCACAAATGAAGCGCCTCATCTGCAATCACGCAATTGCATTGACGTCACGCTTCCCATAGTCCACTGTGTCTGGCACCTGAACACAGTGCACTTAAAGGGCTTTTTTTTTTGTCACTAGCTTTGAGGGGGACTCCTATGGATGGGCCGCCACTGCCAAGGGCCCAACGAGTGGAGGTGAGATGCTTGTGGGGTGTTGAATAGCAGTTTCAGGATGATGTCTAAGACCATGGCAGGAGGACAGCCGTACCCCTTGTCGTTCAAAAAGTGTGCAGAAACATCTTTAATTTTAAAGAGAGTAGGCAAGAAGACCCAAGAGAAATAATAGCAAAGACCGAGAAGAGAAGAGGAAAAGAGGGAGAGCTAAGAGGCAAAGTAGGGTAAGACCTCACACTCCGATCCCCATTGTTCTGAAACTACCTTAGGCGGGTATTTTACTTTCAATGATATTTGTAAACAAGACACATCAAGAGGGTGACTCTCCTTAACAGTGACACAGGCAGGCAATTAAAACCTAATAGATGTTCTAATCCATCTCCACTCTGCTCTGTACAAAACTAAAAAAAAGTCTTGCCTTTAGTTATACTTTAACTCCTCCTCATGCATGGGAGCCATTCATACTGGCACTGTGCCGCAATTGTAAACGAAGCTTCGCATGTGCAGCTCCATGTATGTTCCGCAGAACATTGCAAAATTCTTTATTTTTTGCCTTTAGTTTGGCACTTCAGCCCCGAAAGGATTTGCCCCCTTAATGACCGGGCCATTCTTTGCAATACGGCACTGTGTCTCTTTAACTGACAATTTCGCGGTCATGCGGCGTTGTACCCAAACAAAATTTCTGTCCTTTTTTCCGATAAATAAAGCTTTCTTTTGGTGCTATTTGATCACCTCTGCAGTTTTTATTTTATATTTTATATAAACTAAAAAAGAGCAACAATTTTGAAAAAAAACACAATATTTTTTACTTTTTGCTAAAATAAATATCCTCAAATTAAAAAAAAAAAAAAAATTTCTTCATCAGTTTAGGCCAATATATATTCTTCTACATATTTTTGACAATAAGCGTATATTGATTGGTTTGCGCAAAAGTTATAGCGTCTACAAAATAGGGGATACATTTATGGCATTTTTACTATATAATTTTTTTAGTAGTAATGGCGGCGATCTGCGATTTTTAGAGGGACTGCGACATTGCGGCAGACAGATCGGACACTTTTGACACATTTTTGAGCCCATTGACATTTATACAGCGATCAGTGCTATAAAAATGCACTGATTACTGTGTAAATGTCACTGGCAGGGAAGGGGTTAATACTAGGGGGCGATCAAGGGATTAAATGTCTTCCCTGGGCAGTGTTTCTAACTGTGGGGGGGATGGGACTAGGAACTAATCACTAGGAACAGCACATCTCTCTCCTCCCCTGTCAGAACGGGGATCTGTCTGTTTACATTGACAGATCCCAGTTCTGGCTCTCTTTCCCACGATTGTGGGTGGTCGGAGGACATCGCGGACCCCGGCCACGCGCATGGGGTCGCCCACTGTGCAGCGGGCGTGCACGTGTCTGCTATGGCTCTTAAAGGAGCCGACGTATAGGTACAGAGATTCGCATGAATGTGCCGACCTGCCGCCGTATAATGATGGCGACTGGTTGGCAAGTTGTTACAGAGGTTGTAAACCCGATTAAAAAAACAAAACAAAAAAAAACCTATAAGACAAAGGCATAATGAGCTAGTATGCATCGCAAACATACCGAATGGTTATCCCTCACATACAGGAAACCAAATATATCATACAGTAGTCTTCAATAAAGAAATCTTATTCTTAAAAGGAATGTATAGTTTATATGTGTGCAAGGCTAAATAAATACATTTCAGTTGTTTTTCTTTTTTTTCCCCTAGTAAATATAAAGTATACTTTTTTCATATTTCTTGTTTACCTCTTTCCAGACAGCAGGTGGAGCACTAGGGTCTGTTCTGCTCACAGAGCTAAGAAAAACTCACACTCGGATTACACAGCCAGCTGCATTATTCCAACGAGATTCTTCCCCTACTCCCTGTTCTGTATGGAGCTCAGAGAGAGAGAGAGTCTGATAGCACACAGTTACTGCTAGGCTCTATCTTTAGAAAATATTAAATTCTCTGCAACAACAATGTCATGGGAGCAGCCTGCATTAAATGTTTATTTTTAAAATAAATATTTTTTATAAATTGTAAAAATCTAAAACAGTTGAAAAAAAAAAAACTGTTAACGGTACAGATTAAAATATAGTCTATCACACAATGGATCCTGATTGTTTGATTGACTTCTGTTCACTTGATTGCATCGAGAAATCTCTGCTTTCACAAGTCCAATAGCTACCTGGAATTGTTCCTTAAATTTACCCATAACAACTTGATAAAAAATAATGTTCTTTAGCAAGGAACATACATTCCACATTAATAATTATGCCCCCAAAATGAGTGTGTGCTGTAAATTGCCTCCAGCATTGTTCCTGTTTCTTCTTGCTGGAGGCTGCCATTTTGCTGAAGCCCAAAGCCCCTGAGCAGCAATAATTCTTTAGGCTGTCGGCAGATCGGCCTCTAGTGGCTCTGATTTTAGGCACATTGCCAAAAAAATAGAGAGCAACTGAGCATGTGCAGAGCAGGGTGAGACAGTGTATTACTGGATTTTAAACAGTATAGGCACTTACTTTTAATGTTTTACTTAGCTATACCTGCAAAGGGGCCAACCTGGAGTGATCTAGCAGGACTCAATTTTCTAACTCCAGATTGCCTACAATCATTTCTCATGTTCCTAAAATCTGAGGGAATATATTTCGTCTATAAGAGACATTTTAGAGAGGGAGATAGCATTTATCTCTTCAGTACGCATTATGAGCTTCAAGCAGATGCTAATTGGTATATCCTGGTTATAGAGAACAACCTAGGGGCAGACTATATGGTTTTATGGGTTGGGTTTGTGGCAGCGATGTTGTGTTTGGACCAGGGGCGGAACCAGAGTCTAGTCTCGGGGGAGGCACTGCCAGAAAATATTTTTTTTGCAGGCAATTTATCAGGGAAATGGCTGGTGCTAGTGCTTCCATCATCACGGCACCATGGTGGCAAGATGGTGTCAGGATGATTGAAGTGCATTATTTCTATATCACATTGTAATATCATAGTTATATAATAGTTATATGAAATAGTCCAACGCACCATAATGCAGAATCAGTGGGAGCCCTGAGTGTGTCACTTGCCATCAGATGTAGATTGTCACTTGCCACATTCCTGCCACAAGTTGCGGATTGTCACTTGCCTGCCACCAGATGCGGCTTGTCACTTGCCACGTCTCCTGCCACCAGATGCAGATTGTCACTTGCCATGTTACCTGCCACAAGTTGCAGATTGTCACTTGCCACACATTGCTGATTGTCACTTGCCACGTCACCTGCCACAGCTTGCTGATTGTCACTTGCCACGTCACCTGCCACACATTGCAAATTGTCCATTGCCATGTCACCTGCCACACATTGGAGTTTGTCACTTGCCACAAGTTGTGGATTTTCACTTGCCACGTCATTTGCCACCAGATGCGGATTGTCACTTGCCACACATTGCTGATTGTCACTTGCCACGTCACCTGCCACACATTGTGGATTGTCATTTGCCACGTCACCTGCCACACGTTGCGGATTGTCACTTGCCACATCACCTGCCACACGTTGCTGATTGTCACATGCCACGTCACCTGCCACACGTTGCTGATTGTCACTTGCTACGTCACCTGCCACACATTGCTGATTGTCACTTGCCACGTCACCTGCCACACGTTGTGGATTGTCACTTGCCTGCTACAAGGTGCAGATTGTCACATGCCAGAGCGAAGACAGGCAGCAGAGAGATGATGTAATCTGCAGTGATGTAGGGCGGGCGGTGAGAGATATATCATCTCTCTGCCCTCCCCTCCCTCCGGCACGCTGACTGGCCAGCCCATCCGTTCACCTGCCGACTGGCCCACCTGCCCACCTCACCCACCCACCCGCATACTCACCCACCCGCTCACTCACCTGCTGACTGGCCTGCCCGCTCACCTTCCGGCCCATCACTAATTTCTCGGGGGGGCGGCAATTGCCTCGTTGCCCCCCCTGGATCCGCCCCTGATTTGGACATGCTGCCATCGGGATGATGGAAATCCTAACACTAATCCAGTCATCAGAAATGGCTGGGGGGCGTGGCTTAATGCAGCATGTGAACAACATCTTTCTTAGCAGCTCCGTGATCCCTCTGCATAATCCTGTGTAATCCTCCATACCTGCCTATCCAATATGGCTGATTTCTCTCCTGGCTACTTGGGGAAGACCCGGTGACATCTCCTGGGACTTTATCCACATGCATCCATGCCGGAACTGTTTGGAGAGGAGCCCGATCCCTCTCCTCCACCCTCTCCTGGGGCCTCTGCTCCTCCGGCGCTGCTGTCCCAAACATCACCTAGTGATGACGGCATGGAGGACCAGAGCCTATCCTGCTGGATGTCCTTAAGATCATCAAGCTGAATCACACTGATCTTATGGTTAAGGTGGCGGAGCTCAAGCTGGATATTACTATAATGCGACAGGACATGCATAAGATACAGGACCGAGTCTTGGACACGGAGTGCCGCATCAGTGATTTGGAGGACACTGTCAACCCTGTCCTTCCTGCAATAAAAACTTGTGGCACCAAAATCAAATCATTGGAGGACAAGGTTGACGATTTGGAAAACCGTCTGCGCAGGAACAACCTGCGCTTGGTGGGCCTTCCAGAGCAGGTCGAGGGTTCTGATCCAGTATACTTTCTAGAAAGCTGGTTTACCCATGAATTTGGGAAGGATTGTCTATCTCCCTGCTTTGTCCTGGAAAGAGCTCACAGAGTTTCTGGCAGACCGCTCCCTCCAGGTAACCCTCCCCGCACCATGGTGATCCATCTCCTCAATTACCGGAACAGGGACTCCATTCTGCGCTCTGCTTGCATGAAAGGGAGACTAAAGATCAACAATGCAACGGTATCCCTCTTTCCTGATTACTCCCCTGCTGTCCGTGCCTCGAGGGCCAAGTGCCAACATATCAAACAAAAATTGAGGGAGAAGACCATCCAGAACTTTATGTTATTTCCTGCCACATTGAGAGTTGTCTACCAAGGCCAGGTGCATTTTTTCCAAACCCCTGTAAATGCTCTCTCCTGGTTTGAATCCCTGCAACAGCCTGGTCATTTGTCTGACCGGGCACCTGAAACCTGATCTGTGCTCTCCCTCTCGTAATGTGTTTTGCCTTTTCCATCCCAGCTTCTGGAATCACTGCCGAGGCAGGTATCTACAATTTTTATGCCTAGTCATGAGGATAAAGATCCCCAACTGGGAGACTATGCTGCTATTGTTAATTTAATCTTTGATCACTGACTGATCCAACGTTTGTTCATTGACTTCGGCTGTATTGGCCCCCTGTATTATTCCCTGCATCTACTTGCCGTTTGGGGTTTAAGCCCGCTCCTTGTTTTTGGGGCAGGGCAGCGGTTAAATTTTGGCTGTGGTTTTTACTACAAATGTCTATTCTTGATATAGCTCTAATGTTAGTTGGTATGAATGATGTGTGCATGTGTGTGACTGTTTTCCACCTTGCCTCCTCCTCCCACTGGGTTTTCAGCCATACGGGGGCCTATGGACATCTCAAGGAGCTGACTGCCTGTACCTTTCCTTTATTTGGTTTAATTTTTTCTAATTTATCACGTCTCAAGTCACGTGCATCTCCTGGAATGTACGGGGGTTAAATTACAAATTCAAAAGGGCCTCCCTATTTGATTTCCTTAAGGTACACAAACTACATATACTGTGCCTTCAGGAAATCAAATAGGGAGGCCCTTTTGAATTTGTAATTTAACCCCCGTACATTCCAGGAGATGCACGTGACTTGAGACGTGATAAATTAGAAAAAATTAAACCAAATAAAGGAAAGGTACAGGCAGTCAGCTCCTTGAGATGTCCATAGGCCCCCGTATGGCTGAAAACCCAGTGGGAGGAGGAGGCAAGGTGGAAAACAGTCACACACATGCACACATCATTCATACCAACTAACATTAGAGCTATATCAAGAATAGACATTTGTAGTAAAAACCACAGCCAAAATTTAACCGCTGCCCTGCCCCAAAAACAAGGAGCGGGCTTAAACCCCAAACGGCAAGTAGATGCAGGGATCCAAAGTCCTCGCCCTCAAAAAACATTGGGTAATACATGGGTACCACTCCAACTATTCCAATTATGCCCGGGGAGTGTCCATTCTAATACAGAAAGGTCTCCCCTTTTCATGTGACCGGATTGTTCTAGATCCTAAGGGTCAATATATTTTTCTCCTATGCACAGTATACGTTATGCCATTACTGTTAGTGGTGGTATATGCTCTCCCCCTGTCACGGCTGCAATCTTCACAGAATTGAGTGTCCATTTCTTCACTTTACCAACACTTGCTTCCCTTATTGTTGGGGACTTTAACTCGGTACTTGACCCCTGTCTGGACCGATTGAAGCCTCTCCATTATGAATCTAGGCTGTTTCGTCAGTGGTGTGCTTCCTTTGGCTATGTCGAAAAAAAAAATCCCACAGTCAGGGTTTACTCATGCCAGTACTCTTTCTAGGCTGGACTATGCCCTGGGCACACCAGATCTAGTCCCCCATATCCAGACAGTCTCCTATTTAGCTCAGATGATATCTGACCATTCTGCCCTGTGTGTAGAACTACTATTAGGACATAGGCCTCTTTTTGGCTGTGGAAGCTCAGTCCCCTCTGGATATCTACCCCCAAATTTCAGGAATCCATCCGGCTGGGCACGTCTCACTACTGGAAGGACAATGACAGGTCCTCCTCCTCAGGCCCTACATGGGACGCCTTTAAGGCAACTGTGCGGGGCTCCTATATTTCCAATATCATCAAGCATAGGAAATCTACTCAGGCTACCCTTCGGACCTTGGAGTCCTCCTTAGAGACAGCAAGGGACCAATATACTGCACTCCTCACTCTGGACTCCCTTAGTATCTTGGTGGGGGCACATAAGGCACTGGATCTCCATAGGGTGGACACAACTCAGAAGCAACAACTATATCTTTCATCTAGGTTACACGAGCATAGTGGGAAAAATGGTAAGATGCTGGCCTAACTTTCTCGCATGGAATACACAAATAGATTCATACCACAAATCCAACTACCTGATGGCTCAGTTACATCGGATCCTATGACCATAAACCAAACATTCAAATCCTTCTATGAATGCCTATATTTAGACCCGCAACCCCCCCCCCCAACCGAACTTGAGTTGGTGGGGTTCTTTGAGTCCATCCAATTCCCCGAATTCGAGGACTCTTACAAACTTATTTTGGATAAACCCTTGAGGATTGAGGAAATTACAGAGGCCATATATTCTCTCCCCCCCAACAAGACTCCAGGGTTGGACGGTTTACCTGCTGAATGGTACAAGAACTATGCAGAAGACTTAGCACAGAAACTACATTCTCTGTTCGGACAGGCATTAGAGGACGTTGAGCTTCCCGCCTCCATGTGTGAAGCCCTGATTGTAGTGTTGCCCAAACCCGAGAAAGATAAACTGTTATGTGGGTCCTACTGTCCAATCTCACTATTAAATAGTGATGTCAAAGTGCTAGCTAAACTCTTAATTACAAGACTACAAAAGTTTATTCTTCACCTTGTCCACCAGGGCCAGACTGGGTTCATGCCTGGAAAGAGTACATATGACAATATTCGCCGTCTGTACTTGCATATTCACAGGGCAGCTACTGACCAAAAAAGTGGACTGGTGTTATCTTCGGCGCGACAGACAGCGGCTGTGGGTGGCATCTTTTATAGGGAGCTGTCTGAAAAGTTCTCCCTCTATGCGGACAATGCCTTAATATATTTAGATGGCTCAGAACAGTCCTTTGTCTCCCTGCTGGGAGTTGTGGAGGAGTTTAGGAAGGTCTCTGGGCTATGTGTTGGCTGGGAGAAATCTGTGGCATCTCCTATTGGCCCCAACCTCGATTATACCTATCTATCTCAATGCAAACTGACCAGTCAGCCCACCTTTAAATATTTAGGGATTTATATTAATGCGGACCTATCCACTTTTGAACTCCTTAATATAACCCCAATTATAACTCACATGGAGACTAGGTTATGCACCTGGACCTCCCTGCCTCTCAATCTGATTGGCCGTGTGAATATTTTTAAAATGATATACTTACCCAGATTTTTATATGTTTTCCGGGCATCCCCAGTTTTTTTGTTTAAAAAACTTTTAAAAAAATTAAATTTGATCTTATCCACCTTCCTCTGGCAGGGAAAACCCACGTAATGCAAGAGCATTAAAGAGATGGTGGATTGGCCTCCCCAAATTTACGGCACTATTTTGTAGCGTCACAACTTACCTATGTCTATGGCTGGTTCCTGGAAGCCTCCTCATCCTGCTCCACTGCTCTACTGACTGCACTATTGGCTCTAGGGCTTCACTCGTAGATGCACTACACAGGTCTATGCCCAAACACTGCTCTCACGGCTCTCCGATAGATGTTAGCTGGCTGGCCTGGCATGAGAGTAATAGGGTGATAACAAATTCAGGCAGGGTGTCTCCTGTGATTGTGCCCCCTGTGGCACAATCACAATTTCTCAGAGCTCCTGGGCCACCCGGACTCCCTGTGGTGGACACGACTCGGTGTCACCCATGCCTCCCACATTTTTGTTAACAACATATTTGCTTCCTTTGAGGAATTGAAGGCTAGGTGTGGAGTGACTAATAAATTATTTTTCAAATATCTTTTGTTGAGTCATGCCATTCAGGTACAGTTTGCGGGTTTAACCCAGGAGCTCTCTGAATCACCACTAGAAGTGCTGCTGTCGTATCCAGATATTGAGAAACTGGTTACGACTGTTTACTTTTGCCTCCAGTCGGCTGGAGTAAACCTCTTCCAACTGGCTCAGCGGAAATGGGAGGTTGTGATTCTTGGGCTGTCCGAGGAGGGGTGGGAGGAGGCCTCGGAAATCTGCTTTCAGGACCTTATTGGGTCCAACTATCAATATACACAGTTTAAATTCATACACCGGTTGCATTACACTCCAGCCAGGTTGGCTTGAATGGGGTTTGACTCTGCTGCATCCTGTTCCAGATGTGGGTCTACAGACGCGGAGTACTTGCATATGTTTTGGTCCTGCCCTGCTCTGTCGGCTTATTGGAATGACTTAATTTTCTTTTTTTGACAGCACCTTGCATTTACCAGTACCTCACACTCCCGAGGTTGGACTACTGGGTGTGTTAAATGACTTTATACACAGGACTCATGCTCATACTCTTGTACGTATATTATTTTATGGCAGGAAATTAATTTTGTTGCAATGGAAGAATGCCTCTGCTCCGGATATACAAACATTTTATCGCATGGTGAATAAAGTTGTACCCATCTTAAAGCTCATATATAATGGTAGGGCCTGCTCAAAAAAGTCCTTCAAGGTCTGGCAACCCTGGCTTGATATTGCTGATTCCTTTTGGAGTGCCACTTCGCTCTCCCAACATGAGTGGGTAATTGACATCTGTTTAGGCCATTGTTTCTGTAGGTTGCCGAGCATTCTGTTGATGGCTCCAGGACCCTTCAATCTGACCAGCGGGGAGGGGGCGGTGAGGTCTGAATGGTGGTTGCATGTTGTTGTGTGTGAGTGTAAATGGAGAATGAATGTCTTTTACCGTATGTAGCACTATAACGTACAGGTTTTGGGCCCTACGTGGTCCACATACAGAAATCTTGATTAGCCATTCTATCAAGTTTCCCTCCGTTAGGGAAATCACAGGTTATGTTACTAAGGTGTTATAAGTTGGCCATGTTCGGCTACTGGTTATATAATGCTCAATGTATACAAGATGTAACTTTTGCAAAATGCCTGTCAAAACTTTATATCGAAAACCAATAAACAAATACTTTAAAAAAGAAATGGCTGGTCCATGTAACGTACAGCCACGTCAGACAGCAGGTGAGGTAATACAGTGCCTTGAAAAAGTATTCATACCCCTTGAAATTTTCCACATTTTGTCATGTTACAACCAAAAATGTAAATGTATTTTATTGGGATTTTATGTAATAGACCAAAAGAAAGTGGCACATAATTGTGAAGTGGAAGGAAAATGATAAATGGTTTTCAAATTCTTTTACAAATAAATATCTAAAAAGTGTGGCGTGCATTTGTATTCAGCCCTGTTTACTCTGATACCCCTAACTAAAATCTAACGGAACCAATTGCCTTCAGAAGTCACCTAATTAGTAAATAGAGTCCACCTGTGTGTAATTTAATCTCAGTATAAATACAGCTGTTCTGTGAAGCCCTCAGAGGTTTGTTAGAGAACCTTAGTGTACAAACAGCATCATGAAGGCCAAGGAACACAACAGACATGTCAGTGATAAAGTTGTGGGGAAGTTTAAAGTAGGGTTGGGTTATAAAAAAAATATCCCAAGCTTTAAACATCTCATGGAGCACTGTTCAATCCATCATTTGAAAATGGCCAACTACAAAACTACCAAGATATTGCCGTCCACCTAAACTGAAGGACTGGGCAAGGAGAAGATTAATCAGAGAAGCAGCTAAGAGGCCCATGCTCTGATTGAGCTGCAGAGATCCACAGCTCAGGTGGGAGAATCTGTCCACAGGACAACTATTACTCGTGCTCTCCACAAATCTGGCCTTTATGGAAGAGTGGCAAAGAAGAAAGCCACTGTTGAAAGAAAGCCATAAGAAGTCCAGTTTGCAGTTTGTGAGAAGCCATGTGGGGGACAAAGCAAACATGTGGAGGAAGGTGCTCTGGTCAGATGAGGCCAAAATATTTTTTTTGGCTTAAAAACAAAACGCTATGTGTGGCAGAAAACTAACACTGCACATCACCCTGAATACACCATTCCCACCGTGAAACATGGTGGTGGCAGCATCATGTTGTGGGGATGCTTTTCTTTAGCAGGGACAGGGAAGCTGGTCAGAGTTGATGAGAAGATGGATGGAGCCAAATACAGGGCAATCTTAGAAGAAAACCTGCAAAAGACTTGAAATTGGGGCGGAGGTTCACCTTCCAGCAGGACAACGACCCTAAACATACAGCCAGAGCTACAATGGAATGGTTTAGATCAAAGCCTATTCATGTGTTAGAATGGCCCAGTCAAAGTCCATACCTAAATCCAATTGAGAATCTGTGGCAAGACTTGAAAATTGCTGTTCACAGACGCTCTCTATCCAATCTGACAGATTGAGTTATTTTGCAAAGGAGAATGGGCAAAAATGTCACTTTCTAGATGTGCAAAGCTGGTAGAGACATCCCCAAAAAGACTTGCAGCTGTAATTGCAGTAAAAGGTGATTCTACAAAGTATTGACTCAGGGGGGCTGAATACAAATGCACACCACACTTTTCACATATTTATTTGTAAAAAATGTTGAAAACCATTTATCATTTTCCTTCCACTTCACAATTATGTTCCACTTTGTGTTGGTCTATCACATAAAATCCCAATAAAATGCATTTACGTTTTTTGGTTGTAACATGACAAAATGTGGTAAATGTCAAGGGGTATGAATAATTTTTCAAAGCACTGTTTATAAAAAGCGTTGCGTAAATTGACAGCGGTATATAAGTACCTGTAATAAATAAATAAATCAGTGGAAGGAATAGTGTCCCATTTTTTGTATCAGTGGGAGAAATAGTAGCCCATCATTGCTATCTGTGGGAGGAAAAGTGCCCCACCACTGGTGTCAGTGGATGGAATAGTGCCTCAAGGTCCAGATAAAGGCAAGCAAAAAGCCACATCCGGGAGACCATTGCTCTATATATTGAATGCAAAATTCACACTGTAATTTGTTCTGAATAAGGCAGATTGTTGAATGTTCCAATGCTTCCAAAAAGAGGATAAAACAATACTGAACAAAATAATAGCATTTATTTCTGCCTTTTCTCCCTTATTTCATAGCAAATAGCCAAATCTCTGTATGTCATTTCTCTTCATTGTCTTTTTTATTTTTACCTTTGCATATATTTTTATTCACTGGCCTCCTATTATGAACTCATGCACCTAGAGTGGTGGTGGTCCACCTCCTTTATGACATCACCAAAGGACCACACATAGCATGCCATGAATGTAATGCTACATGCAGCTCTCAGACATGCAACAGAAGACTACAGGCATGCTACAAGTGATGGTCGAAGCCTGCAAACGTTCTGTAAGAGTTTTTTTTAGACTGGGGAGTCATAGACTGGAGACATGCTACATGAGACTGTTATGCCGCGTACACACGATCGGACATTCCGACAACAAAATCTATGTTTTTTTACGACGGATGTTGGCTCAAACTTGTCTTGCATACACACGGTCATACAAATCTTGTCGGAAATTCCGAACGCCAAGAACGCAGTGACGTAGAACACGTACGACGAGCCGAGAAAAATGAAGTTCAATAGCCAGTGCGGCTCTTCTGCTTGATTGCGAGCATGCGTGGAATTTTGTGCGTCGGAATTGTGTACACACGATCGGAAATTTCCGACAACGGATTTTGTTGTCGGAAAATTTGAGATCCAGATCTCAAATTTTGTTTGTCGGAAATTCCGATGGAAAATGCCCGATGGAGCCTACACACGGTCGGAATTTCCGACAACAAGCTCCCATCCGACCGTGTGTACGCGGCATTAGAGATCACTGCTATTACAGCCCCTTACAAATCAATGCTTCCACATTTGTGTTCCCTACAGCACTTATAGATGTGGTGAGCCTACATACACTGGACTGTTGATCAATGCTGGCAGCTATGGGAGAGACAATAATGAGAAAATTCACAGTTCATAGTCAGAAAGAGAAGTTGTAGACTAAAGAGGGTTGGAAGATTTGTCTGTAAGTGCTATAAGGTCAATTGAGCCTGCGAGACCCAAGTGTCAGGCCAAGGCATGGAGGGCAAAACTTAGGCATCGTGCCACCGTGGGCACACAAGGCAATCCCTTGTCTTTGTCTCCTGAGATTCCAGACTGAGGGGGCAGAGCTGCTGGCACTGAGCTCCCTCTCCCCCCTCTGATATTTCCCCTGACCAAGCTTCAAAAAGTCCCCCCCGAACCTTTACTGACTCGGGGGAGTGAATGGAAGTTATTATACCATGTAGTCTGTGTCCCCTCTACATGGAACACACACAGAATGTGACCGGAGGAGAGCAGAGAGGTGGAGGAAGGGGCCACATTTATGAAGGAACAGATAGGGGGGTGAATAAGGGGGACATTGTACAGAAGGGAGACCCCAAAAATGCAGACAGCAAAACTGGATTAAAAAACAAAAAAAAAAAAAAACAGTACTCTGGCTCATGACAACCAAAAGGATCCATGTTTAATTTTCACAATGCAGTGTCAGCAACTAAAAGATGCACACTCCTTGGTTTCTATGGCCAATAACCCTATTATGCCTTGCTGCATGTTTTATAAAACCTATAAAGAGTTGTAAAAGACTTGAGCCTTGTACATACCGTCAGATTATTGGACAAATTTTCCTCAGTTTTTTTGTTTGATGCTAGTCTCAAATCGAAAGTGAAGAGGGCAGGCCCGGACTGGGACAAAAAATAGGCCTGGGCATTTTAGACTGAGAAGCCAACTTTTCCAGGGACGGGGGGGGGGGGATGTCGGTAGACATTCGCGGGGGGTGGCTGGTGTCGGTCCTCCACACTGTAATGTGCAGAGACACTGTGATATAAAGGGGACTGCACTGTAAAGGGGCACTGTGCCCCTTTACAGTGCAGTCCCCTTTATATTACAGTGTCCCACTCCTATTGTGGCCATACAATGCTAGTACTGTCTGTCTCCTATTGTGCCCACGCTGCCCAGTGACACTGACCTGCTCTCTCTAGTGGTCCTGGACAGCATGACGCTCTCTTTCTGGTGGTGCGGTACAGTGTGGCTCTCTCTGGTGGTATGGTACAGCGTGGCACTCGTGGCTCTCTGGTGGTGTGGTTCAGCGTGGCTCTCTCTCTCTCTCTGGTGGTGTGGTTCAGCGTGGCTCTCTCTCTCTGGTGGTGCAGGTACAGCGTGGCTCTCTCTACTGGTGCGGGTACAGCGTGGCGCTCATGGCTCTCTCTGGTGGTGCAGGTAAAGCGTGGCGCTCATGGCTCTCTGGTGGTGCGGGTACAGCGTGGCTCTCTGGTGGTGCAGGTACAGCGTGGCTCTTTGGTGGTGCGGGTACAGCGTGGCGCTCTGGTGGTGTGGGTACTGCGTGGCACTCTGGTGGTGCAGGTACTGCGTGGCTCTCTGGTGGTGCGGGTACAGCATGGCGTTCTGGAGGTGCGGGTGCAGCGTGACGTTCTGGTGGTGCGGGTACAGGGTGGCTCTCATGGCTCTCTGGTGGTGTGGATACAGCGTGGCTCTTTGGTCTTGCGGGTACAACGTGGCTCTCTGGTGGTGTGAGTGCAGCGTGGCATTCTAGTGGTGCGGGTACTGCATGGCTCTCGTGGCTCTTTGGTGGTGAAGGTACAATGTGGCACTCTGGAGGTGCGGGTACAGCGTGGCACTCTGGTGGTGCAGGCACAGCGTGGCACTCTGGAGGTGCGCGTACAGCATGGCTCTCTGGAGGTGCAGGTACAGCGTGGCGCTCTCTCTCTCTGGTGGTGTGGGTACAGCGTGGCTCTATCTGGTGGTGCTGGGGCCATTAGTTCCCCCAGCACAGTCCTCTTTTTTTTTCCATGTCTCCTGTAGTACCTGCTTGTTTCCGGGTTTTCTCTTTTTCCCCCCAGCAGAGTGCATGCTGGGGAGTGTAGCCGTCTCCCTGCTGAGATCAGTTGGGCATCCTATCTCTGGGACTACATTTCCTATGATGCCCAACTAGATATTTCTGATTGGCCCTCCGCTGTGGCCAATTGGGAGAGAAGAACAAGCAGGAAGCTTTCTTCTCTCCCGTCCCGTGCTGCCAAAAGCCTGACATGAGAAAGGGGGAGAGGGGGGGCATCCTGACAGCGGCCCAGAGGAGGAGGAACGAGGCGCCAAGAGCGGAACTCTCAGTGCAGCTCGGAGGCTGAGCTGTGTGTGAGACACACAGCTCAGCCCATGCAGCCGCTAGTTCAGCCGGAGAAGGCACAGGCACGGCCGCATAGCGGTAGGCGAGCGGTGGCCGTGGCCTGTGTTAACCCTGTCCAGGCCGCGGTTGCCGCTTACCTCCCGCTGAGCGGCCCGAACATCAACAGCCCACAGGACGGGCGGCCCACTGGGCAAATGCCTGGTCTGCCCTATGGCCAGTCCGGGCCTGGAAGAGGGTACTCACCATTAGAAAATTTTCTGACAACAGAATTCAACGTCAGAAGTGACGTAATGTGTTGAATTATTTTGTATGTGTTCTTTCATTTCTGAGCTTGCCTACTCTTGCTCTTCAGATTTTTTTTTGTCAGAAAACCGTACTAATGAAAAGAAAATCGGACGTTGTGGTCACATCAGACAAAAATTTCCAAGATTGCACTTCCAGTTTTTGTCTGCCGAAAATTCATAATTGGCTGTCAAAAGCAGCATACTAACAATCAGAAAATTGGCAGATCGTTCATCAGACTAAATTTATCTTCAGATTTTTTGACCGTGTGTACGGGCCTTTAAAGTGGTTGTAAATCTCAGACATGAAGAATGAACAAAGCCTATTCCTTTATATAGTGTGTTCTTGTCTCAATCCAGAGCACTAAGTGTCATTTCTGTCCACTGCCTCTTTCCTCTGCTATCAGCATAAATCACTTCTGGCAAGTTTTCCTGACACCAAGAGAAAAATGGTGACGGGGAGGGCACAGACTCAACTCTGTACCTGTGTGCTGTGCTTGAAGGGGGGGTGTGTCCCTTCCTTCCAATCAGCTCTCTGAACTCTCCTCACTGATGTAACTTTAGCTCTCCAGCTCTGGGAGGGGTAGAGCAGGCATGGCAGCAGTAGGAGGGGTAGCGCAGGCATGGCGGCATTGGGAGGTGTGAAGCAAGCATGGCGGCAGAGGGAGGGGTAAAGCAGACATGGCAGCAGTGGGAGGGGTAGAGCAGGCATGGCAGCAGTGGGAGGGGTAGAGCAGGCATGGCGGCAGTGGGAGGGGTAGAGCAAGCATGGTGGCAGTGGGAAATGTAGAGCAGGCATGGCGGCATTGGGAAGTGTATAGCAGGCATAGCGGCAGTGGGAGGGGTAGAGCAGGCATGGTGACAGTGGAAGGTGTAGAGCAGGCATGGCGACAGTGGGAGAGGTAGAGCAGGCATGGCAACAGTGGAAGGAGTAGAACAGGCATGGCCGCAGTGGGAGGGGTAGAGCAGGCACGGGGGCAGTGGGAGGGGTAGAGCAGGCATGGGGGCAGTGGGAGGGGTAGAGCAGGCATGGGGGCAGTGGAAGCTGTAGAGCAGGCAGGGCGACAGTGGGAGAGGTAGAGCAGGCATAGCAACAGTGGGAGGAGTGGAGCAGGCATGGTTGCAGTGGGAGGGGTAGAGCAGGCATGGCGGCAGTGGGAGAGGTAGAGCAAGCATGTTGGCAGTGGGAGGGGTAGAGCTGGCATGGGGGCAGTGGAAGGTGTAGAGCAGGCATGGCAACAGTGGGAGAGGTAGAGCAGGCATGGCAACATTGGGAGGAGTAGCGCAGGCATGGCCGCAGTGGGAGGGGAAGAGCAGGCATGGTGGCAGTGGGAGGGGTAGCGCAGGCATGGTGGCAGTGGGAGATGTGAAACAAGCATGGCAGCAGTGGAAGGGGTAGAGCTGACATGGCAGCAGTGGGAGGTGTAGAACAGGCATAGTAGCAGTGGAAGGGGTAGAGCGTATAACAGGCATGGTGGCAGTGGAAGGTGTAGAGCAGGCATGGCAAGAGTGGGAGAGGTAGAGCAACATGGCAACAGTGGGAGGAGTAAAGTGGGCATGGTGGCAGGGGAAGGTGTAGTGCAGGAATGGCGGCAGTGGGAGGGGTAGAGCACACATGGCAGCAGTGAAAGGTGTAAAGCAGGCATGAAGGCAGTGGGAGGGGTAGAGCAGGCATGGCGGCAGTAGGAGGGGTAGAGCAGGCATGAAGGCAGTAGAAGGGGTAGAGCAGGCATTTATCTTCATCCTTGCCTACAGTCACTGACCTGGAACAAGTTTGGAGCCGGTGAAGTAGGAACTCTCAACCTACATTCTTTATTAAATAATACGTCATTAACAGGTCACTCCACACAAAGCGGACAGAATCCATTTTATACAGTTGGAGTTCATCCTAAACTTGCCAGCATCATCTATTCAAAACGAATATTTTAGATTAAGGTGGACTTTGGATTTTTGAGTTTCAGAAGATGTGAACATTTTATCAGCCCCATTTTTCTCATGAGTGATGTGTTGAAGAGCAGGAAGAGGATGCATTTCTAGATTATCATTGTTTGGAGGGAAGGGAGACACAGATACCAGAATGTCAGCATTTTAGATATACAACAGAACATCTGGCTGGGAAAAAATGCTTAAAGCAATCTTGTTAGAGGGTTAGAAAAAAAAAACATTTTGAGTCAAGAGGGAAGGTGTTTCTAAGGGTGCAGTTGCATGTCTTCTTTCAACTATCTTAGGCCTGTTCTTCTGCCAATAAATGGCCTCTCACTAGCCTGAAAGTGACACTAAACTGTAGTTTAGGAAAAACGAATGCTATTGAAGTGTAGCGCTGGTAGATTTGCAATCTACCGCATGTTAGGTAAATTTAGTAAATTGTGTGTTAGGAAGGTTAAAAGTTCGCCTCTGTTCCAGCTTGGCTGACGTTGCGGGTGTTTCCGTGCTGACCAGTGGGTGCGCTGTTACCACTGGTCGGGGTTGGAAAGGCAACGTGTTGAAGCGAATAGATGCTCCTCTGTCCCGGAGGCACGCTCGGTGGAGGTGGTCCTCCGAGTTGCATTCTGGGAAGGGGGTATTTATGGGACAGACGCCATATTTTGGGGTTTGTTTTACAGCCACCTGCTGGCCCCCCCTGGCCGACAGGTATGCGTTAAGGAGCTACCTCGTGGTCCTCTGATCGGGAGGCCCACGATACAACGGCGCAGGGGGTGGGTCTGGAGGCTTGTCTGGGGCCTACCACCGCGGCCGAGGAATGGTCCTGAGCTGTCGGTCCTGTGTGACGAAGCTGGACAGCCGAGGAGATCCCAGGGGAGGACCCGTCTTGGAGAGATCACGCCGTATGCTGGTCTGTAGAGGGGCCTGGTGACTCGGTTGGAGGACCTATCCAAAAGTAACTATACAGCATAGTGTTGCCGGCTCAGTTTAAAGGTTCAAGCACTGTGACTGACTTTCACTACAGCAAATCTATACATCCTGTGGCAGAGGATCGTACGGATTTTGTTCCCAAACAAGTCTGTGGCAGAGACTTTGATTCGTGCTGCGTGCTGGCTGCTAGACCGGTGAGAGAGGTCTATCCAGACGAGCAAGGAGTGTGTCCCATGAGGGGAGCGCATTCCAAATAGTATTTGAATTATACCAACACCTTTTGCCAAGAGAACCCTTTCAGAGAATATTTGAGTTTCTTCTGCGAGTTTCCTTTCCACCTCTTTCCTGCTACTTCCTAAGTTGTTTGTTTAATAAAGCATTGAAAACGTACTCCAGTGTTGGTGCGTATGTCGACCAGAAGTAAACTCAACGGAACCCCTAGACCCGGTGCCGGTGAAACAGAGGGAAGCAGAGTGCAGGTAACAGACTCGCTTAAACCAGCAGCTCCACCAAGAGTTAGTGCTACAGAAGTATGAATTTCTTACCTTCAAAAGTCCCTTCAAATCTCCAGATGCATTTATTTATTTTTTGCTGCTATGATCTGACTTCCTGTTCATTCTCCATGGTCCCACTGTATGTAGGAATGGTGCCAACCTCTCTTTCTTGCTCTCAAGATGAACTATGGACTATGGGATGTGTAGTGTGCATAGAGCAGTATATATGACTGCAACTAACATGTACTGCTTATTCCAAACAAAGAAAATGAGGGGGGAAAGGAGAGATTTGAGAGCTCACAGAGGATGCTACGAGGAGGGAAAAAGGCACAGTAAAAAATTATTTATTGAAAAATAGATTAGAGGATCATTAACAAGTGAATGTGTATGGATTATTTTTAGAGAATAAGGATATCATTTTATGTCACATTAAAAGTTTTTTTTTTTCTTTACAGAAGGATAAATAAAGAAAATGAAAAAAGCAAAATAATAAAAAATATAAAGCAGCATTACGCAAAGAATGATCCAAAACACAAAAGGAAAAAAGACCCCACAGTTATAAATAACATTAGGGTGTGATTCATAAATGAGAACAGATAATGCTATGCTTTATTTATTACAGATATACAGTATATAGCACTGAAAACATTTACACAGTGCTTTACATATTATACATTCACATCAAGCACCACAGTATTACTCAGTACCGCATCCTATTGATAAAATAGTATGGAGTTTTTAGAGTTCTTTGCAGTACAAAAGTTCATCTCACTTGAATTACATTTTGACACATTTAATGGTTAAGAGCAAAAAATACATCCAACATGTTTCAGGGGACACAAAGCCTTCCCTTTCTTCAGGGCAGTGAGCAGTGCATTCTGTTGTGATTTTATTAACATTAAGGGACCTGTGTTAAAGCAGATGAAGACTAGATGAAGATTTGATGATGACTAAATTAAGGCTTGATGATGATGACTAGATAAAGGTTACATGAAGACTAGATGAAGGTTTGATGAAGATTAGATGAAGGTTTGCTGAGGACTAGAGAAAGGCTTGATGAGGACTAGATGGAGGCTTGATGAAGACTAGATGAAGGCTTGATGAAGACTAGATGAAGGCTTGATGAAGACTAGATGAAGGCTTGATGAAGACTAGATGAAGGCTTGATGAAGACTAGATGAAGGCTTGATGAAGACTAGATGAAGGCTTGATGAAGACTAGATGAAGGCTTGATGAAGACTAGATGAAGGCTTGATAAAGACTAGATGAAGGCTTGATGAAGACTAGATGAAGGCTTGATGAAGACTAGATGAAGGCTTGATTAAGACTAAGATAAAGGTTAGATGAAGACTAGATGAAGGCCTAATGAAGACTAGATAAAGGTTTGATGAAGATTAGATGAAGATTTGCTGAAGGCTAGAGGAAGGCTTGATGAGGACTAGATGAAGGCTTGCTGAAGACCAGAGGAAGGCTTGATGACGACTAGATGAAGGCTTGATGAAGACTAGATGAAGGCTTGATGAAGACTAGATGAAGGCTTGATGAAGACTAGATGAAGGCTTGATGAAGACTAAATGAAGGCTTGATGAAGACTAGATGAAGGCTTGATGAAGACTAGATGAAGGCTTGATAAGGGGTAGATAAATGTTTGATAAAGACTAGATGAAGACTTGGTGAGCACTAGATGAAGGCTTTATGAAGACTAGATGAAGGCTTGATGAGGACTAGATGAAGGATTGATGAGGACTAGATGAAGGCTTGATAAAGACTAGATGAAGGCTTGATAAAGACTAGATGAAGGCTTAAAGAAGACTAGATGAAGGCTTAAAGAAGACTAGATGAAGGCATCTCATGAAGGCACTGAAGGCTGCTCAAGCCCCGAAGAAAGGGGAAGCTTTTTTAGCCCTGAAACAAGTTGGATGTATTTGATACTCTTGCCCATTAAATGTTTCAAAAAGTCTTTTAAGTAAGATAAACTTCCAGGCACTCCTTCCTACACATCCAAGATGTTTACCAACTGGTGAGCACTTCCTTTGCCGCTATCAGAGAATTTTCAGTCTAGGGCCAAGGAACAGGGTCCACCCACACTATATTTTAATCACAGATCAATTTCTTTGAAGGAAAGAGCACCTAACGATATGTACATCAGAACCAATTTTCACTTCTATCACACGCATATCAGGAAACACAGTGGAGAGAACACTGATTAGAGGAGGGCCAGTCATGTGACTTTGACAGGTCATGTGACCAGCCTCTACTACCAGGTTTTTTTTGTCTTTATAACCTCATTTATTTTCACTGCACTTCACAGGCCTCCAACTCCCAAAGCCAGTGGAGTGCAATGCACATTCGTAATTCTCTCTCTTTTTTTTTTTTTTTAAGTAGAAGTATGGCAATACTACTGCTCTTTTTTCAATAAACGAAACTACCAAAATTAAAAAACCTCCACATTAGGAAGATAAAGGAAAAAAATACACAAAAAAACAAATAAAAAAAAATAAAAAAATTTTTTTTTTGTTTTTTTCACGTAAATTTCGCCCAAGCAGATCAATGAGCAAAATTGTTTCCTCGTCAGCGAATTTTGAAAACAACAAAATCTATTTTGCTGAGATCACTCTGCTCCACCTATGAGCTAAAGCTGGTAATCACAGAGGAACAGACCAAAAATCCCTCCACAATGATGGGTGTACTATGCAGATACAAGAAATATTCCATTCCAGTCAAAGTGGGAAAATAGTTATTGGCTTTTAAGGGGCAAGTACTTTTTCACACTTGGGAATACAGATTTCTTTTTTCCTGGAAATACAAATAAAAAACCTTACTGGTGTCAATTTTTCCTTGCTGGGTTCTATTCTTAAAGCTGAACACCAGAAAAACAGCTAAATACACAAGTGAAATAGATATATAGGGCGCTATTTTACTTGTCAAAATATTTGCATCCATTTCCATCCAATTCTGAGATTTACACAGCTCTGCACAACAGCACAGCCCTGGCAGGGTAGAAGACCTAATTTTTTAGGAGAGAGAGAAGCAATAGAAAAAATATACAGAGTCCTTGCAATACAGTCTGTATTCCTGACCTTGTTTTCAGTTTGATTAATGTTTTGGTATATTTGTATATGTTTTCTCTTTATTTAATATGGAAATGACTAAAAAAATGAAATGTTTTAAATATTCTTTTTCTTTTTAATATAAAGTCATGTAAATATAAAGTATTATATGTGACTATTTTGCATATTCAGCCCCCATTTGGAGCAATCACAGAGAGAAAGGCTGAAAGCAAACAGCTTGTCTTGTGCTCTCTCTTTAGGAAACCCACAGTGCTCCAGGAATTCAGTCTCATGAGTGCAGAATGTATTAGGTTTAGGCTATGTGCTTTCCACACATGTGGTCCCATCTATTCATAGAGCGTCCCGTGTGTATGTTAAGCTTGCCATATATTAGTAGAACTTTGTATTTATAATCATGAATTTGGTTTTCCTTCGGAAAAGTCCATCCATTTTAAAATCGATTGTTAAAAGCAAACTTTTGAAAGTATTTTCGAACAACATCATCAACTTCATCAAATGGACTGATGAAAATTTTTGTATGAATGTTCGTATGAATATACACTTACAGGCCACTTTATTAGGTACACCTGTTTAATTGCTTGGTAACACAAATTGATAATCAGTCAATCACATGACAGCAACTCAATGCATTTAGGCATCTAGATGTGGTGAAGACAACTTGCCGAAGTTCAAGCTGATCATCAGAATGGGGAATAAAGGGGATTTAAGTGACTTTGAACGTGGTATGATTGTTGGTGCCAGAGGGGCTGGTCTGAGTATTTCAAAAACTGCTGATCTACTGGGATTTTCATGCGCAACCATCCCTAGGGATTCCAGAGAATGGTCCGAAAAAGAAAAAATATCCAGTTGTGTGAAGGAAAATGCCTTGTTGATGTCAGAGGAGAATGGTCAGATGATAAAAAGGCAACAGTAACTCAAATAACCACTCATTACAACCAAGGTATTCAGAATACCATCTCTGAATGCACAACACATCGAGCCTTGAAGCAGATGGGCTACACCAGGTGCCACTTCTGTCAGCTAAGAACAGGAAACTGAGGCTAAAATTTGCACAGGCTCACCAAAATTGGACAATAGAAGGTTGGAAAAGGTTACCTGGTCTGAGGAGTCTCAATTTCAGCTGCCACATTCAGATGGTAGGGTCAGAATTTGGCATAAACAACATGAAAGCATGGATCCATCCTGCCCTGTAATAATGGTTGAGGCTGGTGGTGTAATGGTGTGGGGGATATATTCTTGGTACACTTTGGGCCCCTTAGTACCAATTAAGCCTACCTGAGTATTGTTGCTGACCGTGTCCATCCCTTTATGACTACAGTGTACACATCTTCTGATGGCTCCTTCCAGCAGGATAATGCCCCATGTCACAAAGCTCCAATCATCTCACCACTGGTTTCTTGAACATGACTATGAGGTCACTGAACTTCAATGGCCTCCACAGTCATCAGATCTCATCCAATAGAGAGTATGTATAGATTTATGTAGGAGTATGTATAAAATTGCATTGTGGGTATGTATGAAATTACAGAGGGGAGATATAAAGGATTACAGAGGAGGTATGTATAGCGATACAAAGGGGGGTGTGTATGGAATTACAGAGGGGGTACATATATAAGCGCAGAGGGGAGATGTCTAGAGTTTCAGAGAGGAGACATGTAGAACTGCAGAGAGGATATGTATGGAATTACAGACAAGGTATTTATAGAAAAGTGAAGGTGAAAGAGCTGTATGGAAATTTAGAGCAGAGATAAATATAATTGCTGAAAGGTTATGTACAGAATAACAGGGGGGTATGTACAGAATAACAGAGGGGGGTAGGTACAGAATAACAGAGGGGGGTAGGTACAGAACAACAGAGGGGGGTAGGTACAGAACAACAGAGGGGGGTATGTACAGAACAACAGAGGGGGGTATGTACAGAACAACAGAGGGGGGTATGTACAGAACAACAGAGGGGGGTATGTACAGAACAACAGAGGGGGGTATGTACAGAACAACAGAGGGGGGTATGTACAGAACAACAGAGGGGGGTATGTACAGAACAACAGAGGGGGGTATGTACAGAACAACAGAGGGGGGTATGTACTGAACAACAGAGGGGGGTATGTATAGAATAACAGAGGGGGGTATGTACAGAATAACAGGGGGGGGGTATGTACAGAATAACAGAGGGGGGTAAGTACAGAATAACAGGGGGGGGGGGGGTATGTACAGAATAACAGAGAGGGTATGTACAGAACAACAGAGGAGGGTATGTACAGAACAACAGAGGAGGGTATGTACAGAACAACAGAGGGGGGTATGTACAGAGTAACAGACAAGGGTATGTGCAGAATAACAGGGGGGGGGGGGGGGTATGTGCAGAATAACAGAGGAGGGTATTTACATAATAACAGGGGGGGGAATGTACAGAATAACAGAGGGGGTATATACAGAATAACAGAGAGGGGGGGTATGTACAGAATAATAGAGGGGGTATATACAGAATAACAGGGGGGGGGTATGCACAGAATAACAGGGGGGGGGTATGCACAGAATAACAGAGGGGGGTATGTATAGAATAACAGAGGGGGGTATGTACAGAGTAACAGACAAGGGTATGCGCAGAATAACAGGGGGGGGGGATGTGCAGAATAACAGAGGGGGGTATGTACATAATAACAGAGAGGGGGGTATGTACAGAATAACAGAGGGAGGTATATACAGAATAACAGGGGGGTTATGCACAGAATAACAGAGGGGGGTATGTATAGAATAACAGAGGGGGGTATGTACAGAATAACAGAGGGGGGTATATACAGAATAACAGGGGGTTATACACAGAATAACAGAGGGGGGTATGTATAGAATAACAGAGGGGGGTATGTACAGAATAACAGAGGGGGGTATATACAGAATAACAGGGGGGTTATGCACAGAATAACAGAGGGGGGTATGTATAGAATAACAGAGGGGGGTATGTATAGAATAACAGAGGGGGGTATGTACAGAATAACACAGGGGGTATGTACAGAATAACAGAGGGGGGTATGTACAGAATAACAGAGGGGGGTATGTACAGAATAACAGAGAGGGGTATGTATAAAATAACAGAGGGGGGTATTTACAGAACAACAGGGGGGGGGTATGTGCAGAATAACAGAGGGGGGGGGTATGTACAGAATAACAAAGGGGGTATGTACAGAATAACAGAGGGGAGGTATGTACAGAATACCAGAGGGGGTTATATACAGAATAACAGAGGGGGTTATGTACAGAATAACAAATAGGGGTTATGTACAGAATAACAAAAAGGGGTTATGTACAGAATAACAGAGGGGGGTATGTACAGAATAACAGAGGGGGTATGTACAGAATAACGGGGGGGGGGGGGTATGTACAAAATAACAGAGGGGGTATGTACAGAATAACAGAGGGGAGGTATCTACAGAATAACAGAGGGGGTTATATACAGAATAACAGAGGTGGTTATGTACATAATAACAAACAGAGGTTATGTACAGAATAACAGAAGGCGGTATGTACAGAATAATAGAGGGGAGGTATGTACAGAATAACAGAGGGGGGTATGTACAGAATAATAGAGGGGAGGTATGTACAGAATAACAGAGGGGGTTATATACAGAATAACAGTGGGGGAATGTACAGAATAACAGAGGGGGTATGTACAGAATAACAGAGGGGCTATGTACAGAATAACAGAGGGGGGTATGTACAGAATAACAGAGGGGGGTATGTACAGAATAACAGAGGGAGGTATGTACAGAACAATTGCAGATTGAGAAATGTATGGCATAGCAGAGGAGAAATGTATTGAAATACAGATTGAAATACATATGGAATTACAAAGAGGAAATATATTACATATCTCATAGAATTGGGGTCACAGTAGGACTTCTTGGGGGGTGGGTAGGGGGATTTCTGTAATGTTAGGTCTTCTCTGATGATGTACAAGCTCCCAGAAGAAAGGAGTGAAGTGCTGGCACAGTAACACATTGTGGTTGTGTATGAGGGGCGTGTGTTCCCTCCGCTCATAGTTCCTCTCTTCTGTCCAGCGTCCAGTATGAGGATATTCCGCCTGGGACTGCGAGGGACATTCACAGCTGTGACAGTGAGTCTGTACAGAACTCTGCATGGTCTTCTCATATACTGTCCAGGGATCATTTTACCTGCCTGACTGCTCTCACCTGTCTACTACTCCCTATCCTCCTTACCTATGGAGAGCTCTCCTCTATAGGATCACTATGGGGTTGATTTACTAAAACTGGAGTGTGAAAAATCTGGTGCAGCTGTGCATGGTAGCCAATCAGCTTCTAACTTCAGCTTGTTCAATTAAGCTTTGGGGGAAAAAAAACCTGGAAGCTGATTGGTTTCCATGCAGAGCTGCATCAGATTTTGCACTCTCCAGTTTTAATAAATCATCTTCGGGGTTTATTTACTAAAGCTAGAGAGAGCAAAATTCGTCACAAATTGCAGAGAAATCAGCTTCTAACCACAGCTTGTTTAATTAAGCTTTGGCAATAAAACCTGGGAGCTGATTGGTTTCGCTGCAGAATTGTGACTAAACCCCTATGTGTCTCACCTTTCTGCTCTGCTTGTTTGTATTCTGATATCTTTGCATTGATATGTGTATGTGCTGAAATTGCGCTTAAAACATTCTAAGGGCAAGTTCACACAAAACGAATATTTAATCTATCAGTGGGTTGAACCTTCCATTGGAATGTTATACTTTTGAGGAACTTTAATTGTGGCTTCCCAGCCCTGCCCACTTTCATTAAGAAATGCTCTTCACTATGGCTCCCTTATCTATTTGTATTTATTTTATTATTTATTGATTTATTATAATGTTTAGAATACATTATAAAAAGATCAATTCAGAAGATGGGGGTCAGAGCCGGGACCTCCATTGGGGAATTCTTGGCTATGGATCTGCAAGAACTTTCCGCATAATGCAACTAGGCTGAAAGTGTCAGTTTAGAGTGGTTTGACCTTTAATATTGACACTTTGTTATAATGTCGTTTTTATTGAAAATGTTTTATTCACTGTTTATTTTTTGGAATTTTTTTCCAAATTTTGACATAAAGTCCTGTCCTTTACCATTCTCTGGCACATGCTTTATTTCCACCTCGTGGTGAACTTTGCTGCCTTTCCATACACCAGCAGTGTAGTGTGCAGGAAATATCGGTTGGAGAAGGAAAGGACTGCTGATAAGGAAGCAGAATTTCCATTGAGTGAAGGGTTTGATGTATCCCCCATAGAACAGCACTGGCAGATCGGGAACCTCTGACATTTCACATCAGAGAAATGTAAACCCCTAAAGGATTACAGAGTGATATAGAAGAAGGAAAAAAAAAAACAGAGCAGATAGATAAAATACGCATGAGGCTCATATAATCCCCCCCCACACTTTTAGATTGCAAGCTCTTATGACCAGGACCCTTCTCCTAACTCTCTTATATTGAATTGTATTGTAACTCTACCATCTGTTTTTAAATAAAAATATTTAATTATTATATATTAAAATAGACAATATATATAAACAAATAATTTAAATAAATGAATAAATAAATAATATATATAAACAAATAATTTAAATAAATTATATATATATATATATATATATATATATATATATATATATATATATATATATATATATATATATATACACACACACACACATAGTGGGTAAAATAAGTATTGAACACGTCACCATTTTTCTTGGTAAATCTATTTCTAAAAGGTGCTATTGACATTAATTTTTTACCACTTGTTGGTAACAACCCAAGCAATCCATACATACAAAGACACCAAAACAAATACGTTCACAAACTAAAGCGGAGTTCCACTCACAAGTGGAAATTACGCTTATCCGTCTCCTCTCCCCCTCTGGTGCCACATTTGGCACCTTTCATGGAAGAGGGGGGGAGTGGGTACCTGTTTTTGACAGGTACCGTTTCCTACTTCCGGAGACGGCGCTGCGGCGCCAACTCTCGAAAGTTCGGCCCCCTTCCTCCACCACCAGGCCAATTAGAAAGCGCAGCGTGCTTCACGCATGCACAGTAGGTTGAAAAAGCCAAAAGGCTTCACTTCACTGGGTTCCCTTACCAGGAATGGCGGTGACTGCACCTGACAGCCGATCCAAAGATCGTCTGGGGTGCCGACATCGCGTGATCTCAGTACAGGTAAGTGTCCTAATATTAAAAGTCAGCAGCTGCAGTATTTGTAGCTGCTGACTTTTATTTTTTTTTGTGGTGGGGCTGGACCTCCTCTTTAAGTTTTGTATAATAAAATGGAATGACACAGGGGAAAAGTATTGAACCCAATGTGAAAATGTGGTGGAAAAAAGATATGGAAAGCCAAGACACCAGCTGAAATCAGTATCTAGAAAGCAATCCTGCCCCTTGTTGGTGCAAATTAATATCAGCTGGTTCAGTCTCAACTGATGGCCTATAAAAAGGTGTCTCATTACCAAGGTGTCACACAAGAAACATCTTATGTTGGGTAAAAGCAAAGAGCTCTTTTAAGCCCTTATTGTTGCAAAACATGCTGATAGCATTGGTTACAGAAGGATTTCTAAACTTCTGAATGTTCCAGTGAGCACTGTTGGGGCCATAACTTGGCAGTGGAAATAACATATTTTCACCATAAACCAGCCACGACCAGAGGAGTGAAAAGAATTATCATAAGAGTTGTCAAGGACCACTTGTGGAGAACTTCAAAAAGACCTAGAATTAGCAGGTACAATTGTTTCAAAGAAATCAATAAGTTATGCACTCAACCGTCATGGCCTGTATGCACGCTCACCATGCAATACTCCATTGCTGAAGAAAAAGCATGTTGAAGCTCGCTTAAAGTTTGCTGCACAACATTTAGAAAGCCTGTGAAATACTGGTCAGATGAGACCAAAATTGAACTCTTTGGATACCATAATACACACCATGTTTGGAGGTCAAATGACGCCACACATCACCCCAAAAACACCTCCATACCAACAGTGAGGTTTGGAGGTGGGAACATCATGGTGTGGGGCTGTTTTTCAGCATACGGTACTGGAAAACTTCATATCATTGAAGGAAGGATGAATGGAAAAATGTACCAAGACATTCATGATAAAAATCTCTTGCCATCTACCAGGATGATGAAGATGAAATGAGGGTGGACATTTCAGCAAGACAATGATCCCAAACACAAAGCCAAGGAAACTCTCAATTGGTTTCAAAAAAAGAAAATAAAACTGCTAGAATGGTCCAGCCAATCACCTGACTTGAAAATCTATTGGAAGAACTAAAGATCAGAGTTTATAGAAGAGGCCCACAGAACCTTCAAGATTTGAAGACTGTGTGGAAAAATGGGCCAAAATCACACCTGAGTAATGCATGGGACTAGTTTCTCCATACCGGAGGCGGCTTGAAGCTGTCATTACCAACAAAGGATCTTGTACCAAGTATTAAATACATTTCAGTTAGTGTCCTCAATACTTTTCCATGTCTTTCCATTTTATTACACATAACAGAGTCATTTAGCAGTCTAGGTTTAGTGCAGCAGATACCAGACGTTTGTATTCCTCTTCTCCTTGGCACTCCCCACCTACAGGCTGTAAGTGATAAATATGAAATATCAGAATTATTTTATATTTTCCTGACTTTAAGGCTGCATTCGCATCCAAGTCCAAGTCCCGCTCACGTTTTTTTAAGCACCTTTTTTTCCATGCGTTAACGCGCGTCACACCTAGGGCAGCATATTCATTTGAATGGTCTGCTCTATGCACGACAAATGCCTCAAAGTTGCTCCAGAACCTTTTTGGCATGTTTGGCACGTCCAGTGCACATTTTGGCACGTTTGTAGGACGTTATGTCATGCAACAAATGCACATCTGCTACCCACACTTGGGGTGTCATTAACAGTTAATGGTGCCACAAGCGCAAGACAAATGATTGCAGCACATTTAAACTAATGATATTAATTAAAAAATCAAATATATATATATATATATATATATATATATTTGTATTATATTTTAAAACTGTCCATTTTGGTTTCCGTTTTCTGCAAAGTGCATACTGAGTTTTCAATTTCGGTACCGGAACTTTTATTTCGGTGCACCACTATAGTAAACATAGCAGTACTATCTTGCACTGTATTATCCATAGATAGCAACAGAAAAGTCAAATATTATAGGCAATACCTTTAGTTGGCAATACCTTTGGTTGTTCAATCTATTTTTTAAAAATTGTTATTTGCCCTGTGAAAACTGCATGCTATTAAGCTATTTTTTCTCCAGGTTGAATATTATTCATCAGATCAGAAGGAATCAGGAAAATACTGCATTATGGCCACTAGATGGAAATAAAACGGAAAATTGTATACTCACCTTTCCGTAATTTTCCTTTCCTGTCGTATCTTCATGGCAGCATACACTTTGGGTTGTGACTCCGCCCCCACAACCTGATAGGACTACATAGTTCTAAATTGTAGAGATGGCCCTCGCCCAGTATTCTCCGTATATATATCACCTTAGAAGGGTGGGAGATTGTATGCTGCCATGAAGATACGACAGGAAAGGAAAATTACGGAAAGGTGAGTATACAATTTTCCGTTTTCCTGTCGCATCATGGCAGCATACACTTTGGGGAGTAACTCGCAAAGACTGGGTGGGAAATTCAAACTAAGTTTATTAATCAAATAATAGAGGAATTGGCCTGGATAACGGATCTTCCGAAATCCACCGTGGATAAGCAGGCGGAATCCACCTTGTAATGAGACATGAAGGTGTTCCTGGAGGACCAGGTAGCCGCTCTGCAAATCGTCTCCGCCGAGACTCTACAATATGCCGCCCAGGAGGTTGCCACTGCCCTGGTGGAGTGTGCCCTTAAGCCCTCAGGTACTTGATGGTTACTCAGTGAGTAAGATCTCTTGATGGTCTTTACTAGCCATGAAGCAATGGTGCGTGAGGATGCCGCTTGACCTCTCCTGAAACCATGTGGGATAATTAGGAGGCTCTCCGACTTTTTGGATTTTGTTGCCGAGAGATACTCCATGACGGTACCTTTAACATCTAGTGGATGAGGATCTCCCTGATCCGTGCTGAGTGCTGGAAGATTAATCTCCTGGTTAAAATGGAAAGATGAGGATACCTTGGGGATGAATCGATCCGAAGGTCTTAGGACTAGCCTGTCTGGAAGAACAACCAAATATGGTTCGTTAACCATTAGAGCTTGCATCTCTGACACTCGCTTCGCCGATGTTATGGCTATCAAAAATGAAACTTTCAGCGTTAGATCCCAGAGGGATATGCTCTGCGTTGGAAAAAAGGGTTCCTTGGATAATGCCTCCAGAACAATTGAGAGATCCCAGACCGGGAATGACGGTTTCCTGGGGGGCCTCAGCTTTAGACAGGCCCTCTGAAACTGAATCACCAGAGGCTCTTGCGCCCATTTAACTCCTGTCAAGGCGGACAGGGCCGATACCTGGACCTTCAGGGTGCTTGACCTAAGGCCTTTTTCTAGGCCTAATTGAAGGAATTCCAAGATCTGAGACACCGACGGGGAGGACGAGTCCCAACCTTGCTGTTGGGAGAAGGAGACAAATTTTTCCCAAACTCTTCTGTACGTGATGTTGGTAGTAGACCTCCTGGCCTGGAGTAAGGTATCCACCACCTTCTGGGAACAGCCCTGTCCTAGGTACCTAGCCCTTTCAGTCTCCAGGCCATCAAGTGTAGCTTCCCCGGGTCCGGGTGAAGAAGATGCCCCTGGGAGAGTAGGTCTGTCGTCAATGGGAGAGGCAGAGGCTCTGCCGTGTTCAGCTGCATGAGGGTAGTAAACCATGGCCTCCTCGGCCAGAAAGGGATCACTGCTACCACCAATGCTGTTGACTTCTTGAGCCTCAGGAGGAATCTCGCTATGAGAGGCGTCGGGGGGAAAATGTACCCCAGGTGAAAGTTCCAGAGGTGTTGGAGGCAGTCCGTCCCCTCTGCCGAAGGAAACGGTATCCTTGATAGGAATCTCTGGCATTTTGTGTTCTCCGGAGTTGCTGCTAGGTCTATCTCTGGGGAGCCCCAGGTTCGAGATATGAGAGCATAGGCTTGTGGACTCAGAGACCATTCGTTGTTGGAGGGGAAATTTCTGCTCAGCGAGTCGGCTAAGGTGTTCTGGACTCCCGGAACATAAACCGCCCTTAGGTCCAGTAGATTCAGCTGTGCCCATTCCAGAACAGGACGAACCTCCTGCAACATGGACCTGCTTCTGGTGCCCCCCTGCCTGTTGACGTAGGCAACAGCCACCTTGTTGTCCATCCTTAGGAGAACGTGCTTCCCCCTCAAGTGAAAACTGAAGGCCAGGAGAGCCTGGAACGCTGCTCTCATCTCCAGAATATTCGACACTGTATCCTGTGCCCTGAAAGGCCAACGACCCTGAGCCGCAAGGTCCTGATAGTGAGCTCCCCATCCCTGTAGACTGGCATCTGAGGTCACGGTTTCTTGATAGGGAGTGATTATATGCCTGCATCTTCCCAAGTTGTGAGGTCGTACCCACCACTTCAATGATTGCTTTACCTCCTGGGAGATGAAGATTGGTTGGGACATTGATGTGCCCTTCCACTGACGCAGGAAGGAGATCTGGAGAGGCCTCAAATTCCATTTTTGCCCATTGGACCATGGGAATGGTGGAAGCTAGGGAGCCCAGGATACTGAGACATGTCCTGGCCGGGAGCATTGTAGCAGAGATTGCCCTTTTCACCTTTTGAATTAGAGGAGGGATTTTTTCCCCCGGCAGTTTCACTGTGTTCTCCCTCGTGTCCAGTTCGGCCCCCAGAAAGACCATTCTCTGTGTGGGATGGATGTTGCTCTTCTTCCAATTTATCAGCCACCCTAGGGACTGTAACGTGGAGACCAGAATTTCCCGGTGATGGACGAGAGAGTCCTGGCCGTCTGAGAGAAGCAGGATGTCGTCCAGGTAGTGGTGGACCCTCAACCCCTTTTCTCTCAGGTGGGCTATTACAGGTAATAGGACCTTTGTAAACGTCCTGGGTGCGGTAGAGATCCCGAACGGGAGGCTTCGGAATTGGAAGTGCCGATGGTTTAGGGTAAACCGGAGAAACTTTTGGAACTCGGTATGGATAGGGATATGTAAATATGCGTCCTGGAGGTCGATTGACAGCATCCAATCTCCCAAGTTTATTGCTTGGAGGATTGATTGAAGACTTTCCATCTTGAATGTTTCTATCTGTATCGACCGGTTGAGGTTTTTTAGATCCAAGACTGGACGAAAGTCCCCTGATTTCTTTTTCACTAAGAAAAGTGGGGAATAGAAACCCTTGCCTCTTTGAGATAGCGGTACCTCCACTATTGCTTGTTTTTGGAGCAGCTCCTGGATATACTGGACTAGGGATAGTCTTTTTTCTTGAGAAGGAGGAAGTCTGGTTGAGCAGAATTGGTCCCTTGGAGGACGACCTCTGAATGCCCACCTGTGTCCGAAATGAATAGTGGACACCGTCCATGGGTCTTTTATCATTCCCGCCCAGACCAGCTTGAACTTTGTGAGTCTGGCACCCACTACCGCTGGTTGGACGGGCGAACCTTCAAAAGGACTTCTGGTCATTGGAGGCAGGGATCTTGGGCTTCTGGAATTTGAGGAAGGACGTCTGGGGGTTCATCCAACTCCTTCTGTATTCCTTCCCGGGTCTATAGGATTTTGCATCCCTGTACCTCTCCGGAAGATTACGTTTAACGGGAGGTGGCCTTTGTTGTTTCGGCCTTCTGTCCGATGGTATGAGACCCGACTTCCCGCCTGTCACTTTAGAGATTGCAGTATCCAGCTTTGTCCCGAAGAGGTTCACCCGGTCATACGGAATCCTGCACCAGTTAGATTTCGAGGCAGGGTCAGCTGACCAAGGTTTAAGCCATAGCGCCCTTCTGGCCATTACGGTAGCTAACATGGACCTTGATGTGGATCTAATAGTATCTACGGAGGCTTCCGCCACGAAATCTCCCGCAAGGCTAAGTTCTTGTAAGGCCTTAGTGATCTGCTCCTGATCAGCGCCCTCAGTGACGAGTCTCGCTGTAGCTGAGGACCAGCTGGAGATAGCTTTTCCAACCGCTGCTAATGCCACCGCTGGTCTGCAGGCACCTCCTGCGAACAGGTAAGCTCTCTTAAGGTCTGTATCCACCTTCCTGTCAAGCACGTCTCTGAACGTCACTGCATCTTCAATGGGTAGCGTCACGTGCCTAGCTAGACGCATCAAAGATGCATCCACTACTGGAGGAGAAACCAAAGGGGATACTTTGGGTTCCTTGAGTGGGTACAATTTGGTGAGCCTGTTGGACAGACTAAATTTCTTTTCTGGATTCTGCCACTCCTCCTTAATCAGTTCATCTAATTCATCGATGAATGGGAAAGCCTCCGGGACTTTTTTGAGGTTTGGGAAATACTTCCTCTGTTTTGGCTGTATCTCCTCAGGCTCCTCCCAGTTTATTGCTTCCTTAACCGATCTGACGAACGGTTCTATGAGCGCAAAATCAAAGCCAGCTGATGCTTCCAGCTCCTCATCATCCGACGGGAGTTCTTGCTCTCTTGATGTACTGGGATTGGTAGGTGAGGCGCTATAGGCCGTAAACTCTACATCAGGAGTTGAGACTTGGGGAGTAGAGACTCCAGTGGGTTCTATGGAATCCGGCTCTTTCTCCCTGGTAGCTTCATCCATGCACTTGCGACAGGCCAGTTTGTCTGGGAGGGCCGTGGCCCCGCATACCCAGCAAGCGTTCCCGGCTGGGCGGGAAGGGTGCGCAGAAGATTGGTGTCTTCGTGCAGGGGATCTTCTGTGGTAGGAACGGCTACGTCTTGAATGGGATCGACTCCGTCTACGACTCCCCTTGTGGCCTGAGCGACTTCTTCCACGTGAGCGGCTGCGACTAGAGCCGGAGCGGCTTCTCCTGTGCGAAGACTCTCTTCGTCCTGACTTGGATGATCTTTCGGACCTGACAGGGCTGACCAATTAGGCAGCATTAGTACGGTCCTGCTCTCTTTTTCAATCTTCTCTACTTACCACTGGAATCCCCCCCCCCTTACCTATTAGGCTGGTGGTGATCTGCTGGGGCAGCGGCCTCCATAGGAGAGGAAGGTGAGCACCTGAGAAGGGTACAGGAAGGTAAGAGCATGCAAACAGGCCCCAAAAAGACAGTGCATAAGTAATAGACACTTACCCAGAGGGGGGGTACTTTAGGGATGCAGCAAGACGAAATACAGCAGTCAGAAGTCTTCCAGGAAGCAAGGAGAGCTCAAAATGACACACAGGGCTTTTTAAAATTGCCGCCATGGCCGCCGAGGTCACGACGCGCTCGCGCATGCGCAGTAGCGGCATGAGGCGCTCGGCGCCATCTTGGAAACTGGCAAAATCGAAAGGACGCCCTGAGGGTGCGTACTGCGCATGCGCGGAAGCGCCAAGACGCTCGGGAAGCCTGTAGGGAGACACAGAGGGACCACAGAGCCCAGCAAAGGAGGAGGTGAAACGAAAAATGAAACAAGGTGTTTATGGAGACCGCTGCACAACAACTAAGCCTGTTTAAGGCTTATACTGGAGCCGCAACATACCCCCGAGATCACCAGAGCGGGGTTCCTTCCATCTAGCTCGTTTAGAGGCTGTACAGGTAAGGACTTCCACCCAGGAGAGGCTAGAACCTGGCTGGGGCGAATTCGGTAAGGGGGTACTTCTGATATGTTCAGTCCTTCAGGTGAGGAAAAAAAAGAGAATACTGGGCGAGGGCCATCTCTACAATTTATAACTATGTAGTCCTATCAGGTTGTGGGGGCGGAGTCACAACCCAAAGTGTATGCTGCCATGATGCGACAGGAAATACTTATTTGCTATGATTGTCAGCTCCATCTAGTGGCCATAATGCAGTATTTTCCTGAACCACTCTATTTCTTATTGATAAATGACATTCAAACATTCGAAAATGGCTTAATAACATTCGATTTTGCCCCCATTTGCACAGAACGAAGGTGCAGTTTCACAGGAAAAATAGCCCTGATTTTTTTTTTTTAATAGAAATACACCCTTTAGTGTTAAGCAATAAAATATATTTCGTTATTAGCCAATGAATGGTATAGTGAAAGATGCGGCCCATTTCTTCCTGCAATTAAAGTCACCATCATTTACGAAAAAATAAAAAAAAAGACAATACACAATATATTCTTCCGGTTAGAAAAAAAAAGTCAACTTCAGATACTCTTAACTCCGGCACCTCATAGAGGAGAAGCGGAAACTCTACATCCTACTGAGAGGTCAGGAGCCCATTGTGACACTGACTGTATGTATGACATCACTGCTCACAGGCTGAGAGGAAGCCGATCATAAATGCAATGACATGACTCCCAACCAAACCAATATTCCCTATAGAATGATATGATGGTTCCATGACACTGATCAGGAAATATCAGAGAGATAGAGAGTGATAGTGAGAGTGGTGATAAAGATTGACTCGGAAAGCTTTGTAAGGCTCCATGCACATTGATGCATTTGCTTGTGCAGCGTAAAGACACTGCATATTTCTGGATCTCCTGCGTATATCCAGGGTCAGCATCAATTTTCTGCACTGAGCTGTTGGCGCAGAGATGACACAAATGTCTGACACAGATCGGCCTTCCTAGCTCTGGAGTTTTGCTCGTATTTGCTCTTTTAACCTGGGGTGCATGCCTCTATTGTTCAGTTGTCTTTGATTATGTTTTTTCTACCTCTGTCATATAAATTGTACAATATTAGATGTAAGATAAATAAGAGGATCTACGTCTATTGCTCTAATACTTTCTTTTTTTATGTACAATAAAAATATATTTACCTCTAAATTTCAAAAGCTAGTATAAAGAAGTAGTAGTGGTAAAAAAAAAGCACTTATGGGTTTAACTAATCTTTTTTTTTGATTAATTCTCCTTTAAGGGGGAGTGGCAGGGGGTGTGTCCTATTCCTAAATAATTTGGCTAATAGGTGTCCCTCGTTCCCATTTCAAAAAGTTTGGAGGTATGCAACCCCCACCCCCACATAGCACATACTCCACCTGCGTGGTAAAGTGCGCAATGCTGCACCCAAAATCCCAAACTGCCCCGAATAGCGCGTGCGATGAGGGGGTTTTTGGCTGGATGGGCGTTGGCCGTGAACTTGTTCTGCATACACACGGCAGAACATTTTCAGCCAACTTTCACCAAATTACGTGGTTTTTCAGCTCTTTACTGCCACCCATTGGGCAACTTCTGCTATTGTTGGCTGATTTAGCATTGGTTCTGAGCATGCGTGTTTGTACTTTGGACTTTGGTCCTATCTACTTGTGTACACACGATTGGATTATCCTCCATCGGACATTTGTTGCCGGAAAGTTTGAGAGCATGCACAGCGAACATTTGTCCGTTGAAAAACCGAAAACAATTGTCCGATGGAGCAAACACACGGTCGGATTGTCGGATAAAAGAGGTCCGTCGGACCGATGTTGTCAAAAAGTCCGATCGTGTGTATGGGCCTTAAGAGTTTCAATTGGTATGGCAGGCCCTTGCACTACATGGTTTTGGTAAATCTGAAGACAAAAATCTGCAGAAAATCTAATGGCATGTACACACGATCGGATTTTCCGACGGGAAATGTTGGATGTGAGCTTGTTGGCGGTAAGTCCGAGCGTGTGTATGCTCCATCGCACAATTGTTGTCGGACTTTCCGCCAACAAATGTTGGCTAGCATGTTCTCAAATTTTCCGCCAACAAATGTGTGTTGTCGGACTTTCTGATCGTGTGTAGACAAGTCCGTCGGACAAAAGTCCAATGTACAAACACGCATGATCGGAATCAAGGACGAGCCAGAGGCGCTCTGTCTTGTAAAACTAGCGTTCGTAATGTGGATATCACATGACTATTGAACTTCCTTTTTATCAGCTCGCTGTGCGTCTTGTACGTCACTATGTTCGTAATTGTTGGCCAACATTTGTGTGACCGTGTGTATGCAAGACAAGTTGGAGCCAACACCCTTCGAACAAATTTCCACGGATTTGTTGTCGGAAAGTCCAATCGTGTGTATGAGGCATTATAGTGTTTATGGGGTCTTACTCCCTCCAAGACATGGTGTACACATGAGGCAGGGCACAGAGGAGGCATTTATATTATCTACAGGCTGCTGTTCGACTCCCCCAATAAATTTCCCTACATGCGGGCATGGGACTCGGATCTGGCCTCTGATAATGATCTTGACCATTGGCACTCGTCCTTCCACTTAGCTTATAAAGGCGTGCTAAACATCTCCCTTTGGAGGCTAATATCAAAACCATGACTCAATGGTACATGGTCCCCCTTCGGTTATCAAGGCTTTATCCGTCTTCGACACCCCTGTGCTTCCAAGGTTGCCAAGCACTTGGAAGTGTGTATAACATCTGGTGGGAGTGTCCGAGGTTGTGGGGTTTCTACAACAGGGTTTTTGCTCTGATGCGGAAAGTTTCAGGAGGTTCCGATCCCTCAGCATCCACGTATAGCTGTGTTCCAATTTGTGCGCAGCCTATTGCATTAGGGTGTGCACCTCAAAGCTCCAACACATATGGGTTTGACATATTTACCAGCCTCTTCTCCACTCTCCATCCTTAAACAATGGGAGGAAGGAGGAGCAAGGGATCACATGGGAGACCCGGGCAACAAAAGGAAGAGGAACAGGGAAATGAGGGGTGGTGGGGGTGGCATATATTAGTACCGATCCCCTATATTTTCCTCCTGTGGCAACTGAATGTTGACAAAAGGGAGAGGAGAAGCCTACTTTCAGCTGCTGCAGGAGGAAAATACAGATCGGTTCCACTAAATTCCACCCACGCCACCTCTCCTGTCCAGGTTCTGAGGGTCAGCAAGGAAGGGTTTTGGTTTACCTGTCACCTGCCCACCATTGACAGGTTGCCAACCCCAGGATTAGGGTGTGCCCAGGCACACCCCTTGCGCACGCCTATGGCTGTGTTGAATGAGCCTATTGCACACCTGCCTCGCTCTAAACAGCGACTGATCTTTTTTATGCTCTTGGGGGCCAAGCTTTCCATTGCCCGTTCACGGAAGAAAGCTTCTGTGAGCATGTTGTTGTACAGATGAAAGGTGTCGTGGATCATGCTTAATGAGCAAATTGCTAGTGCTATTAATGATACTGCTAAACAATTTGAGACCATCTAGAGTCCCCGGGTGGACTATGTACAAGTAAAACTCTAGGAGACTTGATTCCACCAGGCCGTTCCGAGGCACCACCACTTCCTCACCTTCTTTCAGGGTTTCCCCTCTTGCGCTTTCCTTATTTTCCACTCTTTCTTTATTTTTTCTGGTCTCTTTCTCCTCTGTTACCCTTGAGACATATAGTATACAGGATGTTCTCCTGTGCAAATATACAGTTGGAGTCCCTGTTACTCTTTTGAGGTTTATGATAATACAGTGAAAAGATTGCTATGTCTCTTGTTACTCTTTTATTAGGCTATATAGCAATGCTTTATGTGTGGCTGTGTTTACCTCTCGCTGTTTTTGTAAACCCGTGCCAGGGTTCTGGCTGTCTTAATGCTTTAAGTGATAAAGAATAATAGCACAGTGTGATGATAGTAGTAATGGTTGTGCGTTTTCTCAGCAGAGAAGGATCATGTCTCCCGCCATGTCTCTGTGGACGGCTCTGGTCTTCGCAGTGAGTCTGTCAGTACGTGCGCAGGGTCCCAGGTGAGCTATTATTGAACAGTTTACATTTTGTGTGGGTATCACAGACAGTACAGATTGCTGGTGATGAAAACTAAATTCCAGGAATTCAGCTACTTTATAAAAAAACGCAGGCATACTATGAGTTAAGTCTAAGGAGATGCCTGCTGCCTCCTAGACTTATCTGTATTATTAGCATTTCACAGGTTTACAGGCATACCCCACTTTTAGGTACACAATTGGGTTTATTTACTAAAGCTGGAAAGTGCAAAATCAGGCTCACTTCTGCATAGAAACCAATGAGTGTCCAGGTTTTATTACCAAAGCTTAATTAAACAAGCTGGGGTTAGAAGCTCATTGGTTTCTATGCAACAGTGAGCCTGTTTTTGCACTTTTCAGCTTTAGTAAATAAACCCCATTGTGTACTTAAAAGTGGGGTATGCCTGTATTGTGCCCCAGGAAGATAACATCCTGAGCTCTAAAGGCTACTCACTGTGTTCCTTCATGAGCAGAGCTATATGAACTGCAATGCCTGCCCTTTCCCTCCTTTTGCCCATTCAGAGAAGCCTTTGTATTATGTGAAATCATTATCTCAATACAAAGGCTTCTGTGAATGGCTTACAGAGTGAAAGGGCAGTTATAGCTCCTGTGTGTGCGCTTCTCTCCTCTCAGATTCCGAAGTGTATCTTCTAGGAGTAAAATAAACATGTCATATATAAGTAATAGAGATAAGTCCTTAAGGTGGCATGCACCTAATTGGACTTAACTCATAGTGTGCCTGCACTTTTTGTAAAGTTGCTGAATTCCTGGAATTCAGCTTTTAATATCACTCATTCTTTGTGCAGAAAGGCCCAATAATGTCTCTACAGAGTTCCCTGCTCAGTGGGTGTCAAATCTGTGGCCAGGTGTTGCAGAACTACAAGTCCTATCATGCCTCAGCCTTTGAGAGTCACGCTTGTAACTGTCAGCCTTGCGATGCCTCATGGGACTTCTAGTTCTGCAACAGCTCGAGGGCCACAGGTTGGACACCCAGTAGACCTTACACCTCCTATATCAGTACTGTGGACAGCCCAGAGTCATGTCGATCCATTGAACGTGGAGGTGTCACTGAGCAAAACTGACACCGCACATTGGATGGCTGCCTCCCCATTTTACTGAATAAAAGTTTCAATAAGGGAAATCCACACACTCTGAGAGATATGCTGCAGCGGTTGTACTTTACACTACTGGGTCAATCACTCAAACCTTGAAGAAGGTGAATGCTATGACCCCCAAAATGCCTTAGATACCAACAATTAATAAGAGAAAATCATTTGCATCAAACTGACCCACCGAGTCTTTGTTTTTGGTGCTCCTGTTTTTGTGCACCTCTTCATCTGAGGCAGGTGTGTTCAACCTGTGGCCCTCCAGTTGTTGCCGAACTACAAGTCCCATCATTCCTCTGCCTTTGGGAGTCAGGCTTGTAACTGTCAGCCCTGCAATGCCTCATGGAACTTGTAGTTCCGCAACAGCTGGAGGGCTACAGGTTGAGCACCCATGATCTAAGGGGTTTATTTACTAAACAATATCAAGCATTTGCCTAGCTGTCACATATAATCTTGTATTTTGCCCAATATGTCTATGTCCTATGATTGTCATCACCATCTAGTGGCTATAATGTGGTATTTTCCTGAAGTACCTCAATCAGGGAAATACTGTATTATGGCCACTAGATGGAGCTGACAATCATATGAAATGACGCAGGGATTATTCAGGACAGCTGAATGAATGTTGGGGCAATTTGCACAGCAAATTTTTCATAAAAAGGTTTTTGTGCCTTCAACTAAGGCCCTTCAATAGGTAGAAGATAACCTTTGTTTAGAGCAACCTATCTGCTATACTGACACCACTAAACCTATGTTTCCTCACATTATCATTCCGTTATGTTCAGCACCACTCCCAACCAAACCTTTCTGACTGCACATTTTCTACAATGAGCAAAACCAGTCCATCTCAGATTATATGGAGACTTGAATAGAATTTATTCTATACAGTGGGTATTGAAAAGAATCACCCCTCCCCCCCTTAAAATAATCACATTTTGTTGTTTTGCCGGCTGAAATGAAGACTGACACAGTTGTTGTTTTATCCAGCTGTATTTACTCAGTGCAGCTTTTAACATCCAAGTAATAACACCAACATGTCAGAAAACAAAATAAAAACATTCAAAAAGAGAATCACTGAGTTGGAAAAAGGATCACCCCCTTGTGTCAGTAATTTGTTGAACCACATTTTGCTTTAATTACAGCCTTTAGCCTGTTGGGATATGTCTCTACTAACTTTGCACATCTAGACTCTGCACTATTTGCCCACTCTTCTTTGTAGAACTGCTCAAGTTCGGGTGAATGTGACGGTGACCATTTGTGGACTGCAGTCTTCAAGTCATTCCACAGATTTTCAATGGGATTTAAAACAGAGTTCCACCCAAAAATGGAACTTCAGCTTTTTCGGATTCCTCCCTCCACTCCGGTTTCACATTTGGCACCTAGCGGGGGGGGGGGGGGGGGAGTTAGCAGATACCCGTCTAATATAGGTATTTTGCTCCCATTTCTGGGCATAGATATCCGAGCCACCTGCGGGCATAGCTCCCAACTGTCCCTGATTTCAAGGGACTGTCACTCATTTGGAGCAATGTCCCTCTGTCCCTCTTCCCTCTCATTTGTCTGATCTATATAGTTGTATATAAAATGCACTTTTTATTTATCAAAAAGTGTTTTCAAGTGCTAAACATTTCATCTGATTTCTAAATTGCTGCATTTGTAAATTCCAAAAGCCGATATAAAGGAACAGTAGTGGTAAATAAAAGCACTTGTGGGTTCAACCAATCTTGTTTTTTGTACAATTCTCCTTTAAGGGGGCGTGGCAAGGGGTGTGTCCTATGCCTGCATACTTTTGCTGATAGGTGTCCCTCATTCCCATCTCAAAAAGTTGGGAGGTATGCCTGCGGGTATCTACGCCACTGCCCCCGCTGTCTTCTGTGAGACATACAGGTCCCAGGAGACAGCAGGGACCAGTAGAATCGTGCAGCGCGAGTCGCGCATGCGCAGTAGAGAACCAGGAAGTGAAGCTGCAAGGCTTCACTTCCTGATTCCCTTACCAAAGATGGCGGCTGCAGCACCCAAGAAACGAGGGACAGACCGGCTTCGGGTGCCGACATCGCGGGCGCCCTGGACAGGTAAAGGTATTTTAAAAGTCAGCAGCTGCAGTATTTGTAGCTGCTGACTTAAAAAAAAAAAAAAAACGGTGGAACTCCGCTTTAAGTCTGGGCTCTGACTAGGCCTTTCAAGGACATTCACCTTTTTCTCCTTCAACCACTGTGTGGTCATTCTTGCTGTGTGCTTTGGGTCATTGTCATGTTGGAAGATAAACCTTCTTCCCATTGACAACTTTCTAGCAGAGGGCAGCAGATTTTCCTCAAGAATGTGATGGTATTTTCCCCCATCCATTTTTCCTTTTATCCTTACAAGTGCTCCAGTCCCTGCTGCAGAGAAACATCCCCATAACAGGATATTACCACCTCCATGCTTTACTGTAGGAATGGTGTTATTTGGATGGATTTCCGCCAGGCATATCGTTTGGTGTTGAGGCAAAATAATTCAATTTTAGTCTCATCTGACCCTAACACCTTTTCCCATGAGGCCTCAGAATCTTCAAGGTGTGTTTTGGCAAAGCTCTGTCATGGCTGCATGTGGCCTTTCTTGAGGAGCGGCTTTTTTCTTGCACCCTCCCATACAAGCCACATTTGTGGAGAATTTGTGATAATGTTGTCACATGCACACAATGGCCACTCTTCGTCAGAAATTGCAGCAACTGCTTCAGAGTTGCTGTAGATCTCTTGGTAGCCTCTCTGACCAGTTTCCTCCTGGCTCTTTCATCCAATTTGGAGCGACGTCCTGATCCAGGGAGGGTCTGTGTTGTACCAAATACCTTAAACTTCTTAATAATAGACTTCACTGTGCTTCTAGGCATTGATAAAGCCTATGATATTTTTTGTATCCATCTCCTGACTTGTGCCTGTCCACATCTTTATCCTGGAGATCCTGGTGACAGTGCCTTGCCACCCATAGTTGATTGTTTACTTCAGTTGCACTACCAGAGACTGAAATGCTCCAGGAAAGCTCTTTTCATGCTGAGCTAATCAAAATGACCAAAGCTGAACACAACTGAAAGTCAAATGGCTTTGTGTGCCATTGAGAAGGTTATTAGCTACAACTGATTGAGTCATTTGTAGGAGGGGTGTGATCCTTTTTCCAACTCAGTGATTCTATTTTTGAATTTTTAAAAAAAATATTCTGATATGTTGGTGTTACATCTCTCACTTGGATCAGGGGTGTCAAATTCAATTTCATTGTGGGCCGCATTAGCAGTATGGTTGCCCTCAAAGGGCCTGTTGTATCTAGGGTGTGCTACGTACAGAGTGCAGAGTTCAGGAGTGCATTATGCACAGAGTGCATGATGTGGGGGTGCACTATGTACAGAGTGCAGAGTTTAGGGGTGCGTTATGTACAGAGTGCAGAGTTCAGGAGTGCGTTATGCACAGAGTGCATGATGTGGGGGTGCACTATGTACAGAGTGCAGAGTTCAGGAGTGCATTATGCACAGAGTGCATGATGTGGGGGTGCACTATGTACAGAGTGCAGAGTTTAGGGGTGCGTTATGTACAGAGTGCAGAGTTCAGGAGTGCGTTATGTACAGGGTGCAAAGTTCAGGAGTGCGTTATGTACAGGGTGCAGAGTTCAGGAGTGTGTTATGTACAGGGTCCAGAGTTCAGGAGTGCGTTATGTACAGGGTGCAGAGTTCAGGGGTGCGCTATGCAAAGAGTACAGGGTTCAGGAGTGTGTTATGTACACAGTGCAGGGTTTAGGAGTGCGTTATGTGCAGTGCAGGGTTTAGGGGTGGAAAGAGAGGAGGTTTCCACCATATCACAATGGTCAGTGTAGTGGCCACATCCCTAAAATATATGAAGCAAAAGGACTATTCCCCTTGGGTGGGACTTTAAAGGCCACAAACACTAACATGCGTGAAAAAAGATTTTTTATTGCATAAAACGGGATAATTCCAGATCAAACAGATGATCAAGCATTAAAAGACGTCTAGCATTAAATATGGTATGCATAGGCCAATATGTTAATATGTTATATTGGCCTATGCATACCATATTTGATGCTAGACGTCTTTTAATGCTTGATCATTTGTTTGATCTGGAATTATCCCGTTTTATGCAATAAAAATTCATTTTTCACGCATGTCAGTGTTTGTGGCATTTAAAGTCCCACCCAAGGGGGAATAGTCCTTTTGCTTCAGGGTTCAGGGGTGCGTTATGCACAGAGTGCAGGGTTTAGGAGTGTGTTATGCACAGAGTGCAGGGTTCAGCAGTGTGTTATGTACACAGTGCAGGGTTCAGGAATGCATTGTGCACAGAGTGCAGGGTTCAGGAGTGTGTTATGTACAGAGTGCAATGTTCAGGAGTGTGTTATGTACAGAGTGCAGGGTTCAGGAGTGCGTTATGTACAGAGTGCATGATTTAGGGGTGCGCTATGTACAGAGTGCATGATTTAGGGGTGCGCTATGTACAGAGTGCAGGGTTTAGGGGTGGGCTATGTACACAGTGCAGGATTTAGGGGTGCGCTATGTACAGAGTGCATGATTTAGGGGTGCACTGTGTACAGAGTGCAGGGTTTAGGGGTGCGCTATGTACAGAGTGCAGGGTTTAGGGGTGGGCTATGTACACAGTGCAGGGTTTAGGGGTGCGCTATGTACAGAGTGCAGGGTTTAGGGGTGGGCTATGTACACAGTGCAGGGTTTAGGGGTGCGCTATGTACAGAGTGCAGGGTTTAGGGGTGGGCTATGTATGCAGTGCAGGGTTTAGGGGTGCGCTATGTACAGAGTGCAGGGTTTAGGGGTGTGCTATGTACAGAGTGCAGGGTTTAGGGGTGGGCTATGTACAGAGTGCATGATTTAGGGGTGCACTATGTACAGAGTGCAGGGTTCAAGAGTGCGTCACGTGCAAAGTGCAGAGTTTAGGGGTGCGCTGTGTACAAAGTGCAGGGTTTGGGGGTGCACTATGCACAGGGTGGAACCCCAACCCTCCCTCCCAAAGCTTCTTCGTATCCCTCTCTCCTACCTGACCTGGCTCTAGTACCTCCCTATGTAGGCCACTCCGCCTCACCTTGCAGGGAGATCATTCTCTCTCTCAGATTCTGAAGATCTGTCCCTGCCATGCTATGCCATGAGTGCTTGCAGGGATTTGTGTTGTGCTTTGAAGGCTTCTGTGTTTACAAGTGACAGTGGGGAGCTGGAGCAGAGGGTGAGTGCCAGAGGTGGTGGACAGCTGGATAAAACAAAAACTGTGTCTGTCTTCATTTCAGGCTGCCAAGCAACAAAATGTGATTATTTTAAAGAGGGGTGATTCTTTTCTATACCTATTGTAAGTGTTTCACCCTCTGCTCTATTTCTTTATGTCAGTCTTAAAGCAAGGATGCTAACAGCTCTGTAAATTGTATATACAGTTGGCTTTTAGTAGTTAAAGTTGTATATTCTGTACAAATGTGAAATGTACATAAAAAATGATTACCTGTCAAATGTTAAAGTAACAAAACCAAATGATTTGTCCCTGAGAGATCAGCTGATCGGGTCTTACAATGTGTTGTCTTGTTTTTCAGCACCTTCATTGGGGTGTGTTCAAGACAAGTGGAAAAAGTTCCCATTGTTTACAATGAGACATTTATTCAGCCGGTGTACCAACCGTACCTGACCACATGCCGTGGCCATAGGACCTGCAGCACCTACCGGTAAGATTGAGGGGTCCGTACCCTGGTATGAAGGTGGGCGGGAAGCTTGAACCAAGTAAGGCTGTTCATTGGCTGTCCTCCCTGATTCTGTGTCACAGCCTGTGATCTTTAGTAGCTGCTACCTATTATATACTCAGGGCTGATCACGGGATCTCTCACACACCAACAATAAATCACTTTGATTGTCAACTGACATCTAAACATCTAACACGACCGAATACGGAAGATCTTGTTGGACAGATTTACCAAATTGGTTTCAGGGTTACAGATTACAAAAAACAAATTGGTCCCTGGAGGGTCCTAGGCCCCTGTTTGTGTTTATATTATATATTAAATGTCTGTAAGGCTGCTGAGTCAATGCTGAGAGGGGGGAGCAGAGGGAGTTGAGCTGGTATATAACACTGCTGAGAGGGGGAGCAGAGGGAGTTGAGTTGCTGAGTCAATGTTGGGAAGGAGGAGCAGAGGAAGTTGAGCTGCTGAGTCAACGCTGGGAGGGGGGAGCAGAGGGAGTTGAGCTGGTGTGTAAATGCTGGGAGGGAGGAGCTGAGGGAGTTGAGCTGGTGTGTAACTGCTGGGAGGGGGAGCAGAGGAAGTTGAGCTGCTGAGTCAATGCAGGGAGGGGGCGAGCCGAGGGAGTTGAGCTGGTGTACAACACTGCTGAGAGGGGGAGCAGAGGGAGCTGAACTGCTGAGTCAATGCTGGAAGGGGGCGAGCTGAGGGAGTTGAGCTGGTGTACAACACTGCTGAGAGGGGGAGCAGAGGGAGCTGAGCTGCTGAGTCAATGCTGGGAGGTGGGAGCAGAGGGAGCTGAGCTGGTGTGTAACTACTAGGAGGGGGAGCAGAGGAAGTTGAGCTGGTGTATAACTGCTGAGAGGGGGAGCAGAGGGCGCTGAACTGCTGAGTCGATGCTAGGAGGGGGGAGCTGAGGGAGTTGAGCTGGTGTATAACTGCTGGGAGGGGGAGCAGAGCAGCTGAGTCACTTTGGGAAACAGTGCAAAACTGCTAAATTACTGATAGGACTTCTTCTTCTCCTTTGGAAAGTACCAGTAGCTTGGCTGTCATGCTGACCCCCCATTGTCCTCAGTACTTTCTGACCCAGAACAAGTGAAGCCAGGCAGGTAGCATCTTCCCATGGAGGACAGCAAGGACAGCCTCCAATTATTTTTCCAGGACAGGTTTCCTCCCACAATCCTAATGATGATCATTACCATTCATAGTGAGATTTCTCCAGGGATAGGTTGTGTTGATATCCTTGTATCTGTCTATGGGGGGGGGGGGGACACATATGGCTGTGATAGAAGCTGACCCCTCCCTCTGTACAGGACGGTGTACTCGGTGGCAGTACGGCAGGTGAAGAAGGAGGTTGTCCAGGTGAAGTCGGTGTGTTGCCCGGGGTGGAGGAAGAAGGAGCCCAATTCTGAATCCTGTGAAGAAGGTGAGAGCAAAATTCTCCTACATTGTGCCAGGAAATGACCTTCTAAGACCTGAAGGCTTCACTGAGGGATATTAAAGGAGGTCTCCGCTGAGAAGGATCCATGGGGGGGGGGGGGGGGGCATTGCTTCCATTTCCGGTTCTTGGCTTAAAGAATATCTAACCCCAAAAATGACATTGTAATACATTTCAGTGTACCGGTACTTAGATGTGGTGGCTGCATTTGTTTTCTTTCTCGTTTCAGGCTGAGCATGTTTTCTGCAAGTACAGAAATTCCTTCCTGTGCCTTGAACTGAAATCTCAGTCCCCCGTTCTCACCTGGGCGTTTGCGATCGTGAGCCGAATTGCAAAGATTCTGCCTGCAATCCTAAAAACGTTCTGCAAAACTGACAATGCCATTTTGAATGGCACCTAATCCCCGAGTCACTGCAAAAAGCGCATTGCACAAAGCTTGTCACCCAAAATGGAGCAGGAGCTCGGTTTGGGCAGTTCGCTGCGATTGCAGAGCGATTTATCATGCCAGAACCACGGCATAATCGCACCCAAGTTTAGGTGCCAATGAAAATGGTTGGTAGCTGAACAAGCAGGGTGCGATTTTTGTTAGTTTTGCAGAGTGTTTTGGGATTGTGGGCAGAATGGCAGCAAGGGAATATTTTGATTTTTGCTGATGGCAGGTAGAGCTCTGATCCCCAGAAATGGGAAATCTCCAGGAATACGGGAATGGGTAGCGGAAAGGAATCGCACTATGTGGATGTATCTATAGCAAACAAAAATGAGTTTAGGGAAGCCTGGGGGACCCTGTGGGTGGAGTTTCTTGAATCTCCCCGCTTTTATCTTTTATGAGATAATCCCTCCCCCTTGTAAGTCATCTCTGGCTGACCCTTAGGCACTTTTACACTGATCCGCTGCAAAAACACACATGCGTTTTTTCTGCGATTTTAGCACGTTTGCAGTGCATTTTTAAATAAAAAAACTGCAGCAAGAACGCATCACAGGCGCGTTTTTACCACATTTTTCTGCCATGGTTTTACCACGTCTTCCATTGCTGGGTTCACACTGCTGCAGTGCGAGACACCGCATGTAATTTGCACAGGAACCGCAGACATTCCTGTGCAAATTACATGCGGTGTCTCTAGAGTGCGATTTGAGCCATGGGTTTGTATGGCTCAAATCGCACCGCATTCGCACCAAACTGGTGCAGGGCCCCCCTTTTTTTTTGTCCGCACCAGAATCGGATTGCATGGGGGTGCTCACCCCCATGCGATCCGATTCTGCAAATCGCTCTGCGTTTTGCAAACCGATTGCGGGGTGTCGTTCACGTAATATACACTCCGCAATCAGTGCGCACAGATGGGTTGCGATTTAGATGCGGTGCGGAATCTGCAGCGAATTCGCACCTCATCTAGTGTGAACCCAGGTTTAATGGGAAGGTGCATTTTTGGTGTATTTTTTTATTTTTAGTTTCTCAAACATGCCGCAAGCAGGATTTATTTTCACCCCAACGGAAGCGCACTGCCCCAGTGTGAACACATGTATTGATTTTAAATGGAAACCTTTAGTTTTTCTTTTTTTTCTCATTCTCTCTTTTTTCTCTCCCTCTTCTTTTTATTCCTCGTCATTTTGTTTTATCCTGAATTGTTGAAAAAGATAACATGTAATAACAATAATGTGATAGTGAATTTTCTCTTTATTGTACACATGTGTAATTTCATTTTGGGTAATTTGGGGTAATTTTGTGCTGGGCCCTTTCACACTGAGGAGTTTTTCAAGCACTTTTGCATTTAAAAAAAAAAAGCGCCTTAGAAGCGAAAAAATGCTTCCCTTTAAAATCAATAAATGTGCTCACACTGGGGCAGCGCGCTTTCGTTGCGGTGAAGAAAATCTCGCTTGCAGCATGTTTGGGGAGCGGAAAAAAAAACGCACCAAAAACACACCTTCCCATTGAAAGCAATAGAAAATGTGGCAAAAACGGGCCCGCAATTCGTTTTTGGTGCGGTTCTTAAGTCACATGTCCTTTAAAAAACGCACAGTAAAATTGCGGAAAAAATGCTGCAAGGGATCAGTGAAAGTGCATGTTGTAACTCATAGTATGGGTGGCTACAGTGTAGCCCGGTAACTGGTAATAAGTGTTGTTATATCTATTTTAATGCCTTATCGCTCAATAAAAATGTATTAACCACTTAAGGACCGGAAGATTTTCCCCCTTAATGACCAGACCATATTTTGCGATTCAGCACTGCGTCGCTTTAACTGACAATTGCGCGGTCGTGCGACGTTGTACCCAAACAAAATTGACGTCCTTTTTTCCCCACAAATAGAGTTTTATTTTGGTGGTATTTTTTTGTGCTATAAATAAAAAAAAGAGCAACAATTTTGAAAAAAAAAGCAATATTTTTTACTTTTTGCCATTAATAAATATCCCCAAAAAATATATAAAAAAACAAATTTCTTCCGCAGTTTAGGCCGATATGTATTCTTCTACATATGTTTGGTAAAAAAAAAATCGCAATAATTGTATATGGATTGGTTTGCGCAAACATTTACAAAATAGGGGACAGATTTATGGCATTTTTATTATTATTATTTTTTTTTTTACTAGTCATATGACGTCCACCCAGAACGAGAGCCGCACCGCCCCGCTGTCATTTGATGGGGGGCGGGCGGCATGTGGTTAAGTGTGCAGAAGTGGTCCATCCCTCCCAGCATTTTAATGTGCCCAGGGGACAGGTGCAGCATTCAAGAATGAAGGTCCAGAATGCAGAATATCTGCATTCTGGACCTTCTTCTCTGAATACACAGGGCCCTAAACAGCTAATAAAATGTGGTAAAATACTGCATGCGGTAACAATTGTGCACGTGTTCATTAAGAATTTTGCATGAAATACCGAATGCGGTATTTGTTCCATTTAGTGGTAATTATTGCGTTGCTAGGGAGGGTCGGGAAGCTGACTAAAACATTCTGGGTCACTGACCTAAAACGAGCCCATGTGGACCCCAAATCTGCAGGTAAGTGACATTGGTGGATAGTTGGAGACCCTGGCGAAGGGTTCTGTCATGATGTTCAGTTCTTGTAGAATGTAGATATGTGCAGTTCATTGAATAGAAATTCGGACAAATTTTACGTTATTCGGATATTCGGATGTATCCAAATTTCAGAATGAAAATAGTAATGAATTTAAACAAATCCGAAATAACGAAACAAAATTTCGGACAAAATTCAAATTTGAATAGTTTACTAATCAAACTCGAATAGTTTTCTAATTCAAATTGTTTTTTAATCAAATTCGAATTTCCGAAGAGAATAACATAGAATAGAAAATAAAGGAATATAATAGAAAATAATAGAAAAGAATAGAAAATAAAAGAATAGAAAATAAAAGAATAGAATAGAAAATAATAGAAAAGAATAGAAAATAAAAGAATAGAAAATAAAAGAATAGAATAGAGTAAAACAGAACAAAATAGAATAGAAAATAAAAGAACAGAATAAAATAGAAAGGAAAATAAAGGGATAGAATAGAATTGAAATGAATAGAATTAAAAGTAGAATAAAATAGAATATGACCATCTTTTGAAATTCGAATTTCAAATAGAATACATTTGAATAGAATAAAAAAAAAGAATAGAATGGAAAAGAATAGAACAGAAGAAAATAGAAAGAATATAACCTTCTTCCTAAATTCGAATTTCAAATAGAATAAATTTGAATAGAATAGAAAAAATAATAGAATGGAAAAGAATAGAATAGAACAAAATAGCATATAACCTTCTTCCGAAATTCGAATTTCAAATAGAATAAATCCAAATTTGAATAAAAAAGAATTGGAAAATTGATGACTCGCGCTTGAAACAAAACTACCACGTGTATAACTGGGAGGTGTTCCCAACCTTATTAAACATGTGAAGAAATATATAAACATATAATAATATGTGACAAAACCAAGTGCAAGGTTGAGAAAGTGATCCAACCTCCCTTTAAGTAAATATGAAGATCTCCAATGATAAATCAAAACATTGGTGCAAAAACATGAGCGTGAATTTGAATTTGAATAAAATAGAAGAGAATAGAATATAATAGAAAAGAAAAGAATAGAACAGAAAATAAAAGAATAGAATAGAAAAAAACAATAGAATAGAATGGAAAAGAAAGAATATAACCATCTTCTAAAATTCTAATTTCGAATAGAATGGATTTGATTTTGAATGCAATTTGAATGGTATTCGAATTTGAATTGATTCAAATTTTCTGAATTCGGAAAATTCAAATTAAAATAAACAAAACAAATTCTGAAAACAAATTTAACTAAAAGGATTTATGTGAATACCATGAAAAGAAACAATTTTTTTCTTTCTGCATGTCTAGTAGAATGATCTACACATTGTGGATAACCCGGATCCTTCTCTTATGTCCTCAGCCGTGTGCCGCAAGCCTTGCCAGAACGGAGGGACGTGTATTAAGCCCAACATGTGTCGATGTCCCGCTGCCTGGGGGGGGCGGTACTGCCACGTCGGTGAGTAGACTTCCCTTCTCTGGAATACAATCAGACTTCAGGGCCGCTGTCTGTATGTCGTTATCCGCTGTGTCCAATGTCACCTTTCCATGTCTCAGATATCGATGAGTGCCGGCGCCCGTCCCAATACTGCCCTCAGATATGTGTCAATACCCGGGGTGGGTACCGCTGTGAGTGCCACGCGGGATATGTGCTCCAGGAGGATGGGAAGTCTTGTATCAGAGATAAAACTCCGCCGTCTGTACCGGCACAGCAAGCTGAAGGTAAGCAAAGACTCTTCTTTATTAAAGTGGTTGTAGACCCCTCCATATACCCAGTGAAGTGACTGGTCTCAGGTGATACACAGAGATAAAACGAATCTCCCTACATAAGTTGTACCTGTTTATCTGCAGCAGGGCCGGTACAAGGGGTGGGCAGGAGGGGCGGCTGCCCTGAGTATTGTGGTATCATGCATGTGAGGTGGGAGGGGGGTTGGGATAGTGTTGCTACTGGGATAGTGATGCTCTGCTTCAGTATGTCACAGTACATGTTGGCATTCATGCTTTCCTCAATGAAGTGTAGCTCCCAAGTGCCGGCAGCACTCATGCAGCCCCAGACCATGACATTCCCACCACCATGCTTGTCTGTAGGCAAGACACACTTGTCTTTGTACTCCTCACCTGGTTGCCCCCACACACGCTTGTCACCATCTGAACCAAATAAGTTTATCTTGGTCTCATCAGACCACAGGACATGGTTCCAGTAATCCATGTCCTTAGTCTGCTTGTATTCAGCAAACTGTTTGCAGGCTTTCTTGTGCACCATCTTTAGAAGAGGCTTCCTTCTGGGACGACAGCCATGCAGACCAATTTGATGCAGTGTGCGGCGTATGGTCTAAGCACTGACAGGCTGACCCCCCCCCCCCCCCCCCTCAACCTCTGCAGCAATGCTGGCAGCACTCATACATCTATTTCCCAAAGACAACCTCTGGATATGACGCTGAGCACGTGCACTCAACTTCTTTGGTTGACCATGGCGAGGCCTGTTCTGAGTGGAACCGGTCCTGTTAAACCGCTGTATGGTCTTGGCCACCGTGCTGCAGCTCAGTTTCAGGATCCTGGCAATCTTATAGCCTAGGCCAGTGATGGCGAACCTCGGCACCCCAGATGTTTTGGAACTACATTTCCCATGATGCTCAACTACACCGGGGAGGGAAAATGGCTAATTGGGCCCAATTTGGACATTTTCACTTAGGGGTGTACTCTCTTTTCTTGCCAGCGGTTTAGACATTATTGGCTGTGTGTTGAGTTATTTTGAGGGGACAGCAAATTTACACTGTTATACAAGCTGTACACTCACTACTTTACATTGTAGCAAAGTGTCATTTCTTCAGTGTTGTCACATGAAAAGATAGAATAAAATATTTACAAAAATGTGGGGGGTGTACTCACTTTTGTCAGATACTGTATATACACATGATTCTGCACAGAACAGCTGCCCTGTAGCAGTATATCTACTATAGAACGGACTTTAACCACTTCCCGCCCAAAGATGTCATATGACATTCTGGACTTTCAGTGGGAATATCTGAATGATGTCTGCCGCTACAGGCATCATTCAGATATCCTTGTTTTCCGCCGGCAATTCTGTGCACCATAAGAACGATCATAGCGGCAGTTCTAACTCTTGATCGTCCTCCCGCCGCCATCTGGTGCTTCTCCCGTGCCATCGGGTACCCGGAGAAAGAATCGACCGCCGCCGGGTGACGACCATAGAGATTTCCGGTTATCTCCATGACTGTTGGAGGCCCGGGCGCGACGTTATAACGTCACGTACGGGCCGCGGATGTAAACAAAGCCGTGATCGCGGCTGGTACGCATGAGATTGTGGATTTTTTCTTCCGATCTCATGCTTTCCAGCCTGGAGGAGAGATGTAGGGTCTTATTGACCCCGCATCTGTCCACAAAGAGGACCTGTCACGAACGATTCCTATTACAAGGGATGTTAACATTCCTTGTAATAGGAATTAAAGTGATCAAAAAAAGTAAAAGAAAGTGTAAAAATAAAAAAAAAGTAAAGAAAAAAAAAAAATGTAAAACGCCCCTGTCCCCAGTAGCTTGCGCTCAGAAGCCCGCCCATATATGTAAACACTGTCCAAACCCCACATGTGAGGTATCGCCGCGTGCGTTAGAGAACAAGCAACAATTCTAGCACTAGACCTCCTCTGTAACTCTAAAAATGTAACCTGTAAAAAAAATTTGAGTGGAGATTTTTAAGTACCGAAGTTTGGTGTCATTCCACGAGTGTGCGCAATTTTAAAGTGTGACATGTTGGATATCTATTTACTCGGCGTAACATCATCTTTCACATTATACAAAAAAATTGAGCTAACTTTACTGTTTTCTTATTATTTAAATCATTAAACTGTTTTTTTTCCCCAAAAAAAAACAGTTTGAAAAATTGTTGCGCAAATACCGTGCGAGATAAAAAGTTGCAATGACCGCCATTTTATACCCTAGGGTGTCTGCTAAAAAAAAAAAAAAATATATATATATATATATATATATATATATATATATATATATATATATAATGTTTGGGGGTTCTGAGTAATTTTCTAGCAAAAAAAATAAAATAATGATTTTTACATGTAGGAGAGAAGTGCCAGAATAGACCCGGTATGGAAGTGGTTAAATGCATAGAGAATCACAGAGGCCCAGTGATGATGTCACTGAACCTAAAATAAGCATTGTAATGAAAACGGAAAAGTTTTATTTCAAAATGTGATTGCATGCTGATGGGGGGGGGGGGAACAGGAAAGGCAAAATATAAGCAAATTCAACTTCATCTTTAAAAACCTGGAGTGAGGGGACGGGGTTCAGCTGTAAATAGAAATCATTTTTCTTCACATCCTGTCTGGGGGGGAAACATTCCCAGTGTACGGTGTGCTGGGGGGGGGGGGGGGCTGGCCCGGGTCCAAGGACTGACTCAGCAAGGAAACCGCCATAAAATGACTCCATCATTACAGATCTCTGCTCCCAGCTAATTAAAAGTCAGGAAATGACTTCAAGAGAAGGAGCTGCTGAAATCACCAAATATAACCGATAAGCACTGCGCCCTTCTATACACACGTACCTGGCAAGGGCACCAAACAATGTCCTTCTTCTCAGAAATAACCCCCCCCCCCACCACCCACTACCTAACCACTTCAATACCGGGCATTTTCACCCCCTTCCTGCCCAGGCCAATTTTCAGTTTTCAGCGCTGTAACATTTTAAATGACAATTGCGCGGTCATACAACACTGTACACAAATGAAATTTTTGTCATTTTTTTCCCCACTAATAGAGCTTTCTTCTGGTGGTATTTGATCACCTCTGCGGTTTTTATTTCTTGCGCTATAAACAAAAGAAGAGCGACAAGTTTGAAAAAAAAAATTTTTTTTACTTTTGCTATAATAAATATCCCAATTTAAAAAAAATATATATCTGTCTTCCTCAGTTTAGGTCAATATGTATTCTTCTACATATTTTTAGTAAAAAAACAAAAATCGCAATAAGCGTTTATTGATTGGTTTGCGCAAAAGTTATAGCGTCTACAAAATAGGGGATAGATTTATGGAATTTTTAAATTTATTTATTTATTTACTAGTAATGGCAGCAATCAGCGATTTTTAGCAGGACTGCGACATTGCGGCGGACAAATCTGACCCTGACACTTTTTGGGGACCAGTGACCCCACAATAGGGATAAAACTTTTTCGCAGAAGAGAGTTTAATATGACTCGTGGCCACTCATTACAATTAGAAGAAAAGAGGTTTAACCTTAAACTACGTAGAGGGTTCTTTACTGTAAGAGCGGCAAGGATGTGGAATCCCCTTCCACAGGCGGTGGTCTCAGCGGGGAGCATTGATAGCTTCAAGAAACTATTAGATAATCACCTGAATGACCGCAACATACAGGGATATACAATGTAATACTGACACATAATCACACACATAGGTTGGACTTGATGGACTTGTGTCTTTTTTCAACCTCACCTACTATGTAACTATGTAACTATGTGACACTAATACAGTGATCAGTGCTAAAAAAAAAGGAACTTGGCTGGCCTGCACAACACTTATTATTATTTTGTACTAGTAATGGCGGCGATCTGCGATTTTTATCATGACTGCGACATTGCGGCGGACAGATCGGACACTTTTGACACTATTTTTGGGACCATTCACATATATACAGTGATCAGAGCTATAAAAATGCACTGATTACTGTATAAATGTCACTGGCAGGGAAGGGGTTAAACACTAGGGGGCGATCAAGGGGTTAAATGTGTTCCCTAGGGAGTGATTCTAACTGTAGGGGGAGGGGACTCACCAGGGGAGGAGACCGATCGGTGTTCCTCTGTACTGGGAACAAACCATCGGTCTACTCTCACCTGACAGGACACGGATCTGTGTGTTTACACACACAGATCCAGGGTCCTGCTCTGTTATCAGGCAATCACGGGTGCCCAGCGGACATCGCGGCCATCTGGCACGCGCATCGGCTCCAGAGTTACGTGGCGTGTGTGCGCGCCCCCTAGACGGCCGGGAAGCCGAGGACGTCATATGACCTCTGCCCAGGATGGGAGATCCCTCCTGCGGACGTCATTTGATGATGGCTGGGATGGGAAGTGGTAATGGACATTTTTCATGACATTTTTTCTTACTTTGTTTGGAATGAGCAGTGCATGTTCATAGCTCCCAACTGCCCCTGATTTTGAGAGACTGGCCCTGATTTGGAGCAACATCCCTCTGTCTTCCTCATTTGTCCCTCATTTTGGTCTGATCTATATAGATGTATATAAAATGCACTTTTTATCTATCAATAAGTGTTTCCCAGCGCTAAACCTTTCATCTGATTTCTAAATTGCTGCATTTGTAAATTCCAAAAGCCAATATAAAGGAATAGTAGTGGTAAAAACAGCACTTGTGGGTATAACCAATCTTTTTTGTACAATTCTCCTTTAAGGGGGCATGGCAGGGGGTGTGTCCTATGCCTGCATACTTTTCCTGATAGGTGTCCCTTCATTCCCATTTTAAAAAAGTTGGGAGGTATGTATGTTAGTTGCAGTCATGTACACAGCTCTATGCACACTACAAATCCCATAGTTCATAGTCCATCTCAGGAGCCAGCAAGAGAGGGTGGCTACATTCCGACATACAGTGAAAAATGAAGGTAGCCACCCTCTAACAGGAAGTCACATCACAGCAGTTAAACAAAGGAATTTGGAGATTTGGATGAGGCTGAGAACAACAGAAGGGAATTTTCTTAGTTAAAGCATTATTAAGCCCAAAACCCAAAATGTACTATATTGCAGATTATCGATCATTAGATGTGGTGGCTGCATTGGTTTTCCTTTCTTTCACTTTTTCACCTGGTGATCTGGCCAGTAACACACTACAATGCCTTGAAAAAGTATCTATACCCCTTGAAATTTTGCACATTTTGTCATGTTACAACCAAAAACGTAAATGTATTTTATTTGGATTTTATGTGATAGACCAACACAAAGTGGCACATGATTGTAAAGTGGAAGGAAAATAATAAATGGTTTTCAACATGTTACAAATATATATGTGAAAAGTGCGGCGTGTATTTGTATTCAGCCCCCTTTACTCTGATACTCCTAACTAAAATCTAGTGGAACCAATTTCCTTCATAAGTCACCTAATTAATAAATAGAGTCCACCTGTGTGTAATTTAATCTCAGTATAAATACAGCTGTTTTGTGAAGCCCTCAGAGGTTTGTTAGAGAAACAGCATCATGAAGGCCAAGGAACACACCAGACAGGTCAGGGATAAAGTTGTGGAGAAGTTTAAATCAGGGTTAGGTTATAAATAAAGATTCCAAGCTTTGAACATCTCACAGAGCTCTGTTCAATCCATCATCGGAAAATGGAAAGTGTATGGCACAACTGCAAACCTACCAAGACATGGCCGTCCACCTAAACTGACAGGCCGGGCAAGGAGAGCATTAATCAGAGAAGCAGCCAAGAGACTCTGCAGCTCCCTCTGGAGGAGCTGCAGAGATCCACAGCTCAGATGGGAGAATCTGTCCACAGGACAACTATTAGTCGTGCACTCCACAAATCTGTCCTTTATGGAAGAGTGGCAAAGAAGAAAGCCATTGTTGAAAGAAAGCCATAAGAAGTCCCATTTGCAGTTTGTGAGAAGCCATGTGGGGGACACAGCAAACATGTGGAAGAAGGTGCTCTGGTCAGATGAGACCAAAGTTGACCTTTTTGGCCTAAAGGTAAAACGCTATGTGTGGTAGAAAACTAACACTGCACATCACCCTGAATACACCATCCCCACTGTGAAACATGGTGGTGGCAGCATTATGTTGTGGGGATGCTTTTCTTCAGTAGGGACAGGGAAGCTGGTCAGAGTTGATGGGAAGATGAATGGAGCCAAATACAGGGCAACGGGCTAAACTCCATTGACATTTCCGACGGAAAGACTTAGAACATGTTCTATATCTGAGTCCGACGGAAATGCCGACAGAAAAAGTCAGATGGGGCATACACACGGTCGGAATGTCCGACCGAAAGTTCCCAACTGACTTTTTCTGTCGGGAAGTCCAGCCGTGTGCACGGCAAAAGAGTCTACAAAAAACTTGAGACTTGAGACTGGGGTGGAGGTTCACCTTCCAGCAGGACAACGACCCTAAACATACAGCCAGAGCTACAATGAAATGGTTTAGATCAAAGCATATTCATGTGTTATGCCCTGTACACATGATAGGATTTTCCGACAAGATCCTAGGATTTTTTCCGACGGATGTTGGCTCAAACTTGTCTTGCATACACACGGTCACACAAAGTTGGTCGGAAATTCCGAACTTTAACCACTTCAGCCCCGGAAGGATTTACCCCCTTCCTGACCAGAGCACTTTTTACAATTTGGCACTGCGTCGCTTTAACTGCTAATTGCGCGGTCATGCAATGCTGTACCCAAACGAAATTTGCGTCCTTTTCTTCCCACAAATAGAGCTTTCTTTTGATGGTATTTGATCACCTCTGCCGTTTTTATTTTTTGCGCTATACACGGAAAAAGACCGAAAATTTTGAAAAAAAATGATATTTTCTACTTTTTGTTCTAAAAAAAATCCAATAAACTCAATTTTAGTCATACATTTAGGCCAAAATGTATTCGGCCACATGTCTTTGGTAAAAAAAATGTCAATAAGTGTATATTTATTGGTTTGCGCAAAAGTTATAGCCCCTACAAACTAGGGTACATTTTCTGGAATTTACACAGCCTTTAATTTATGACTGCCTATGTCATTTCTTGCGGTGCTAAAATGGCAGGGCAGTACAAAACCCCCACAAATGACCCCATTTTGGAAAGTAGACACCCCAAGGAAATTGCTGAGAGGCATGTTGATTCCATTGAATATTCATTTTTTTTGTCCCAAGTGATTGAATAATGACAAAAAAAAAATTACAAAAAGTTGTCACTAAATGATATATTGCTCACACAGGCCATGGGCATATGTGGAATTGCACCCCAAAATACATTTAGCTGCTTCTCCTGAGTACGGGGATACCACATGTGTGGGACTTTTTGGGAGCCTAGCCGCGTACGGGGCCCCAAAAACCAATCACTGCCTTCGGGATTTCTAAGGGCGTACATTTTTTATTTTACTCCTCACTACCTATCACAGTTTTGAAGGCCATAAAATGCCCAGATGGCATAAACCACCCCCAAATTACCCCATTTTGGAAAGTAGACACCCCAAGCTATTTGCTGAGAGGCATGGGGAGTATTTTGCAGCTCTCATTTGTTTTTGAAAATAAAGAAAGACGAGAAAAAAAATTTTTTTTTTCTTTTTTCAATTTTCAAAACTTTGTGACAAAAAGTGAGGTCTGCAAAATACTCACTATACCTCTCAGCAAATAGCTTGGGGTGTCTACTTTCCAAAATGGGGTCGTTTGGGGGGGGGGGGTTGCCACCTGGGCATTCCATGGCCTCCGAAACTGTGATAGGCAGTGAAGAGTGAAATCAAAAATTTATGGCCTTAGAAAGCCTGAAGGCGGTGCTTGGTTTTCGGGGTCCCGTACACGGCTAGGCTCCCAAAAAGTCTCACACATGTGGTATCCCCGTACTCAGGAGAAGCAACAGAATGTATTTTGGGGTGTAATTTCACATATTCCCATGGCATGTTTGAGCAATATAACATTTAGTGACAACTTTGTGCAAAAAAAAATAAAAAAAATAAAACATTGTCTCTTTCCCGCAACTTGTGTCACAATATAAAATATTCCATGGACTCGACATGCCTCTCAGCAAATAGCTTGGGGTGTCTACTTTCCAAAATGGGGTCATTTGGGGGGGTTTTGAACTGTCCTGGCATTTTATGCACAACATTTAGAAGCTTATGTCACACATCACCCACTCTTCTAACCACTTGAAGACAAAGCCCTTTCTGACACTTTTTGATTACATAATAAAAATTTTTTTTTTTGCAAGAAAATTACTTTGAACCCCCAAACATTATATATTTTTTTTAAAGCAAATGCCCTACAGATTAAAATGGTGGGTGTTTCATTTTTTTTTTTCACACAGTATTTGCGCAGCGATTTTTCAAACGCATTTTTTGGGGAAAAAACACACTTTTTTACATTTTAATGCACTAAAACACACTATATTGCCCAAATGTTTGATGAAATAAAAAAGATGATCTTAGGCCGAGTACATGGATACCAAACATGACATGCTTTAAAATTGCGCACAAACGTGCAGTGGCGACAAACTAAATACATTTTTAAAAGCGTTTAAAAGCCTTTACAGGTTACCACTTTAGATTTACAGAGGAGGTCTACTGCTAAAATTACTGCCCTCGATCTGACGTTCGCGGTGATACCTCACATGCATGGTGCAATTGCTGTTTACATTTGACGCCAGACCGACACTTGCGTTCGCCTTAGCGCGAGAGCAGGGGGGGACAGGGGTGCTTTTTTTTTTTTTTTCTTTATTATTATTATTTTTTTTTATCTTATTTTTAAACTGTTCCTTTCATTTTTTTTTTTTTAAATCATTTTTATTGTTATCTCAGGGAATGTAAATATCCCCTATCATAGCAATAGGTAGTGACAGGTACTCTTTTTTGAAAAAATTGGGGTCTATTAGACCCTATATTTTTCCTCTGCCCTCAAAGCATCTGACCACACCAAGATCGGTGTGATAAAATGCTTTCCCAATTTCCCAATGGCGCTGTTTACATCTGGCAAAATCGAAGTCATAAAATGCTCGTAGCTTCCGGTTTCTTAGGCCATAGAGATGTTTGGAGCCACTCTGGTCTCTGATCAGCTCTATGGTCAGCTGGCTGAATCACCGGCTGCATTTTCAGGTTCCCTGTTGAGACAGGAGAGCCAGAGAAAAACACGGAATTCGTTGGGGGGGGGGGGGCATTCCCTCCCACGGCTTGTAAAAGCAGTCTAGAGGCTAATTAGCCGCTAGGATTGCTTTTACATGAAAGCCGACCGCTGGCTGAAAAGAATGATACCAAGATGATACCTAAACCTGCAGGCATCATTCTGGTATAACCACTCAAAGTCGTGAATGGCGTACCTGAAGACAAAAAAATGCTTAACAATAAAGCACAGTAAACGGTAAAGTATAAAAAATTGCATACCTGAAAAACAAACATGATAAAACATAATAACAATAAAACATTGCAGAATAGAATACAGTAAAAAAGAGCAGAACAATAGAGAGAATAGAGAGAGAGAACAATAAAACGACAACTATTTTTTTTTATTTTATATTTTTGTATGTGTTTTTTTTTTACACTTTTTTTTGTAACTGTAACTTTTATAACTGTAACCGGTTCCAGGTTCGGGTCTCTCAAAATGCGATGGCATCTTGGGAGACCCTGTGAAAGTGTGTCCTAGTCTGTGCAATGCTGTACCCTACGCTAATACTCAACTAGTGAATGGTAGCGTTCAAAACATTCACCAATGCAAAGACCAGGATTGTCAGGACAGGAGGGACAATAATAGCGGGTGTCACGTCTATATCCGCACTTGCTGCAGACACGACATCTTTTTTGGGGGGGTTCGTTGGGTAGGGGTACTCGGGAGGACATAAAGAAAATTCCTCTCATGCAGCCGACTGCATTTGGTTGGGGATGTGAATGGGGGAAGTACGGGCGCTGCAGAAGCGGTGGGTTCCCAATTAGGATTGGCGAATGCAGCAGGAAGGGCATTATGGGCACGACGGGCCTGTGTTTGTCTTTTTGGTGGCAGCGGGACACTACTTGTGCTTGCCACCTCACCAGCTTGAACTGCACTTATGGGACTCGCCACGTCACCAAGTGTTACTGCAGTGCTGGTTTGACTATGACCGGGGTGTACTAGGCCGCTGGCGCTTGCCAGTTCACCAAAACGCTACCAAAAAAACTGTTAGCGATCGCAGGGATCAGGCCTGACTCTGCGAACGCTGCAGTTATGCGTTTAGTGTTTTGTAAGTGACAGTGATCGATCGATACTGCACTTAGGTGGGCTGGGCCGGGCGGAGGGGCAAAACGCAGGTGCTAGCAGGTATCTGGGCTGATCCCGCTAACACTGCGTTTTTGGGAACCCTAAACTGCTGGGGACGCTAGTATAGATCTGATCGGATGATATTGATCCGTACAGATACTATACCACTAAGGGAGGCGTATGCTGCGTGCGTGGGTGGTAGCGGTACTGGCGCTAATCTGACGCTGCCTGGGGCGACGCATATCACCGCCGGGCGATCAGGGGGCTAAACCTTTATTCGGTAATAAACGCCGGGTGCCCTGACACTATAAAAAATAAACGAACTAACCAGCGTCACCCGTAACACTTATACGGTGATCAGTGGTGAAAGGGTTAACTAGGGGGCAATCAAGGGGTTAAAACATTTATTAGATAGTATATGGGGGTCCCTGTCGCTATAAAACGCTGACGGCGAACCTAAATATTTACCTCCCTAACTAGCATCACCAGCGACACTAATACAGCGATCAGAAAAATGATCGCTTAGTGACACTGGTGACAGGGGGTGATCAAGGGGTTAAAACTTTATTAGGGGGGGTTAGGGGGGTACCCTAGACCTACAAGGGGCTAATACTAACTGACCTAACACACTAACTGTCACAAACTGACACTAATGCAGTAATCAGAAAAAAAAAAAACCTGCTTGGTGTCAGTTTGTGACAGGGGGGGTGATTGGGGGGGATCGGGGGGCAATCGGGGGGGGGGGGGGATCGGGGTGTTTTGTGTGCCTGGCATGTTCTACTGTGTGTGTGTGTGTTGTGCACTCACATTACAGTCTTCTCTCCTCGGCCCGGAACGGAAAATACCGAGCCGAGGAGAGATGACATCATTTCCTCTGCCTCTGTGTACAATACAGAGGCAGGGAAATGATCCCATTGGCTGGGAGCGATCGCGAGGGGGGGCCACGAATGGATGGCCTCCCCCTCACCACCGATCGCCGGGGAAGATTTGCCGACCGCCGCAGGCACCGGGGGGGGGGGGGGTCCGATCGGACCCCCCACCCGCGGGCAGGCAGGGACGTACAGGTAAGCCCTTTTGCCTGCCCGTGCCGCTCTGCCGACGTACATCGGCGTGCGGCGGTCGGCAACTGGTTAAGAACGCGGTGACCTACAACACGTACGATGAGCCGAGAAAAATGTAATTCAATAGCCAGTGCTGCTCTTCTGCTGGATTCCGAGCATGCGTAGCACTTTGTGCGTCGGATTTGTGTACACACAATCAGAATTTCCGACAATGGATTTTGTTGTCGGAAAATTTTATAGCCTGCTCTCAAACTTTGTGTGTCGGAAATTCCTATGGAAAATGTGTGATGGCGCCCACACACGGTCGGAATTTCCGACAACTAGGTCCTATCACACATTTTCCATCGGAAAATCCGACCGTGTGTACGGGGCATTAGAATGGCCCAGTCAAAGTCCAGACCTAAATCCAATTGAGAATCTGTGGCAAGACTTGATAATTGCTGTTCACAGACGCTCTCCATCCAATCTGACAGAACTTGAGCTATTTTGCAAAGAAGAATGGACAAAAATGTCACTCTCTAGATGTGCAAAGCTGGTAGAGACATCCCCAAAAAGACTTGCAGCTGTAATTGCAGGGAAAGGTGGTTCTAAAGGTGGCTGAATACAAATGCACGCCACACTTTTCACATATTTATTTGTAAATAAATTTAAAACCATTTATAATTTTCCTTCCACTTCACAATTATGTGCAACTTTGTGTTGGTCTATCACATAAAATCCCAATAAAATACATTTACGTTTTTGGTTGTGACATGACAAAATGTGGAAAATTTCAAGGGGGTATGAATACTTTTTCAAGGCACTGTATATTGTAGCTTACCAATCATTAGATGTGGTGGCTGCATTTGTTTTCTTTTTCTTAGTTTTTCCCCTTTGTTTTCACTTGGAGATCTGGCCGGTAACATACTGTACCTCCTGTATTAGAGACACACAACTCTGGAGGAATGAAAACATGAGGCACAGCAAACCAGTCTGGGGGAGAGAGTGGAGTGATAGATGCAGGGGCATAACTACCGTGAGGCAAACAAGCCGTTTGCCTTGGGCGGCATTTATCAGGGGGCGGTGCCACCCCCAGGTAGAAGGGCAGGGGCAGCTCTTTAACCACCTTTCGGTGGGTGTACCGGGATGATATGCAGGTGTTGGTATCACCCCAGTATATTTTTTTGAGTGGCGGCGGACTACTCTCTTGTAATAGCAACCGGCGCGACTTACTAGCTCCCCCTCCCGCGGCTCTCCCGTCCCATTGGGACACCCGAGCAACCAGCGGGCTGGCCGCAAAGCCAGCTAAACACGGGATCGGCTTTAATTTCCTGTTGGTAACAGTAAACCACAAGCATCAGCACCAGTTTTTAAAAAATATATCAGTGCCACCTCATCAGTGCCCATCAGTGAAGGAGAAAACTTACTTATTTACAACATTTTATAACAGAAACAAAGAAAAACTTTTTTTTTTTTCAAAATTTTCGGTCTTTTTTTATTTGTTTAGCAAAAAATAAAAACCCCCAGTGGTGATCAAATACCACCAAAAGAAAGCTCTATTTGTGGGAACAAAATGGTAAAAGTTTTGTTTGGGTACCGTGTTGGATGACCGCGCAATTGTCATTTAAAATGTGACAGCTAAAAATTGGCCTGGGCAGGAGGGGGGGAGTGCCCGGTATTGAAGTGGTTAAATACACTAAAAAAATTGAAGCCAAACTCAAGCTCACACTTTATAATCAAACTGTTTTTTTTTTTTTCTTTTGGGATAAAGGTTTTACATGAAAAAATAAAAGCTGATCATTGTAAGCACCCATTGGCAGTGTTAGGTGGTTTGTCTCATCCATGTAAACTGATAAATTCAGCTGGAGAGATTTTGCTTTTAAAAAAACAACAGACTTGCTGGCTGGATGACCAGATAAAAATAGAAGAAAAAAAGAAAGACTAATAAAAAAACAAACAAAAAAAAAAAACAAATGCAGCCATCAGATCTAAAATTTGGTAAGCTGCAATGTAATAAGTGTTTGCTTTTGGGTTTGTAACTGCTTTAAGAATACAAACTGGAAAATATATTTTTTTTAAATCGGAGTTTAGTGTCACTTTAAATGGTGGTGGAATACATGGTAATGGTAAATGGTTAAATGGTAATGGATTTGCTTTTTCAGAGAGGTGAGATGTTTAAAAAATAATGACTCTCATTTGAATTAAGGCTCCATTCACACTTGTGTGACTTTGGACATCAAAGTTGCATGACAAGTCGCAGCCCATTCTTTTCAATGACACCTATTCAATTGGGTGCGACTTAAAGTGGAGTTCCACCCATAAATGGAACTTCCACTGATCCGTTCCCCCCCCCCCCCCCCCGTCACGTTTGGCACCTTTCAGGGGGGAGCAGATACCTGTCTAATACAGGTATTTGATCTTACCTTTGATAACTAAATGGGCACAATGAGGCTGCAGATGGGCACAATGAGGCTGCACCCTCACTCGAGTATAAGCCGAGGGGGGGTTTTCAGCCCAAAAAATGTGCTGAAAAACTCGGCTTATAATCGAGTATATGTATATATATACAGTGCCTTGCGAAAGTATTCGGCCCCCTTGAACTTTTCAACCTTTTGCCACATTTCAGGCTTCAAACATAAAGATATAAAATGTTTATTTTTTGTGAAGAATCACCAACAAGTGGGACACAATTGTGAAGTGGAACGAAATCTTTTGGATTGTTGAAACTTTTTTAACTAATAAAAAAATGAAAAGTGGGGCGTGCAAAATTATTCGGCCCCCTTGCGTTAATACTTTGTAGAGCCACCTTTTGCTGCGATTACAGCTGCAAGTCGCTTGGGGTATGTCTCTATCAGTTTTGCACATCGAGAAACTGAAATTCTTGCCCATTCTTCCTTGCAAAACAGCTCGAGCTCAGTGAGGTTGGATGGAGAGCGTTTGTGAACAGCAGTTTTCAGCTCTTTCCACAGATTCTCGATTGGATTCAGGTCTGGACTTTGACTTGGCCATTCTAACACCTGGATACGTTTATTTGTGAACCATTCCTTTGTAGATTTTGCTGTATGTTTGGGATCATTGTCTTGTTGGAAGATAAATCTCCGTCCCAGTTTCAGGTCTTTTGCAGACTCCAACAGGTTTTCATCCAGAATGGTCCTGTATTTGGCTGCATCCATCTTCCCCTCAATTTTAACCATCTTCCCTGTCCCTGCTGAAGAAAAGCAGGCCCAAACCATGATGCTGCCACCACCATGTTTGACAGTGGGGATGGTGTGTTGAGTGTGATGAGCCGTGTTGCTTTTACGCCAAACATATCGTTTTGCATTGTGGCCAAAAAGTTCGATTTTGTTTTCATGGGACCAGAGCACCTTCTTCCACATGTTTGGTGTCTCCCAGGTGGCTTGTGGCAAACTTTAGACGAGACTTTTTATGGATATCTTTGAGAAATGGCTTTCTTCTTGCCACTCTTCCATAAAGGCCAGATTTGTGCAGTGTACGACTGATTGTTGTCCTATGGACAGACTCTCCCACCTCAGCTGTAGTTCTCTGCAGTTCATCCAGAGTGATCATGGGCCTCTTGGCTGCATCTCTGATCAGTCTTCTCCTTGTCTGAGCTGAAAGTTTAGAGGGACAGCCAGGGCTTGGTACATTTGCAGTGGTCTGATACTCCTTCCATTTCAAAATGATCGCTTGCACAGTGCTCCTTGGGATGTTTAAAGCTTGGGAAATCTTTTTGTATCCAAATCCGGCTTTAAACTTCTCCACAACAGTATTACGGACCTGCCTGGTGTGTTCCTTGGTCTTCATGATGCTCTCTGCGCTTTCAACAGAACCCCGAGACTATCACAGAGCAGGTGCATTTATACAGAGACTTGATTACACACAGGTGGATTCTATTTATCACCATCAGTCATTTAGGACAACATTGGATCATTCAGAGATCCTCGCTGAACTTCTGGAGTGAGTTTGCTGCACTGAAAGTAAAGGGGCCGAATAATTTTGCACGCACCACTTTTCAGTTTTTTAATTGCTAAAAAAGTTTAAAATATCCAATAGATTTCGTTCCACTTCACAATTGTGTCCCACTTGTTGGTGATTCTTCACAAAAAATTTAAATTTTATATCTTTATGTTTGAAGCCTGAAATGTGGCAAAAGGTTGAAAAGTTCAAGGGGGCCGAATACTTTTGCAAGGCACTGTATATATATATATATATATATATATATATATATATATATATATATATATATATATATATATTCGGGTAGTTTTATTCTTAGACTAAAATGCCATTTTAGTTTTAGTCGTATTTTAGTCGACTAAAACAGTATTCATTTAGTCGACTAAAATGTTTTAAAGATTAACACTGCTTAGACATCATTCATGCAGCTGTACAGTGTGCAGATCCTGCGTAAGGACATCCCCAGCACCCATTGCTGCCCCCTACAGGAGCCCTTTGAGATGCATTAGAGGAGGCGGCAATAGGTGGCAATGCTCCAGGGGTTGTGTAAAGCACCCGCATGCGCACTGACATTTGCTCTGAACGCCTTTGACACATGCGTCAATGCACAGGTGCTTTACACAACCTGGAGCACTGCCATGTATAGCTACCTCCTCTAATGCATCTCAAAGGATGCTTATAGGGGGCAGTAGCTGGTGCTGATACAGTTGCAATAAAAAGTATGTGAACCCTTTTGGAATGATATGGATTTCTGCACAAATTGGTCATAAAATGTGATCTGATCTTCATCTGAGTCACAACAATAGACAATCACAGTGTGCTTAAACTAATAACACACAAAGAATTAAATGTTACCATGTTTTTATTGAACACACCATGTAAACATTCACAGTGCAGGTGGAAAAAGTATGTGAACCTTTGGATTTAATAACTGGTTGAACCTCCTTTGGCAGGAATAACTTCAACCAAACGTTTCCTGTAGTTGCAGATCAGACGTGCACAATGGTCAGGAGTAATTCTTGACCATTCCTCTTTACAGAATTGTTTCAGTTCAGCAATATTCTTGGGATGTCTGGTGTGAATCGCTTTCTTGAGGTCATTCCACAGCATCTCAATCGGGTTGAGGTCAGGACTCTGACTGGGCCACTCCAGAAGGCGTATTTTCTTCTGTTTAAGCCATTCTGTTGTTGATTTACTTCTATGCTTTGGGTCGTTGTCCTGTTGCAACACCCATCTTCTGTTGAGCTTCAGCTGGTGGACAGATGACCTTAAGTTCTCCTGCAAAATGTCTTGATAAACTTGGGAATTCATTTTTCCTTCGATGATAGCAATCCGTCCAGGCCCTGACGCAGCAAAGCAGCCCCAAACCATGATCCCCCCACCACCATACTTCACAGTTGGGATGAGGTTTTGATGTTGGTGTGCTGTGCCTCTTTTTCTCCACACATAGTGTTGTGTGTTTCTTCCAAACAACTCAAATTTGGTTTCATCTGTCCACAGAATATTTTGCCAGTACTGCTGTGGAACATCCAGGTGCTCTTGTACAAACTGTAAACGTGCAGCAATGTTTTTTTTTTGGACAGCAGTGGCTTCCTCTGTGGTATCCTCCCATGAAATCCATTCTTGTTTAGTGTTTTACGTATCGTAGATTCGCTAACAGGGATGTTAGCATATGCCAGAGACTTTTGTAAGTCTTTAGCTGACACTCTAGGATTCTTCTTCACCTCATTGAGCAGTCTGCGCTGTGCTCTTGCAGTCATCTTTACAGGACGCCCACTCCTAGGGAGAGTAGAGCAGTGCTGAACTTTCTCCATTTATAGACAATTTGTCTTACCTTGGACTGATGAACAGCAAGGCTTTTGGAGATACTTTTATAACCCTTTCCAGCTTTATGCAAGTCAACAATTCTTAATCATAGGTCTTCTGAGAGCTTTTTTGTGCAAGGCATCATTCACATCAGATGATGCTTCTTGTGAAAAGCAAACCCAGAACTGGTGTGTGTTTTTTTATAGGGCAGGGCAGCTGTAACCAACACCTCCAATCTCATCTCATTGATTGGACTCCAGTTGGCTGACACCTCACTCCAATTAGCTCTTGGAGATCTCATTAGTCTAGGGCAGGGGTTTCAAACTGGTGGCCCTCCAGCTGTTGCGAAACTACAAGTCCCATGAGGCATTGCAAGGTTGACAGTTACAAGCATGACTCCCACAGGCAGAGGCATGATGGGACTTGTAGTTTCGCAACAGCTGGAGGGCCGCCAGTTTGAGACCCCTGGTCTAGGGGTTCACATACTTTTTCCACCTGCACTGTGAATGTTTACATGGTGTGTTCAATAAAAAAACATGGTAACATTTAATTCTTTGTGTGTTATTAGTTTAAGCAGACTGTGATTGTCTATTGTTGTGACTTAGATGAAGATCAGATCACATTTTATGACCAATTTGTGCAGAAATCCATATCATTCCAAAAGGGTTCACATACTTTTTATTGCAACTGTAATGTCATTTTGCAGGATCTGCACACTATATGGACGTGAGCATCAAGCCTTCTACTTTATTCTTATACAAATATGATGGTTAAAACACAAATTGAATTGTTAAATATAAAATGTAATTTCTCCTAGATGCATCTCACAGACTGTCCAATGAGGTCCATGACCTGCGCGGCCTTGTGACATCCCTGGAGCAGGTGAGCCGGGCATGTTCAGGTTTTGGAGGGGGGTGAAGTATGGTCCAAAATACAACAAATGCAGATTTATCGCACAATTCTCAGGTCTCCCATGGAGTCTCACACCACATGCAGTCCAGTGCGTTTTTTTTTTTTCCTGCATCAAAAGCATCCAGAGCGTTCCAGTTCCAGAAAAAAAGTAGAACATGCTGCATTATTTCTGCACTGAACTGTACTGGAACATGGTAAAAACGCACAGGAACGCACCAGAATGCACATGTCCTTATTTAAGGTAAAGAGGGGAAAAATGCACCGGAACGCATCAAAAACGCTCATGCAAAAATGCATCCTGACTTAATTTCTATGGTGTGAACCGGCCCAAAAGGTTTTTACTGCTAAATACATAGTTAAAATACAAATAGGGACTTTCTGACCTGCCAGATGATTTGTAAAATTCAGGCATGCAATGCGCGCATTTCCATAATGCACAGCAAAAATGCATTGCAGGGACATTCATTTTAAATGCCAGTAGACATGCAGCACGCCAAAACACTCCATAGTGCATTAAGGTACAAAATTTGTGACATGTCTGATTTTTGGGTTGTTCTGTGCTTTGGCAGCCTATTTATTTCAATGGTCTTAATGCAACGCATGCATGTTAACGTGTGACATTAAAAAAAGAAAAAAAAGTTTAAAAACAAAAAAATTAGCATTTAGGCTAGGTTCATATCTATGCATGTGTGGTTAATGCATTTTTGTTTTGTGTTTTTTAATGCACTTTTTTCATAAGTTTTGCATTTTTGGGGAAGTGTTGATGTTGCTAGGAGAGGGCGTCTGTTGTCATGCAGGAAAACACACCAAAAAAGCATGTAAATGCATTTTTATGCAATTCCATTGAAGTCTATGGAGCCAAAAACACACCATGCTGCATGCAAAAAAGTCCTTGCATGTTTCCAAAAAACACATTGCAGGAAACTATATAGATGTGAAGGGGGCCCATCGAAAATAAGGTTAAATGGATTGTTGTGTATTTATGAAAATCTGCAAATTTACTAAAAAAAAATGCATACCCTGTTCCCCCGAAAATAAGACCTAGCGTGATTGTCGATGATGGCTGCAATATAAGCCCTACCCCCCAAATAAGCCCTACCTTGTTTCCCGGAAAATAAGCCCTACCCTGAAAAGAAGACCTACAAGGACTTTAACTAGGGCTTATTTGGGGGGTAGGGCTTATATTACAGCCATCACCGACAATCACGCTAGGTCTTATTTTCGGGGAAACAGGGTAGATGTGTACCTAGCCTGAGCTAAAGGGAGAAGGGAGAGGGGAAAAAAGTTAATAAGGACTGATTAGGGCTAACTAAGGGTTAGGAAAAAGTTAAATAGGAACATATTTTATTAAAGCCCAACTGCAGGAAACTTTGAAATGGTACCTTGCTGTAGAGCCTTACGCTGAAGGACCATGGAGGAGAAGACACTGCAGGGACCAGTTCAGCAACATTGAGGAGCAGATAAGCATGGCGAATTTGCAATTAAAATTCTTTTTTTTTTATTTTGCAGTAAATTCTGCATATGTTCTTTAAATGCAGCATTAAAAAAACAAACACAAACTGGTCAATTAGTTAAAGAAAAATAAAAAGAGGAGGAAAATAAAAACTAAGAAGAGAAAGGGAGAAAAGAGTAATTTAGGGATAATTACGGTCAACTATTAAGTTATGAGGGGTTCAATAGGAACAATTTTTTTAAAGAAAACTTTTTGCTTCTTTCTTTTTTTCATGTAAGAGGCTTTAACTGATGTCCTATGCAGATCACAGAACACTCATTTGATCTGCACATAAGTGATCCGAGTATAAATATGAAGATACATCATACTTTACAATTAACGTGGTTTGGAAGCTCCATCTTAAGGAAGAGCTCTGGGGCCATCAAAAAAGAAATCAGTTCTGAGCTTGGTAGATTTTTTTTTTTTTTGCGAATCCCGAGTTTAAAAAAAATTAAAAATGTTTTCCTGACGGCTCCATGTCAGCACAGCTGGGTATAGGCTCCGCCCCCCCCCCCCCCCCCCCCAATGCCTCCAGGACTTAACTCATATAAATTTGAGCCCACCTACAGCCTCTGTGTTTTTCTTTTTTTCCTCCTATGCGCAGGACCTAGGTGTGCTCCTCTACCTGGCTGGTCTAAATGGCCGGCCGTTCGTCCATGTGTGGATTAGACTGGACGCAGTCCCTGGTGTCTCGGCTAAATGACCCATAATCCAAGGAGCCCCACTGCTGGTCCCCGGGGCGGCTTTTGTCAGGGCTAACAGCCTTGTCTGGGGTCCGCTGGGTCCATTTAAAGTGGGCAGCGGTGTTGGCAGAGTCTCCCCTCTGCACCCGCGCTGTGCCGGTGTTTACGGTCGGATGACGGAGGATGGGTGAGCTAAATTTAAAAAATGCTTTGTATGCAAATGAATGCTGCATTGCTGGGTATTATGGTGCCTTGCTCCCTGCAGCCTCTATGCATAGCCTGAGCTCCTCCACAGGGAGTACTCTGTATAACAGGTACACAAAGTAACACTTTGTCTGTTCACACATGGCAATAACGTGTTGGTGGCTTCTCATGTTTGCTTTACTGTTGTGCTATTATGCCAACACCCTCAAAAGACCAGCATCTCCAGAGAAGGTAGAGGAGTCATCTGTGGATGACTACTGGAGCCAGCCTTGGCCTGTTGAGTTCCCTTGGTTTGTGTACATTGCAGAATATTATTGTAATTCTGTTAAAAATTCCTACCTTTTTTGTCACTGTTCTGAACAAACTTTTTCATTACGTCCTGATTCCTGGCAGGGCAAGGTTTAGCCCATGAACCACCTGCTGTATCAGGGCTGTAGATGGAGGCTTCAGTCTCCCTCTAGCAGTGGTTATGGCATCAGATGCCTTCAATCACCCTGTGGTAGCTCTCACTGAAAACTGCTTTACTGGTGGCAATAACATCAGCCAGAAGAGTCAGCATTGGTGGCCTTGGGGTTTAAAGAACCCATACTCACGTACTTCCAGACAGGGTGATACTCATGCCAATACACAAATTGTGTGCCTGAACTGACCTTCAGAGTCCATATCACACAAGAGGTTGTCCTCCTACGTTCCTTTTGGAGAGTACTCAAGAAATTAGAATATCTTTTATGTTCTCTTAAAGTGGAGGGCCAACCTGAAAAAAAAATTACACCAAAAATCCTAAAAAAAAATAAAAAAAAAACATTTGAAAAAAAAAAATTTAAACTTACCTAAACCCTTGTTGCTAGGCAGTCTTCCTAATCTGCCTCTTCCTTTTCTGCGGCGTGTTCTGCTCCTCGGTGAGCAGCCCTGTTGTCTTCTGGGAACTGTGTGTGTGTTCCCAGAACACCACGAGGCCATTCACAGAGCGCCGCGCCGCTCGCACGTGCGCAGTAGAAAACTGGCAGTGAAGCCGCAAGGCTCCACTGCCTGTTTGCCTTACCTAGGATGGCGGTGACCCGAGAGCCGAGGGACGGGTCGGCCTCGGGCGGCTAACATCGCAGGCACCCAGGACAGGTAAGTACTTATTTAAAGTCAGCAGCTACAGTGTTTGTAGCTGCTGTTTTTTTATTTTTTATATCAGGCTTATAGCTCCTCAGATAGGTGGATATACAGTATATAACATGGGATCATAGATGGTGGTTGTATTACATTCCTCTGTGTGATAACCCACTTCTTTCTACAGAAGCTGGACAGCACCCTCTCAGCTCTGCAGCGGCTCATCCCCATCAAACTCTCGGAGATCCGCCAGGAACAGGTGCAGGAATTCTGGGAGCGGATCCGCAGTTTGGACCGAGTGGACTTCTTAAGTGAACAGCTGATGTACATGGAAGAAAAGATGGGGGAGTGTAAGTCATAGAACAAGTTATTCTCTGCAGTGGGGGTCCCCTTGTTCCACCAGTCCTCTATCTGGGCAGTATTTCGGTTCTGTTGGCTTTCATGCATCAGAAAATAAAATTTAAATAGTATTATCTTTTAAGTAGGCAGAATCAGTAAAAGTTTAAGTTGGAAGTCCATGGTAACTAAAATCCCTGCATCTATGGCCACCAACATTCTAACACTAACCTCTCTAGCCCTGTAAAGAAAAAACTAGTATACATGCCTTTTCTACAGGCGATCCGACCAGATCTCCAGCGGCCGAAGCTCTGCTGAGTACACATCCGACAATGGTTGTGAAATGAATGGAGAGTGACGTCACACATAAAGTTTCTATGGGGCTTCCTTTGTCGGACGTGTCCTCTGCACCCTCCTCCACAGCGAAGCCGCGGCTGAAAGCTCAGCATGAGATCAGAGCTTCCGCCGCTGGAGATCGGGTCGGATCGCCTGCAGGAAAGGCATGTATACTTATTTTTTCTTTATAAGGCTAGAGAGGTTAGTGTTAGAATGTTGGTGGCTATAGATGCAGGGATTTTAGTTTTAGCATGAACTTCCACTTTAAAGCTGTAAAATATATATATATATATATATATATATATATATATATATATATATATATATATATATATATATATATATATATATAAAATAACTAAACCTAATAAGAAAAATGTTTTCAACAAGTACAGAAAATACCTGTTGATTCTGCCATAAATGCTGTGTCCTTGTCACTTCCTTTGATCTGAACTGGAAGCATAAAACAATGTTATCTTTCTTTTGTAAACTCTTTATCCCATCATCCCCAATGTACTGGGGATCAGGAGATGAAGACTCGCTTGAAGTCTAGCCTGGATGATAATTATAGCTCCCCCCATAAATACAGTGGAGATGTGAGCGTAGCTACGCATGGAAAGGAATTGTGTTATTGGCAGGACCAACAGGTGAAAATAAAGGGAAAAGAGCCCCAAAAGAGAAAACTAATGCAGACACCACATCTAAGGACTGGTAAGCTGCAAAATATTCTTATTTTTCATTTTTTGGGTATAGATGTGTCTTAATGCAGAAAGTAAGGACAGGTGTTGCAGAAACCACAGCGGCAGGCAGACCTTCAAAAGGACCAGTTATGACTGGGCTTATTCTGGAAGCCTAATGTAAAGTATTAAATTATTATACCAATGGAGGCTTGCTTGTGCATTACTTTGAGTTTGACTCTTCAGCTTGAAAGTCAAGAATCAGTTGTCTCTTGAAATCTCAACTGCATGACCTCAGACTCGGTCTCCCAGCCTCTGAGTGTGCACAATAGTGTCAAATAAGCAGTCACTTACATTCCTCCTACCTGCAGACATTTTTTAACTAGATTCTATAGTACACTGTGGGAAGTCAGGTATTAGTTGACCCCATCTAGCCCCCTAACTTTAAAGAAACCTAGAAAGCCCCAACCAAGCTGCTCGTTTCCACCAGCATGACACTGGTGTCCCATCAGCTGTTGATTTCCCTAAGGGCGCACATCTTCTTTAATGCTGTTCATACTGTGAGCACCCATAGGCTTGTACATTGCAACACTCTAGCTCCAGTTTCAGAGAATGGACCATTACAATCTATGAATGTTCAATGTATAAAAATGTAAAATAATGCATTTGGGTAGCAAAATGAATGCAATCTATACACTGGGGGGAGAACCTCTGGGGGAATCTAGGATGGATAAGGACCTGGGGGTCCTAGTAGAGAATAAGCTCAGCAATGGCATGCAATGCCATGCTGCTGCTAACAAAGCAAACAGAATATTGGCATGCATTAAAAAGGTCATTAATTCCAGCGATAAAACGATAATTCTCCCGCTCTACAAGACTCTGGTCCGGCTGCACCTGGAGTATGCTGTCCAGTTTTGGGCACCAGTCCTCAGGAAGGATGTACTGGAAATGGAGAGAGTACAAAGAAGGCCAACAAAGCTAATAAAGGGTCTGGAGGATCTTAGTTATGAGGAAAGGTTGCGAGCACTGAACTTATTCCCTCTGGAGAAGAGATGCTTGAGAGGGGATATGATTTCAATATACAAATACCGGACTGGTGACCCCACAATAGGTGGCCACTCATTAAAATTAGAAGAAAAGAGGTTTAACCTTAAACTACATAGAGGGTTCTTTACTGTAGTGGCAATGATGTGGAATTCCCTTCCACAGGCGGTGGTCTCAGTGGGGGGGGAATCGATAGTTTCAAGAAACTATTAGATAAGCACCTGAACGACCCCAACATACAGGGATATATAATGTAATACTGACATATAATCATACACGTTTGATGGACTTGTGTCTTTTTTGGACCTCACCTACTATGCAACTATGTAACAAGCATGGCCAAAGCTAAAGAATACTTTTCACACATAAGAAATAAATTGTAATCTACAATAGTTCTTGGGATCACAGCCTGGCAATATCCAGTCCTATAATATCACATTATGTCCGAAGAATTCTTATTTACTGAAGGCTTCACATTGTGCTGATATGGTTCTGGAGTAGAGGTGAAGGTGTTCACGTAGAGGCCAAGGTTTATTGTGAAGAAACAGGGCGCATTCATTGCACCAGGGCCTAGGCCGGGGTGGACACATGACTCCCGACTTACTGAGATGGGAAAGAGGGGCACCATATAGTACAAAGTAGGTAAGCAAAGGCCACACCGCTACCATGTCCCCAAATTACGTGGACCATGAAGAATTAGTATGCAAAAGATGGTTGGTTGAAAAGAATTCACAACTACTTTTCATTTATACCATAATAACATTAATACCATAATCTATATCATAATAACAACTGCAATAATTTAGAGCAGGGGTCTCCAAACTTTCGAAACAAAGGAAAGGGCCAGTTTACTGTCCTTCAGTCTTTAGAGGGGCCGTACTGTGATCACTGGAAGTAGTAAATGTCTCCACGTCAGTGGGAGTAAACGATGCCCCATCTTTGGTGTCAGTGAGAGGAATTGTGCTCCATCTTTGGTGTTATTTGGTGGGAAGAATCATACCCCATCATTGGTGTCATTGGGAGGAACTGTCCCCCATCGCTGGTGTCATGAGGAGGAAATGTGTCCTATCATTGGTGTCATTGGGAGGAACTGTCCCCCATTGCTGGTGTTATGGGGAGGAATTATACCCCTTTGTTGGTGTCAGTGGGGGGGAATTATGCCCCAATGTTGGTGTCAGAAGGTGAAATATTGCCCCAAGGGCCAGATAAAAGCAAGGAAATGGCCCCATCTTACCCCCAGGTCGCAGTTTGGAGACCACTGATTTAGAGGTTGGGTGAAGTTTATTTACTTTTGATAAATAGTACATTTTTAAAAAAAGGTCTATACAGTACTTCTGGCCAAAAATGAAAAGAGGGACTGTTTGGAGCTATGCGGACATACCAATTGTGCAGACTTTGAAGCTACATATGTGCCCTTTGGGATTTCATGGACCAGTTATACTAAATGCAGGTTGAGGTTGTGGGTGCTGGGATCGTGAACCCCGACCACCTGGGCACTTCTCCTTGTTAGGACAGTTGAGAAGTAGGAGGGAAATCTAAAAGCTACCGTAACCATGCTCCTGGTTTTTAGTAACCAAGTGATATCAGGCAGCGAGCACTAGGGATTTGTGGTGAGATTTTGGCAAATTCATATTTGCTCATTAAGTGATTGGCATGGAGACCCACAAATTGGCAGAGGGACCACTTTTCCAGCACCAACCTAGACCTCCCATGACACACCTGACTAACCTCGGGTACCAAATGGAAGCCATTATTCTATAATATGCTATATATTATACCCAACTACGATGTTGTATTGATTGTTACTTCATCTTGTATTCCACCTCTCCATCCTCTTACTCTCTCTCCTCCTGTATGCATACTTATTAAGACACCGTCATCCCCGCCCATGGCTCACACTTGACATGCCCACTTCCTGGATGGTCATTCCCATATTACACCTACTTTCAGATGTGGTCCTCCCCAAATATGCGTGAAAAACCAACTCATGGCCACATTTCCCTAGTTAATAGCCTTTTTTGAGTCACTGCACATACTCAGTAACTCAAATAGGGTAATGCTGTGATCCCTGGCTGCAGCCCAGGACACAACTTCATCTGGACAAGGGTCTAAGACAGACTTTCTGAACCTTTTCAACACAAAGGAAGTCTTGAAATAACTTTCTGGTCTCAGGGAAGCCCTGCTAACTATTACTATATCTACAACTCATGATACATTAGTGTGATGGTCAGTGGGAAGAATGCTCCTTACACTTGTGTTCATTGGGAAGGATTACCCCCTTACAGATAGTTAAAAAGATCAGTGGTGTCAGTGGGAACTTATCTGAGAAGCAGACATTGCTCATTGCTCAAGGAACCCCCTAACAACCTCTGGAGGAACCCTGGTTGAGAAATTCTGGTCTAAAATGTGGGACTTTCCCAGCAAATCTGGCACGGTTGACATCTTGGCCTATATTGTCTGTTTGGTGTGTACCATAAGACATTGCTACATAAGTAATCTGCTGTCTTTTTCTCATTGCAGGTTCCTGTCGCAGTAATGAGATAGAGATACCCGTAAATCTAAAACGCTAATATCACAGAGTTCCTCAATTTATTTATTTTATATTCCCCTTGGACCAATTTATTTATGTCCCCGTCTACTATTTATAACCCTGTTATTCCTTTTTTTGTCACGTTACAGTAATCAATAAAAAACTATTTCTGTATAAATCCCAGGAGTGTTTCTTAATTTTTTCTTACACAAGAGTCATTTCCCTAATGGAGGACTAAAATACAGGCACCACTGCTATACCTCTACATGTCTATCCTTCCCACATTTCCCTATTGGCCCATCACTATGATTGCGTGGTTTAATGACCAATAGGAAAGTACTGGAAGTGAAAGGAGAAAGGACAGCTTTTCTTGCAAGTATAATGTGCCTTGATTTGCATATTCAAAGTAAATATTGCCTAATTACAAGAGGCATATGTATTTTACTTTAATCTGGGGGGGGGGGGGGCGGTCTAATTATAAATAATTTGCTGTGCAAATGTCTACACATAGCCATCACAAACAATTACTGTAATTTTTCTAATATGGTGATTTCCTATGATCATATGCTCCATCTAGTGGCCAGAATGCAGTATTTTCCTGAAATACCTCAATGAAGAAAATACACTTTATGGCCACTGGATGGAGCTTATGATCATAGGAAATACACATATTAGAAAACATATGGGGATTATCCGTAACGGCTGTGTGAATGCTCAGACATTTGCACATGTCTGTTTTACTTTATAAATAGACTCCTTGGTGTGCTTTGTGTATTTCTATAATCCAGTGTGAAACTTTGCCTCTGTTTAGAAGCTTCCTGTAATAAAGACCGCTCACTGCTGCTCTCTCTCCTTGTGCAGGGGCTTGTCTCCGCCTCCTCTTGTAGTTTTCTGCAGATGGCTTGTAGTGGGTGGGGCCTGCTGGGTTCCTCCCACAGCTCTGCACAGGCTATGTACAGTGCAGTGAAGATGCCACTGCTATTTTTAGGTAATATCTAGGGTTGCAAAGGCATTTGGTGCACACAAAGTAGATTTATATCCTTTGTTGGTATTCAGAAATATATTTTTCATGCTCGGAGCTTAGCTTTAAAGTTTTATACATAGGGTAATGCTCCAGGTAAGCATGGTAAGCTAAAAGAAAAAGATATACTTCCATGTCCCTCAGCCGTACCTCCAATCTTGGCTCTCTAGCAGAGCTACCCTTTCCGAAAAATTGTCAGTAACTGGCGCATTTGTCTGTGGCCCCACTGTACACTGGTTCTACCCACCGGCCTCAATGTCACTACTGTGTGACTGCAGAGCTGTAGCGCCCCCAGGGGTCAAACGTGGTTACTGACTCCTGCACCAAAATTGGAAGCTTCCCTTCCCATTACAAAAGCCTTTCAGTCAACACAAAATGAAGATAACGGTCAACCACAATGACCTCATAATGACTGGGTTCTGTGCAGCTGGTGGGCCACAAATCATGCTTGGCTCCTCTCTGTATTGAGGTGTGATAGGCAGACTCCATTTACCCTTTTAGGTCATCATTGGTCTGTCAACAACCAAAACATACCAAGGTGTAATGTGGAAAACAGAAGTTCTCTATTGCTTTGATAGGACTCGGCAACTTATCAAATTTCATCTGGGAAAATGGGCTTCACGTCTACCGAGAAACCCAACACAGTGAGAGCCCTTCTCTTTACAGTAAAGGAAGATCTCATTTCTGATACTACTAATTTCCCAATCAGTAACTACTTTATCTGGGAAGGCCCATTTACAATTTAGGATTGCATAAACACACATTATATAATGCTTTTACATGTGTTGTGTTAAGGCAGTCCACTGAAAATAATGGATGTGCCAACGCAACCAAGAAATGCAAAATATCCGACCATTTTTATAATGCATTGCTGTGTGTTGCAAATTAAGTGTGATACCTTAGTATGTTGGGGTGCTGTTCAAAATGAAAGCTAAATTTCAGAAATTCAGCTCCTTTGAAAAAAAAAAAAAAAAAATGAAGGCACACTAGAGGGTTGATTTACTAAAGGCCAACAGACTATGCACCTTGCAAAGTGCAATTGCACTCTGCAAGGGCAGTTGCTCCAGAGCTTAGTAAATGAGGTAAAGCTTCACTTTGCAAAGAATACCCAATCACGTGCAAGGAAAAAAAAAATACATTTTTGATTGCACTTGATTGGTTGATGAAAGTCAGCAGAGCTTCTGCTCATTTACTAAGCTCTGGAGCAACTACTCTTATGCCCCGTACACACGGTCGGATTTTCTGATGGAAAATGTCCGATCAGAGCGTGTTGTCGGAAATTCCGACTGTGTGTGGGCGCCATCGGACATTTTCCATCGGATTTTCCGACACACAAAGTTGGAGAGCAGGAGATAAAATTTTCCGACAACAAAATCCGATCGCGTCAATTCCGACCGTGTGTGGCCTGTTCCGACGCACAAAGTGCCACACATGCTCAGAAGAAATTCCAAGACGGAACAGCTCGTTCTGGTAAACTTAGCGTTCGCAATGGATACAGCACTTTCGTCACGCTGCATTGTTAAAAATGGTTTAATACAGCGCACTCTCTTCTTCTTTATAATGTGACAAGAATTAAGTAGTTTTGCTGCTCATATTCACACACACTTCTCACAAAGTTTTATTTTGGTTTTTTATTGGGATTCCCTGAATATATTGTTATTAGTTGTCACATCTGACAGAATGTTTTTATTTTATTTTATTTTTTTGGGGATTTTAAGCCTTTTTTTTAATTTAATGTTTGGATTTTTTCCAAGGCTGATCTTTGTTCAATGTTACTTTTATTTTTACTCCAGAATATTTTTGTGTGTGTTTTGTGTGTCAAATTACCCCAACACCATTGATATCTTTTATTATTTAATCTCCAGGAGATTGTTTGTTGTTGGTGTCCCTTGTTCATTTCACATTGTATATTTGAAATGTACCTGAATCCTCACAAACAAACTATCATTTTTGAAGGAAAACACATAGGAGAGTATAATTCAAAACAAAAATCCTTTATTAAGGGATCAGAACCAAACAAAGAGGAAGGCAACACTGGATCAACATGAGAAATTAGTGAAGCCTGGGACCCCCACGGCAGACATCAATTCTTCAACATCAAAATTGGTGGCCTGAGGAGTCCATATGTAAGGGAGAGCAGTCTGGTCCAGAATTCGCAGAGATCTGGATAGCAGCAGATGACATGTGTGTCCCCAGGCTGTGGTACCACAAGAGGCTGCATCTTTTGGCCGACCAGACTGGATCCAGGGTCCTCACTTTCTGGTCTTCCTTTCACGCTTCCTTCCCGGCTCTGGCTGTGCTGTTGGAGATGTGGCAGGAGGAGGAGTAGGACCTGGAGGAGGACTGGGAGGACCTGGAGGAGAGGGAGGACGAGGAGGAGGACCTGCAGGAGGAAGAGGAGGACCATCGCAAAGGTGTGTCTGAGGTGTCATTTGGCCCCGTATACCTTTGTTAAGAGCCTCCAATATGAGCGCCTCACACAAGACTTGTTGGCCCTCCTCCATCCTCTGCATTTTATAGGCAATGACGGCAGCAATGTCCTTCTCCACGGTCTGTCGTGCTCCCAGGACCTCTGTAGCCCTCCAAAAGAGTCCTCCAGTAGCCTCCTCTAGGGCACTCCTCCTACTGCCACTTTCTCTTTTCAGGGGGGGGGGGTGGAGGGACCTGCAGATCAGCCAGCCGGCTCAGCCCGGCCACCTCCTGGCTGAGACTTCCCGGTGTATGAAAAAGGGATATGGTTTTAGTTTTTGCTTCATCAATCACAATCCTAAGTTAGTACTCCCAACTAACATCTAGTTAACATCATTGATTGGACAAGCAGAAATATTTAGAGGAATGCTATATCTGGCTCAATCTGGGCTCCTCCACATATGGCCTGGAAGGCCCAGGTTGGGCGTCAGAAGCCTCAGCCGGGGGGGAAGGAAGCGTGGAAGGAAGACTGGAGAGGGATGGCCTGGGTTCAGTCTGGCCTGCCAGAAAATGCAGCCTGTCGTAGTACAACATCCTGGGGACATAGATGTCATCTGCTGCTCCGGATCTCTGTGAATCCAGGACTTTCTTGCGCTCCCTTAGATATGTGCTCCTCAGGCCACCAATTAAGATCTTTAAATAGGTGATGTCTGCCGTGGGGATCACCTGCTTCACAATTTCACACAATTGCACCAGTGCAGACAGGGCAGCTTCCTTAAGATATCTATGAATACTGACATGAAGTCATTGTCTTTCATTTAGATATCCATGTTCACTGCAAGACACAACACAAGACAAAGCCTAATGTCAGACAAAACTCTCCTAATCTTGTTACAATATAGGCTTCAATGTAGAAGCAGTATAGGCACAAGTTTGTCTCTTACCTTCGTTCTTACGATCGGCGCGTCCAATGCTCCTTCCTCCGCTCACAGATCGTACGTAATACGCACGCGTGTTACGCTTTATACACACTGCGCATGCGTGTAACTCCGCCCGCCCCTGATGTTCTTTCTAGTCTATTCCCCGCCCCTTTTCGTTCGGCGCAGTGGGTGAAGAGCATGATGGCGGAGTTAGAGCAGGTGTGTGCTAATTATAGCAACGAGGAGGAGGAGGAAAGCCCGGATCCGGACACGTCCCGATCCAGAAGGAGACGTTTTAAGGCCACAAATATGTCCTTTGGGGAGATGTTGGAGATGGTCGACATCATGAGGAAGTCCGACTATGACGGGAAGTATGGGCCTTACCCCAACCCCAACATCAGAAAGACCAAGATCATGGCGAAAGTGATCAAAAGCCTTCACAGGAATTTCGGGGTACAAAGATCAAAAGATCAGCTCAGGAAGCGGTGGTCGGATCTGAAGTTAAGAGAGCCAGAGCAGTACCGAAAGATCCGGAGAGTGCTGCAAAAAAGTAAGTAGTTGTGCTGTGTTCCTATTCTTTCTGTCTTTATTGCGTTCGTGCTGCTACATATGCTTTTATTAATTGTAACGTTTAAAAGGGCAACTTTAATGTTCATGGGCTTATTATTCGTTCGTATCAAACATTTTTCTTTCGGCCTCTAAAACACCATTGTTTAGGCCATATGCATTTTCCCACATTTTTTTTGGGCCTACTCGGATGCCAAATATTTGTTTGTGTAGATGGGTTTGTTACTAGAATGAAATGCCAACTAGATTGTGTGTAAGGAGAGGACACTGAGCAGCTGTTTTCACATCTGGACACTGGAGCACTAGTGTGGGACACAAGAACACCATTTTTATTAGGGGGCCACACAGGTGCTCCAGTGTATACTATAGGGGGGTCTCCATCTGTGAAGCTTGTACTAAACAGGTAAAGTATTGCAGCTTGACAAAGGCCAATAAAAAAAAAGACATCTTGGAACTCGGCTAAAATAGACAATTGTACCCCACTTCCAAGCAATGTTTCCTATTTCTAGTTCTGCCATCAAATATCTGTGTGCTAATTATACCATTTTTGTTTTACATAGGGGAGAAAAGACTCGGAGGACACCCCTCATCCGAGGAGACCAGAGACCCCCCCACCTCTGGAAGAAGGTGAAATACCCCAAACCCAAGCTGAGCAGGAGGAAGAAGAAGATGTGGTGGAGATTGGCACCACAACAGGTGAGTGTCTGCGACCACAGGCTCAGGTAAAAGAGATAGATGGTGGCAGATTTTTGAGACCTGTTTTTTTTTTTCTTTCTCTCTTTTTAGGTGATCGTGATGTGAGGGATAGAGAACGTTTCACATCAGAAAGTGCCCAGATCCTGATCGGGGAGATCATGGGGTGTAATGCCGAACTGCAAAACATCCAGCAAAAAATCAATGATGTTATTAAAAAAAATAAAAACATCATTGATGTTTTGGGGCGAATTTAAAACCCCACAAAATCACTTTTTGAATTGTGGTCCAATCTTTTAAATTTTTTTGCAATGTTTTGAAAAGCCAAATTTGGAGGATGCACACAGTGTGCCAACATGTGCTATCTGCCATCACGGGAGATCAATGGACGCGTTTTGGGGGTGCAACCCCTTCCTCAATTATAAAGTCGCGTTGAGGAAGGGCTTTCTCCCCCAAAACACGTCCCTTGATCCCCCCTGATGGCAGATAGCACATGTTGACATTCGTAAATTGGTGTGCATCTTCCAAATTTGGCTTTTCCTGGGGTGATTTCCCCCCATCTGAACGCTATATCAAACCCAGTTCCTAAATACTGATGTCTGATTTAGCCTTCAGGTTTTACCATATGTGAACTTTGTAAGTTCAAGTTTTTTGTCTTTCTTGTTGGTTTTAACCAGGCCTGTTTTATCTGAAATGGACATTTCTATTTTTGATAATGCTACTGCAAAAATTGTTATAAAACAAACATGTTGGTTTGTTTTAAAAACCTTTGGTAAATGCACGTGATTGTGCAGGTATAAAAAAGTTGCTTACTCAAGAATGTGTGGATTATTGTGTCAACACTACAATACAACACTTTTGGGGTGATGTAATTGTTGTTTTCTGAGAAAATGTGGGTTATTTCCTAAGGGCAAATCCTCTTTGCACTACAAGTGCAGGTTCCGTGCAGTTGCAAGTGCACTTGTAGGGAAATGTGTTTTTGCATTTAGGAAATAACAGCCAACAGTGCTTTGTATAATAAGTAGACATGTGCATTCGTTTTCGTCCGAATGCATTTTCGTCCGAATTTTAGGTATTTTCGTTATCGTAAAGTGCAGAGTCCGAAAAACGAAAGATCCGACATAAACAAATGCTTTATTTTCGTTTTCGTTGCTACAACAGTTCGATATAGATAGGAGATTCGACATGATGATGACAATAACAATCTGTGTCCATCAAACCTGTGGGTCGAATGTGCCTAACCTTAGCTCTATTAGTCCAATATTATTCTACATAGAGAGAAAAGATTCGACGTAGAGAGAAAAGATTCGACGTAGGGGAGGAAAGATTCGACGTAGGGGAGGAAAGATTCGACGTAGGGGAGAAAAGATAAATAAAAATAATGATGATGATGAATGTTATTGGCTGATTGTAACCAAAGAGGTGGGGCAGTAAAATAGCTAGAACTAAGTACACACGTACTTTGGCTTATGGTGTCTGTTGAAAGTTCTAAGAAGATTCGACGGAGCAGGTAAACTATACAGCATTGTACAGTTTAGTTGCTCCGTCGAATCTTCTTTGAACCTTTGACAGACACCATAAGCCTTCAATGACAGATTCAACCTTAATTTGGATTTTCGGACGAATGCAATTTTTAACGAAAAATGAAATAAATAAAAACGAATTTCGGGAGTAACTAAATAAATTTATTTTTCAGACGAAAACGAAATTCCGAAACGAAATATTTCAGTGTGCACATGTCTAATAATAAGGTTACACAATCACGACATTTTCTGGACTCAACACATTTCTGTCAGGGTCAGCTAAAACAAACACAGCAAAGAGGGAAGACACATTAAGGAGTCAATGCTGCTCACCCCAATATGGACAAGAAAAATGGGAAAAGGTCCCCCGAGCGGGGTTTTTAGGCAGCTAACCATAGATATGAACAAGGCATTAAATAAATCATCACCTTCGGACATTGCGTGCGGTGTGCGCGCATGTGCGGCCTCATGATGTCACGTATTTTACGGCGAAGGTGACGACAGATGTCGGGGCTTCGCCTTGATGGATGCCGAGGGAGCCACACGAGGCCTGCCAATGGCGGCCACAGTCTCCCTCTACACTCCGGGGTTAAGGGGTGGAAGAAACGATACCTGTTGTCAATTTCAGTACTAATTAAGGACACTATTTAATGAGGGTGGATTTGGGTGTGATCCCTCCACTTCCTCCTTGGACGGCCAGACTCTTTTCCTCAACAGTAGGAGTGAGTAAGAACTTATGATACATCTGATTATCAATGCTTTGTCAGACCCCATAGAATAATATTTTACTTATATTTAATTTTGATTTATGTGCACACCAGCTCCGGATGCCGTAGACTTAGATACTTGGCAATACCATGCACTTTTTCCTCAAATTCACACATCACACATACACTCTTTTTTGTTTTGTGTTGGTTTTTATTTTATTCATTTATTTATTTTTTTGTTTCTCTGCTGTTCAAACACTCGCATCATTTTCATGCACATTCTTTTTTTCACATAGACTTAGATACTTGGCAATATCATGCACTTTTTCCTCAAATTCACACATTACACATACACTCATTTGTTTTTGTTTTTTTTTTTTTTTGTTTTTTTTCTGTTTTAAACACTCACTCGCATCATTTTCATGCACATTCCTGTTTTCACACATATTTTACATGTCATTATTCACTGTGCACATCCTTCACTTCTCTTCCTATCACTGCCATTGCCAGCATTTAAAGACAGGGTCATCCCTGACATATTCTATATTAGTTATACCAATATAGTCACTTTACTCATTTTATTATCCTTCACATGATCAATTCAAGCTGCAATAGATTATTACAACACTTTCTGACCGCCCAACAGTTAAATCTAACTACTAACCTATATGGGTATATTCAGGAGCTAACGCTCTGACAATTCTCGTAGGTTTCGGCCCCACCCCCCAGTGGTGTGTTGGTGTGGGGGGGGCAATTATACGTGTGACTCCTTGCAAGCCATATCAAGTGGATTCCTGTTCCCCCTTCTTCCTGGGGTGCTGCTACGTGCGGGCACACTGGATGGTCTGGCTGCTGTGTGGGGAGGCTCTGATCGAGGGGTACATCCAAACTCAGTGGTAATTATGTGCAAAGTGTTGCTAAACAAACTTGCCTATGCTGTAATTCTTTTAGATAAGCTGGACATACTGTTATAAATTTTTCTTTTTTCTGTAGCAGGCTCATCCTCTGAAGAGACCCCAAAATTCATGGGTCGAAACGCGTCAGGTTTGTTATGCAATAGCCTTATCATATGCTGTGTATAACCTATGTTTGCTATTATATGTATTTGGTATGGGTATTTTCCCACTGGAGCTCCCAATTTATATTTATATGTTGTTACATTCATTCATTACCCTTCAATAAAGCACTTTAATATTTTATTTAATGCCTTGTTCATATCTATGGTTAGCTGCCTAAAAACCCCGCTCGGGGGACCTTTTCCCATTTTTCTTGTCCATATTGGGGTGAGCAGCATTGACTCCTTAATGTGTCTTCCCTCTTTGCTATACAAATTTGGGTGGTTAAACACCCCTTCCCCCATTTGACACATGGGAGTTAGACATGAGCTGTGCACTGTCTGTTCTCCTGTATATATCCCTCTGTGTTAATCCTAGATACCACATTAGATTATATCCATATATTTTCCAAAAATGTGTTAAATCGCATGTTAAATCGCACATTAGGATTTTAAGTAGACTCCCAATAAGAGGACTAAATTGGAATTATATTTCTTCCCTTGAGCTCACTAAATCAGTTACGCTCTTGTATTGTGAGTCTGTATTTTTATTATACTTAATCGAGTCTATAATCCATAGCCTTGTTCGTGGTTGCGAATAGAGTAAAATCGCATCGCAACCGTGAGCAATGAGGGATCCACTGGATCCGATGCAAATTTCCTTATCTGGGTTGTTATACATTTACTATTTTGTGTATCTGGGAGATATTTTTGTGTATTTGAGAGTTATGTCCTTTCAAACAAATCTATTGAAACGTTGAAATTATGTTGCCATTTCTGGGTTGTTGTGGTTCTTACATACTTTTGGGAATATTGTTTGAATTGTCAGTGCGCAGTTTCTAATGTTTACTTTGTATTATCAATAAGTAATTATGTAGAAAACTTTTGTTATTTGTTGTTTTTCACAAATCGCATATGTGAGCTCGTTTGTGTGCCTCTCGATCGGCGCCTCCCCGCTTGCAGCTTGCGCCATCGGGGCCCCTGTGATGCCTGCACTGTCGCATGCTCCCTGGGTCGGGGATCATGTTCCCTGATGTGTCTTCCCGGCAGGGTGGGGAGCTCAGTCACCTGCGCTCCCCTTGTCTCTCCCCTTGGATGGCCGGACTCTCGGGTCGGCCGCCCACGGGCGTGATTACCCTGCCGGCGGCATCCCTCATCACCTTCGGACATTGCGTGCGGTGTGCGCGCATGTGCGGGTCACATGTGCGTGCGGCCTCATGATGTCACGTATTTTACGGCGAAGGTGACGACAGATGTCGGGGCTTCGCCTTGATGGATGCCGAGGGAGCCACACGAGGCCTGCCAATGGCGGCCACAGTCTCCCTCTACACTCCGGGGTTAAGGGGTGGAAGAAACGATACCTGTTGTCAATTTCAGTACTAATTAAGGACACTATTTAATGAGGGTGGATTTGGGTGTGATCCCTCCACTTCCTCCTTGGACGGCCAGACTCTTTTCCTCAACAGTAGGAGTGAGTAAGAACTTATGATACATCTGATTATCAATGCTTTGTCAGACCCCATAGAATAATATTTTACTTATATTTAATTTTGATTTATGTGCACACCAGCTCCGGATGCCGTAGACTTAGATACTTGGCAATACCATGCACTTTTTCCTCAAATTCACACATCACTAGGGGTGCAACGGATCGTTGCCGATCCGTGATCCGTACGGATCACCCTCCGCGGATCGGCACACCCGCGATCCGCGGAGCACTTTTTCGGCCTCAGCCATAGGAAAGGCTGCGGCTTCGGCCTAGCTCCGGAGCGGCGGCCATCTTGGTACACCCGGAAGTGGCCGCTGTCTCGACAGGAAGTGATGTTTCATCGCCGCCATCTTGCTACACCCCACACTCCTGCACAGTACAATAATGATAGAGTGAGAAGGGGGCAAGCGGACATCTTGTTACACCCACCGGAGTTTTAGATTTAAAAGCCATTTTCAACACAAAACTGAGCTTATATGCACAAATACTGTATTTATGCATATAAGCTCATTTTTGTGTTGAAAATGGCTTTTAAATCTAAAACTCCGGTGGGTGTAACAAGATTTGTGTGTTTTGTTTTTTTTTTGTTTTTTTGTTTTTTTTTTGCTGATCCGAAAATGATCCGATCCGTGACTCTGATCCGAGGATCGATCCGATCCGTGAGATTTTTGATCCGTTGCACCCCTACACATCACACATACACTCTTTTTTGTTTTGTGTTGGTTTTTATTTTATTCATTTATTTATTTTTTTGTTTCTCTGCTGTTCAAACACTCGCATCATTTTCATGCACATTCTTTTTTTCACATAGACTTAGATACTTGGCAATATCATGCACTTTTTCCTCAAATTCACACATTACACATACACTCATTTGTTTTTGTTTTTTTGTTTTTTTTCTGTTTTAAACACTCACTCGCATCATTTTCATGCACATTCCTGTTTTCACACATATTTTACATGTCATTATTCACTGTGCACATCCTTCACTTCTCTTCCTATCACTGCCATTGCCAGCATTTAAAGACAAGGTCATCCCTGACATATTCTATATTAGTTATACCAATATAGTCACTTTACTCATTTTATTATCCTTCACATGATCAATTCAAGCTGCAATAGATTATTACAACACTTTCTGACCGCCCAACAGTTAAATCTAACTACTAACCTATATGGGTATATTCAGGAGCTAACGCTCTGACAATCCTCGTAGGTTTCGGCCCCACCCCCCAGTGGTGTGTTGGTGTGGGGGGGCAATTATACGTGTGACTCCTTGCAAGCCATATCAAGTGGATTCCTGTTCCCCCTTCTTCCTGGGGTGCTGCTACGTGCGGGCACACTGGATGGTCTGGCTGCTGTGTGGGGAGGCTCTGATTGAGGGGTACATCCAAACTCAGTGGTAATTATGTGCAAAGTGTTGCTAAACAAACTTGCCTATGCTGTAATTCTTTTAGATAAGCTGGACATACTGTTATAAATTTTTCTTTTTTCTGTAGCAGGCTCATCCTCTGAAGAGACCCCAAAATTCATGGGTCGAAACGCGTCAGGTTTGTTATGCAATAGCCTTATCATATGCTGTGTATAACCTATGTTTGCTATTATATGTATTTGGTATGGGTATTTTCCCACTGGAGCTCCCAATTTATATTTATATGTTGTTACATTCATTCATTACCCTTCAATAAAGCACTTTAATATTTTATTTAATGCCTTGTTCATATCTATGGTTAGCTGCCTAAAAACCCCGCTCGGGGGACCTTTTCCCATTTTTCTTAGCTAAAACAAACACAAGCAGTAAATATCCACCAAGAATTTCTTTTTTTTTATTATAAAAAGGCTTCACAGATTTGCTGGCATATTGATAGCCCCCCTACCCGCAAAGAACTCCAGGTAGCGTAACCGGACATCACGGGCACTCGGAGGGCAAGCCAGGACGGCCACTTTCAAGCGCCGTCAGTGTGGTTTGATGTAGGATTCCGGCCTCAGGCCCAACTGAGCCAGCATAGTTGGCCGAATGTTTCCTTAAAAAGTTATGGAGAACACAGCACGCCAGTATAATATGGTTCAGTTTATACTCCGCCATATGGATGGGTGTCAGAAATAGTCGGAACCGGCTGGCCAGGATTCCAAATGTGTTCTCCACCACTCTTCGGTCTCTGGCCAGCCGGTAATTAAAAACCCTCTGTTCCGGGGTGAGGGTCCTCATTGGGAATGGCCGCATCAGGTGGTCCCCCAGCGCAAATGCTTCATCAGCAACGAACACAAATGGGAGTCCTTCCACATTGTCCTCTGGAGCTGGCAAGTCCAAGCTGCCATTCTGGAGACACCTGTAGAACTCCGTCTGGGCGATGACTCCACCATCGGACATCCGGCCATTCTTCCCCACGTCCACATACAAGAAGTCGTAATTAGCCGACACCACCCCTAACATCACTATACTATTAAACCCCTTGTAATTATAATAGTACGACCCCGAGTTGGGTGGTGGGACGATGTGGACGTGTTTCCCATCAATTGCCCCTCCACAGTTAGGAAAGTCCCACCGCTGGGCAAAGTGGGAGGCCACAGTCTGCCATTCCTGTGGCGTGGAAGGAAACTGTTGAGGAAAAAACAATAAACATTACTATTTTTACTCTGAAACATGGCAAGCAGATTAGACACAAACATTATGGGGCAACCTCCAGATAGCATTTATTAAGGGGAATTTAACAACACCAAAGTATAAGGTACACCTATCATATTCCCCCTCCCCCCCCTCTCATGGGCCATTTCTAACATTATAAAGGGGTTGGAATCTTGGACATTGAGAGATGAATGCCTAAATAATGGGTATTACTTTGAACAGACCCTCCTTAGTTACACTATTGGCAGACCACTGGACAGGTAAGAAGTGTCATAATACAAAGATATAAATACACACTGTACACATTTGAGGACATTTGGACATTCTGCTATTACCTATCAAGATAATAATAGGATACAAAAACTTTAAACAGTACCATTGGAAAGTATACAGGCAGGCCCTTGCACTACATGCTTTGGGGAATTCATCCATAAATCTGACCAGTAAAGAGGTGGGTATAGTGTGTATGGGTTTGGCAAAGTCAGCAGATAGATGATTGAGGATAGAGAATTGGGATCAGCTGACTTAGCAGTTGGGGGAGGGAGGGTTACTAAAAATTATTTGGGGACACCACAAAAAAAAGCCTCTGCCACAATTTAAAGCTAAAATAACATTTCTAAACATTTTAGGGGGTGTTTGGGGTAAAGCACTACTATGGAGCTGATAAAATACATTGTTAAGTGACTACATGAGGTGAATATAGAGGCAGGAGACACCATGCTGGGGAGGTTAGTGAAGGGCAAATATGTATGAAGGACCTAAAATAATAATTACATAAAAATCCAGCATGCATGAGAACAAAGGGGACTGTTAGGTACCTGGTAGTGAGCCTGACTTGTAGGAGAAGACCTCTCATACAGCGCTGGTTCAAGAGCCACTGGAGTGGGGACAGTGGTCTCGAGAGCACAGTGGGGTAGGAGTGCCTGCTTGAGATGAAGGCTCTGATGCTGGAGCAGAGTAGAGATCCCTCCAGGGATGGCTGGGCTGCAGGTAAGGTGATGACAGGAAGCAGCAGACTGCAGCACTGAAGATACAGATGCAGAAGTCACTGGAGCTGGAGCTGGAGCTGAGGGTGCAACAGCACAGCAAACAAACGGCAGGCACTAGCAAGGTCAAACAGTCCGGGTCAGCAGGTAGCAAGGCGGTTAATACAGCAGGCAGAGGCAGAGTCGGTAGGCAGGCAGAGGTCGGCAACGGTATAAGTAGATGCAGTAGCAGAATCAGGCAGGCCGGGTCGGATTGGAGAAGGAGGAATGGTCAGACAAGCCGGGTCAACAGGTAATCAATCAATCAATCAGGTACAGGTTAAGCAGATCCACAGAGCTGAGACTAAACAGCAGCGCATTCCTGCAACAGGAGAACTTTTATGCACCTCTTGGCGCCAAAACGGCGCTAATGCGAACGCGCACGCGTGCACGCACGCGCGCGTACACACACGTGCCGCGCCACCAAGCGCCGCGCTGACGCACGGCAACAGCTGGAGATTGCTGAATTGCCTGAGCAGGAGCGCGTCGGCGCATTGGCGTACGCACAAGCGCCGGTCTGGTGTTGACAGGTCCCTGACAGGGACATTCACAGCATATTACAATCATGGTAATTAGGGAATGAGGAAAGAAATACAATATATTATCAAACATTCAATACAATAAAATGTGATATAAAAGGATAAAAATCTTACCTTCATATACTCCTTCTGTAGGACCTGGATGATGGCAGAACAGGTCTCTGGGATAATGATCCCCAGAGCCTGGGGGGAGATGCCTGTCGAGAACTTCAAGTCCTGAAGACTTCTCCCTGTGGCCAAATACCACAGGGTAGCGGCCAACCTCTGCTCCGGAGTGATGGCTTGCCTCATGCAGGTATCCTGCCTGCTAATATAGGGGGTCAGCGAAGCCAACAAACGGTGAAACACGGGGTCCGTCATCCTGAGAAAGTTCCTGAAATCATCAGGATTATTCTCACGGATCTCACGGAGCAAAGGCATATGAGAGAACTGGTCACGCTGAAGCAACCAATTCTTGGTCCATGAACTCCTCCCCACCCTGTTCATGGACTGGACTTGTGTCAAGGTCAGGACCCCAACACCAAGCCCCCGCACAGCACGAACTCTACGAGGAGTACGCATACGAAACATGGCTAGAAAACGGTCGGCTGCTCAGAACGAAGTAACAGAACGCACTGAAGAACAGCAAGGCCTGTGAAGAGCGAAAACCAGTAACGAACGAACAAGCATACAATGACTACCTAAAGTCACGCGGAACTTGCTACACGCACTGAAGAGCAGATACAAACCCACAAGCACAAACTGAACGTCAGAAAACGATCTGAAAGCCACGAGTCTGAAAAAGCGCGAATCGTCTCTCACCAAACTTTTACTAACACGAGATTAGCAAAAGGAAGCCAAAGGGTGCCGCACTTGGTTCTGATCCGGCCTTTTCTAGTCTCGTCGTACGTGGTGTACGTGACTGCGTGGTTGGCGATCGGAAATTCCGACAACTTTGTGCGACCGTGTGTAGACAAAAAAAAGTTTGAGCCAACATCCGTCGGAAAAAATCCTAGGATTTTGTTGTCGGAATGTCCGAACAAAGTCCGACCGTGTGTACGCCCTATTACAGTGTGCAACTGCACTTTGCAAAGTGCACAGTCTTTTTGCCTTTAGTAAATCAACCCCTATGAGTTGAGGGTTCACACCGCAGCACGCAGCGGCTCACAGCAGGAGTCCAGTCTGTCTCCTCTATTCACCGTTTCAGGTCTCATTTCAGACCTGAAATGGACCAAAAGATGCACAGGACTCCTATGCAATTCACACCAGAGCCGCTGCGGAGGTGTGTGAACCGGCTCCATAGAGAGCCAGTCACAATCTCCTGCTATGCAAATTGGATGCAGGGAAACCCACATCCATATTGCATAGGTGTGAATCCAGCCTAAGTCCAGTGATGTGCATGACATCTTCTAGGCTTAGCTCTATTATTTATATATCCGACAGCTTTATAGTACTCTGGGAAGACAGCTATTGCTGTAGTCCCGGGAGCCCGACGTTGATACTTCTGAGCTCTGCATCTTGAACAGGAGAGTTGCTGCAGCTGCTATGCCTGCCCCTCCCCTTCTTCTGCCCAATCACAGAAGCCTTGGTATCATACACATTCACAGAATACAAAGGCTTCTGTGAATGGGCAGCAGCGGGGAGGAACAGGTATAGCTGATCTGTGTGTTTCCTCACAGATCCCTGGAGTGTCTCTCCAGCACAGCAATAAACCTGTCAAATGTAAATAAGGAAAAGCCCAAGAGATCTTATGCAGCTCTTTAGACATAATTCATAGAGTGCCTTCACTTTTTACGAAGATGTTGAATTCCTGGAATTCAGCTTTAATGGCACCACAACACAATAATGCATGTTATGCGTGTTGATGCACATTGCTGTAATGCCACAACATAATTGGTTGTATCAGAACAAAGTCCTTAGGGACATTCAATTTCCCTCTTTGTTCCGTTTCACTCTCTGTGATAACGGTAAAGAAAATCCAAAACTTTGGGTTGTCACCAGAACAGGATTAGAGGAAAAATCATCCAACGGGGACACTAGTTCTGGTGACAACCGGGGATTCCTTCACTTTGGAGGGATTTCCGCTAACTTCCTGTTTTGGCTATAGGACAGGAAGTGAAGGGAAATATCCCCCATGAGATATTTTAACCATCCTTTACCAAAATGAAAAAAAAAAAAAAAAACTTTTGCCTTTAGTTCTACTTAAAAAGAATATATTCTTTTTCTTTGTAGTGATCTTTTAAAATGAACAACTTTCCACCAAATTTACGTCATGGATCATACGGTGCCTTGAAAAAGTATTCATACCCCTTCAAATTTCCCACATTTTGTCATGTTACAACCAAAAACGTAAATTTATTTTATTGGGATTTTATGTGATAGACCTACACAAAGTGGCACATAATTGTGAAGTGGAAGGAAAATGATAAATGGTTTTCCAATTTTTTTTACCAAATAAATATGTGAAAAGTGTGGTGTACATTTATATTCAGCCCCCTGAGTCAATACTTTGTAGAATCACCTTTCACCTTTGCAATTAAGGCTGCAAGTCTTTTTGGGGATGTCTCTACCAGCTTTGCACATCTAGAGAGGGACATTTTTGCCCATTCTTTGCAAAATAGATCAAGCTCTGTCGGGTTGGATGGAGAGCATCTATGAAGAGCAATTTTGGAGTCTTGGCACAGATTCTCAATTGGATTTAGGTCTGGACTTTGGGCCATTCTAACACATAAATATGCTTTGATCTAAACCATTCCATTGTAGCTCTGGCTGTATGTTTAGGGTTGCTGCCCTGATGGAAGGTGAACCACCGCCTCAGTCTCAAGTCTTTTGCAGACTCTAACAGGTTTTCTTCCAAGGTCGCCCTGTATTTGGCTCCATCCATCTTCCCATCAACTCTGATCAGCTTCCCTGTCCCTGCTGAAGAAAAGCAGCCCCACAACATGATGCTGCCACCACCATGTTTCACGGTGGGGATGGTGTGTTCACATGGCTTTTCGCAAACTGCAAACTGGACTTCTTATGGCTTTCTTTCAACAATGTCTTTCTTATATCCTTGGATGCAGACAAGCAAAGAAAGTGTTTCCACCGCTCAGGCTGACACTAACCCAGGTGTAAGTAGAAGTTTCAGAGCAGAAGAGCTCCAGGTGCTGGCTGAATGCTAGGCAAAGCAGGCTTGAATGGAGAAGAAGATTTGGATGCCGCACACCGGATGTAGTCAAAAAAACTTCACTTTATTGAAAAAATGGGATCATCAAAATAACAAGACTGTCATGCAGAAAGTACAGGTAATCTGACGCGTTTCACACTCAGGAGTGCGAAACGCGTCAGCTTACCTGTACTTTCTGCATGACAGTCTTGTTATTTTGATGATCCCATTTTTTCAATAAAGTGAAGTTTTTTTGACTACATCCGGTGTGCGGCATCCAAATCTTCTTCTCCATTCAAGCCAACAATGTCTTTCTTCTTGCCACTCTTCCATAAAGACCAGATTTGTGGAGCGCACGACTAAGTTGTCCTGTGGACAGATTCTCCCACCTGAGCTGTGGATCTCTACAGCTCCTCCAGAGTTACCATGGGCCCCTTTGCTGCTTCTCTGATTAATGCTCTCCTTGCCCGGCCTGTCAGTTTAGGTGGACGGCCATGTCTTGGTAGGTTTGCAGTTGTGCCATACTCTTTCCATTTCCGGATGATGGATTGAACAGTGCTCCGTGAGATGTTCAAAGCTTGGGATATTTTTTTATAACCTAACCCTGCTTTAAACTTCTCCACAACTTTATCCCTGACCTGTCTGATGTGTTCCTTGGCCTTCGTGATGCTGTTTGTTCAATAAGGTTCTTAATAAACCTCTGAGGGCTTCACAGAACAGCTGTATTTATACGGAGATTACATTACACACAGGTGGACTCTATTTACTAATTAGGTGACTTCTGAAGGTAATTGGTTCCACTAGATTTTAGTTAGGGGTATCAGAGTAAAGGGGGCTGAATACAAATGGACGCCACACTTTTCAGATATTTATGTGTAAAAAATTTTGAAAAACATTTATCATTTCACTTCCACTTCACAATTATGTGCCACTTTGTATTGGTCTATCACATAAAATCCCAATAAAATACATTTACATTTTTGGTTGTAACATGACAAAATGTGGAAAATTTCAATGGTTATGAATAGTTTTTCAAGGCACTGTATGTGTTATTAATTCAGCTCAGCTAGTCTTTCCTCCTCCATGTCCTCTATCATTTAAGTTTTGGCTGTCCTTCTCATCTCAGAAGGTCAGGAGGCCTGTCTTCTCTATTCTTCCCCCTTTCATGGAATTCCTGGCTTGTTTCATATTTTTCACGTTCCTTTCTCCCTCTATATTTGCCTTCATTGTATGGATATGTGACCCCACTTCTCTGCCTCCTACGGACATCTCTGTACACATCTGGAAGACACAAGGCTGCTTTATTCTTCTCCCTCTCAGCCTCGGGTTGGTCACAAGCCTCCCCTCTCTGGCTCTTTCCTGCTTCTCTCCCTCTCACCATGTGCTGGGCTGTGATAAGAATGAAATCAAGGAGCAGACAGAGGCTCTCCTCCCTTCCTGAGCTGGGGAAAGGCTGGGCGGTGGCCATGTAAGGTGCTGCTGACCATTACCCCACCCTTCCCTCCACTCTAAACACAATAATCTGCAGGGAACAGAGGCCAAGCTACGGATGTCTTCGTCATCCACTTCCCATGAGCAGGTGCAAACACTTCTGGCATCTCACATACGTAGGCGAGGAGGCCAAGACCGTATTATTAAGGCAAGAAAAGAGGACCATGTATCAGGATGGGGTCCCAAGATACTCACAAGTCATGGAGCTTAAAGTGTTTGTTACCCCAGCATTTCATATTCATGAAATGTGACTACTGTACAATATACTTGTGTTAAAAAGTATTCTGTTCTCTTTGTTTTGCTTCCTTTGTATGAAATCTCTGGTGTTCCTGCCAGTCCCTCTGCCTTCCTATTAAAAACTGATTACACTAAGCAGGAGAGCACACAGTGGTCAGTTGCCTAGCTATGCTGAGTACTCAGCCTGCTCTCCTCCAATCATCAGACTTGTCCTGACCCCCCCCCCCCCCCCCAGTCTTTTAAGTCTTTTAACTGGGAAGATCGGTGTACTGCTGTCCCCCCCCAGCTCTTATGCAGCTGAGAACAGAGGGAACATGATCACTTAAAAAAAAGGGAAAACATATTTATAATGTATTTTATATCTAGACACAAATGTTTTGCCTTTCATTTCTTTTTTTAAACTGAATGGGTCATTTTACAAGGTGATCGTTTACAAACACTTTAAAGGGTTAGTCCACCTTTATAATAAGACTGCCTATCCAGATGAGAATATCCTGCCTCTCCAGGGGTGCCTGTGAATAATCAAACTGTGCAGCTTTGACCCTTGCTATAAGCATAGGCCATTTATGTACCTCATAAAGCCTGACTGGAAAACTCCTAGGACATTTCTAAGAGGTGTCCAGCTATTACTGCTCACCTCCACTATTGCAAGAGTGAGCTCTCAAAAGCTGAGCTCAGAGCTACTGAATCAGGGGAGAGAAAGGGCATGTGAGGGGGTTGAATCAGAGAAAGAGCTTACTCCTGTGATGGTGGGGGTGAGCAGTGACAGCTTAGCAACATTCTGGGGGTTTTCCAATCAGGCTTCATGAGGCACATAAATGGCCTACACCTATAGCAAGGGCATTATCCAACTTTAGTCCCTAATCTTCATAGGCAGTATTTTGGTAAAGAAGATCTATGCTTTTAAAGGGGAACCATAAGAGGGTGGCCATTGTTGTTCCTGCCAAAATGCATACTATGACAGGCTTACCCTTATGCCGCGTACACACGGTCTGACTTTTCGACCGGACTGGTCCGACAGACTTTCCAGCGGACTTTCGACTGTCTTTTTAACGAGCGGACTTGCCTACACACGATCACACCAAAGTCCGACGAATTTGTACGTGATGACGTACACCAGACTAAAATAAGGAAGTTGATAGCCAGTAGCCAATAGCTGCCCTAGCGTCGGATTTTGTCCGTCGGACTAGCATACAGACGAGCGGAATTCTGGGTCCGGCGGAGTTAAGATGTAAAGATTTGAAGCATGTTCCAAGATTTGGGACTGGAAAAGTCCGCTGAAGGTCCGGTGAAGTCCACACACGATCGGATTGTCCGCCGGATTTGGTCCGTCGGACCAGTCTGGTCGAAAAGTCCGGCCGTGTGTACGCTGCATAAGTATGCCTTCCTGCAGCAATGACCTGTCTGCACTCCCCACCATCTTCTCCTGTTCTTCTCCCAGCCCAGCTTCTTCTTTCTTTGACCATCGGGTGGTCAGTAATGATGAAACACCGGCCACAATATTCTCCTGCGCCTAGGTGGGATAGTCCAAGTTGGAAAACTCTGAAGTCAGATGTGGATATTACTTTAGAACCTTGCTCCCCTCTAGGACTGGGGTTGTCCTCAGAACACTGTGGGAAATAGATTAAAAACAGAGGGTGCACTGGCCTAGTACATTATCCGACAATAAATCTGATTGAAGATGAAATGTAATATGTAACTACTCAAACATAGGTAGTGCATGTGCTCATCTGGCCACTACATGTGGCTACAATCTGGCTTTGCCAAAGCTGCTCTGATGGCTCTGATGAAGGACATACATTCAAAACGCGTTAGCCAGCAGGGACCCTGGTGAGGTCCTCCTTAAGGTAGAAGCTTTGGCAAAGCCAGGAGAGTGAAGCCACATGTAGGGGCCAGATGAGCGCATGCACTAAGTTTGTGAGTAGGTAGTTACATTTTACATTTCATCTTCAATAAAATTGTTGCTGGATAATGTACTAGGCCAGAAAGCCCTTGCACCACAAGGAGTGCAAAACAATCTCGTATGACAAAAACAACAATACCCCCCCCCCCCCCCCACCAATATTTTTCCCAATCGAAGCTAACCAGCCTTTCCTTCAGTCTTGCACAGTAAATGCTCCTCTCCCGTACTAAAATAGCGTATTTCAGATATCGCTTCTCACAGTGTGCATTAGAAGCTGCAGCAAGTCAGATAGAGCTCACCTCATTTCCTGGCTGGAGGACATCCAACATCATCTAGTTGGAAATGGGAGGAAATTTCTCCAATCTGAGGGGAAATTCCATTCTTAGAGAGTTGTCATAGGAACAAGTGTCTCAAATGGAGGTGGATCTCCCCAGAGAGGCAATAGACAGCAATAAAAACTTGACAAAAGGTTCTAACCCAGAAATTCTCAACCAAGGCTCCATGGATCCCTAGGGTTCCCCCAGAGGTTGTTAGGGGCTCCTGGCTGATTGACCTTTCATCTGATGGTGCCTTCACAGTTCCAGAACCAATACCACATGACAGGGCCGGCGGCAGGACACCCATGATCTTTAAGGCGGGCGGTAAGGGGGAACCATTCTTTCCATTAACCACCAATAAATTGGTTTTATCCAGGGTTCCCCTGAAACCTGAAAATTCTTTTCTGAGGTTTAAAGGTTGACATAAAGCTGGTCTAACCCTTTGCTACTCCATCCAAAACGAAAAATAAAAAATTGTGTTTACATACATTTTAAGCCTCGAGATAAATATGGGGGACATGGTTTTCCTGCTCAGAGCTTCAAGTTGAACAATGTTTGTGTTGGACTGGTTTTACCTGGCAAAGGATTTGAGATTCTGTGCAGCCAATAGGCACCCCTACCAGACAACACAACCACTCTTGACCTGTACTAGTGCAGCAGCTCAGCTTGGTCATGAACACACCTACATCCTCTGCTGGATGAGCAATGAGCAAGCCTGAGATCACGGATGAGTCCTCACTCTGCTCTTTCCTCTGGTCCCTATAGAGAGAGTTTATACAAGAGCGGTTTTATCACAATATGTAAAAGGTTCGCTAATTCAGACACATGAGCAGACTACAAACTGCATAAAGAACCTTGAAGAAGTTTTACCATTCACCATTTTAATCAAAACTAAAAAAAAAATGAATTTAGCTAAAATTTTTGTAGCTCATAAGAGGTAAAGGTCTCACACCTTTACACGGTTTGCATATTGCAGTAATCAGATATACAAATTATTGCAGTTCAAATCTGGTTAAATTTGACATACTGATGCTGCACGACTGGAAGCACGTATCCAATGAAGCCCCTTTAAAAGTAGGTCCTTCTGGATGGAGAGCACTCAGGTCATCACTTCGCTGCACTTGTAAGGACAGCAGCATTCACTTAGATTAGCACTGCCCTCTTCTGGTAATACAGAGGTAGCGCATGCCTTAGAAAAATGATCATAGCAGACATATAGGGTTTACCATCAGTATTGCCAACCTCCTGCAGCATTTTTTTTTACTGGTAAAACATGAAAAATTTACTGACGAAGCACATTTTTTTTTTACTGGCAACCTGAAAAATGACAGAATTCCTTTTAAAAACCAAGACAACTGATATTTAAACAGTATAAACACAATATGGAAACACTGACAATACACATAAGTAATTTGCCTGGTTTACACTTAAAGTGATGCTAAGGGGTCATTTTTTTTTTTTTTTTTAAATAACAAACATATCATACTTCTCTCCACTGTGTAGCTCTTTTTGCACAGAGTGGCCCTGAACCTTGTGTTCTGGGGTTCCCCGGTAGTAGCTCCTCCCCACATCAGATAATCCCCTAGGACAGGGATATGCAATTAGCGGACCTGCAGCTGTTGCAAAACTACAAGTCCCATCATGCCTCTGCCTCTGGGTGTCATGCTGGTGGCTGTCAGAGTCTTGCTATGCCTCAGGGGACTTGTAGTTCTGCAATAGCTGGAGGTCTGCTAATTGCATATCCCTGGTCTAGGAGAAGCGCTCTCCTGAGGTGGTTACCTTGCGGGCGCGCCCCTGCGTCCAGCATCCATAGCCGTCAAATGTATGTCTCGGCCCTGCAGCCTGAGTCATTGGATTTGATTGACAGCAGCGGGAGCCAATGGCTGCGCTGCTATCAATCTATCCAATCAAAAGCCGAGAACCCCGGGCACAGAGACAGCGCGTCACCGCCGGGTGAAGTTCCAGGGCTCAGGTAAGTAAAATGGGGGGGGCTGGGGGGCGTAGGATGCATTAAGGTGAAAAAAAAACACGAAGGTTTACAACCCCTTTAAAAAGTCAACACAGCATGGTAAATTATCAGCCCCTGATATTTACAGACAGTTGTAAAAATCCTGATTTTTTTTTATGAACTGTCCTTGAATTTACTGACGGTTGGCAACCCTGCTGACCATGATGCTGTCTTCTGCAGCAAGAAACTTGGATTTTTGTTTGGCAGCAGACAAGCAGATCATTTAGTAATTGTAGACATCCAATGAGAAATGTAATTTCATAAATTGCGATGCACTACAGGAGCTGAAAGACTCATTTACAATATTATATTTTTATGCATCCGACTGAGCACTAAAGTGATATTAAACCCCCAGCAGCTGATTTAATCACTTGCTCTGCATGCAGCTGTTTTATCATTTAATCCTTGCCTGTGTTCCAGTATAAGCTCACAGTGCCATGACCTCTGCCCCCAGGTTTCCCGTTTCATGGTGTCTCTTTTTTTTTTGCAGCATCCTATGGAGTCCCCCTTGCATGCAGGGACTTGAGTTGTGTCCCCCCCCCCCTACACTGTCTGTATCAATAGAGACACACAGGCCTGTAGCCTAGGAAGTCACTCCCCTGCTCCTCCTTCTTTCTCCCCCTACATTCTCCAAGTTAACAGACTGCACTGTCCACTGCTCACTCTTGTGTAAAAACCAGAAGTTCAGGGAAGCAGCACAGAGATAACAGGAGGCAGCAGCCTTGAAAGTTGTAAACTGTAAGCACTGGGGTAACAATTTTAACAAACAGTTTATTCTACTGTGCTCAATGTTTAAAGCTAAAAAAACAACGCTGAGGGTTTATTCCTAATTTAATGCATTAAGTTGCAACAAAATGCCCTTTAACACCTTTACCTCCTGGCCTATAGCAGGATGATGGCCGGGCGGTGGCTTTAAGATCCTGACTGCAAGTCATATGACGTCCTGTCAGAAAGGGGACACAGCCGATGACTGATCAGAGTACTGGCTCCCTGCTGGTACCATGTGACCGATGTGACCAATCACATCACATGACAGTTGTACACAATGGATGGCTTCATTTCACGCTATCCATTGTGTACAATTGTATTGCTGGCTGTAACTGGTCAATTTGCTCACATGGTAAAGACAGGCCCAATCACAGCCCATCTGTACCATGTGATTAGCTTTGACCAATCACAACAAAACATAGTTTGATTCCGCAAAATGCTTGCTTATACTGTAGCAATGAAATTCACTGCTATAAGCAATCATAATGTGTGTGTAACTCTGGTCACAGTGTGTTAAAAAAAAATCCTAAAAAAAAATTAATTAAATAAAATATATATACCGGTATATATGTTTTTTTTTCCCCTGTATTGTCACTATTCAGAATCTCTGATCACCGCCACACCAGTGATATGACGTTGCACTACACTGGTAAAAGTATGTAAAATAAATAAATAAATAAATAAAAATTGCCACGTTTTCCATAGTTCAAAATCTTGCATGGTGTTATGAAGACAGTTACCAGATGCAGTCACCATCTGTAAAAATAGGAGATGTTAGATCCGGATGGAATGGCTCCTGAAAGGAAAACTGACTTGAAATGAACCTGAGTTTTCCATGTAGGTCAAAGCAAAAGGGTTGACTTTAAAGTGGACCTTGAACAACAGGCAAGGTTCTCCTATTAACTATGCTGATCAGCCCAAATGCAAAATGCTTTGAGAAAAAAAAAATATATAGAAAGGATTCGATAAAATAAATTTTTCCCTGGCCTTCCTAGTGCAGGGTGCCATATTATCCTACTTGCCGCAACATCCCAGAGAAAGTCTCATGAGATGCCGAATTAGAATTGCGCTATTCAGTATGCCTTGTGATCTTGGTGAAAGGAGAACGTCATCAGCCTTGCATAGGCACCACATATAGGCAAAGGGAAGTTTATTTAAATTATTTTTTCCCCATATTTTTTCATTATTGTTTTTTTGGAACAGGGGAGAGGAGCATGGTCAATAAATAGACCTTACATTTTACAAAAAACTTCAGAGACACCAGCCCATGTAAACTATGAGTGCCTAAAGTCGTAGCTTACTCATGACTATGGACTGGTAATTGGTTCTAGGTATGTTACGCCATATCTGGAATTACTGGGTGGGTGCTTCTATCCCTATGGCAAAATGGAGCATCGAGGAGTGAAACAAAGTTGGATTTGTGCTGCTGTCCAGTGAGCATTAAAGTAAACCGGTTGCTTTATCCTGCCTTGGTTAGCTTTAAGAGAAATATATAAGGCTGCCTAAACTTCCCTGGGTTCTCTGCTTTTTGAGTCACGGACCTCAAAACAGCATATGGACAGTAAAGGCTGAGATTTATCAGCACTCATGAGCTGCAAGGTTCTGGTCACTTTACTGAAAACTTGTAATGAGCTCAGGCATAGTCTGAACTTAGTCTGAACCCACCTGACCAAGCCCAGGAAGCTATTACCGTATATACTCGAGTATAAGTCGTTCCGAGTATAAGTCGAGGCCCTAATTTACCACAAAAAAATGGGAAAAACGTATTGACCCGAGTATAAGACGAGGGTGAGAAATGCACAGCTACTGTAAGTGAAAAAGAGGGTCAACAATGCCAATTTGCAGCATCACTGTTCCCATTTGCATGCCTCACTGTGCCCATTTGCAGCCATAGGTCCCCTGAACTTCAAACTCGGTAGTTAAGGGTTCCTAGGTGCGCCCTAGCAGCAGCCAAAATTTGGGGTCTCTGAACCCAAAGGGTCCCGAAATGACATTGCTGCACATGGACACAGTTGACCAAATTTGGGGCCCCGTATCTCGGGGCCACTTAGTGCTAGGAACCCCAAATTTGGTGTGCAAACCCAGTGGAACTAGCACCATAAAATTTACAAAGCTGGGGTTTCTAGCATCAAGTGGCCCCGAGATACAGGGCCCCAAAAATCAGTTCAGAAAATGTCAAGCACTTTTCCGCAGCAGAGAATGACATTTTCCGAACTGGTTTTGGGGCCCTGTATCTCAGGGCCACTTGGTGCTAGGAACCGCAGCTTTGGATATGTTGTGGGACAAGTTCCACTGGGTTTGCACACCAAATTTGGGGTACCTAGCACTAAGTGGCCCTGAGATACGGGGCCCCAAAGTCGGTTCAGAAAATGCCAAGCACTTTTCTGCAGCAGAGAATGACATTTTCCGAACCAATTTTGGGGCCCCGTATCTCGGGGCCACTTAGTGTTAGGAACGTCAGCTTTGGATATGTTGTGGGACAAGTTCCACTGGGTTTGCACACCAAATTTGGGGTACCTAGCACTAAGTGGCCCTGAGATACGGGGCACCAAAGTCGGTTTGGAAAATGAAATTTTTTGCTGCAGAAAAGTGCTTGACTCGAGTATAAGTCGAGGGGGGCACATACAGCACAAAAAAATGTGCTGAAAAATTCGACTTATACTCGAGTATATACGGTACCTGTATTGGGCCAATCCCTGCACCACAGCTGTCTATATACAATGGGCATATATACGTTTGGCTGTGGGGTAGGGAATGCCTTGGACGCTTACGATTGGCCTAGTACAGTGACAGCTTCCTGGCGGACTTGCTCAGGTGGGTTCAGACTAGGATCTGAACATTCCTGAGCTCATTCCTATTAGAAACTAACAAAAAGGGTCAGCATAGCAGCCAGGTAACCAGCATTTGTTGGAGGTCAACAATATGACAGCCTCCATATATCTTTTTCTCCTTCTGAAAAATACTGGTTCCCTGGCCATCTTGTTGACTCAACAGATTCAAAATTCTTTGAGTGGCTGACCAGGAATAAGGTATGGCTTTAGGATATGCAAGTTGGTTCTAGCGACTCATTTACGGAGCCAGAGCCATAATCAAATAAATCCACAATAAAAATAAGTTGTGTACATAAAGTGGGCGTGAAATCCACAGAAAAAAAGAAATCAAACGTGTGAATGAGTCCAGACACATACAATTAATTTTCATGACATCCTTATGGCATCAAAAGATGAAAATAGTTATGAAGAAGGGTTGCAAGTAGATTATCCACCACCAATTGGATGAAGGCTTACCGGAGAGCTTGGACTCAAAAGGGCGTATGCCTGATGAGTCAACAAAGCTTGTGGTGAAGTACACCAAGAGATGAGGGCATCCGTGTAGGCGACCTCTGGCTGGGAGTCAGGTATTCCTATGGTCCATGCGATGGCTCTCCGGGGCAATGATAAACAGGGTAGTCAATCAAGGAGCAGGGTGGATAATCTCTCCCATGTGGTATGGTTAGGAAGGAGAATGAAGAGCCACATAGTGTGATTCCATTAAGTAAAGGGGTATTTATTTAATAAAAAATGAACACTCACATTTGTGAAGATAAAAAAGCGCTTTGGTACAAATGATGCAATGGCATCAGCAGAGCCTGTCCCGACGCACTTCGTCAAACAAGACATCATCTGGGGTCCAGATTTGGGGGTTTAATTTTTTCTGTGGACTTCACGCTCACTTTATGTACACAACTTATTTTTATTGTGGATTTATTTGATTATGTCTCTTCGCGGGTTTTATCATATGTTTGAGACTCACATGATCACTATACAATCTTAGTTGATTCTGAGATCGTTTATCAGTGTTGCACTTATATTTCTCTTCTATGAAGCCAGAGGCAGACAGACAGACCCGTAGCATCTTCATAAAACAAGAATGGCAGTGTATTTCTCAGAAGATGGGGAAAAGGCAACCCTTACAAATAGGTCATAGAAAGAAGTGGCCTCATTGGATAACAGCCGCTCCTTCATCAGCTCTATGCCTTGTTAAAATATATTTTCCTGTTGGCAACATGGCAGTATACTAACCATTGGTGCCAGTAAAAGGAAAATTACGATAAGTATTTGATACAATTTTCCATTTTCCTGGAGCCAACATGGCAGCATACATGTGGTATACATGCTGCCATGGATTGGCGCCAGGAAAGGCAAATTATAGTAAGTAGTTGATCCAATTTTCCATTTTTCAGTAGGTCTGGTATCATGGCTACCAGTAGACAGTGGTTTATGCAATAATCATTTTTTGGTGAATCTGTTGCAAAAGTTTCTTATGTGGAGATCCTGCCAGTAACAGCATGTTATGTTTCTGGCCAACAACACTAAGCCGCTGTCTTGCAATTAGCAGGGATGTGGTCAGCTTGCTGTGCACACACCTTCAGTTGGGCAGATGGTAGGTCTGCACATGACTCCTACTAGCATTTTCAGGAGGTTCAGCTTTGGCAGCCTCTATTTTGTTTGGACAAGTTTCCTTAAAAACAGTCAGTCACACTCCCACCATCCAGCATACTCATTCTGTTCAGAAGACACTTTCGCATGTCACCAAACATTGGCAGAAATAAAACACAGGACAAAGATGACCCAGAAAAGTTTGTGCAATGCTACTTCACATTTACAGGACAGGAGATTAATATGCCCCCTCCCGCCCACGCAACATTCCAACCCACGTCATACCCACATGATATCCTCTTCCCCTAATCCACAGTTACGAACACATTGGCACATGTAGTTCTTCCACGCCTCACACTGGTACACAAGAAAGGCGTAGAAAGGGGAGGCATATATGGACACAAAGAAGGACTTAAGGTGGCTGGAGTGTAACAATAAAAAATAAAAATAAACGTGGAAAATCTCAGGCCACAAGACGATAATCTGGGAAGAGGCGAAAAAGCTGCAGGTCGGCGGTTGTGGAGTGATGAGAGCTTGAGGAGATGGGAAGGCTTCCTGGGGAAGAGGCCACAAGTTGGGCAGAGCAGTTCCATGGTTCTTGCCCCCATGTCAAGTCCATGTCATTTTCTGGAAGGCCATACAGGGCAGGTAATTAGGGCAATGCCAGATTTTCGTACCCTAAGTAACTGACCTATCCAATTCCTGGCAACAGATGCTTGTAATCGAAAAAGAGAAGGGAAAGAGAGAGAGTGAGAAGGCCGCCGGTGGAGGAGGAGACCGTGAAAAGCCGTCAAGGAAAGAGCTGGAGAGACCAGTACTAGCATCCAATAAATAACTAAATATACAGATTTAAGGCACCCCCTCATAAATGAATAAAGAGACTGACTCTGTTGTACTGAAGAACGCCCATCTCCTTCCAAGAAATGGAATGTTATCTGAACAGCTTTCCTTCATGAACTCGAGTCCCAGCCAGGCACCCTAAAGAATTCCAGTACCGCCATTCGTTCATTGGTCAGATCAAATCTGCAAATCCGGGTAAACATGTTTCTTTTCAATGATCTTCAGGATGAGGATATTTAAAATGTATCTCCCCATTTTGTCTGCCACCTACCCAACTGCTAAATCTTTCCAACATTCTTCTTCAAAAAATGTTTTCGATCATCAACCCTGTAAAGCGAGCCTTGCATAACAAAAAAATACATTCTACCTTTATAGTATACAATGCCCCAGGCTGTGTAAAGTAGGTGAAATGTGAAGTACCTAAAGTGCAAATAATGGTCCCCCCCACCCTCTGCAGGCTGCTGGCTGAGTTCCTGGTCATGTGATAGCAGTAATTGCCTTCTCAACCAAACTGCAGAGATAATCATTTGTGTCTGATGTCTTAAGGGAGGGGGGTGTTTAGAAAACTAGGCTCTCTAAGGTGTGGTTTGAGGCTATGCCAATATTGTTGCTCCAGAATGCTCTACTACACAGAACAATGCCAGATATATAATAAACTTCTGGTATATAAAGCTAAAATTGAATATGTACAGACTTACGTTTTAATGAAATGTAAGGTCTACTTTAAACTTTGCTCATTAACATTCCACTGTCAGCAATTGACCCAAAGCTATCTTTTTTTTAAAAAAGTGTTGACCTATGCACCTATCCACTGCCTTTTATGCACCCTGCACCATTTTAACCAAATATAATTTCTTTTTAGGTTTTCAAGGCTACAGTAGCACAGCCTTTGCTATGGAATGGCATTGCCTAGGTTTTCTTTCCTTGGTGGCAGTAGTAGGGAAGATCCAACTCCATGCTGCTAGTAATGCTGCTTTTCCCACAGTGTTAGCAGTGAAGTTCTTCTTGTGTTCTCCTTAGGTGACCAAATTTATCAGTTTGGGCAGCAATGCTCTTTTTACTGTAGAGATTGTTTTCAAATGATTTTGCTCTCTCTCTTTTCTCCCTCTATACGGGTCCCTCCTCCTGGCTTCTCCTGAATGGGGGTGTTCCCTGGCCAACAATGACAAGAAAAGGATGGAAGAAGAGGGGATCAGTGTCCACCGCCAGGTTCTTTTCCTGGACGCTCATTTGAGATTTCAGTAAAAGTCTCAAGCATCATCCCTCGGACTTTGTCAGCAAGTGCAGGGACGTCATCGGCGCACAGGCCTTTGGTGGGTACACCTGGGAGGATCTGCACTGTACATTTCCCTGAAAGACAAGATGAAAGATACAAAATTACAGAGGACGACACAACGTTGTGCAAGATGACATTATTTAACATCAGCATAAAGTTTCTGAAAGTAGATTTTTTTTTTTCCATTCTTAAAAACCTTCACTTATTTTCATCCTTTTCCCATCTCAAAGCTCCTGCCTTTTGCAACCACTGCTTGTCAACATGCATCTTAGTGATGGTTGTATGGCATTTCTCAAGACGGGTTTCCTGATGGTGACAACAGTGGATTATGTCTGTGTAACAGGCGTCAAATTGGCCACTTGTATTTCTAACAGAAGCCATGTGACAGGGTGACAGCACAGGAGCCAGGGCATTGGGGAATGCCTTGGACGCTTACGATGTCAATGCCAGAGCATTGTAATCCTATAAAGCCGATGAACACATTCGTTTTTTCTTCATTCAAGCCGGTGGGTTGAAAGAAAGAAAACTGTCAGCCCTGGTCGGAGCCGCTGTACTAACCATTAGTTCAGTGATCTCCCCCACTGAGCTGTTGTGTTCTGACAGGGGGACAGAAATCCAGAAACAACACGATACAAATGTTTTTAGGTGACTTGCCGTTCAGCGAGTGAAATAAGTATTTGATCCCCAAGCAAAACATGACTTTGGTACTTGGTGGAGAAACTCTTGTTGGCAAGCACAGAGGTCAGACGTTTCTTGCAGTTGGTTACCAGGTTTGCACACATCTCAGGGGAGATTTTGGTCCACTCTTCTTTACAGATCTTCTCTAAATCCTTAAGGTTTCTTGGCTGTTGCTTGGCAACTCAAAGTTTCAGCTTTATAAAACCACACCTAAGCAAAGTTGATGTTCTTTAAAAATTCAACAAAGACATTCCTAAAAAAGAACTCCCCTGTTCTGCTGCTCTTGCCACATATCTCATTTACTCTATCGCTGTCAAAAAAAAAAATTCAAGTATGTTGGTTGCCTGGTCTCTCGCTGCATACTGTGATTTAGTCAGTACTGTTAGCTGACCAGGAAGTGTTGGATGCAGAACACTCTTCAGGCAGAAGTAGATCTTCAACAGAATAAAGGTAACATTTGATTGATCCCCTGTGGGATCGCTGTGTGGAGTCTGGCATTTTTTTTTCCAGGAGTTGCGACATCGCCCACTACCAACTGCCTGGTCCAGTGGTGATGGGACCCATCTACATCGGCACCATGTTTTTGACTGATGACGTCAGAGAGCATCTGCGCATGTGACGTCAGCAATGCCCGCACCATGGGCGCGCACGCTATCTCCATGTGTTGGCATTGTTTTTTACCCAGGCGCCATCTCGCCCTTTTTTCTGGGGCTTGGATGGTGTGCTGTGAGTCTTTTCACACCTGCAGTCCATTGGGTGCTGGGAGGGCGGTGGTCCCCTTCTGATGGGATATATTGGGGGGCAGGTGGAGGCTTCTGTTCCACTTCCTGTGGGACCCGGAGTCATGTCTGGGATGATTGCTCATCCGCACTTGGTAACTACTGATCTTTTATGCCCATTTCCGATTCCTGTTTTACACCCTATCTGTGGAAGCATGTACACTATATTATCAAAAATATTGCCTTTACATGAACTTCAATGGCATCCCAGACTTACCCTGTTTCCCCGAAAATAAGACCTAGCGTGATTGTCAGTGATGGCCGCAATATAAGCCATACCCCCCAAATAAGCCCTACCCTGTTTCCCTGAAAATAAGACCTACAAGGACATTAACTAGGGCTTATTTGGGGGGTAGGGCTTATATTGCAGCCATCAACGACAATCACGCTAGGTCTTATTTTCAGGGAAATAGGGTAGTCCGTAGGGTTTAAATATTGAGTTGGCCCACCCTTTGCAGCTTCAACTCTTCTGGGAAGGCTGTCCACAAGGTTTAGGAGTGTGTCTATAAGAATGTTTGACCATTCTTCCAAAAGAGCATTTGTGAGGTCAGGCAGCGATGTTGGACGAGAATGCCTGGCTGGCAGTCTCCGCTCTAGTTCATGCCAAAAGTGCTCTATCGGGTTGAGGTCAGGGTTCTGTGCAGGCCAGTCAAGTTCCTTTTTTTTTTTTTTTAGCACTGATCACTGTATTAATGTCACTGGTCCCCAAAAAGCGTCACTTAGTGTCAGATTTGTCCGCCGCAATGTCGCAGTCCTGCTATAAATCGCTGATTGCCGCCATTACTAGTAAAAAAAAAAAATATATATATATATATATATATATATATATACACATACACACACACACACACACACACACACACACACACACACATATATATATATTTCCATAAATCTATCCCATAGTTTGTAGACGCTATAGCAAATCAATATACGCTTATTGGGATTTTTTTTTTACCAAAAATATGTAGCAGAATACATATTGGCCTAAACTGATGAAGAAATTAGATTTTTTACATTTTTTTATTGGATAGGTTTTATAACAGAAAGTAAAAAATATTGTTTTTTTTTCAAAATTTTTTTTTTTTTTGTGCTATAAACAAAAAACTAAACGGCAGAGGTGATCAAATACCACCAAAAACAAAACTGTATTTATGGGGGGAAAAAAACAAATTTTATTTGGGTACAGTGCCGCATGACCGAGCAATTGTCAGTTAAAGTAACACAGTGCCGTATCACAAAAAAATGGCCTGGTCATGAAAGGGGGGTAAACCTTCCAGAGCTGAAGTGGTTAAGCAAAAGATCAGTTTTAAATTTTTTTTTGATCTTTTGCTTTCAAAAGGTAGAGGAGAGATTTGGGGTCTTATTGACCTCGGATCTTGCCATAAAGAGGACCGGCGGTCATCCCTTATTCTATTACAAGGGATGTTTACTTTTCTTGTAGTAGGAATAAAAGTGATAAAAAAAAAAAATGAAAGGGACAGTGTTAAAAGGAAAAAAAAAAAAAAAAAAGAGATAGATATAGATATATATCTATATCTATAGCTATATCTATATCTCTATATATATAGCGCCCCCATCCCTCTGTGCTCGCAGGCAGAAGTGAACACATACGTAATTCGTGTTCACTACCGCACATGTGAGGTATCGCCGCAAATGTTAGAGCGACAGCAATAATTCTAGCGCTAGACCTGCTCTGTAACTCTTAACTGGTAACCTGTAAAAAAAAAAAAAAAAAATTTACAGCGTCGCCTATGGAAAATAAAATTTTAAGTATCGTGGTTTGTCACCATTCCCAAAGCGTGCGCAATTTTAAAGCAAGACATGTTAGGAATCTATCTACTCAGTGTGACATCATCTTTCATACTTTACCAGAAAAAAAAATTGATGATCACCATTTTATTCTCTAGGGTCTCTGCTTTAAAAAAAAAAAAAAAAAAAAAAATTTTTTTACTTGTAAACAAAAAGTTCAGACCCAAAAAAAAAAAAAAAAAAAGTTAAAAAAAAAAAAAGCGGCAGATCCGATAGACCGTTTGGTCTTTTTCGGACGTCACTCTATGGTTCTATGACTTTCTGAGAATGAGTAATTCTGCCCACTTGTGCTTGCTATAGGCATTTTCTTTTTTTTCTAAGCTTTATTTTCCAGAGAAATCGTTTTTTTGCTATATGGGGTATGGTCTGAATCACACCCCACTCCCATGATGCAGCAGAAGCTTTTTGTGTAGCGTGAGCTGTCAGTCAGGGCACAGACAACATATTTCAGGTTGTCAGATTTTGGTCACTTAATTAGCTTTTCCGCTGTTGTAAATAGAAGAGGTAAAACCCCAACCAACTACCTTTATTGATTTGAACACGTGCACATTTTAACCACTTCAGCCCCGGAAGGATTTACCCCCTTAATGACCAGGCCATTTGTAGCGATATGGCACTGCGTCGCTTTAACAGACAATTGCGTGGTCGTGCGACCTTGTACACAAACAAAATTTATGTCTTTTTTTTCCCCACACAGAGCTTTCTTTTGGTGGTATTTGATCACCTCTGGAGTTTTTATTTTTTCCACTATAAACAAAAAAAGGACCGACAATTTTGAAAAAAAAATATATATATTTTTTACTTTTTGCTATAATAAATATACCAAAAAGAAAAAAAAAAAAAAAAAAAAAAAAAAATAAGAGAAAGAATTTCTTCATCAGTTTAGACCAATATGTATTCTTCTATATATTTTTGGTAAACACGCAATAAGCTATAAGCTAATAGCGTCTACAAAATAGGAGATATATTTATGGCATTTTTATTATTAATTTTTTTTTCTTTTTACTAGTAATGGCGGTGATTAGCGATTTTTTTTTTCCAAAACAAAATGGTGTTTTATTAGAAGAGTAAGTTGCATACAGTGCATATTCAGACAGCGGTATTTTAACAGTTTGATCAGTATACATTTGACATCAATATACAGGAAGGGGTAGCAGGGGAAGTATATAGACACAATATGTGGTATTAAGTAAAACAATATGTTGTACAACAAGTCTATACTGCATATTCATTAACCATTATGTCTATGATGTTCATCAATTTGCATATTTTGGGTATTCATTCAGCTATTGCATTACAAGTTGAGGCATTACCTATCCAGGTGTCCCAAATTTTACCATATTTTGCAGGGCAACCCCTATGAACATATATTTCTTTCTTATACGGTAAGACATTATTTATAGCTGAGATCCATTCCTGAAGTGTCGGGGATATGGGTTGTAGCCATTTCCTGGCTATCAGTAGTCTGGCCGTGAAAAGTGTTTCTTGGAGAAAGATCTTATGAAATTTATCTGAATCAGGATCTGGGAATATTCCCAGCAGACATTGTTTGGGGCATAGTGTGAGGGGGGAACCCATTTCGTCGTGAATGAATTTCACAATTTGGGACCAATAATCCTGTATTGCTGGACACGACCAGAGAAGATGGAAGAAAGTGCTAGAGGGGTTGTCACACCTAGGACATCGCGGGTTCTGGTTGGGTTTAAATTTAGCCAAACGGAGGGGAGTCATGTACGTCCTGTGCATAATGTAAAGTTGTGTAAGGCGGTCTGATAACTTTGTGGAGACTTTTTTGCAAGTATCCAAGGCATCTTCCCATTCATCATCCTCCAACCTGCCTATATCTTCAGACCAGGGTATTTTTAGCCTATATGCAATGTGCACCGCTGTGGGTCTTAGCAAGGAATTATAAAATCCTGAGATCAGTTTACGATGGTCTGAATCTAGCATAATATAGAGCACATCTAGCTGTTCCAATGCTGGGGGGCTATCGCTAAATTGCGCTCTTAGGGCGTGTCGGAGTTGCAGGTAACGAAAATGCATATTGTTAGGGAGGTTGAATTCCTCCTTAAGTTGTTGGAATGATTTTAGTGTATTGTCAGCATAAACATCTGACAGAAACCCCACTCCATGGTCCAACCACAATTCGTGACCTGGCACCTCCAGCAGTTCCCCCAAGCTCGGATTATTCCATAGAGGGGTATGAGAGTGTATAGCCGGTATTTTGAGTTTTCGTTGTACCACTTCCCATACTCTGCAATGGTGATATAGCAACCCTTTCTTATTATCTATTTTACTGGTGCCTCGGAATAGAATCTGGAAGGGGTGTGTGAATCTATGTCCTAGGGGGGAGTTCATAAGGGATAGGTATCGTTCCTTATCGTGCTTATCTAAGTGGAAGAAGTGGGATAGTTGTGCCGCTAAATAGTATAAGTTGAAGTCAGGTAATGCCAGTCCCCCCAACTCCGAGGGGTTTTTCAGAGCTTGCCAGGACAATTTGTGGCGACTCGATCCCCAAACAAAGGAGTTAAGGATGGTCTCGATGGATTTAAATATCCTTAGCGGGATATACTGTGGGGTGTGCCAAAGGACGTATAGGAACTTGGGAAGAAGCACCATCTTAATTAGATTCACCCGACCCATCACCCCAAGTGGCAATCTAGCCCAATTTTGTGTTTTGGATTTCAAGATAGTTATTAAGGGTTCTATGTTAAGGCGAATAAAGTCTTCCGGGGAGCGGGTCACCACGATTCCCAGGTATGTCATGGCACTGACCCTGACGAGTGGGGAGCTGGCCTGCAGTTCAGTGGGGGCATTTATGTCTAATGGGAGGATTTGGGATTTATCCCAGTTTATTTTTAAGCCCGAGTATTTACCAAATTTTTTGATCACTTCTAGAGCCACCTGTAGGGAGGGGCCAGCGTCCGACAGGTATAGTAACATGTCGTCCGCATAAAGACTGACCTTTTCCAGTATATTTCCTCTGCTCAGTCCCTGAATACCCGGATGAGTCCTAAGGGAGGAGGCAAGGGGTTCCACCGCGAGTGCGTATAGCAGGGGGGAAAGTGGGCATCCCTGCCTCGTTCCCCTGGATAGAGGGAAAAAAATTGGAGGTTTTGCCATTAACCAAGACCCTGGCGCGTGGGTTCTGGTACAATAGTTTGATCCATTTAATGAACCTAGGCCCAAAACCAAATTTGGCAAGGCATTCCCAAAGGTATGTCCACTCAACAGAGTCGAACGCCTTTGCGGCGTCAAGGGACACCACGACTCTGGAGCCTAGAGAATCATGATTGGCCTGGATATTCATGTGAAGTCTGCGTAGGTTGTACGCCGTGTTCTTAGCTGGCATGAACCCAGTTTGATCTGGATGGATCAATGTATGGATTACGTTATTCAGACGGAGCGCCAGGGCCTTGGCCAAAATTTTGATGTCCAATTGAAGAAGAGAAATCGGGCGATAGGATTCTGGGTATTCTAGGTTCTTGCCCGGTTTGGGGATTAGTACAATATTTGCCTCCGACATGGAAGGGGGCAGACTCTCGGAATCAAATATGTGTTGGAATAGTTCATGAAGTTTGGGAATTAAACATTCACTATAGGCCGTATAAAATTCCAGGGGCAACCCATCTGCACCAGGAGCTTTGGATGGACTGAGCAGAGATATCGCCTTAGTTATTTCAATTTCAGTAATGGGGGCCTCTAGTGTCTCCACCTGGGCTGGGGTTAGGGTAGGTAACTCTATATCTGACAGTAATGAGACAATTTCCTCTGTGGGGTTATTCATGGTAGATGAATATAGAGACTCAAAAAATAGACGGAATTCTCCAGATACCTGCCCAGGGTCGGTCACCAGATTGCCATCAGTGGTCCGAAGTGAAACTACCGTAGGGGGTCTGTGATCTAGATGTGCTAGGTACGCCAACAGGCGGCCCGCCCTTTCCCCGCATTCATAGTGTCTTTGTTTGCTATAATAGATTTTCCTATCAGCCTTTTCAAAGTGCAGGTTGTTGACAACCCTAGCCTGCAGCTTCATTAGATCTGCCGTGAGCGGTGAGGGGTTGTCTGTGAAGTTCTTTTCAGCTTCGATTAAGGATTGTTCTGCTTGTTGGAGGATTCGGGAAGACGCCTTGCGGTGACGTGAGATGCGGTGGGAAAGGACCAGGCGGGCATGGGATTTAAAAGAGTCCCATACTGTGCCAAAGGGTGCCGTACCCCTATTCGTCTGGAAATAAAATTCCCACTCAGTGACAACCTCCTCTAAGTCTGGGATTGCCGTCAGCCAGAAGGGATTCAATCGCCAGTTGTATGTTGATGGGGGTGAGTCAATGTTGAGTTTAATCCAGTAGGGGGCATGGTCTGATAGGATACGGGGACTGAAACCCACCTCTCCCAGTAAGGGTAAGATAGTGCGAGATATCAAAATCAGGTCTATACGAGACATGGCATTGTGTGATGCAGAGAAGCATGAATATGTCCTAGAGAGCGGGTTGCGATGCCTCCATGTATCTACAAGTGTCAGGTCTGTAGGGGTTCTACCAAATCTGGTATCTGCCTGAGGGGGATCAACGTGGGATGATGTGGATATACGGTCTAATTCCTTGTTCATTACATTATTAAAGTCGCCAAGCCACACGGCAGGCACGGTAGGGAATTGGGACATAAACGCTATTCCTTCATGTATTGCACCAAATTGAAAGGGAGGGGGTACATAAAATGCCAATATAAGTATTTCTAACCCATTCATTTTGGCGTGCAAAAATAAAAATCTACCCTGGGGGTCAGACCTGAGGGTCAGCAACACAAACTGCACTGTTTTCGCTATCAATATTGCTATACCTCTGGAGTTGGCCGTATAGGGAGCCTGGTACAACCATCCCACCCAGGGTTTCTTGAGCGACATCTGAAGTTGACCTGTAAGATGAGTTTCTACCAGTACCATGAGACCTGCCGACTGTGACTTAAGGAAAGCTAGGACTGCAGTCCGTTTAGCTTTAGCTCTAATACCCCTCACATTCCAAGTGATGCATTTAATCTCCAGCATATTGTTTACCTTGGTAGAGGCCTGTACCAGGAATTCGCCGTCCAGGGCGCCGCAGACCGCCCCAAAATCGGGGGAGTCCACGGCGTCTCCCAGCAATCCCCGCGGGGCAGGACAGCCAATTCCACACAGGTTGACAAATTTCTAGGTTGCACATAGCTCTAGTCCGCTGCAGCATTATTGCTTGTACATATAAACACCTGTCACTGTTACTCTTCGATAAGTGATTCATAGAACAAACACCAACCCAATCAGAACAATCCGATTGGAACTGTAACAACGCACCAGAATGCCTGGGTAAACAATGCATCCAGTGTATAACAAATGCAGTTTGTCGAGACCAGGCAGACCAGGGAAACCAACTTGTGAACATAAGGAAATAAACGTTGCATTGAAATTGAAAAATAGCGGGTTCCATGTGGAAACCCGTATCTAGTGGGGCGAAACTTCGCTGTAAAACAAACAGTGGCAGCAAGGGGGGGGACTACTGGAAAAGAAAGCCTAGTGTCCAGAGTCCTCTTTTTTAAGTGTCACCTCGGGTTAACCCTTGCCATAAGGATTTAGATATTTGAGTTCAGCTGCTTGTTTACGCGCTGGGTATCTGACCGAATCTCTTCAGAATGGAGGGGAGACATTGCACTCTTGGCTAGGGGTGTGTGTGCACCCAATACTTAGGTGCAAGGATAAGTTCTGGAGCAAGGAGTGGTGGTGGGACAAAAAGCAGGGGGGTCACTGAGACTTGTGGGGGAGGGGGACAGATGCACGGATGGTAAGACAGCAAGGTAGGGGTTGACACCGATATTACAGTACCTGAGTGAGGGAGTTGTTCCTGTTAATTCCTGTTATGCTGTTAGTGCTGTAGCTGGCAGATGTCCCTCCGTGCATGTGGTGGCGTGAGCAGGGGTTTGAGATAGATCGAGTGGGGTCAGGCGGGCTCGCGCTCCGGCGCTGCTTTATCTTCCAGCCAGGCAAACACTGCGTCTGGTGTATCAAAAAAGTGAGCACGATCTTCGCCGACCACTCGCAATCTCGCAGGGAAGAGCATCGCATAGGTGTAGTGGCGAAGCCGGAGTTGACGCTTGGCTTCAGTGAATAACGCCCTCTTCTTCTGAACATCTGCAGAGAAGTCCGGGAATACTTTGATCTCGGTGTTCTTGAAGGGAATGTTGCCTTTTAGCCTGGTGAGCCTGAGGACCGCGTCCCGGTCCCTAAAGTTGAGCAGCTTGGCGATGAATGTTCTCGGTGGTGCACCTGGGGGAGGAGGTTTCGCCGCCAGCCTGTGTGCCCGCTCCACCACGAATGAAGTAGAAAACTCGGTCCTCCCGAAGGTGTTGATTAGGAGGTTTTCCAGGAAGGAAGGCGGATCAGGGCCCTCCGACCCTTCTGGCAGGCCGATGAACCGCAGGTTACACCGGCGTAAGCGGTTCTCCATGTCGTCTTGTTTAGCAAGAACCATGGAAAGCTGGTGTTGTAGGCGCTCAGTGTGGATTTGTAGGGGCGGTATCTCATCTTCCATATTACTGATTCGGGTTTCCGTCTCAGTGACCCGATCTCTCAGTTTTTGTAAATCCTGGCGGATTAAAGAGACATCCACCTTTACCTCCTCGATTTTGCTTGTAAGTGTGCTCTTGCAGTCCGATATGGCCTCGAGCACACGTGCCGTGTCTTCTGCAGCCGCATCTGTGTGAGAGGAGGATCCGGCGCCATTTTCTCCTCCGGGCTCCTTGTCCGTGTTGCGGTATTTTGCCAGTTTGGCAGCGGGGTCTGTCTTCTGCTTCGGCGGCGACATGATCCCTGAGTGTAGGGGATTGAGCGGAATCCAGCGGTAACCGAGAAAAGGTAGTTTAAAGGCTAGGCTGTATAGATGCGGATTATGGGCAAGCGGAGCTCCCGATTCTCACTCCTTACGCCATGCCAGTACAGGTCACGCCCCTCGTGATTAGCGATTTTTAGCGGAACTGCGACATTGAGGCGGACAGATCGGACCCTTTTTTTGGGACCAGTGACATTTATACAGTGATCAGATAGCCATCGATTACTGTATAAATGTCTCCGGCAAGGAAGGGGTTAACACTAGGGGGCAATCAAGGGGTTAAGTGTTCTCTAGGGAGGTGTTTCCAACTGTGGGGGGTGTAGTGACTGGGAGTAGAGAGAGATCGCTGTTCCTGATCACTAGGAACAGACGATCTCTCTCTACTCCCCTGTCAGAACGGGGATCTGTTTGTTTACATTGACAGATTCCTATTCTGACTCTGTGGGAGCGACCGTGGGTGGCCGGCTGACATCGCGGCCGCCGGCCAGGCGCATCAGCTCCGGTGACACGCCTCTGGCGGTGCTCGCCTGGTATTGCTCTTAAATCGGTCGCCGTCCACCTACGGTGATTCGTGCAGCCAAGCCAACCTGCCGCATTATAATGATGGCGGCTGGTCGGCAAGCCGTTAAGAAGCATCCTGCTGTTTTCTGTTAGATTAGACATCCTTCTAATAGCTTTTTATAGAAGATCTTCAAGCCAAACACTTCATCCCTCCCATCCAGGAGCTCACCTGTCGTAAACTTTTTTTCTGTCTTACTGTAGAAATCCTTATAGGAAGACATGATGATTGGAATAACCGGGACCTGCACAGACCAGAAGAAGGATTAGATGAAAACATCGGAGACTTGAAAGAATAATATATATTAAAAAAATAATATATTATATATATATATAAAAAATTATATATAATATTAATATATATATGATGTGCTTTAACGGATCTTAGGAAGGGCGTAAGCATACTAGCCCGAAACGTTTGTTGCCACTATTTTGTCTGGAATGATTATGCTTGCTTTATAATTTTCCTTCAAGACTATGTGAAATAAAGCAACCGAAAGTTTTTAAGTGCAGCAACTTCTTGGACTTTTCACATATATATATATATATATATATATATATATATATATATAAAATAATTTATAACCTTTTCCATTTTTTTTTTTATATATGTAGATATTAGAGTGATGGATTTAATCTTTTTTTTTTCAGTGTTAAAGTTTTATTATCCTTGTTTCTATGTATAATTCGTAATACAATGTATATGAAGGCAGCCGAATTTTCTCATTACCTAAATAGACTCTACTTCCAGCTTTGCAGTCATAACATAACGGTTGCACATTCCTGTTCCTTCTCATAATGCAGCTCTATAGCTCTCCATGCATGGCTTGATTTTCTCTTGTTCAGCCCATGGGATGAAGCCCACCAGCACAGGCCCTTATCATTCACATAGTACTGAGTGACCAGACTCTTACCTGAGCTTGCACAGCCAGGTGAAAGGCTCCTCGTTTAAATGGCAGGAGAGAGCCGTTGTGATTTCTGGTACCCTCCGGGAATACCCACACACGTACCTGGAAGGGGATGGAAAGGTAGAAGCCATTATATGGAATGCTGACACAAATGCATAAAACTTTCTGTTCTCTGGGTTTTCCTCTCAATATCAGACTAATATATATATATATATATATATATATATATATATATATATATATATATATATATATATATATATATATATATATATATATATATATATATATATATATATATATATATATATATATATACATATACATATATACACAAACACACACACACACTTTAATTACCAAAAGTATTGGGACGCCTGCCTTTACACGCACATGAAGTTTAATGTCATCCCGGTCTTAGTCCGGAGGGTTCAATATTGAGTTGGCCCACCCTTTGCAGCTATAACAGCTTCAACTCTTCTGGGAAGGCTGTTCACAAGGTTTAGGAGTGTGTCTATGGGAATGTTTGACCATTCTTCCAGAAGAGCATTTGTGAGGTCAGGCACTGATGTTGGACAAGAAGGCCTGGCTCACAATCTCCCCTCTAATTCATCCCAATGGTGTTCTATCGGGTTGAGGTCAGGACTCTGTACAGGCCAATCAGGTTCCACCACCCCAAACTCGAATTATTGCTCTCGCGCTAACTATCGCAGAGATACCTCACTTGTGGTTTGAACACTGTTTACATTTCTGGGAGCGACTTATGTATGCGTTGTTCACTTTGGCGCGCAAGCACAGAGGGATAAAGCACTTTAAAAAATTATTTTTTAACAATTTTTTTCTTTAATTTTACACTGTCCCTTTACATTCCTTGTGACAGCAATAAAAGTGATTAAAAAAAATTAAACATTACTTGTCACAGTAATAGGCAGTGACAGGTACTCTTTATGGAGGGATCTGGGCTCTATAAAGATCCTAGACCCAATCAAAGCTGATTCTGGCATTGTTCGGGTCTCCAGCCAGACAGCGGACGTGCCGGCTGGTTGCTCATGTCTCCCGTTGGGACAGGAGAGCCCAGGCAGCGGCAGAAGGCGGTGGGATATCCCCTCCCGCTGCTTGTAATAACAGCCAATCAGTTGTGATTGCTAGAGAGCCGACCATCAGCTCAAAAAACGGTAGCGTGGGGATGCCGGCAGCTGCAGGCATCACTCTGGTACAGCCACTTGAAGCCAATGACGTACAGGTACATGGTTTGGCGGCAAGTGTTTAAGCAGTATAGAATTCGTCCGAACAAAAAAATCATAAGTCCAAGACCACGCATGAAACGAAAGAATACATTACAATACAACACTTCCAAAGCTGTATTCTGTTGTACGAGAATTTTAGTAACTTTAGTAACCTCTGTATTTTAATACTAGCATGCAAAAAAAATCTGATGATTATTCGTCCGCTATTGTCATTGTGTGTACAAGCCTTAAATATCTATATAGGGGAATCTGGACCGACTTTCTTTGGCTGGTGACCCCTCTAGTGATGCATTATTCTACAATTCTTTTCACTTTCCCCACTGCCTGGTCACGCTGTTTTCTCATTGTGCAATCACCTGAAATACCTCCAAATCTTTTTCCTCTGTAATACTGGCCAACACTTTACCCCCAATGTTGTACTCTTTTTCCCTAGGTGCTTTATTTTACATTTAGAAACATTGAACTGCAGTCTCCACTGCTTTGACCAATCCTCCAGCAATGTCAAATCATGTTACAGACACCTCCAGGAACATGAACCCCATAACACACTTTTGGGTCATCAGCAAAAAGACATACCTTGCCCAACAAACCTTTAGTTTTATCACTTACATTTTTTCACTTAGAGATTAAATAGAACAGGACCCAGTACAGAGCCTTGTGTTACCCCACTAGTGACTGGTCGCTGTTCTGAGTGAGCCCCATTTACAACCACACTCTGCTATCTATCCTTTAGCCAACTGCATATCCACTGAACCACCCAAGGATTAAGTCCTAGCTTGTAAAACGTTTGTATTCGATCAATATGTGAATCCATACCAAATGCCTTGCTGAAATCAAGATATGTTATGTCCACAGCACCCCCCTGATCCAAAACATTGGTAATGGGCAAGAAATGAAATCAGAATAGTCTGACATGATCTGCCCTCAGTAAAGCCATGTTGATTTGGGTCCAGCAAGTTGTGTATTTTTAAGTGATCAATGATCCTTCTTTTCAGGAGTGATTCCATTAACTTGACTACAACGGATTTGAAACTCACTGGCCTGTCATTGCCAGCTTCTACTTTGCTGCCCTTCTTGTGGATAGGTACAATATTATCTGTCCACCGGTCATGGGGAACTTCTGCTGTTAGAAGAGATTGATTAAAAAGATCTGTTAATGGTCCAAAAACTGCATCTCAAAAGTTCTCTTAGAACTCTGGGATGAATACCATCTGGGCCCATTGCTTTATTAAGCTTTAACCAAGCCAGTTCCACTGCTACCTCTGTCTCCACAAATCCTAAAATTTAACCGTCAAACCCTATATTGCCCTTTTTCCCCCCATTATCTCACCTTTTTATTAACCTTTCCTTTCCCCTGGGATTGGATTCGGAGGCCTTCTGATGGTGGCTAAATAAGAGTCTCTATAGGATTGGTCACTTTCTGACCCCTAGGTGCCCCTTTAATTTGCTACACTGCCGATCCAAACTGAAAATGACGCCCTCTGAGACCTTCTGATTCTAACAAATTTCCCACTTCTTCCGATCTTTGTTGTTGTGGATCCCAAGAGAACTGCTTATAAGAAATGGTGCACACAGGGTGCGGGGCAGAGAGAGAGGGGGGGGGGGGGTGTCTGTCATTTACAGGCCGGTACTTGACACCACTGACAAATTACCTTATAGGTGGGCCTTGAACTGAATGTGAAAGCTATGATCAGATGGTATATGATCTCTTCTCGTCTTTTGAGGCGCTTTCTGACTTCCACGCCATTATGTTTCCTTGGATGTCATTCTTATGGTACCATGTATCATATATTCGGAGGGAATACCCACACTATAGGGATTTTGGAATAGGGTCTTTGCTTTAATTAGGAAAGTTTTGGGGGCTCTGGTACCTCAACTCCCCTGTGTCGCCTTACTAAATGAACCTGTGGAGAAGCTCCCACGCTCTACACAAAAAATGATCTCCTTTATGCCATTGGCAGCTAAGCTTACTATAGTCTGCTCATGGAAACGACCCTCTGTTTCAATTTCTATGTTTCGGCGCAAGGTGTCTTGGGTTATGCTCACCGGGCACCTATTCCGCAAAATGAATGATACTTCCAAACGATTTGAACAGGTTTAGAATCCATGGGCCAGTTATATACATCTTGATCTTTAGAGATCCGAAGTGTTCTCAGCGTGGGTTTACCCGCTCAGTGTGACTTACGATCTTTCCTCTAGGTTTCCCCTGTCCTTTCCTCTTTTTATTCCTTCTGCTTTTTCTTCTAACTCCCTTTACCCACCTCTCTTTTTATATATTTTTTTTTTCTTTTGGGTATTAGCTCACAACTTGTATTACGTGAGATGAATACTATGTAGTTCTTTTGCAATTTCAATTGCTTACACAAACAACCTGGTAGAGATGTCCTCTATGCTGGATTGTTATAATGTTTTAAGTAAGGCTGGCCGCTGTCAATGTGGTATTTGGCTACTCTTCGGTTCTCCATTGTTCTGTTATGTTTACTACGACTCTTTTTTCTGTTTCTTTTTTTTTTACCATGTCTCGCCAGTGCTCTGGCCTTGCTTTTGTATGTAGCTTTGTACTCTACATTTTATAATAATAAAAAAAAGATTGAAAGAAAAATGAGCTGTCGTTACTAGAACCAATATGATTCCCCAACTTGTTATTGTTAGTACAATTTATTTCTGAGAAGACTGAACAAAAGTAATTGCTTACCTGGTTTGCTACATCCAGATGCCCCATAACATAAGTGTTTTGCCCAGTTTTCATTTTAGTGATCCCATTGTATTTTTTCTAGGTCAAGTGGATACTCTCACTGCACAGATGTTAGTAAACTTTTTTGTGTAGCCAAAAATAGGATTTTTTAAGACAGCTTACCTGTAAAATCCTTTTCTTTCGATGGACATGACGGGACACAGCCACAGTAATTACTGATGGGTTATATAGGGTATCACTGGTGATTGGACACTGGCACACCCTATCAGAAAGTTCAACCCCCTATATAATCCCTCCCCCTTGCAGGGATACCTCAGTTTTGTAGCCAAGCAATATAGTGTATTAGAAGAGGGGCGGGACCTCTGTGTCCCGTGATGTCCATCGAAAGAAAAGGATTTTACAGGTAAGCCGTCTTAAAAAATCCTATTTTCTTTCTCGAACATCACAGGACACAGAGCCACAGTAATTACTGATGGGATGTCCCAGAGCAATGCTATCTGGGGGGGGGGGTAAACCACGACCAAGTAGGGTGCAATCAGACCTGAGGACCCTGTACCGCTGCCTGCAGCACACTACGCCCAAAGGCGATATCCTCATGCCTTCTCATATCCACCTGATAAAATCTGGTGAATGTATGAACTGAAGACCAGGTTGCGGCCTTGCAGATTTGAGCCATAGAGGCCCGGTAATGCACTGCCCAAGAAGCACCAATAGCCCTTGTGGAATGTGCCCTGATCTGAAACAGAGGAATCTTCTGCTTCAAACCGTAAGCCTGAATAATCAACTGTCGAATCCATTTAGAAATGGTAGCTTTTGACGCTGCCTGTCCTCTATTGGGGCCGTCTGGCAGCACAAACAAAACATCCGTTTTGCGAATCTGAGCAGTTGCCTCGAGATAGGCCTTGACTGCTCTTACTACATCCAACGAATGTAGAGATCTCTCTTCCGGAGAACAGGGATCTGGAAAAAAGGAAGGCAGAACAATGTCTTGGTTTAAATGAAAATCAGAAACCACCTTTGGTAAAAAACTAGAGGGAGGGCGCAGTACCACTCTATCCTTGTGTACAATCAAATAAGGCTCCTTACAGGAAAGGGCTGCTAATTCTGAAACTCTTCTAGCAGAAGAGATGGCTACCAGAAAAATTAACTTCCTTGTCAACAAGACCAATGGAATCTGACTTATTGGTTCAAAAGGCTGTTTCTGTAACACAGCCAGGACCAAGTTCAAGTCCCAGGGGTTTAGGGGCGCTTTAACCGGAGGATTAAGACGCATCACCCCCTGCATAAAGTTTCGGACCAAAGAATGCGAAGCAAGTGGCCGCTGAAATAATACTGATAAAGCCGAGACCTGGCCCTTGATTGTACTCAAGGCCAGCTTCATCTCTAATCATAATTGTAGAAAATCAAGAATTCCACCTATGACATATTTTCTGGGATGCCAACCCCTGGATTCACACCAGGAAACATAAGCTTTCCAGACTCTATGATAAATCATTCTGGAAGCTGGCTTCCTTGCATTGATCAAGGTAGATATGACAGGACCTGAAAGCCCACGACGACTCAGAACGTGGGTCTCAATAGCCAAACCGTCAAATTTAGCGTTTGTAAGGCAGGATGGAACACTGGACCTTGAGATAACAGGTCTGGGCGTACTGGTAGGGTCCACGGGGAACCCACCGTCATCCTTACTATTTCTGCATACCAAGTACTTCTGGGCCAAGCAGGGGCCACCAGAAGTACCGACTTCCTTTCCTGCCTGATCCTGCGAAGGAGTCGTGGTAATAGCAGAATAGGCGGGAATGCATAAATCAGTGAGAACCGATGCCACGGAATCACCAACGCATCCGTCCCGCATGCCAGAGGATCCCTCGTCCTTGCCACTAATCTGTCTATCTTTTTGTTGAACCGGGATGCAAAGAGATCTACATCTGGGACCCCCATCTTTGGCATATATTCTAAAAGACGTCGGGATGTAGAGACCATTCCCCTGGAAGTAGCTGTTTGCGACTTAAATAGTCCGCCTGCCAGTTCTCTATCCCTGGAATGAAAACTGCCGATATGCATGGCACATGCATCTCTGCCCAGACTAAGATCTGGTTCACCTCCTTTTGAGCAGCTCGTCTCCTGGTGCCTCCCTGATGATTGACATAAGCCACTGCTGTGGCATTGTCGGACTGGATCCTGACCGGGCAACCCTGTAGCCTGATAGTCCAGGCTTTTAGGAACAGGTATACCGCCCGGATCTCCAGAATGTTGATGGGTAAGGTCCTCTCGGTCTTGGACCATAGCCCCTGAATCGCAGACTGTTCCAGAACTGCTCCCCAACCTGACAGACTGGCATCTGTTACCACCGTCCAGGTAACTGGTAGAAAGAATTTCCCCTTCTGCAGGTTTTCGGGTATGAGCCACCAATTGAGGCTCTGACGCACTGCATGCGACAGGTGCATCGGAAAGTCTAATGCCTGAACCTTCTTGTTCCAGGTAGACAGAATACTGTGTTGCAGCATTCTTGAATGGAACTGAGCATAGGGAACTGCTTTGAATGAAGACACCATCTTCCCTAGTAGTCTCATACAAAGGCGGACAGAAGGACCCTTCTTGGTCCTGACTGCCAGAATCAGCTCTCTTAAAGCAGTGATCTTTGCCTGCGGTAGAAATATTTTCTCCTGGCTTGTATCTATGATCAGACCTAAATACTCCAGTCTTCTTACTGGTTTTAGGAAAGATTTTTCTAGGTTGAGGATCCAACCCAGGTGTTCCAGATACCTGACTGTGGTCCTCAAATTTCCGTTCAAGGAAGCTACAGACTGGTCTATTAGTAGCAGGTCGTCTAGGTATGCTATGACAGCTATACCCTGGGCCCCTAACCTGGCCAGAGGAGGGGCCAAGACCTTTGTGAACACCCGAGGTGCAGTGGCTATCCCAAAAGGTAGAGCCATGAACTGGAAATGGCGCCTCCCATCTCGAAGCGCAGAAACTTCTGATGAGCAGGAAAAATGGGCACATGCAGATATGCATCTCTGATGTCTATCGATGCCAGAAATTCTCCTCCCTGCAGGGTGGAGACTACTGTCCGAATTGATTCCATGCGGAAAGACTGAATCCTTAGGAACCGGTTCAGATCCCTTAAATCCAGAATGGGTCTGACATCCCCATTTGGTTTTTTGACCGTAAAAAGGTTGGAATAGAAGCGCAATCCCTCGTCCTTTGCGGGAACCATCATAATGACCTCCTGCGACAAAAGTCGCTCTAACGCTAGAAGGAGCGACTGCTTCTTCTCTGGGTCTCTGGGGACACTTGATCTGAGGAACCGAGGAGAGGGAAATTCCTGAAACTCCAGCTTGTACCCCAAGGTTACCGTGGAGATTACCCATCTGTTCTGAAGGTCCTCCTGCCAGAGCTCTGAGAACTGACGCAGTCTTCCCCCCACTCGAGCGAGCAGGGGCGCCCCTTCATGAAGAGGTCTTAGTGTTTTGCCTAGTAGGCTTCTTCCCCCAGGACTTCTTTTGTTCCTGGGGTTGACTCTTGCTTCTGAACCCAGACGGAGGAGGCCGTCGAGACTGCCTGGAGGCTGAAGACCCTGGCGCTGGGGAAAGAGTCCGTTTGAAAGAGGGACGCTTACTCTTCTTCTTGACAGGTAAGAGAGTACTTTTCCCACCAGAGATTTTCTTGATATAGTCATCCAAGTCATCTCCAAACAACCTTGCACCACGAAACGGAAACCCAGCCAGCAGCTTCTTACATGGTGCTTCGGCTGACCAATTTTTCAACCATAGGATTCTACGTACTGTATGTGCACCAACCCCAGTGAAAAACGAGAGGTTTGCACGATAGAATCTCTGATGGCGTCAACAACATAACATAAGGCCGCTGGAAGGTTAGCAAACCCCTGGGCCTGCTGTTCAGGTAAAACTTTGATGACCTGTTTAACATGGTCTCTTAAGTATTGACAGACTCCAATCGCTGCTACTGCAGGTTGAGCCAGTGAACCTGCTAAGGAAAAAACATCCTTCAATAGGAATTCCATCTTTTTATCTACAGGATCCCTGACCATCTGAGCATTGTCTACAGGACAAGTCAGACTATTATTTACGGAGGAAATGGCGGCATCAATGGCCGGTATTCCCCACATTTTAACAAACTTTTCTTCCATCGGATAAAGTGTTGAAAACTTTCTCGGCAGAAAAAAAACGTTTGTCTGGGTGATCCCACTCAGAATAAATGAGCTTTTCAAGTAAATTATGAACAGGAAAAGCATGTGCTGTATGAGGAGGCTTCAGTGACCCCAAAGAAGAAGAGGGTTCTTTAACTGAATCAGATACGGGCAACTTAAATGTTGAGCAGACCAATCCAGTAAGGATCTGCACTAAGACTTTCTCCTCTTGGGAAGTCGCAGAGGGTCCCTCTCCACCTGATTTCTCCGAAGAGGAATCATCCGTCCCATCCTGATCCTCTGAAGGTGATTTCTCTCCTTTATCCCAGAGCTCCTCTTCCTGAGGATCTTGGGAAACAGAGGAAGGCCTAGTACGTTTTCTTCCACTGAGTGAAGATGTAATCACGGCCATTAATCTCTCCTCTAAACCACTAATGGTTGAGGAAAAAACCTCCTGTGTAATGTATACAGGGGCTGAAGTGCCGGAGGCAGGTATAGCCCCTGACCCAATGGCTCCCTCTGGTCAGCCGTCCCTGGCCCCTCAGGGGGGGAGGATGCTGCAGAAAGGGGGTCCTCAGGACCCGACCGAGATCCCCTAGTGTCTCTGGTTCTTGGGGTGTTTGAACCTCTTCTATCCATAGTGCAAAGCAACAAGGTGGAGGTATCACAAATGAACACTGACTGCTGAGCGATGTAGTCCGGCTAAAAGCCCTGCTACCCAATTCCCAGTCTGGTGTTACCTTAGTAAATGCTGCCTAGGAGAATGCCTGTGTCCCACCTTACATGCGACCGTCAGCTCTGTGTCCCTCCAAAGGCTGTGTTCACCTGTAGAGTGCTTTAATAGCCTGCAGCTGGCCTGAGTGGAAGTCTAATGCATCCGGTTCGCCTGGCTTGCCCCAGTATAGGATATGGAATATTCCCCCTGGAGCTCAGCGCAGGACATCTTTACACAACCATCACCTAAGACACTGGCGTAAAAACGGAGGTATCCCTGCAAGGGGGAGGGAATATAAAAGGGGGTTGAACTTTCTGAAAGGGTGTGCCAGTGTCCAATCACCAGTGATACCCTATATAACCCATCAGTAATTACTGTGGCTCTCTGTCCCGTGATGTTCGAGAAAGAAATTAGTGCACTACCCCCACCCCACTCCCCTTATCCCAAAATGCAGCTGGGACATCTAGAGTCAAAGTATACAAACACAACAGGAGTGCCAAGCCAAAGGTAAATCGTACAAAAATGTTTTTTTTTGTTTTGTGAACCCCCACCATGATTTGGGGGTCACAAGCTCCCCCTTCATCGGGGTTTAAAGATCACAAATTTACATGGACTTAAGAAACCTCTTTAGAAAACAAAAACGTATATTAAATATGTTTAAAACAGTCAGTATTGAGGGCAGTATACTAAGACCTCTTAGTTTACCACCATGTACACATGTTCAATCTTTAAGCCCTGATGAAGGAGGAGCTTGTGACCCCTCAAACATGTTGGCTGTATGTTTGCTAAAGGCTTATTAAAAATGTTTGGAATTTTTGCTTTTAGCTTGGTGCTTCTGTTGTATTCTCCTGCTTTGGGATGCTTCCTTGTTACCCATTGGAGAGGATCCGTGTTTTAAGCGAGCAGCCAAGCCAGTGAGCTCACTGAATTCTTTTTTTTCTTCCCTTCTAACAAATGAGCACTTGAGGTCCCAGGAGCCACTTGGATAATCTTTTCTCCAAGCACCAAGAGAGGTTTAGGGAGGCTCCTGTTGTGCACTGTGGGGTAGTGGCAGAGGCTTCAGTTCTTCAGTAATCTATGAGGGACAGGAAGTGTAGAGCGTGTAGAAAGGTCACTAGACCAACGAGAGGTCTGGAGAGGTTCACTTTCACTTCTAACAATAGGGAATGCCAAGTTATTGAATTTATTTCGTGCATTACCACTCATGTGGTGTACGCTTTGGAACGCCCTTGTGGGCTTATGTATATAGGCCGCACAAAGACTCCTAAGGATTAGGATTGATGAACATATCCAGAATATAAAATCAGGATCACAGTGTGTCTTTACATTTTAAATTGTTTCATGATCAAGACCCATCAGGTTTAAAATTTTAGGGTGTAGATCAGGTTAAACCAGTGTGAAGAGATTCCAACATAGCGAGAGAATTATCTAAACGTGAAACACACTGGATATATCTTACCGATACACAAACACCTAAAAGGATTAAATGTCGAACTTCAAATAACTGTTTTATTAGCGACTATTGAGATGACTGATTAGTACCATCCTGAGATGTAGATTTATGTAATTGTATTAATTAGACCTGGGACATAGATTTATTGATTTTTATTAAATCAATACATTTTACTGTATAGTGATTTTATAAATTTAAAGAATTTTTTTTATTATTAACACTATATACATTGAGTGATTGTAGTAAGTGTTTTTCATACCCATTAGATCAAGGTATTGACTGACTAATACATACAGTGTATATCACCAGCATTTATTATTCAATGCTGGGTTTGATTAATGAGTTTTTTTAAACTAATCTGATTTAATCTTGCTTGTGCATTTCATTTGAGTCCATGTAATTGATTTGCCATTTAATTGTATGTAAATAGAATGATGATGTATTAGTATTTAATGATTAACTTTGGTCAAAATGAGTTTTAGGTAGTTATTCAAACAATTAGACTCCTTAATAAGAAAATGCACTGAGTATTGGCAACATATATGTGATCCGATCGCTTCAGTCGTTTTATCTGTTGCCCGAGTGTGAGGATATCGCCGCTAGCGTGCACCACTCTGAGATGAAGTGGCTGGCACACGAAAGGTTAACAGGCCGAGCGAAGGATCAACAAATAGCCGGGACGTTGCACGGTGAGATCACGCCCACAGACAAAGTCGTAATGACGAAACAAGTCTGGGCGTGATTGTCACGGCGACCGGAAGGGGCGCATGCGTGTCACAGTTAGCGAGAAACAACCAGGAGGAATCAGCGCGGCTGTGTAACCTACACTGGCGGCCTCCTGCATCAGCAGACTGGCAAAAACGTTTTGCAATTTATGCTCATTGATTTTAAACTTTTTGTAAGCGCAATCTTTAGGCGGTGGGGTTTGCAATAAAACTGTTAAACAGGATCACGCTATGTGGAATCTCTTTTCCATGAATTTATACATTGAGTGATTTGCAGCCCTAACCAGACCAATATCTTGAATGACTTCTTCCTGATTATTTCAAGGCTTGTGATTCACTGTTTTCTGGTGAGTTTGAACCCCTCTGGGAGTGACACACGGTGTGGATCTTGGAGTTTGGTGCACGCTTACAATGTTTACTAGGACCACCGTATGCACTAAGTGTCATCCTTATATGATTACACATATAAATGCCCAACATGTTTTAAATGGACTGACAGGAGTGTTGTTATAGTTTTGAATTTGTACAGTGCTTCAGGACTGGATTCTTTGCTTTCTATATATAATCTATGAGGGACACTGGAATATTCACATATACCTACCCTCGGCTTCTGACATTCCTTTATCAACTACAAACAACATGTTTACCAGTAAGATTAGGACATCTCTCTTTGTGCAGAATGGATACTTCACATACCTGTGCAGACCTGCCAAGTCAAGGCAGACCACAAATAATATAAACCAAAAACAACACTTTGGTTAAATCAGCCAATCAGAATCTTACCATTTGACAAATGTTAAAAGTTGGTAATATTAAAAAGACCACTACCAGATGTAAAGTGAAACAAATGATATCTAAAGCATTACATATCTATAAATAACATACTCCAGATCTGTGATAGAAGTGTTTCTTGCTTTCTGTGACTTGGCCAGGGCCAAACAGTGCCCCCTGTGTTCTAGCACATGCTGCTTGTGTCCAAAGACTATGATGGATAATCCTCATATGAATGGTTCTACAAACTGTGACCGTTACAGCTTGATGGACGCTGTTAGCTATTACAGGTCCTAGAGTGGATAACACTGCTAGCACTGATCCTAGAGGGCAAAAGGGGACTTTAGGAGGGAGACTGGAGTAGAATTTCTGTTCCACTTTAACTAACCTGATTATTTAAGATTGCTGGTATAAAGCCATGGGATTGGCCAATCAAAACCTTAGTCTTTCCTTCCCTACACTTCCTATCATCACAATGACCCCCATTCCCTCCAATTGAATAATTTCTTACGTCCTCCTTGAGCATGGTCTCCGCCGCTTCTGTCATCACGCTGATGGCATCGTCTGTCTTTTTACGATTGATGAAAATGACTCCAGCCAACCAGCATGCCAGACCAGCGGTGCCAGCATACATGAGCTCACGTTTGGCGATGGGCACACAGCGACCTGGCAAGATCTCCATCATTCCTAGGGAAAAGCAGAACAAACGCTTATTAGACATGTGTAGACCAATCGATATAGAATTAAGTAGCCAGTTAAAGTAACTTTGAGCCAACAGAAGTTTCTAAAGGGGAAGGTTCCTCTACTCCAGGGATATGCAATTAGCGGACCTCCAGCTGTTGCAGATCTTCAAATCCCATGAGGCATAGCAAGACTGACAGCCACAAGCCTGACACCCAGAGGCAGAGTCATGATGGGACTTGTAGTTTTGCAACAGCTGGAGGTCCGCTAATTGCATATCCCTGCTCTACACTATCAAAAATTAAAGTTGCTGCCTACAAACACCAAAAGGTACCGAATATTACACTACTTGCCCAGAAACACCTCTCCTGTGTATCTTCTCACTTTGTTATGGAGGCTCAGACTTCTAAATCTAGAGAATAAGCCATCTAACCATCCATGTCACCAAGTCCAAGCCCCCCAATAGTTTATGTCCAACAAGAGTGCCTTATTGACTAGAAAAGCAATCTCATTGAGCAGGAGGTTAACAGGTTAACAGTTGGGTGAAATTTATGTTTAGAAGCACAAAGGTTGGATGACTGTTGCCCAATCTAGCGATGACCTCTTATCCATTAAAGCAGGCGTATTCCCACCAGCCAGAAATTTTTAGGTGTAGAGATGGGAAGGCCTGGGGGGGGGGGGGGGATGATAGAGAATAGTGTTTTACTGTTCTTTCATGCCCGCTTTTAGTTTTTCCAGAAAAATTGGAAGAAAAAAAAATGTGGAATATGTTCTTTATAAGTAATATAAACTATATTGTCAAAAGTATTGTGATGCCTGCCTTTACACGCACATGAATTTTAATGGCATCCCAGTCTTAGTCCGTAGGATTCAATATTGCGTTGCCCCACCATTTGCAGCTATAACAGCTTCAACACTTCTGGGAAGGCTGTCAACAGGGTTTAGAAGCAGTGCAATGATTAGGAGCAGTGCACAAAGCAAGGTCCATAAAGACATGGATGAGCGAGTTTGGGGTGAAGGAACTTGACTGGCCTGCATAGAGTCCTGACTTCAACCTGATAGAACACCTTTGGGATGAATTAGAGCAGAGACTGCGAGCCAGGCCATCCCGGGCAACATCAGTGCCTGACCTCACAAATGCGCTTCTGTAAGAATGGTCAAAAATTCCAATAGACACACTCCTAAACTTTGCGGACAGCCTTCCCAGAAGAGTTGAAACTGTTATAGCTGCAAAGGGTGGGCCAACTCAATATTGAACCCTACGGACTAACACTGGGATGCCATTAAAGTTCATGTGCGTGTAAAGGCAGGCCTTACAATACTTTTGACAATACAGTGCATCTATGATATAGTATTCAAACTATATAACATGAAGCCCTTAATGAAAGATTTCTGAGACTTTATGCAAAGTCTTAAAATATTGCAAATTCTCTCAGCTGAAAACAAGTAAATCCTGGAATACAGTTCAAGTAACACTGTGCATAGAGACATATGCATTTCTGCCACTAGGGGGGGAATGGAGGGGAAAGATTCCAGTTTAGTTTGCGTGTGACTACATCTTGTACCTCCTACAGTTGGGTGATTGATGGGATACAGTAGATGATAGTTTCTGTCCTCGCAGGCCTTAACTGACAGGTAAAAGGGTAAATGTGTCAGACAAATTTAGTTTATCTTTTTTAACTTTTTAACTTTTTTAAATGATTCCAATTAATGTTCTCCACCATCAGAGCATAACGTTTACCTATAGTCTGTTCAGTATATTGTTTTTTTCTTTTCCTCCTTTCAGTAAAATGGTGAGATCAGCATCTAGATTTTGTTAACATTTCCACAGTGCAATTTCTGCTGAGAGCAAAGCTGCAATTTGCAAATATTGTGAGAAGAAAGATTCTTTTCCAAATGCTACAAGGATGACAAAACACATCCTTGCATACCAGAGGTACCCTAAAGACAATAAAAAATACTTTATGGAATGAAGTGAGGACCAGAATAAAAGTGCGAGGAGCTTTTCCCTCCAGAGTTCTCCTTCCAGAAACACTCTTTCTGCTACTTCTGGATCATCACAAAGTGTTTCTTCACCAGCAGCATCTAAGGAAGTAAGGAAGTGTTACAAACCATGGCCTCCCAAAAATACACAATATCTTAATTTATAGCTAAAATTACACCTGAAAATCAGGAGAACATTGATCAAGCTGTCCATAGAGCAATTTATGCTTCTGGATCAGCATTGTCAATAACTAAAAAGAAATATTGGCAGGAAGCTTTTACATTATTATGGGGAAAGGGGGGTTACCTGTTGTCATGTATAGGTGAAATGTTTTTAACATATACACTCCACGTTATTCCATTTAATAATAATAAAAATAACATTTTAAATGCAGGTTTTGTTTATTTACTGAATAAGCTGTACTTTTATTTCAAGTATTTACTGAATAAGCTGTACTTTTATTTCAAGTATAACACTCTTATATACACTGCATTTCATCATCCCAGTGTAACAAAATGATTTTCAATTTGTAAAACTACTCCACACTATTTTTTTTTTTTAAAGTTACATTTTTCTGGAAAAAAAACCCAAAACTTTATTTTCCCAAGGGCTTCAAAATTTCCGGAAAGTTTACATCTCTAGGTGTAACAGAAGACTAGGAGACCTAAAAATGCAGGTGAACGTGGAATGTTATTTTTCACTAAATTGGATTTCAGAAAAAATGCTTAAAAAAAACAAAACAAAAAACAATATAATACTTGACTTTTGGTGTGGTGGTCATCATCTGCATTTCTAGTTGACCACAGTACCACCATAAGCTGCGCACTCATTCTAAAAGGCGGAAGAGGTACAGGTGAGGGGGGTGTTGTATATATGGAAGACTAAAGACCTGTCCCAATTGCTCTTTTCCCCTCCTTTCTGCATCAACACAAGTTTGCTTGGTTGGCAAAGCTGCACTTACGAGTTTATGGATTGATCTGCAGCACTCTAAAGATTAGCTACCCTGGGAGGTGGTCGGATTGCTCCTTACATACAACAGCTTTTTAATGTCCATTATCAGCCTTCGTGTCTAGCATGTGTATAAGATGCAGAAAGGGATCAGACATTACGGATGAAGAGAAACCAAGATTGGCTTTCAGCTCGTAAAGCAGATTTTACCGTTTGACTTATCGCCATTTGCTTTATTGTTAAGACATGGAGAAGATGGAAAAGGTTTTAAAAACTCAGAGCTGCTTTTCTGCAGTTATTATTCTTTGAATTAAACTCCAGGAATTACTGCAGCAACAAATTCTCATCAGATGGTCTGGCAAGAATAGACTGTGCACGTTGAAAGGGCAGTTGTTGCTCCAGAGCTTAGTAAATGTGGTGAATCTGAGAAAGGAGCATGCATGCTCCGAACACGTGCCACACGGCCGAGCTGTCACTTAAGTGTCAGCATGCAGCTGCCTACCCAGCCGGAGAGCGCTGGGAACCACTGGAGTGGCCGTTGCTCCTTGCAGGCTTGCCAGAGACTGACTTAAGGATACAGCAGGGCGGACCCAAAAGATCCAGCAGGACACCATTACTTATATGCAGGCACCTCTGCCGATAAGAGCCTGAGCAAGGAGCACATATGCTCTGAACGCGCGACACACACCCCCTGTCGTCGGGGGGGGGGGGGGGGAGGGGGTTTGCCTGTGTTTTGGGTCAGTGGGGGTTACTGTGATAGTGTGACCTGTCTCTGCTGCGGAGTTGGGGGGGGGGCTTGTCTCTGCCGCGGAATGAGAGGAGGTCCCCGTCTCTGCCGCCGAATGAGAGGGGGTCCCCGTCTCTGCCGCCGAATGAGAGGGGGTCCCCGTCTCTGCCGCCGAATGAGAGGGGGTCCCCGTCTCTGCCGCCGAATGAGAGGGGGTCCCCGTCTCTGCCGCCGAATGAGGGGGGGTCCCCGTCTCTGCCGCCGAATGAGGGGGGGTCCCCGTCTCTGCCGCCGAATGAGGGGGGGTCCCCGTCTATGCTGCGGAATGAGGGGGGGTCCCCGTCTCTGCCGCGGAATGGGGGGTGTCCCCGTCTCTGCCGCGGAATGGGGGGTGTCCCCGTCTCTGCCGCGGAATGGGGGGGTGTCCCCGTCTCTGCCGCGGAATGGGGGGGGTGTCCCTGTCTCTGCCGCGGAATGGGGGGTGTCCCTGTCTCTGCCGCGGAATGGGGGGGGGGGTCCCTGTCTCTGCCGTGGAATGGGGGGGGGGGTCCCTGTCTCTGCCGTGGAATGGGGGGGGGGTCCCTGTCTCTGCCGTGGAATGGGGGGGGGGGGTCCCTGTCTCTGCCGCGGAATGGTGGTAAGGAAAGGTTATTACACCTGTAAGGTTTATTTTTGCCATCTTTGTCCCATTGTGGAGATTTATACTTCACTTCCTGTCCCAAAGCCAAAAACAGGAAGTGAGAAGAAATCCCTGCAAATTAAAGGAATCTTTTGGAGGACCCCTAGTTCACTAGAACTACTGTACCCATTGGAAGGTTTCCCCTCTGACTTTTCTGGGGACAACCCAAATTTTTGTTTTTTATTTTTACTTTCAATGATAATGATAAACAGTACAAATAGAGGGTGAAGCTCTCTTATGGGCACACAGACAGCAAAAAACACTGACAGATGTTCTAATCCATCTCCACTCCATCCAAAAAATGGATACATTTAATAATTTTCCATAGTATTTGCTGTTCTATATAAATACTGTTTGCTGTGTTCACTGTTCAGACTTTACTATATGCAAGGAATTGTACTTTAAGAGCAGATGAAAATAAAAAATAGTTCAATGTTAGACTGCTTACATTTTTGGATGAAAAAAAACCATGGGCACTTGAGCAGTAAGGCTGGGTTCACACCTATGCAAATTGGATACGGATTTCCCTGCATCCAATTCGCATGACAGGAGATTGTGACCAGCTCTCTATGGAGCCGGTTTAATTATCTCCATTGCGGCTGCGGAGTGGCTTGCATAGGAATGCTGTGCATTTGTGGCTCGGTTTCAGGGCTGAATTCAGGCAAAAATATGTCCCTAAAAACGAAGAACAGGGACGCACCGGACCCCCTGCTGCGAGCTGCAACCTTCGAAGGTGTGAACCCAGCCTAATCATGATGCATCGTGGAATTAAATCGAATCATTGACATGGTAATCGTATCGAATCGTGAGACCAGTGAAGATGCGCACCCCCTATAACCGATACTTAATGTTGGCCAGCTTAAAGTATCACAATGGCTTAGTGGTTTAAACTTCTGCCTTGCGGCACTGAGGTCCTCTGTTCGAATCCCGGCCAGGACACTGTCTGCAAGGAGTTTGCATGTTCTCCCTGTTGCTGCATTGGTTTCCATTGGGTACTCAGGTTTCCTCCCACACTTCAAATCATGCTGGTAGGTTCTAGTATGTGTATATATAGTGCATCCGGAAACGGCGCTTCACTTTTTCCACATTTTGTTATGTTACAGCCTTTTTTTCCAAAATGGATTAAATTATTTCCCTCAAAAAACTCTACAAACAATACCCCATAATGACTACCTGAAAGAAGTTTGTTTGAAATCTTTGCATATTTATCATATCATTATTCATATAAAAAAAAAAAATGTACATAAGTATTCACAGTCTTTGCCATTACACTCAAAATTGAGCTCAGGTGCATCCTGTCTCGATTGATCATCCTTGAGATGTTTCTACAACTTGGAGTCCACATGTGGTAAATTCAGTTGATTGGACAGGATTTGGAAAGGTGCAAACCTGTCTATATAAGGGGTCCCACAGTTAACAGTGCATGTCAGAGCACGAACCAAGCCATGAAGTCCAAGGAATTGTCTGTAGACCTCAGAGACAGGATTGTATCGAGGCACAGATCTGGGAAGGGTACAGAAAAATGTCTGCAGCATTGAAGATCCCAATGAGCACAGTGGCCTCCATCATCTGTAAATGGAAGAAGTTTGGAACCACCAAAGCTTTTCCTAGAGCGAGGCGCCTGGCCAAGCTGAGTGATCGGGGGAGAATGGCCCTAGTCAGGGAGATGATCAACAACCAGATGGTCACTCTGACAGAGCTCCAGCGTTTCTCTGTGGAGAGAGGAGAACCTTCCGGAAGTACAACCATCTCTGCAGCACTCCACCAATCAGGCCTGTATGGTAGAGTGGCCAGACGGAAGCCACTCCTCCGTAAAAGGCACATGACAGCCCATCTGGAGTTTGCCAAAAAGGCACCTGAAGGACTCTCAGACTATGAGAAACAAAATTCTCTGGTCTGATGAAACAAAGATTGAACTCTTTGGCCTGAATGGCAAGCGTCATGTCTGGAGGAAAACAGGCACCGCTCATCATCTGGCCAATACCATCCCTACAGTGAAGCATGGAGGTGGCAGTATCATGTTGTGGGGATGTTTTTCAGCAGTAGAAACTGGAAGACTAGTCAGGATTGAAGGAAAGATCAATGCAGTAGGGTACAGAGAAATCCTTGATGAAAACCTGCTTTGGACCTCAGACTGATTGGGGAGAAGGTTCATCTTCCGACAGCACAACGACCCTAAGCACACAGCCAAGATAACAAAGGAGTGGCTAAGGGACAACTCTGTGAATGTCCTTGAGTGGCCCAGCCAGAGCCAGGACTTGAACCCGATTGGACAACTCTGGAGAAATCTGAAAATGGCTGTGCACCGACGCTCCCCATCCAATCTGATGGGGCTTGAGAGGTCCTGCAAAGAAGAATGGGAGAAACTGCCCAAAAATAGCTGTGCCAAGCTTGTAGCATCAAAGGTGATTCAACAAAGTATTGAGCAAAGGCTGTGAATACTTATGTACATGGGATTTTTTTTTTTTTTTTTAAATAAATTTGCAAAGAGTTCTTTCACGTTGTCATTATGGGGTATGGTTTGTAGAATTTTGAGGAAAATAAAGAATTTAGTCCATTTTGGAATAAGGCTCTAACATACTGAATACTTTCCGGATGCACTGTATGCATGTGAGATAGGAACCTTAGAGTGTAAGCTCCTTGAGGGCAGGGAATAACATGTTTTTTTACTTGAATTGTGGTGGATTCTTACAGACCTGTGCAGGAGCTTCCTGAAATAAAGACCGGTCAATGCTGCTCTCTCTCCTTGTGCAGGGTGACTGGTCTTGTATTCGCCCCTCTTGTAGTTTTCTGCAGACAGCCTGTAGTGGGTGGAGCCTGCTGGGCCACTCCCACAGCTCTGCTTTCTGCACAAGCTATGGACAGCACAGTGATGTCACCACTACATCTAGTAATATCCGGGTTTGAAAAGGCATTTGCGGCACACAGTAGATGTATACCCTCTGTGGCTATAAGAGGAGCTATTGAAATTAAGTTTTTGTGTCCAGAGTTAAGCTTTAATTGCGGAGGCTGTTCTAATATTCTGTTAAAAATCCTTTTTTTTTCCTGAACAAGCGCTGACAAAATTCTCTCTCTGCTATTTCAGTGACCGCTATGATCTAACAGACATTAAATACAATTTAGTCATAAATTTTTTTAGATCAAAAGCTTGAAATTTGTCTCGGATTTTACACTTTCCTCAAAGACCGAGCTTTGGATTGCTGCAAGCAGATTGGCGATCTCATTGCCTTTGTCCCCAACTCTGCCCTGTAGGTCATTACAGCGGCTGATTGGCTGAGCTAATCTTTATGGAGATATAAAGACCAGTTACAGCAGAAGTATTATAAATTATGGTGGTTCAGAGGAACGTCTTCCATCTTCCATGTGCCCAAGACCTTTGGAAAGCTGGCCATACACTTGTAGAATTTTCATTTGAAGAAAGCTTGTTTGAGTTTCTACCAGTTAATGAGGTCAAATCGACGATTTTCAACCGCAGCGACGAGAAAATTTGAAGGAACAGGATGGAACATTTTTCTAACAAATGTATAACCGTGAATGTGGTCTTCCTTCTGGAAAGTCCATTCTCTCCAAAGCAATGATGAAAAACACACACTGTTCAAATTACATTGTCCAGTCTCTTTCTATGGATGGATGATGGCACTGTAAAAGGCCAAAAAGTTCAATTTTGGTCTCATCTGACCAGAGCACCTTCTTCCACGTGTTTGCCTTGTCCCCCACATGGCTTCCTGCAAATGGGACTTCTTATGGCTTTCTTTCAGCAGTGGCTTTCTTCTTGTCACTCTTCCATAAAGGCCAGATTTGTGGAGTGCACGACTAATAGTTGTCCTGTGGACAGATTCTCTCACCTGAGCTGTAGATCTCTGCAGCTCCTCCAGAGTTACCATGGGCCTCTTGGCTGCCCCTCTGATGAATGTTCTCCTTGCCCGGCCTGTCAGTTTAGGTGGACGGCCATGTCTTGGTAGATTGTGCCATAGTCTTTCCATTTTCAGATGATGGATTGAACAGTGTTCTGTGAAATGTTCAAAGCTTGGGATGTTTTTTTATAACCTAACCCTGCTTTAAACTTCTCCACAACTTTATCCCTGACCTGTCTGGTATGTTCCTTGGCCTTCATGATGCTAAGGTTCTCTAACAAACCTCTGAGGGCTTCACAGAACAGCTGTATTTATACTGAGATTAAATGACACACAGGTGGTCTCTATTTAATAATTAGGTGACTTCTGAAGGCAATTGGCTCCACCAGATTTTAGTTAGGGTTAGTAGAGTAAAGGGGGTTGACTTTTCACATTTTTCACATTATTTGTAAAAAAAAAAAAAAATTGAAAACCATTTATCATTTCCCTTCCACTGTGTTGGTCTATCATATAAAACCAGAATAAAATACATTTATGTTTTTGGTTGTGACATGACAAAATGTGGAAAATTTCAAGGTGTATGAATACTTTTTCAAGGCACGGTAGAATTATTACTTCCTAACCTTGAGGGGTTAATAATACACACATTTACTGACATTGTATCCTCCAGAAAAGGTATTTACTGTAAGCAACGTGGACTTCAGATTATGGTCCCAGTAACCTGTACATGACAGAGCAAACTTCCAAGGTGAACAGTTTATTAGGAATTCTATGAAGTACAAAATACCATTTTAGTATCTCAGGTCTTTCCCTGGTTTCTGATAATACGAAGATTTTCTTTGTATAAATTGATTGTTAGGCCTCATGCACACTGCTGCTGTTAAACTCACGTTTTTGTGAGTTTAGACGTTTTTGTTTTTTCTGCCCTTCTATATAGGATAACTCCCCTCTATGGTGTCCATACATACATAAACGTTTTAGCAGTTTAGTAGCAGGGGAGTTTAAAAAAGAGGTTTTCTGAACGCCCTAAAATCGCATTCAGGAGAGGGAATTTCGACCACAAAAAGCGCTGAATGTTGTTAAAACGCACATTATTATTATACGAGATTATACGCTAGGTGCGTTTAGCACTTCAGCGTTTATTTCAATGGCCAGAATAAATTAAAATTCTGGCCAATTAAATAAATGCCCAAACTCTGCTACACTCACCTAAAAACGGTTATATTTATTTATTTATTTTTAAAAGCAGCTTAAGTTGGTTTATAACACGGATTTTCACCTCCAGGATAAACAGCGTTTAAAAGAAACCAGTGTGCATGAAGCCTTATTGGCAAGAATCAGGTAGCTTTATGGGCAGTAGGCTAAGAATACAAAGCACTTAAAGTGTTACTAAACCCACAACAGTAAAATCAGTCTGTATACGCAGTAAAGCATGCTTGTTATACTCACTGTGGAACCTAAAGGGTTAAAGAGTCAGTAAACCCTGATGGGTTTTTCCTCCCAGCAAAGTAAAGGCATAATGTGCTAGTATGCATCGCATACTAGCACATTATGTGACACTTACCTGCAAACGAAGCCTGCGTCATCCCCGCTGCATCCATCTTCACCCATCTTCCTTCCGGGGCTGCGGACTCCAGCTCTGTGACTGGCCAGAGCCGCGTGACGTCACTCCCACGCATGCACACAGGAGCCGTCGGTCACGGCACACGCTCCGGAAGAAACGACACGGGCGGCCATTCCTTCAGAGCGCATGTGCCGATGACATCATCAGCACAGTATACAGTAAATATCTCCTAAACGGTGTACATTTAGGATATATTTACAGTACTTATAGGTAAGCCTTTTTCTAGGCTTAACTATAGGTACAAATTACACACAGAGGTTTACAACCTACTTAAATCCTCTGCATTATGTAAAAAGGCTGTTTGATCCTGTCTTCTCTGATCCTCCCCTTCTTCCTCTGCCCCCTGATAATTTCCTGATAACACAGAGTCTATAGAGTCAGGCTGCACATGCTCAGTTTGATGTGTATTGCTAGAAAGGCGTTTTTTTCTTTTTCTTGGGAGGAAGCATGTGATCAGCACAGGGCCAATCAGCACTGTCCAGACAGAGGGTCAGGGGTCTTGCAGTCTGATAGGATAGTCAGAAATCTCCTCCTACAAGCTTTCACCAGTGCTTGGCTGAACACTGATAAGTCACAAGACGGCTTGACTGCTGATGAGAAAAGGTATTAAAGTGGATGTAAACCCACCGATCACCTTGTATCAACTAAAGGGCACAATACTAAGGTGCCCATCTGTATAAACCTCATGCATGTGTTAATACTTTTAAATTCTTTCTCCTTTCGGCTGTAGGAACCCCTGCAAAAGTCTTGAATCAGTGGACGGGTCTTTTTGCCGACACTCAGGGGGCGGAGTCATGACGTCAAATGACTCCCCAACCCACCTCTACACTACCCTTAGCCAGGCAGCTTCGCAAGGCAGAACCTTGCACCTCGGCAAAGAAAAGTACGCGCAGATCAGTCCTCACTGCGCACACGTCATAGGCAGAGCACGCTCGCGCCCCCCCCCCCCCCCGCAATGTAATTTACTCGGCACCAGTGTGTACTAGGATTTCTGGCCAGTAGCTTTGACAGCTGATCATCTCACCCAGAAACATACTCATGCACGAGAGAAAGAAATCAGATATCAATAACAGCAGTGGGGAATGTGGCGACACAAATTTCTCTGTGTCTCGGTTTTTATCCTAGTAAAAAAAAAAAAAAAAAAAGGCAAAAAGCATTGCCCAGAGCTGGTTAACTCTTTGTGGCAAGACTGGGCACAGATCACTTGACATCCTCTACTGTACCAGGTAGAAGTCCTCATTTAAAAAAAAATTGGGTTTACATCCACTTTAAGCAGTTTATATTTACAAACAAAATTGCATTTCCATGTTCTGTGTATTGTGGGAGACCAGATATAGTGAATGCAGGGTCCTGGGTTTAGTAACACTTTAAAATATCTAAATATCTAAACTCAAAAAAAAAAATGTAATCTATTGCAGCTGACCGGTTTGAAGATGTGGTGGTTGCATTAACTAAAGTGGACCTTCACTTAAAAATACAGCTAATCCATCTATCTCCCCACCTCCTCTCTAACATTTTTGAAAGTTTTTTTTTTTTTTTTTGGGTACCTTTTTCCGACAGGCACCCACTCCCACATCTGCTATTGTCTCCTAGGCTAGCATAAGAGTCCTTTCACACTGAGGCGGGGGCATTGTCGGCGGTAAAGTGCCGCTACTGTAAGCAGCGCTTAACTGTCGGTATGCGGCCGCTAGCGGGGCGGTTTTACCCCCCTGTTAGCAGCCGAGAAAGGGTTAAAACCACCGCAAAGCGCCTCTACACATAGGCGCTTTGCCGGCGGTATAGCCGCACCGTCCCATTGATTTCAATGGGCAGGAGCGGTGAAGGAGCGGTATACACTCTGCTCTTTCACATGCTGCTGGCAGGACTTTTTTTACCGTCCTGCCAGCGCATCGCTCCAGTGTGCAAGCCCTCGGGCTTGCACACTGGAATGAAAGCAGCGGCACTTTCGGGTCGGTTTGCTATTATTAGCGCAATAGCTCCTGCAAACCGCCCCAGTGTGAAAGGACCCTTACGAAAGTTTGACACGTCCAGTGACACATATCCCAGGAGGCTTTGAGACCAATCTGGCAGCGCAGGGTGATCTTGTGCATGTGCAGTGGGAAGCTGGCTGTGAAACGGCAGGAGCTCATAGCCAAGATGGCAGTAACAGAGATCTGAATACCGGCCCGGGTGAAGAAAGCATTGGACTCCTGAGCTGGTAAATGTCAGTTTCTTAAAGGGCCCATTCACCAGAAACTGCGCATTTACTGTGCATTTTTGCATGCGCAGTGACATGCATTTTACACACTTTTTTTATGGGCATTTGCGTGCATTTTTCCTAAGCTTGCATTGCTTTTGAGGTCAATTTCCATCTTCGTTCTTCTTTGGGCTTTTATGTGCACTGTGTTGCGGTGCATTTTTGTACATTTAAATGCATTTGTGCATGTTTCTGAGCAATTGCATTGTGGAAAAATGAAGCTTGCTATAGTTCTTTTCACTGCACTGCAATAGTGTAAACTATGCCCATAGGATAACCTGGATTTTGAACTGTATGTAGCTTGAGTGCAGTCAAAAATGCATCCCGCTGCATCTGGTGTGAATGGGCCCTTATCCTATGGGCATAGAAGTTTGGGCTTTTTCTAATACTCACCTAGGTGGATGCTGCATCTGTCCCCCGCTGCCTCTAAGACTGAGAACTGAACGATCAAACACCGCTGATCACTCAGTTCTCAGAGCTCCATGAGCAGAGAGTTGGTGACTGTCAGCACATATAAGGAATGCCAAGCTGCAATATATTACTGGTATATGTAGCTTACCTCACACGTGTGATTTCAAGGTTTGACCAGAATTCTATTTTAAAGGAATGAGGACTACTGCTGATTTCCTATATAAAACCATATAATGGCTTCTTAAGGTTTGTGAATGTGACAAGCATATGAGATGTAGAATCCACATGGCTGTTATATGGATGTTGTTATGCAGACAATGTGAGCTGTTATAATTATCAATTTAAATGTGACTGCTCATTACTAAACCCTCCCATGCAAACTGCTATATGCTCTGATAGCTAACTAGTAATTCAGTTAAAGTGAGACTCCTGGCACAGAAACACACATTTACATACTGTATATTCCTCAATAACCATAAAGGATATACAGTAGATCCATTTTTTTGTGCACCAAATGCCTTTGCAAACCTGGATAACCTAGAGGTGACATCATCACTGTGCTGTCCATAGCCTGTGCAGAGAACAGAGCTGTGGGAGGGGCCCAGCAGGTTCCACCCACTACAGGCCACCCGGAGAACACTACAGGAAGGGCGGAGACAAGACCAGCCACCCTGTACAAGGAGGGAGAGAAGCAGTGACTGGTCTTTATTACAGGAAGCTCACACTGGATTACTGCACAGGTCTGGAGGAAACACACAAAGCACACCAATATTCATGGAAGGATACATATGCCTCTTAAATTTAGACAATATTTACTTACCCTGGACTTCATATTTAAAGCCCAATTTCCATGCAGTGGGTCCGTGCCCGCACTGCACGGGTCAACTGCTCGTTATTGTCTAGGCCAGTGGTCTCCAAACTGCAGCCCGGAGGACAGATTACTCGCTTTTATCTGGCCCTTGGGGCACTAATATAAGGCACCATCTCCCACCAACAATGGGGCACTATTCATCCCACTGACACCAACGGGGCACTATTCCTCCCACTGACACCAACGGGGCACTATTCCTCCCACTGACACCAATGGGGCACTATTCCTCCCACTGACACCAATGGGGCACTATTCCTCCCACTGACACCAATGGGGCACTATTCCTCCCACTGACACCAATGGGGCACTATTCCTCCCACTGACACCAATGGGGCACTATTCCTCCCACTGACACCAATGGGGCACTATTCCTCCCACTGACACCAATGGGGCACTATTCCTCCCACTGACACCAATGGGGCACTATTCATCCCACTGACACCAATGGGGCACTATTCCTCCCACTGACACCAACAATGGGGCACTATTTATCCCACGGACACCAACAATGGGGCACTATTTATCCCACGGACACCAATGGGGCACTATTACTCCCACTGGCACCAACAATGGGGCACTATTCTTCCCATTGACATAAACGATGAGGCCCTATTCCGTCTACTGACAACAATGAGGCACTATTCCTCCCACTGTCACCAATTATAGACACTATTCCTCCCACTGAAACCAATGAGGGGGGCATTATTCCTCCCATTGACACCAATAATGAGGCACTATTCCTCCCATTCACACAAACGATGAGGCACTATTCTCCCTCCTGACACCAAAGATAGGGCACTGTCTGGCCAAAAGTCCCCAAGTCTGAAGAACAGTAAACTGGCCCTTTATTTACAAAGTTAGGAGATCCCTGGTCTAGGGGAGTGAAGGAAGCTTATACTCACCTGATCCTCCGCTCCACCTGCAAATGGCACTCCTCCACAATCCAGCGGTGGACTGTTCCTGTCTTCCTCACATCAAGAGTAGGTCTATGGGCATGACGACGTCAGGAACAGTCCACCGCACAAGACTGCTAAACTGGGGGGGTGTCAGGAGCCACAAGCACCAGTCTTGTGCAGGGAGGATCAGAGGACTAGTTAAGTATATCTCCCTTTCTAATCCCCTAGACCAGTGATGGTGAACCTTGGCACCGCAGATGTTTTGGAACTACATTTCCAATGATGCTCAACTACACTGCAGAGTGCATGAGCATCATGGGAAATGTAGTTCCAAAATATCTGAGGTGCCAAGGTTCACCATCACTGGTCTAGACCATTGGTCTCCAAACTGTGGCCCTTTGTTTGCCTTTATCTGGCCCTTGGGGTACTATTCTTTCCACTGACACCAATGATGGGGCACCATTCCTCCCACTGACACCAATGATGGGGCACTATTCCTCCCACTGACAACAATGGCGGAGCACTATTCCCCCCACCGACACCAATTATAGGAACGATTCCTCCCACTGAACTGAACAAAGGGGGACTATTCCACTGACACCAAGGATGGGGGACTGTCCGGACCCTCTAAAGCCTGAACAACAGTAAACTAGGGGTCTCCAAACTTTCCCTGCCCTAGACAAAAATGAGCAGTTGATCCAAGCAGTGATTTTTGCCCGGAGATGGGCTTTAATGTTACTAAGCCATCATATAGAGTGTAAAACAGACATATGAACCTCCTTCATAGAAGTCCCCTAAATCCAGAAGGCTCATCTGTGCAAGTAGTGACTTCAGCTCAGAAGCTAAGCTCTGTCCCACCAGTTTCCATGCCTTATTACTGGTCCATAGTTTTGACCAATTGGGAGGTGCAGGAGATAGTAAGGGTTGGGCCAGAGCTTGACTTTTTGCACTGAAGTCATGGATCTAGTCTCTCTTACCCAGCAGATCCAGAGAACTCTGGTGATTTGACACGACCACATACGGCTCCTTAATGTTGAAGTTCTCCCAGCCTCGGACCTCGATCTTTATCCCATAGAGATATTTAATATGCAGGAGCATGAATCGCAGCACCCTGGAACACAGAGGACAGATCCCGTTACTGTATCTCATTACTGCTTTGTGAGCTTTTGTGATAGAATTATATGTAACTGTCACTGGAAACATTTGATGTATGTCTGTTATCTTGTTTGAACTTTCACAGCACCAGAGAAGATGATGGAGCGATATTACCAATAATGAAGACCTTTCAGTAGCTTTACAAGTCTGCAGAAATAATTTCCTGACATGTCACAATATACAGCAATAGTATTCCTTTTCAGAACAGCTCCACCTTTTATCATTACCTAATTGTCCTTGATCTACAGTCTGGTGACTTTGCCTAGGCTAAGATGATGTCGTTAGTCTGCTGCAGGCAGGAGGAAGCATTTCCTCAGTCTCCTTTCTCCCAGAGATCAGACTGTACATTGTAACTTTGTAGCAAGTCACAATATGAGAAGCTGCAACTGGGGCTAATCTGTGTCATGCTTTTGTAAAACCAGCCAAGAACTGCACAGGAACTGCGTCATCTGTGAGCCAGCATATCAGCCCAGGAGGTAGGTAGATGGTCACTACGGATGAGGCCTGAACAAAGGTGCCGTCCTTCTGGAGAGAAAAGCAAATGAAGGCATTGTCAGAGGGAGTACTGTGATCTCCATGAGAGGTATTTAATACCAGAAAACGTAGCACTTACACATCACTAAGACCCCTTTCACACGGAGGTGTTTTTCAGGCGCTTTTGGGCGAAAAATAGCGCCTGTAAAGTGCCTGAAAAACGCCTCCCCTGCAGTCCCAGTGTGAAAGCCTGAGTGCTTTCACACTGGGGCGGTACGCTTGCAGGACGTTAGAAAAAGTCCTGCAAGCAGCATCTTTCGGGCGCTGTGGGAGCGGATGTATACAACGCACCTCCTCCGCCCCTGCCCACTGAAATCAATGGGCAGCGCTGCTGAAACGCCTGCAAAGCGCTTCAGCAGCAGTGCTTTGAACCCTTTATTCGACCGCTAGCAGAGGTTAAAAGCACCCCGCTAGCAGCCGAAAAGCGACCGCTAGAACAGCGGTAAAACGTCACTAAAATTAGCAGCGCTTTACCGCTAATGCCCCCCCCCGCCCCAGTGTGAAAGGGGTCTTACTTATATGAAAAAAAAGAGGGTAATTATCTGCTGCAAGTTGGGCCACATCCCTGGTAGATTAAAAGAAAAAGACTCCCCTAACATGTGGGACTTTAAGGCCCCTGTCACACGAGGCAGACTCCGTTTCCACGGAGTCCGCCTCGGTCCGCCGGCTCAGCGGGAGATCAGTCCGTTGATCTCCGCTGAGCCGGCGGATGACAGGTCCCTCTCTGCTCACTGAGTGGGGAGGGGCCTGTCGAGCGCCGCTGTCGCCTATGGAGGGATCGGATGAAAACGGACACCATGTCCGTTTTCATCAGATCTCACCCGATCCGATAGCGACGGAACTGAACGTAGGGCCATCCGTCTGCTTTTATCGGATCGGACGGGGTCGGATGTCAGCTGACAGGTCTCCGCTGACATCCGTCGCTCCATAGGCTAACATGGAGAGCCCGTTCAGGTCCGCCGTCAAAACCGACAGGCGGACCTGAACGGTCCGACAGTGTGAAAGGAGCCTTAGGGCTCAGGAGGAACGTGAGAACGACAAAATTTATATAAACAAAAAGTATTTATTGGTAACACAAAGGATTAAAAGTAATAAAGGGTTTTAAAAAAAACTGTTACATACATTACATAAACAGTTTGTTAAATCATCGCAAGCCACAAGCAAAGGCTGAATCTACTCAGTGCTATTAATGTAAGTTGATGCAAAAAACCATGAACAACATGTTTCAGCGTCTTTAAAGCTCCTTCATCGGGAAGGGTTTTAGCAGTCTTGGTAGATATAATCTATTAAAAAAAAAAAAAATCTGTGTGCGTCTGCGCACGTGTCCGCCTGTGTGCGTGCGTCTGTGGGGAGTTGGTGCATTACAGAAATACATGAATGAAAGACATCGGGGAGGGTTTTAGCAGTCTTAGTAGATATCTATAAAAAAAATCTGTGCGCGTCTGCGTGCGTATTCGCCTGTGTGTGCGCGTCTGTGTGTGTCTGGGGGAGTTGGCGCATTACAGTAATACATAGAATGAAAAACTAAACTACTGAGCAGACAAGCTGCTCTGCCCATGAACTACAGAACGCCTTCCCCTGTCATGGGGAAAAGAAGAGGGAGAATTTTTCCTGTAGTCCTAACACTTCCTGCCCTAGGTTGACCATTGAACGTCACTCTTCCATAGATGAGCTTGGCTCTGAGGAAGGGGGTGCGCCCCCGAAACACGTCAGCCTATACCCTTGCCGTGTCTGCACCCTGTAACATTGTGCAGTTATATGGCTCATTGTGAGTATCCACTTTTAACCTTTTAATACTTATTCAATGTGTTTGGTAATGCACTAGGTGTGCGCGCCTTCCTTTTTTGCGGTTTTATCGTTTTTACCGGATTACCCCATCCGAGGAGGGCAGCATCCGCCTGGTTTTGGAACACTGACGTCCTTGTTGCTGTTTAAATTCTGAAAGACCTTTTTAGCGCTGGAAGTGACAGTTTTTTTCTTGTAAGTACAAGACTAGTATATATTTTTAATCACAGGTATATACTAGATTTATAATTTAAAAAATATAGATTATAAATCTAGTATATACTTGTAACTAAAAATATATTCTAGTCTTGTAATTAAAAACGTACTGTGTACATACTAGACCTATAGTCAAAATGTATACTAGTCCTGTACTTACAAATCTATGCTAGGCTTAAATAACTTACTAGATGTAAAAAAAAAAAAAAAAATACATATATACACACACACTTCCTGGTCTGTTAGTTAAAAGAGAGAGATATATGTATATATATATATATATATATATATATATATATATATATATATATATATATATATATATATATATATATATATATACACACACATACATACATACACACACATACACATATAAAAAATATAAATCTAGTATATATTTTTAAATACAAGACTAATACACAGTAGTTTTAAGTACAAGACTAGTATATATTAGTCTTGTACTTAAAAATATATACTAGTCATATAACCACTTTAACCCCCGCAAGGATTTACCCAGTTCCTGACTATTTTTTGCGATCCGCCACTACGTTACTTTAACTGACAATTGCGAAGTCATGTGACGCTGTACACAAAATCAATGTCCTTTTTTTTGCCCCACACATAGCTTTCTTCTGGTGATATTTGATCACCTCTGCGGTTTTTATTTTTTTGCGCTAGAAACAAAAAAAAAAGACAAAAGTCAATTTTGAAGGAAAAAAATAAAAATATATATATATATATATATATATATATATATATATATATATATATATATATATATATATATAAAAATAAGTTTAGGCCAATATGTATCCTTCTACATATTTTTGGTAAAAAAAATAAAAAAAAAAAATAAAAATCGCAATAGGTGTATATTGATTGGTTTGCACAAAAGTTATCACATCTACAAACTATGGGATAAATTTAGGGACTTTTTTTTTTTAATTGTTTTTACTGGTACTGGCCGTGATCTGTCATTTTTAGCGGGACTGAGACATTGCGGCGGAAAAATCTGACCCCAAATGACACTTTTGGGGGACCAGTGACATTATTACATTGATCAGTGCTATACAAATATATCCCATGAATGGACCAACGTACACCTACGGCGATTTGCCATAGCCAGCCACCTTGCTGCAGTATAACTGCGGCAGGTGGTCGGGAAGCGGTTAATTAAAACAGTGTTAATTTTTGCAGCAAATTTTGATTTAGTTTTAGTCCTAGTCTTTTGACTAAAATGCCATTTTAGTTATAGTCCCATTTTAGGCCCCTTTCACACGACAGTCCCATTTTAGGCCCCTTTCACACGACAAGCCCACTCGGATCCGCCTGTTCGTTTTTCAGGCGGATCGGAGAGGGCCATCCATTGACTCCTATGGGCAGGTGGATATCAGCGGAGATGTGTCCGCTGGCATCCGTCTGCCATCCGATCCGCTAAAATCAGATGTATGGCGATACATTCAGCCATCCGCCTGGCGGATCGGAGGAGATCTGATGAAAATGGGCATGCGTCTACACAAGCGCCTACAGTAATGAAATCCAAACACAGCATGGTAACCGGTGTCACCCTGGAACAGGAAGTAGGTTACTGCCAGGATCATCAGGTGAAAATTCAAGGGTAACTCCACTTTCGTGGGAAAAAAATAGCAAATAAATATAGAGAGTATACAATTGCGACACAAGTCATTGTAACTGAATGTTATAAAAAAAATGACTTTTCCTTTTCAATCTGCAGCTCTGTAATTTTTCCGTAAAATGCACAATGGCAATTAGGAGGTGTTCTGCACACAGATGGTGTATAGAATGCCCCCCCCTGATATGTCATTTCCTGCTTGTGCGATTGGCTCACTAATTTTCCCAGAAGTCTACACTAAGATACAAGTCAGATCTTTGGCATCCCCTGCAACAAAGATGTCATTTTTAGGGAGATACTCTCAAAAGGAAATCACATCTAAAAAGGGATGCAGACCCTGCCACTTTCCTTATTAGAACCCTGCAGGCGCAGAAGCTGATTGATCATTAAAAAAAAAAAAAACGCTCCCATACAGGCTCACACACATGGACACAGACAAACAGCTATTTCTTCAAAATAACAAAGTAGGAATCTGCAACAAAGTTCGTTAACAATTTGCGGACCACTCACTGTACATATACTGCAGCAGGGCGGCCGCTCTAGGTACGTGATCTAACACTTCCGGGTCTGGGGCGCGTACCGCTGGAGACCCGCTTCTGCTGTGATCACACAGTGGGAGCCCAGCGGCAGGTACAGCGGACTGGATGTCGGCACCCGACGATTATACAGTACACAGGCAGGACGGCGATCTGCCTATGAAAACATGGCAGATTGCTGTTTCTTCTGTCTGTAAGGAAGGTATTGATCCTGTGTTCCTGCAAACCAAACCGTGAGAAAACACTGGCTAGGCACACATTTAACCCTTTGATCGCCTCTGATGTTAACCCCTTCCCAGCCAGTGTCATTAGTAGTGACAGTGCAAAATTTTCAGTATCGATCCCTGTATTAGTGTCACAAGCATCAATTAGTGTCCGATTGTCTGCTGCAATATCACAGTCCCGCTATAAGTCGCTGATCGTCGCCATTACTAGTAAAAATAGAATGATGAATGCATATCTTTTTTCTGCTGGCAATTCCCTGCACCGTAAAAACAATCATAGCAGCTGTTCAGCCGCTTGATTGTTTTTACAGGCGGCAGGAGGGGACACCACCCCCCCCTCCCACCGCCCGAGTGATTGGCGAGCCGGAGAATGAATCAGCTGGTGCCAGCCGTTTACCATAGAGCTGACCAAAGACCAGATGGTCTCCGGTCATCTCTATGACCTTTGGAGGCCGGGCGCGACGTCATGATGTTACGTCCGGCCTCGGCAGTTGTAAATACTGCCGTTGGCTCAGGTAGGAAGCCAAGATACTTAGTTTTTTTATTTATTTTTTATCTTCGGCTTTCCAGGCTAGAGGAGAGATGTGGGGCCTTATAGACCCAAGATCTCGCTGTAAAAAGGACCTGTCATACCCTATTCCTATTACAAGGGCCCTTGTAATAGGAATAAAAGTGATCAAAAAAAAAAAAAATGTAAAGAGAAAGTGTCAAAAAAAAATAAAAAATAAATAAATAAAAGTGCCCGGTCCCCACATGCAGAAGCAAACACATTTGTGCATCGCGCCCGCATAAGTAAAGGCGTTCAATCCACACATGTGAAGTATCGCCGCAAACGTTAGAGCGAGAGCAATAATTCTAGCACTAGACCTCCTCTGTCACTCTAAACATGTAACCTGTAAAAAAAAAAAAAAAATTAAAGCGTAGCCTATGGAGATTTTCAAGTACCAACGTTTGGCGCCAATCCACGAGTGTGCGCAATTTTAAAGCATGACATGTTAGGTATCTATTTACTCAGCGTAGCATCATCTGTTTTTCTTTTTATTCATAAAATGGGTTTTTTTCTCCAAAAATAACGTGTTTTAAAAATTGCTGCGCAAGTACCGTGGGACATAAATTCAATTTACTACCATTTTATTCCCTAGGGGCTCTGCTAAAAAAAAAAACAAAAAAAAAAAAACATATATAATGTTTGGGTGTTCCCAGTAATTTTCTAGCAAAAAAATTATGATTTTTACATGTAGGAGAAAAGTGTCAGGAATTGGCTTGGGAGGCAAGGGGTTAAAGCCCATTTCTGAGGAAAAGGGAAAAAAATCTTCCATTGTGGTGGGGCCATTTCCTCGGAGTTTAGCTTCAAGTAGTAAAAAGAAAACAAATGCAGCCATCATATCTAATGACTAGAAAAGTAGAAGAGAGGCATGAAAATAATGAAGACCGAAAAAGACCAAAAGGTCGATCGTGGCTGCCTTTTCTTTTTTAAACACACACATTTGTGCATTTTTTTTTTTTTGGAGAAGCCTAGACCGATTTTTATATTACTTATTTTTATTCTTGGGTTTAGATACACTTTAATTTATAACAAAACTAGCGTGTCCCATTAAATCAGTGACAAGCCGGCAGGAGAGGGGGGGAATGAAGCCGGGGGGTTGATTCAGGTTAATGAGCACCTGCAGAGAGGATATAAGAAAACGGCAAATCATTAGCAGACACGTCAAGTCTCAGGAAAGGCTGGACGCTGCAGAAATAACAATCGATAATTTGGTGTAGGTGTGTGTGTGGGGGGGGGGGGGGGTGAGGAAGGATACTCTGCGGGGAATTGGGGGGAACGGAAACCACAAGGCAAGGACAAGGTCAGACGCAAGTCGTGGAACAACGGAAGGGCCAGAGGTTAAGCAAATTATAAAAACAAGGCATTAGACTTATGGAAGCAAAGGCAGGATAGTAATAAACCAGGCATGGACAAAAAAAAAAAAAAGCTACTCTACTAAAAAAGTAAAAACAAAAAAACACATAAAAAATAAATAAATAATAAAATAAAAACAAAAAATAGAATGAAAAGACACCAGCACATCACTAGCTGGAGCTTGTAGTAACTTGCCATTTGGAGGTCTCTAGTGGAACAAATTTTTTTTAAAACCTTTACTCACCCTTTGCCCACTTCATAATCCTAACCCTTAACCCTTTTTCTTTCAAACATGCATTACCACCCCCACCGTTTATTGAATCCAAAAGACATACTCACAAACATAAAATGGAACAGGCATATCAAATCACAACTCCGGCCGTTCTGACCATGTATACCAAGGTTGGTAAGGCTAACACGTTTTGGGGGTTGTGCCCCCTTTATCAGAGCAATAATGTATAAAAAGGATAGTTTTGATAAAGGGGGAACGCCCCCCGAAAACGTGATAGCCTACCAACTTTGATTTACTATACATGGTCAGATTACGGCTGGATTTGTGATTTGATATGCCTGTTCCATTTTATGTTTTTGAGTATGTTTTTGTCTTTTGGATTCAATAAACAGAGGTGGTGGTAATGCACTAAGCATTTGTGCCCTCCTGAGTGTTTTTACGGTTTCCTTGAGGATGACATTGTGTTGGGTCTGGTCTGCTCAGGGTGAAGTTCCTCTTTAATTAGAACATGATGGGGAAGGGTTGGATCCTCTGCCTTGCCAGGATTATATACTAGACCCTGCCTGTGGGAATGATATCTTCTCACGTCCTGACACAGTGACCTCCAGGGCACTGCTGTGAGTTGCACTTGCCTATCCCCACTAAGGAAGCCCCTGACCATCACACCAAAAAGGGAAACCACCGTAGTACCCTCAGTATTACAGAGTAGGTATATCTAGTTTGGTTCTTCATTAGGCAGAGGAGCTGGGGATAATTTATATGTGCTTAGCTGTGCAGAGCTCTGAGGGCTGGGTCTCTATTACCTCCTCTTGGCCTCTAGAACTGGCTGGATGGTTCTGGAACTTAGAGGGTGGAGGAACAAATGCTGAAGCCTGAATATTTATGGATTTTCCACCAATCCCTGGGGAGGCAAGGTCCAGAAGGTGGGGAAATAGCCCATAAATGTTCAGGAGCCTGGCAGTGTGGTGAGCAGGGTCCAGTTGCCTGGAGGGGACCCCTGTGCTGGGGGACTCTGCTCCTGGACAGAAGGAAGAATAGGAGAAGGAGAGAGTGGGTGGAAGAGAGAAGGTGCGGCTGAGAGTCTCACTTCTTCTTACCAGATTCAGCTAGGCATAGCTGAAGCCATCTTGACAGACAAGGTCCGGCCTAAGTAGCAGAAAGCCTGTACAGCAACTTCTTGGACTTCAGGATTTACCAAAAGAGGGATAGAGCAAGTTATTCCAGTTTTTTTTACCATACCCTAAGGTACAATATAGAAATCCCATGCAGGCAAAAGGAAGGAGACCCAAACTCCAGTGTCCTAGTTTGCACCAAGGACCCCTGTGCCTAAAAGGTAGATGGGCTAACCACTGAGCCACCGCGTTTTAAAAACTTCTGAAATAGTCCCAACCACTGAACCCCAATCACATCAACATGTGCTCACCACTAATCCACTGTGCTGGCAGGTCTCATTATCAGTTGTAAACTAGATGTGCACACTGTCTGTCCTAACAAAGGGTTAAAGATCTCAAGGCTCGGTGCATAGTATGGTAATGTACTTTTAAAAAAAAAAAAAAAAAGTCCCTAAAGTCTAATGTTCAACATATGCTTGTGAACAACACAAGCTGCCTATATAGTCCTATGTATAATCGTGCTCTAATGAAACAACTAGAAAAGTAAGAAATAAACCACTTAGCTGCTTATATAGCATTTACAACTTATGCAGCATTTAGCACATTTTATTGTACATATGAGGAGCCAGAACAGGAGCCAAGCCAATAGACCTATAAGCAGGTCTTTGGAGTGCGGGAAGAAACCCGATTGCACAAAGGAAACCCAGGCAAGCACAGGGAGAACCTGCAAACTCCATGCAGATGGTGTCCTGGTTGGAATTGCATGAAGACCCCAGTGCTGCACAGCAGGAGTGCTAACCACCAAATCACTGTGCTACCCTCCATGATCACCAAATGCCCATAGGTCATTGTATACCCTTACACCGAGTTCAAGGCACTCAGTGCAGATCAGCTGTGTGCAGTCCCTGCAAATTAAAATGGATTAGTCAGGGTTATGGAAATGAAAGGAAGGCAACTGGAAAACATCAGTAGAACTTACTTCATATTCTCTACATTGCGCCCCCTAACGGCACATATAGGAATAGCCAGTATGGCCAACGTCAGGATCCAGCCATTATAGAAAGCCATTTTGCAGAAGTACTTGAAGGAGACGCTCCATTCGTAGAGAAGAGGGAAAGCCACCAGACAGACGACGAGAAGCCACTGAGCCACAGACAGCTCCATCGCACCTTGATAAAGAGAGAGGAGAGAGTGAGCTGGGAGGAGGACGGGAGATGGGGAGAAGGCATGCATGGGGCCCAATATATATGTATACACTTCCATACATGACAGAGATCATCCGATGAGCAGAGTTCACTGGGATTCCTTAGAAAGACATCACATTACAAGTCCGTCTCTCACCTTTGTACACAGTTGTATTCTTTCCTCCATTTCCCCTTTCTACACAGTCCACTTGTATTTTTTCAGGCACTCTTTCACTTCCTCTAATGGAATCGCCATCTAGAGTATCCATTCCGACAATCGCTTTTATAGGTCTTTAGTTCTAAGAAGTTCTGAAATAGTTCCAACCACTAAGCCCACGTTCACATCGGCTGTTTTGACATGAAATAACAATCGGCGGCCATTGCTGGCAACGGCATCGCCCGAAATCGTTGCGACGCCGACTTTGCAGCACCGCACTGGAAAAGTAGTTCCTGCACTACTTTTGCGACTTTGGGGGGCGATTTCAATAGACATCTGGGCATGAACCCGCATAGATGTCTCTGAAATCGCTCCCCCGGAGTCGGACTGACTTGCGGGTTAGAAATCGTGCGAGTTCAGCTGAATTCACACGATATCAAACCCGCAGCAGTGTGAACCTGGGCTGAAGAACCAATTCTGCCAAACATGTACTGACTTCTAGGAATCATTCGTTTCAGAGAGTTGAGCTGCATAGATCAATGCCAGATCAAAGCAAGGGCACACATTTTATAATACAGCAAGTATAAAAAAAAAAAATAATCAACCTCCCCCCACCCTTTAAAAATAATCACATTTTGTTGCTTTGTAGCCTGAAATGAAGACAGACACAGTTTTTGTTTTATCCAGCTGTATTTACTTACGTGCAACTTATAACATCCAAGTGAAAGATAGAACACCAACATGTCAAAATTTTTATTTTATTTTTATTTTAAAAACAGAATCACTGGAGTTGGAAAAAGGATTACCCCCTTATATCCGTATTTTGTTGAACCACCTTTTGGTTTAGTTGATAAGAGAATTAGGTATCAGCACAGAGTGGTACTGTGGATACTAAAAAGATACTATGTGCCACATCCTGGAATTGGAGACGAAAAATAGATTGGAGGGCTTGGACTTTAGAGGCACGACTACACGAGGTGTATATTACATAACCGTTACTCGGAATCCAACAAACTCACTATGGAATGAGTGATATTCCATCTCCAAACCCTCTATGCTATTTCCTAAGGATATGTATAGGATAAACCATTGAGATTTTGTTTTACTGACTTGCTTGTTTGATGAGATATATGTTTTTATGTATTTTCTATATGTAATAAATGTAATATGTAATAATATTTTTAATATACACCTCGTGTAGTCGTGCCTATAAAGTCCAAGCCCTCCAATTTTTCGTCTTTTGGTTTAGTTGCCATTGTTAATTTTAGCATCAAATTTTGATTTAGTCTTTTGACTTAAATGCCATTTTAGTTTTAGTCCCATTTTACTCATCTGCAGGTGTTTTAGTCGTACTTTATTCGACTAAAATCTCCAGTTCATTTTAGCTGAATAAAATCATTTTAGTCAACTAAAATCGAATATGTTTAGGTAAAATTGTAATGCATTATTTAAGCATTTCTATAGAATTTCCAAACTCATATACGCCTGGAGTAAAAAAAAAAAAAAAAAAAAAAAGTAATATCAGGTTATTATTTATATTAAAATGGTTGTAAACCCACAAAAAAAAAAAAACCCTGCAAGATAAAAGGCATAATGAGCTAGTATGCAAAGCAGTTAATTTATATGGCAGATTTTCCTTAAGAATTTGTCTGTATTTTCCCCCATCCATTTTCCTTCTATCCTGACAAGTGCTCCAGTCCCTGCTGCAGAGAAACATCCCCATACCAGGATATTACCCCCCCCCCCCCCAACCCCCATAACAGGATATTACCCCCCCCCCCCAACCCCCATAACAGGATATTACCACCTCCATGCTGTAATGTAGGAATGATGTTATTCGGATGGTGAGTTGTATTGGATTTCCGCCAGACATATCGTTTGATGTTGAGGCCAAATCGTTCAATTTTAGTCTCATCTGATCCTAACACCTTTTCCCATGAGGTCTCGGAATCTTCAAGGTGAGATTTGACAAAGCTCAGTGGTGACTACATGTGGCCTTTCTTGAGGAGCGGCTTTTTTCTTGCACCCTCCCATACAAGCCACATTTGTGGAGAATTTGTGATATTGTTGTCACATGCACACAATGGCAGCTCTTTGTCATAAATTTGCTGCAACTGCTTCAGAGTTGCTATAGGCCTCTTGGTATTGGTAAATTTTTTTTTTAAACGTTTCTGACATGTTGGTGTTGTATCTTTCACTTGGATGTTATAAATTGTAATGAGTAAATACAGCTGGATAAAGTGAAAACTATCTGTCTTCATTTCAGGCTGTAAAGCAACAAAATGTGATTTTAAAGGAAGGGGGTGGGCTGGGCTGGTGATTCTTTTCTATGTCCATTATACAGTATATATCTCATATTATTCATTAGAGATGGGCTTTGGCGTGTTCAGGATCCTGATCCCAACCCACCTGCCTGATCCCACCAGGAAGCAGATCTGCACACCGCTAATCGCAGGCAGCGAAACATTCCCCGATCTGTGCAGCTGCGGACCAGGAAATGTCTCACAGCCTGTGATTGGCCACGTGCAGCGTCTGCTTCCTGGCTTGGGCACATGGCTTTTGCGAACACGCCGAGCCCATTCCTACTATTCATTTCCATCAGTCCCTGCCCTTGGGGGACTTGCGATCTAAAGTCCCCACCACAGATACACCTTTGAGGGCCCATTGAGCCAATTAACCTACATCTAAACCGCTGCTCATCTGAAAAGCGATCTACGTCTGGATTGCTTTCAGAGCCGTTCGATAAGCGGTCAGGAGGCAATGCGATGCCCCGTCGCTGCCTGCTTTAACCCCATAACTGCTGCACAGACGACGTAGGCCGTTTGCAGTGCTTCCTCTTTCTCTCCAGGTGCTTGACTTGCGGTTGGGGGAGGGAGGCATGAAAAACACGTGGTTGAGCCACATTTTTATTGACCCCCCCCCCCCCGCCTCTTAGGTTGCAATTGGCAGCGAACAGGGGTGTTCACATGCTGCGGTCGCAATGCTTCACTTTGCGCCCGTGGCAAAAAGAACTTGACATGTCCCACTAGATGGGCAGCAAGCCTGCTGAACGCAGTACATTCAAGTGAATGAGGAGGCTCCGCAAATGCCCCGCCCCCCTGCAATGCACGCAGTTTTGGCGCATTTGTGCTCCAGTTATAGGGTTAAAACAGGCTACCACACATCACCTCCTCACCACCTGTCAGGTGGCTTTGAAAAGAGATCTGGAAGCAGATTACTTTTCAGAGCAGTGGCAGCTTAGACACAGGTCTACCTTCTCTTTCATAGCTTTCATCACAAGTCCAGGCCAAAGTAAATATTTCTCTGTTTAAATTCAGCCCGTATGCATTCTGCACTATAACTGCAGACAAAGAATAATAAAAAAAAGGCATCTGAACCACAATATTGTTGATTCCATGTCATAAATAATAATTAATTTGCTGCAATACATTCATGCAGTCACCAAACATCACAGGTTATCTGGAATCCCTGGTATTGGGGTGATAGACGGGGCTTAGCAAAACCCATGAAAGGTGCTGTTAGCTTGTAGCAGTTTGTAATCTTTAATGGTTACAGGAGTGCATTGCAGTGATAAAGTCGTTTATGGCTCCTTGGAGTGAGGAAACTAACAGGGATGTAAGGCAGATGCACCTTCGTTGTTATTATTCCCTGCCTGCAGTTAAAGTGCAGACAGACAACCCGAGTGTAAATAAAACCACCTTAATGACCCAGGTCTGCGAAGGGAGGTCTCAAAGCACAAGGGAAATTAAAAGCTAGGTAAGGTTGCATTTGCAACATTTCTAAGTATTTGTGGGTCTATAAAACTGCACGTACTTTATCAAAAATATCCTTTAGAGCAGGGATGGCCAAACTTTCTAAAGGGCCAGGTTACTGTCCTTCAGATTTTAAGGGGTGCAAACTGTGGCCAGTAAGAGTAGAAATGCCTCTGGCTAGGTGGTTAGTGGAAGTAAAAAAAAAAAAAAAGTACATGTGCCCCATCATTGGTATCAGTGGGAGGAATAGTACCCCATCATAGGTGTCAGTGGGAGGAATAGTGCCCCATCATAGGTGTCAGTGGGAGGAATAGTGCCCCATCATAGGTGTCAGTGAGAGGAATAGTGCCCCATCATAGGTGTCAGTGAGAGGAATAGTGCCCCATCATAGGTGTCAGTGAGAGGAATAGTGCCCCATCATAGGTGTCAGTGAGAGGAATAGTGCCCCATCATAGGTGTCAGTGAGAGGAATAGTGCCCCATCATAGGTGTCAGTGAGAGGAATAGTGCCCCATCATAGGTGTCAGTGAGAGGAATAGTGCCCCATCATAGGTGTCAGTGGGAGGAAGTGCCCCATCATAGGTGTCAGTGGGAGGAAGTGCCCCATCATAGGAGTCAGTGGGAGGAATAGTGCCCCATCATAGGTGTCAGTGAGAGGAATAGTGCCCCATCATAGGTGTCAGTGAGAGGAATAGTGCCCCATCATAGGTGTCAGTGAGAGGAATAGTGCCCCATCATAGGTGTCAGTGAGAGGAATAGTGCCCCATCATAGGTGTCAGTGAGAGGAATAGTGCCCCATCATAGGTGTCAGTGAGAGGAATAGTGCCCCATCATAGGTGTCAGTGAGAGGAATAGTGCCCCATCATAGGTGTCAGTGAGAGGAATAGTGCCCCATCATAGGTGTCAGTGAGAGGAATAGTGCCCCATCATAGGAGTCAGTGGGAGGAATGGTGCCCCATCATAGGTGTCAGTGGGAGGAATAGTGCCCCATCATAGGAGTCAGTGGGAGGAATGGTGCCCCATCATAGGTGTCAGTGGGAGGAATAGTGCCCCATCATAGGAGTCAGTGGGAGGAATGGTGCCCCATCATAGGTGTCAGTGGGAGGAATGGTGCCCCATCATAGGTGTCAGTGGGAGGAATAGTGCCCCATCATAGGTGTCAGTGAGAGGAATAGTGCCCCATCATAGGTGTCAGTGGGAGGAATAGTGCCCCATCATAGGAGTCAGTGGGAGGAATAGTGCCCCATCATAGGTGTCAGTGGGAGGAATAGTGCCCCATCATTGGTATCAGTGGGGGGAATAGCGCCTCATCATTGGTGTCAGTGGGAGGAATAGTGCTCCACCCATCATTGGAGCACAGGTGTGTCAGGAGGAGGCTGTCTCTCTGGAGCTGCTGCTGATCCGTGTGAGAGGGAACTGGTGAGGAAATCTATCCCAGCTCTCCTGGCCCCTTTCTGGGGAAGCCATGGAGGCCAGCAGGGCCTCTCCTGCTGGAAGCTCACAGCCATCTCCTGGGCCGTCGGGTGACATGCCTGCCCCTGTACAAGCTGATCTCTCTACCCCTGGTGAGGATGAAGGTTCCGAAGCCATTCGGGAGCGAGTGGTGGCCGGGATTAAGGTCCTAAATAGGGAGAGGGATAAGCTTTACAAGTTACGAGCGGAGCTGAAGCGTCTGCGAAGGCAGCGGGAGGGCTTACATAGCCAGAAACGTGGATCCATGGATCCGGAGATCCAACTGGCCAAGGTCCGGGTGGAACACCAGGAGACCATTGTGTCCATGATGGAAGGCAGAGATGGGCCCTTCAAAGAAAAATTCTGCAATGACAGAAGGTTTGCCAGGATGACAAAGATGGAGGTGGAGGAGGAGACCCCCAGTTCAGACCCCCTGTCCCCTCAGGGAGAGGTAAGCAGCCCCATGCCTTCCCAGGACTCAGGAGGCATGCTCAAGGTAATCCAGGCAATGGAGTCTCCTTTGCGGGGTGATCAGCTGGTGTTCCATGAGGAGGACATAACAGATAATGTGCCTGACAAGGTAAAGCCCGTCAAGCCCCATGTGGTGCATAAAACAGTTTTTGTGACTGATACTGACAATGTACCCAGTGACAATCAGGCTGCTAGTCCTATGTGTAGCAATGCTGTGCCTGCTGATGCTGCAGTACAGCAAAGTTTGCATTTAAAAAATGACATTCCTGCAGATGAACTGCAACATTCAGCAGAGCCTATTAACCCCCATTTAGCTGAATCTGAAGCTGTTTGCCCCAAACCTGCTGAAGACTCTACAGCACAGCTTCAGGAGACAGCTGGTATTGCAGCAGAAACTGTGACTATTCCTGATAAGAATGTGGATATTTGTGTGACTGATAAAAATCATCCCAGTACAAGTGTGATGAACAATGGTCCCAGTACAAGTGTGATGGACAGTCCTACCAACTCTGTTCAAGCAGTGAATAATAATAGTAATGTACAGACTGCTGTGACTTCAGTGTGGGGCCTTGGCCCTGATAAACCCACGTTTGCTCAGGTGGTACGCTCTGCTCCTGGTAGCTCTGCCCCCAAGCGGGGTTTTCCCCTACAGGCTACCACTTTGGGCACCCCGGGATCTGGTCTTGGGTCTCTGGCTTCTGCTGGGGGTCCGAGAAGAAATGTGGTAATTCTCAAATGGGAAGGTGGTGCGATCCCTCCAGCACGGCGTGCAGTGGTGGATTTGATTTTAGAGATGGGTTTTGGGGCAAATGACCTGTATGCTCTAATACATGTAGCTGGGACACGGGATTATACCATTAGTTTCACCAGGCCAGAGGGTCTTGACCTGTTCTGGGAGCGATATGAGGCTCGGTGCAGGTCAAGACCTGAATGGGAAGGTCTGGCCCCAGTTGCGGTTTCGCAAAGGTCAACGGTGAAAAAGATAACCATCATACTCACCAATGAGAGTGTTCCTGCTCGGGACCTAGAGGTCTGGTTAAGGAACTATGGTGAGGTTTTGACTAAGCCCAGCAAAATCCTTGATGAGCGTAACATCTGGACTGGGGGTTGGTCGGTTACAGTCAGGTTGGCCAGGGATGGGAATGTTGTCCGTCACCTGCCCTCCTCAGCTTTTATAGGGAGGGATAGGATGACTGTTTTCTACCCTGGTCAGCCGAAGCTGTGTCACCGCTGTGGAGAAAAGGGGCATTTGAGCTCTTCCTGTTCAGCCTTGATATGTTCAGTGTGTCGGGGTCAGGGTCATATGGCTAAGGACTGCACCGAGATGATCAGGTGCAACCTGTGCCTGCGCCTTGGCCACCCCTACAGCAGATGTCCTGAAGCCTGGCACAATATGGAGAAGGAGGTAATTGATGACATGTCAAGGCTGGACAGGATGGAGGGTGAGGCCCCTGGTGTACCATCCTCCTCTGCGGTGACTGACTCCCCTGGTCCTGCTCAGGATCCCTCCCCAGTTCCTGTGGCCACCCCTCCTGTGTCTGTAAGTATTCCTTCTGTATCTGTCTCTGTGTCCCCCCAGCCTACTGTACCCTCTCCTCATGTGTCAGAACCTTCCAAGTCTGTGCCCCCCGAGTCAGTTACCCCCCAGGAGTCTACCCCTCCTAAGTCAGACTCAAAGGGAGCACCCCCCCCACCAGGAGTGGTAGCGGGTATTAAAAAGGTCACTTCTGCCTCTCTAAAGGAGTCTTCTGTAAAGACTCCAAAGAAAAAAACAGGAGATAAGGGCATCTCTGAAGCTGACCTGCAGTACCTGGAACAGAGAAGGAAGGTTGGGAAGCGGAAGAAGCAGGTGGTGAGGACGGAACAGGCTCCAGTGCCTGTCTCCAACCGTTATAGGTCCTCTAAGTGGGAGATTTCCTCATCTGGAGCTTCTTCGGAGCGAAGTTCCGATTCTGAGATGGAGTTTGAGGCGGCCTCAAGAAAGAGAGAGGCTTCTGGTGATGAGCAGCAGAGGGGAGCTAAGAAGCAATCCACCCAATAACCCAAATGGCGGTTCCCCCTCCGTTAAAAGTGGTGACAATAAATGTCGCCAGCATTAAGTCAGTAAGAGCTCGTTCTATGGCCTTCTTTTTGTTAAGCCAATTAGATGCTGAAATTTTATTTTTGCAAGAGACTAGGCTCACCTCCTTGGCAGATATTCATATGGCCAAGAGAGAGTGGAGGTATGGTCCATCTTACTGGTCTCTTGCGGCCGAGCCTTACGGCGGTGTGGCGGTGTTGTTTAAAACCGGCATGGTAACTGTCCGGCGGGTTATTGAGGTGGAGATTGGGAGATGTATGGTCTTAGACGTCCTTGTGGGAGGGCAGGACCTGCGCCTAATTAATGTCTATGGGCCGCACACAAAGTGGGACAGGAAATGCCTTTTTACAAGGATCAAGCCATTTCTTTTTACATCCCGGCAAGTGGTCTTTGGAGGTGACTTTAATACAGTAACTAGGCCCAAGGACAGGAAGGACTTCAAGGACAGGCTGGGATATGATAGCGTTTTTTTAAATAGTATGGTTAGGGATGCTGGTCTTGTGGATGTGCATATTAAGCACCTCCCGGATGACACTGGGTTCACCTTTCATCGAGGTAATAGTCAGAGTAGAATAGATAGGTTTTTTTTGAAGGAGACCTCTGCTTTCTCACCCCCAGTGGTGCAGGCAGTAGAGTTCTCTGATCACTGTATGCTATCTGTGGTCCTGAATGCTTCAGACGCCCCTCAGAGGGGTAAGGGCATCTGGAGATTGAATTCGACTCTACTCAAGGAAGAACATGTTAGACAATCCTTTGAGGAATTCTTTCAGGCACAGGTGACCATCCTGGACTTTTGTAGCAGCAAGGCTGAGTGGTGGGAACTGACCAAAAAGAGGATCGCTGGATTCTTCAGGGGCCTAGCCAATAGAAAGCAGTTTAATAAATACATGACCTACCAACGTTTACGGAGGAAGCTGGATATTCTTGTCTCGAGAGGAGGAGATCCTGGGGCAATCTCCGAAGTGAAACTCCTTCTCAGGAAGTGTCAATATGACCGGCATGCCTCTTTGGTTCTGGAGAGGGACTATGGGAAGTACCACTCGCCTGACCCTTACCAGAACTGCAAACAAGGTGTAGCTGTTAAAACGGTCGTTGGCCTTAAAGACAGTACAGGTTCCTTGACAAAGTCCAGGTCAGGGATTCTGGAGGTCGTGAGGTCCTTTTATGCTGACCTTCTTGGGAGGAAAGAGCTTGACCGTGACAAGATGGAAAGCTTTTTGGACTCTACTCCAGGTCTAAATGATGAAGATGTCCCATTGATGAATTTGACAGAGGAGATCACAGTTGAAGAGGTGATAAGGGCAATTGAACAGCTTGCCATCAAAAAGTCACCTGGACCGGATGGCTTGACGGCTGAGTTTTACAAAGCTTTTAAGTCTATTCTGGCCCCACATTTGGTAGAGGTTTTTAACAGTTGCCTTGCTGAGGGGGTACTTCCCTCTTCCATGAGGCACTCAGCTGTGATTCTTCTTTCAAAGGGTAAAGATCCTTCGATGGTTGAGAATTGGCGCCCCATCAGCCTTCTTAATGTCGATAGAAAGATACTGGCAAAGATCATTTTCTGGCGCCTATCGTCAGTAGCAGAGTCTTTGCTTTCTCGCCATCAGCACTGTTCGGTCCAGGGTAGGTGCACCTTCACAGCAGTTTTAGCTGTCCGGGAGGCCTTGGAGCGGTGCAGGGCTGCAGGCTGGGGAAAGTATTTGCTGACATTGGATCAGGCAAAGGCTTTTGATCGTGTTAACCATGAGTACCTGTGGTTGCTCCTTAGTAAGTACGGTCTGCCGGGTGGTTTTGTCGATTGGTTAAAAGTCTTGTATGAGGGGGCAGAGAGCTTTCCTCTTGTTAATGGTTGGGTTGGGCAGTCCTTTGGGGTTGGCTCCGGGGTGCGCCAGGGTTGTCCCCTGAGTCCCCTGCTCTATGTGTTTGCAATCGACCCCTTCATCAGGAGGCTAGAGAGCGGCATGTTGTGTGGGGTGCCAGTGGGGCTTCCGGATGAGCCGCCTTTGAGGGTTGTTGCCTATGCGGACGATGTGTCGGTGATTGTCACTGGGGCGGATGAAGCAGAGGAGGTGGTCTCTCTGACATCACGGTATTCTGAAGCATCAGGCTCCAAGATCAATCAGGAAAAGAGTGAAGTTTTCTGGATGGGAAAGGAAGGTGAGGGGTTTGATCTCCCGGACACCTTTCCAGTGCCCCAGGAAAGAATTAAGATTTTAGGCATTGAATTTGGACCTGGCGATTATGGCCTCAAAAACTGGGAAGGCAGACTGGAAATTGCCAATACTAAGGTGGTCAGCTGGAAGAGATGGAAGTTATCTATGAGGGAAAGGGTTGATCTGATTAAGACTTACCTGATTCCGATCTTCTTGTATGTCAGCTTTGTCTGCATCTTGCCAGTGTCTCTCTATGCTAGGGTCAGTAGTGTGTTCTTCCAGATGTTGTGGGGGAACAGACTGAACCCCATCAAGAGGAATGTCACCTATCTATCCAGGAGGGAGGGTGGCTTAGGTATGGTCAACCCAGTTCTTTTCTTTTCACTGCTTTTTCTCAAGTTTAATATTGGTAATATGCTTGCAGTGGAACCTCCTGGATGGGCAGGCATATTTAGATCTTGGTTTAGGCCTTTTCTACGACTTTGGGAAGAAGGTGGCCAAGTGAAGAATCTCAGGGGTCATCGTGGTCAGCTACCAGCCTATGTCGCTCCGTGCCTGAAGTTACTACGGCAGTGGCGATTGTCGGCTGAAGATCTCAGATCGGTTCCGAGGAAAGTCCTTATGAGTCGAGTCTTGAGCGAAGTCTTTCATGACCCACTGGCCTTAAGGGATTGCCCAGGCCCAGTTTTGAGGGCAGGGTTAAGACTTATTAATTTGGACAGAGTACCCCCTAAATTCAGGGATCTGGCCTGGTTGTGCTTCCATGGGAGACTCTATGTTCGGGGCAATTTGAAATTCCGCAGTGGGGTGGATCGTAGCTGTCCTCGGGAGGAGTGTGCAGGTGAGGAGGAGACTATGGACCATTTTCTGCTTCATTGCCCTTTTAACATAGAGGTGTACAAACAGGTGGGGCGGGCCCTCGGTGTTCCTTTCCTCTCCAGGCTGGGTTATGCTGAGTGGGTGTACGGAGCATTCAATACTGGTGGGGTTTTTTGTTTAGATACACTTTTTCTAGTTAGCCTAGTAGTCCGTTATTTCACTTGGAACGCACGGTGTCAGGTCTGCATTCGGCGTAAAATCCTTCCTGTTCAGGTGGTGGTGTATGACATTTTGCATGAGGTGGAGAAGATTCGGGTGCTTGAGAGAGACAAGCGGAGTCAGGGGGCTTGGTTGAAGGCGTGGAGGGGTTTCAAGCCTCCCTGACTGCCAGGAGTCTCTTTCCCGGGTGTGGCTCTCTGTCTCTTATCACCCTAGATTACTATTTTTTTTTGGATTAATTTTTGATAAATGGCTGCGTACATAGGTGATGGGTTGTGCCTCTTAGGCCCTCTCTGCTGCTTTATGTAAATAATTTTGGTAGTGGATTATGTATATATTGTATATATTCTGAACATGGATGTGTATTCCTTGGATTTCTGTTGAAGTTTTGTACTATGGTTTTGTTTTTTACTTTTGTATAAAATTGGTTGCTTGATTCTTTTAATAAAAGATCAATAGTGCCCCATCATAGGAGTCAGTGGGAGGAATGGTGCCCCATCATAGGTGTCAGTGGGAGGAATGGTGCCCCATCATAGGTGTCAGTGGGAGGAATGGTGCCCCATCATAGGTGTCAGTGGGAGGAATAGTGCCCCATCATTGGTGTCAGTGGGAGGGATGGTGCCCCATCATAGGTGTCAGTGGGAGGGATGGTGCCCCATCATAGGTGTCAGTGGGAGGAATGGTGCCCCATCATAGGTGTCAGTGGGAGGAATAGTGCCCCATCATAGGAGTCAGTGGGAGGAATAGTGCCCCATCATAGGTGTCAGTGGGAGGAATAGTGCCCCATCATAGGTGTCAGTGGGAGGAATAGTGCCCCATCATAGGAGTCAGTGGGAGGAATGGTGCCCCATCATAGGTGTCAGTGGGAGGAATAGTGCCCCATCATAGGTGTCAGTGGGAGGAATGGTGCCCCATCATAGGTGTCAGTGGGAGGAATAGTGCCCCATCATAGGTGTCAGTGGGAGGAATAGTGCCCCATCATAGGAGTCAGTGGGAGGAATAGTGCCCCATCATAGGTGTCAGTGGGAGGAATAGTGCCCCATCATAGGAGTCAGTGGGAGGAATGGTGCCCCATCATAGGTGTCAGTGGGAGGAATGGTGCCCCATCATAGGTGTCAGTGGGAGGAATAGTGCCCCATCATTGGTGTCAGTGGGAGGGATGGTGCCCCATCATAGGTGTCAGTGGGAGGAATGGTGCCCCATCATTGGTATCAGTGGGAGGAATGGTGCCCCATCATAGGTGTCAGTGGGAGGAATAGTGCCCCATCATTGGTGTCAGTGGGAGGGATGGTGCCCCATCATAGGTGTCAGTGGGAGGAATGGTGCCCCATCATAGGTGTCAGTGGGAGGAATGGTGCCCCATCATTGGTATCAGTGGGAGGGATGGTGGCTCATCATTGATGTGAGCAGAAGGAATAAAGCCTTTTATCAGTGGGAGGAATCGTGAGCCAAGGGCAGGGTAAAAGCAAGCAAAAGGCCACATCTGGCCCTCAGGCCCCAGTTTGGAGATCACTGCCTTAAAAGTAAACTTGTAGAGTAAATGTTTTGTATATTACTAGAACAGACAGCATATGCTATTAGAAACATCACTAAGGATCATTTTGGGCTTCTGGAGTAAATTGCAGACATATTTCTGCACCCGAGAGACACAGCAGTAGCGTAGAGCCGCCCATAGCAATGAATGGCTGTACAAGGCTATAGGAGACACTTTTGTGAACTCACGAATGTCCATAAATCCCAGAATCTACACACACACACACACACACACACACACAAAGTCATTTATTATTATTATTATGGGTAAGCTGTACACTGCTGCGATGTCTCTCCTGAGCGCAGAAATACACCCATAATTTACATCAGATGCCCAAAGGTCCACATAATGATTATCTTCCAGCTTTTAGGCTGGGTTCACATTGGTGCCATGTCAGACATCACATGCGATTCGCACAACACCGCTGTGCAAATCACATGCGATGTCTGTGTGATGCGAACTCAGCCATATAGATAGTATGGCTGAATTTGCATCGCATTCAGACCAAACTCGTGCAGGATTCTTTTTTTATGTGTTCGCACCAGAATCGGATCGCACACCCATGCGATCCGATTCCTGTCCAAATTGACAGTTTGCACTGCGTTACGTGAACTAATCTGGGGGTGCCATTAACTTTGTATTGAGACTTCCAGCGGTTCACAGAGGGCAGTGTGAACTGCCTGCAAGTCAGGTGCGGTCCGGGAACCCGCATTGGATTCGCAGGGTTTCCGACATCGCACCAATGTGAACCAAGCCTTAGGCTGGATTCACACCTACGCATTTTTAGTGCTTTTCACATTTTGCAGATTTGCACTACAGAACGTGTTCCATAGGAAACCATGTAAAATGGACTGCAGTGCAAATCTGCAAAATGCAAAAAGCACTAAAACTGCCATAGGTGTGAATCAGGCCTTAGTGTTGTCCGATACTATTTACTATATATCTTTCACAAGGGTAACACTAGTAAAGTCAATATTTGCCCACCAGCCCACATAAAATACCTTCTGAGTTGCTGGGACTCAGAGAATTATGAATGAAGACGGGAGGCGTGCATATTCCTCACAATCAGTAGGAGCAAATACACGGGGGAGGGGGGGGGGGCACCGGATGGAAATGACATGGCAAATACTTTTTACTTTTAATGCTGCTTTTTTTTTCCTGGCAGCAGCGCTGGCATTTTTTTTAAAAGTCCTGTGTGCATTAGGCCTAATATGTGTGGAACAATGGGGGAGATTTACTAAAACTGGAGCACATAGAATCTGGTGCAGCTGAGCATAGTAACCAATCAGCTTTTGACTTCATCTCGTTCAATTAAGCTTTTGACAAAGAGCCCCAGTTCACATCGGGCCGTTTTGACAGGTCAAATCGCTGCCTATTGCCGGCAATGGCACCGTCAGAATCAGTGCGACGCCGACTTTGTGGCGCCGCACCGATTCCCAAAATGAGGTTCTAATACTACTTTTGGCGACTTCGGGGGGCGATTTGAATAGACAACTGTGCATGAACCCGCAGAGAGGTCTTTCAAATCGCCCCTTAAGTCGGACTGAAATGGCAGTTTGAAATCGTGCAAGTTCAGCTGAACTCGCACAATTTCAAACCCGCCCTCAGCGCTGGTTCACATTGGCGCGATTTGACATGTCAAAATCGATGGCAATTGACGGCAATGGCACTGTCCTAAAAGTTTCAAAAAGTCGTTTCTGTACTACTTTTTGCGATTTCGGGATGCGATTTCCATTGACATCTGTGCAGAAACCCGCACACGTGTCTGTGAAATCGCAGCCGAAATCGGGACTGACATGCGGGAGTGAAATCACACGGCTTTATTCCTGCAGCTTAGTGTGAACATGGGCTAAAACCTGGAAGCCGATTGGTTACTATGCTCAGTTGTACCAAATTCTGTGTGCTCCAGTTCTAGTAAGGCTGGGTTTACACTATTGTGAATTAGATGTGGATTTCTCTGCATCCAATCTGCAATAGCAGGAGATTGTAACCGGCTCTCTATGGAGTCGGTTCACACATCTCCACAGCGGCTCCAGAGCGAATTGCACAGGAGTCCTTGTGCGTCTTTTGGTCCGTTTGAGGTCCAAATTCAGCCTAAAATTGGGACCGAAATCGGACCTGAAACGGTGAATGGAAACGCAGCGGACCCCCTGCTGTGAGCCGCTGTGATCTCCAGTGTGAACCCAGCCTGAATCTCCATCAATGGCTGCCATTGCCGACCTCTACTTCTGCTCTCTCCATGACTCTCACACAATATTTTGGACTCGGTGACCAGGGACAACCATCCAAATCAGGAGTTCTGACTTTCATTCCATTAGTGGTCCATTCATGGCCAATGGGGATCAACCTCATAACCGTGCAAGCTAGCATTTGGGAGCAGATTTAACTGCCAAGGAATTCATTTTGTTGTCCATCCAGTCCTAAGATGTAACCAGAGGAGTCATGTCTGGCAGCGCAGGAGACCTTATTTTCCTCTGTTGCAGTTCAGTACCTCGTACAGGTCATCAGCGGCTCTTTACCATGTGTTCAATCACAGGTGTAAGTAGAAGCTGGTTATCGGCACTCCTTTCCTCATGCTGACAGGTAGAGGAGAAGAGAGCAGTGCAGCCCCATCAGTGCCCATTAGTGGAGGAGAAAAAAAAAAAAAAAAAAACTACCCGTTTGCAAAATTTTATAACAAACTATGAAAAAGTTTGTTTTCAAAATTTTCAGTCTGCATTTGATTATTTAGCAAACAATAAAAAACCAAGTGGTCATTAACCACCTAAAGGACCAGGTTTTTTTTTTTTTTACATTTGTTGTTTACAAGTTAAAATCATTTTTTTTTTTTTGCTAGAAAATTACTTAGAACCCCCAAACATTATATATATATATATATATATTTCCAGACACCCTAGAGAATAAAATGGCGGTTGTTGCAATACTTTATGCCACACCATGTTTGAGCAGCGGTCTTACAAACACGATTTATATTTTTTTAAATTAAAAAATAAGAACACAGTAAAGTTAGTCCAATTTTTTCTATATTGTGAAAGATAATGTTACGCCCACTAAATTGATACCCAACACGTCACGCTTCAAAATTGCGCCCACTCGTGGAATGCCCGAAAAACTTTGGCACTTAATCTCTATAGGCGACCTTTGAAAAATTTCTACAGGTTACCAGTTTTGAGTTACAGAGGAGGTCTGATGCTAGAATTATTGCTCTTGCTCCAACGATCGTGGCGATACCTCACATGTGTGGTTTGAACAACGTTTTCATATGTGGACGTGACTTACATATGCGTTTGCTTCTGCGCGCGAGCTCAAAGGGACAGGGCGCTTTAAATTTTTTTTTTATTATTATTATACTTATTTTTACACTGTCCTTTTTTAAAAAAAAAAAAAATTGGATCACTTTTATTCCTATTACAAGGAATGTAAACATCCCTTGTAAAAATCTAAAAAAAAAAAAAAAAAAAAAAAAAAAAAAATTCTCTCAGTTTAGGCCAATATGTATGCTACATATTTTTGTTAAAAATCGCAATAAGCGTATAATTGATTGCGCAAAAGTTATAGCGTCTACACAATAGGGGATCATTTTATGGCATTTTTATTTTAAATTTTTTTTTTTTTTTTTATTAGTAATGGCGGCGATCTGCAATTTTTATCGTGACTGCGACATTATGGCGGACACAGTGCACACTATTTTGGGATCATTGTCATTTATACAGCGATCAGTGCTATACAAATGCACCGATTACTTTATAAATGTCACTGGCAGGGAAGGAGTTAAACACTAGGGGTTATCAAGGGGTTAAGTGTGTCCTAGGGAGTCTAACTGTGGGGGGGGGGGGGGATGACAGCGATCATAGGGAGCAGTGATCTTTGTCATGTCACTAGGCAGAATGGGGAAATGACTTGTTTACATAGGCATCTCCTCGTTCTTCCTCTCCGTGACACGATCAGCGGGAGACCGGCGGATATCGAGTCCCATGGGCATGGTCACTCTTTACGCGTCGCGTGCGCTAGCCCCGCCAATTGAAGGGGACGTACAGGTATGCCCATTTGCCCACCGCTGCCATTGTGCCGACGTATATCGGTGTGCAGTGGTCGCCGAGTGGTTCATGTGCGTGTAAAGGCAGGTGTACCAATACTTCTGACAATATAGTGTATGTGAATGGTTATCAGTGGAAATACACGAGGAACGACTTGTCATGTCAAAGATGTCCACAAGTACGAATGAAGCCCAACTCACATTCATACATACACATATTAGGGCCAATTAAGCTACCAGCATGTCTTTGGAGTGTGGGAGGAAACCGGAGTACCCAGAGGAAACCCACACAGGCACAGGGAGAACATGCAAACTCCAGGCAGGTAGTGTCGTGGTTGGCATTTGAACTGATAACCCCAGCGCTGCCAGGCGGAAGTGCTAACCACTTACTGTAGCCACTACAAGAGTCCCATGTAAGAGTCCCATGTAAGAGTCCCATGTAAGAGTCCCATGTAAGAGTCCCATGTAAGAGTCCCATGTAAGAGTCCCATGTAAGAGTCCCATGTAAGAGTCCCATGTAAGAGTCCCATGTAAGAGTCCCATGTAAGAGTCCCATGTAAGAGTCCCATGTAAGAGTCCCATGTAAGAGTCCCATGTAAGAGTCCCATGTAAGAGTCCCATGTAAGAGTCCCATGTAAGAGTCCCATGTATAATCCAGCTCCAAATAAACAGCTAGAAATAACATTTCCATGCATGCTGTGTGAATGGGAACACATGAAACACAGAGGGGGTCTCTCAAATATGGCTGCCAAGGTGGAAATACACTTTAACCCGGTTCCTTGCAATGTATAAATATATAGAAAAAGAATGGATCTAGTTCTAGCATAGAAGGAAGACAATTCAATACACACACATGGCCACACCTGGTGTGTGCGGTGATAAGGCCACCTTATCTGGGAACACATTGAGATCTCAGAATCTTACCAGAGTTCCAGGACAGCGTGACTTGGAATGGTCCCCCTCCCTGACCTGCACTCATTCTGACATCGGGAGATCTCCATTGGTGGATTAATAACTGGGCTAATGACTTGCCATATTACTGCAGGTGCTCCCCCCCCCCCCCAAATCACACCCCCTCCCCTGCCCTCTGCCATCGCTGGACCCGGCTCAATCCCTCTATTGTGTTTCTGTGTTAGGTCTTTGTCTGGTGCGGCGACGCTGGCCTCTGCTTGTGTCGGGGGAGACCGTGCCGGGATCACATGCTGGATGCTCTATAGTTTTAGGGAGGAATTAAAGGGCCACCAGGTCTTCAATGACACAACCCCCCCCCCACTTGTGTCCATGTCTGAGAAGGTCACAGATTTAGAGGCATTTGTCCATATTAACTACACTTTGAATTTCAACTTTTGTTATGAAATGAGAGAGAGAGAGTACAACACACGGCATAAAGTGGTAGTAAACCCCCCTCCATATACCCAGTAATATGACTGGCCTGAGCTGATACACAAAGATTAACCCCTTCCAGCCGACCACCTCCCGGCCCTTTAAGGGTTCTAAAAGCTAGAAGGTGGGAATTCTGGTGATGTGACCGCTGTGATTGGCTGTCACAAGGATTTTGACACCCCTTAGCTCCATCCCTGACTCTACCCCCTTTGCCCTGCCCATGTATAACCCCACCTTTTTAATGAAGCGCCGATCAAATGCAGCCTCTCCGGCCCCCCTAACAAATGCAGCCTCTCCAGCCCCCCCCCCCCCCATCAAGTGGTTTACACAGAGCCACATATGCTGCAGCTCGGCGTTGAGGCCCACCCACTGAGCGGGTGCATATATGTGTGTGGCTGGCATCAAGGGGTTAAACATATCCTCCTACATAAGCTGTACCTGTTTATCTGCAGTCTTCTTTTCAATCACAGGCTGTGTGCTGGAGATCCCTCCCCTGTCACAGTTTTTCACTTGGTGTCAGAAGTGACTCATGCTGGCAGCAGATGAGCAAAGCAGCAGACAGAAATGACACTTAGTTCTCTTAGTTGAGACAAGTGCACACTATAGAGAGATATGTCTTTTTTTCAGGTTTCATGTCTGAAGTTTACAACCACTTTAAATCTGACTATTTTTTAAATGTTCCCACACCCTTCCTTTATTAAAAAAAAAGAAATTAAAAAAAAAGGGAAGAAGATTGTCTACTTACCCTTTTTTTTTTTTTAAATATAGACTGGACACATGGTTCAGCAGCTCCTGCTCCCCTATGTCAGAGACAACTGCTGCTGCTGGGGAGAGGAGGGAGCGGCGACAATGGATGGGCAATGGGAGCCTATGGGTGACATCATGGCTCCAGGAACTCACCGCCATTGTTGAGCTCTCCTTGAGCCAGAGTTGTGGAATCATGTGAGCGGACCCGATTAAAAATAAAAGGAAAGTACACAGATATATATATTTTTTATACAGGTTATGCAAGATAAGTGGGGGGTTTAAAAATAGTTAGAGTTATCCTTTACTATTATTTTAAAGTGAATGCATTGCGTAAGCTTTGCTTTTTTCGTTTTTGGACCCTTGTCGAGTTTTTATTGCTTTCTTCCCCCTGCATTAGCAGGGTCTCAGTATATGACCATTTTGATTGTGAAAACGATCCTCTACCATCTCTGTGTTGTGGGTGACCTTAGATCCTGCACATCACCGCCTCCATACAGGGGCTCATTCACAATAGCAGTTGGGGGGGGGCAGTAAAACCTCACGACTGGGCCACACTTTTACCACTCCCCCAACTGCTATCCCTTTAACTGCAGAGGCAGTGGCCAGGGGTTTACACATACTATGACCATTAGGCTTTGCTTCACCGCTGCAGCAGGAATTATATCCCGTCCCTTACATCGGGCTCTACTGCCAGCTGCACATCTCCCATTTAAATGAATGGGGCCACTCTGCAACCACCCCGCCCCCCCCCCCCCAGTTGTGGCACACTAGTGCGGGGTTTAAGGGGTTAAAGCAGGTGGTGAGGAGGCGATACGAGCCCTAAGTGCAATTATATATTATTTAGAGCGTGCATCATAAGAGTTCTGGCATTATACTGGGATGTTCTGCATAGACAGAATCCTCTAAACAAGGCCTACCCACTACACTTAGAGAATTCAATCATAAGTGGATTTGGATCTATAGGATTTCATTAGAATGTTTTGATATTATAAGGCCTAATGCTGGGCAGGGGACATATACATTTTCCTTTTGAAGAACATTTATCATTTTTTTTTTTTTTTTTTAAGAACATTCGTTTGATTTTCTAATCGTTAGAAAATCAAACTGATGGGAAAATTCGAAAGAACAAAATAGAAAACTTGTCGATCGAATGAATCATCAGAAAGTGTATGTTGACTTTCGTTCATAAAATTCATTCCATTTTTAAAATCAAAATGTTAAAAAGCAAGTGAAATTTTTGAATGACATTCGTCCAGTCATCGAACGTACAAATGGATTTTTGGACAAGAATATTCGTACGAAAAATTCTACGTGTATGACGATATGAAAAGCAAATTTCAGCTGGTTCCTGATGAACCGGACAAATTTGAGCCCTTGGTTTGTCCTGTTGGCCCCCCTCTCACCCCACCGTCGATCTACAAATTTGAAGGGGCCATGTAAAAAAAGGGTCGCTGCGTCCAATCAGATGCAGCCACTGTTCAGGTATTCTGACAGCTGTGAGTGTCCACGAAGAATCAATAGGTGTCAGGGCAGATTCCTCCATCCATGCTGATTAGCACGAATAGGGGAATTGATAGATGTTACCATGGCCCTGGATTAAGAGCATCATGGGCATGGCGCTGAAGATTTTCGAGGGCCGTTTTTATGGTTAATTAAATGCAAACAATTTTTTATTAAAACAAATTAAGTATTTTAAAACAAAACCGCTCACACTGTATGCCCAAGAGAACCTGTGTGAATTATTTTTATATACCGTATATACTCGAGTATAAGTCGAGGCCCTAATTTACCACAAAAAAATGGGAAAAAACTTATTGACCCGAGTATAAGACGAGGGTGAGAAATGCACAGCTACTTTAAGTGGAAAAGAGGGTCAACAATGCCCTGAGATACGGGGCCCCAAAGTCGGTTCAGAAAATGTCAAGCACTTTTCTGCAGCAGAGAATGACATTTTCCGAACTGATTTTGGGGCCCCGTATCTCGGGGCCACTTAGTGCTAGAAACCCCAGCTTTGGATATGTTGTGGTACCAGTTCCACTGGGTTTGCATACCAAAGTTGGGGTTCCTAGCACAAAGTAGCCCTGAGATACAGGGCCCCAAATTCGGTTCGAAAAATGAAATTTTTTCCTGCAGAAAAGTGCTTGACTCGAGTATAAGTCGAGGGGGGCATTTTCAGCACAAAAAAATGTGCTGAAAAACTCGACTTATACTCGAGTATATACGGTACTTTACATTTTGTATTTTTTTTTTTTTTTAATTTGTTGCACTTTTTTTTTCTATTCATACAATAAATGTATAGGAATGCATTTTTTATTGATTTTTTTTTAGTTCGTTTTTACAATTTAACTTTTTATTACGTTTTTCACAATGCTTTTGAGGGCAGTGGATGGTGTCAGTAGGGCCATGGATGGAGTCAGTAGAGCAGTTTTATTATTTTTATTTATTTGTTTACAATTTCATTTTTTATTTTTATTTTCAAAATGAATGCTTTGGGGGGGGGGGGGGGGTTGTTGTTGGCAGTGTACGGCGTCCGTAGGGCAATGGCACTGCCGGAATGGTCAGTCAGATTCTGCTGGGCCTATATTAAGGTAGGGACCTGAAGCTGCAGTTCCAATTGCCCCTACATTAATCTGGCTCTGTATGTTACTTGTTCAGCCTGCAGAGCTAAGAGATATCTTGCACTGTATGGCTAGTTTACTGATCAACTCTGGTGGCATTGGACCCCTATTATTAAACCCCCTATTGTCTCCCCTCGAGAGTAAACTGGGATTGGATGCTTTATCCATCTAGATGGTTCAATACATGCAAGTGCTTCTCCATAGTTCCTGAGGAATAGGGATGAACTAAGTGTTCGGTCTGAATGTAAAATCAGGCCAGACATGACAGCTTCCTGCTTTCAATGGTTACTAAAGAAGCAGTAGATGCTTGCACCTGCCACATCCTTAGCAACCCCTGACATCTCCCAATCCAATAACCAACATGGCTGGGAATCCTCCGTTACATAAACAAAGGGGCAGGGATGGGGGTAACATCAATGCCTCAAAATGGGCACATTTGGGCAAGGATTTCACCGCCATCTCTAACCCTTCCCCTATATTGCAGGTGACAAATCGGAGAGGTGTCATTATGCAAGCGGCCCTGGTGGGTGGCGTTCATTTTGATTGACGAGCATCTACATCACTGAACGATGCGATTCATGATGGATGTACATCATAGGAAATTTTTGTATTTTTTAAATAAAAGGACTTATCAAAAACAGTTAGTGGTTTTTATATACAGATTACTTTTTTTATTTTTTTATGAATGAGGAGGAATACCATGTACCACTTTTTCTTTCACGGAAGGTGCAGGTGGTATCTGGGGGCCCCCTTATTTTTTCCAGATCCCCACAACCCTGGCTCAGGGTTTTTAAATGGAGGCCCCAGATACCACCCCACCTTTTATGAATGAGTAAGGGGTACATGGTATTCCTACTTATTCATAAAAAAAAAAATTAAAAAAAAACAAACCACAAAGGCCTTTGAACTTCTCAACATGTGGACAAGGTGCTTTGCCAGGAGGATCCCGCCTGGCAAGGTACCCTTCCATGTTAAAGCGAAGCTCCACCCAAAAGGGGAAGCTCCGCTTGTTCGTGCCCTACCCTCCTCCACTGCCACATTTGCCACTTTGGGGGGGGGGGGGCAGGTACTTGTTTTTTTACAGGTACCTGCTCCCACTTCCGGGTAAGATCGCCGCTGCGATCTCCGAGTATTTCCATCCTCCTTCCCCCCTCTGCCTTCATAGACACACGCAAGTCCCAGAAGGCGGCGGGACCATTCAGAAATCGCAGCATGACTCGCACATGCGCAGTAGCTGTGAAGCCTGTGAAGTGAAGATGCCGACGTTTGCACCCGAAGCAGCTGTGGCTGCTTTCTATAAAAAAAAAAAAAAATTAACTGTAAGACTTTGAACACCTTTGATTTTAACCACTTGCCAACTGTATAACTTAAAGTGTAAGTTCACCTTAACAGAAAAATCTTACACAGGACCCCCTCATCACCCCACCCCCCCCAGTCTTGCTGACCTGGAGTGCAGCGATCTCCCGTTCTAAACTTTCACTCCTCTTCTTCCCCCGCTGACGGGATGTGCTACGTGGGTTCTGATTGGTCGTGCCGCCCATGTGACGGTGCCGACCAATTAGAATGCTCCTAAATGTACCTCCTGATGCGGTATGTTTTGGAGATTAAGCTGTGGGGATCTCTAAGCCCCGAACCCATGACGTGGCTATAGCAGGGCTATGAACAGGAGATCGCCACGCTCCAGGTCAGCGGGACTGGGGGTAGGGGGTTCTGTGTAACTTAACCTTACAGATTTTTCTGTAAAAAGGTGAACTTACAATTTAAAAATACGGCGGCAAGCTGGCACTGCTATGCCGGATCACGTACAAAGTACGTGATCCGACACTTGTGGGTTGGGGTCGTGCACGTGCGCCACCCGGCAGCACGCTCTCGCTGTGAAAATACACAGCGGGTGCTGATCTGCGGGTACCGTGGACTCTGTGTCCACCGGCACCCGTCGATCATCCAGCACAGAGGCAGAACGGCGGTCTGCCTATCTAAACAAGGCAGATCGCCGTTCTGTCAGTAGGGAAGGTATGGATCCTGTGTTCCTGCAAAAGGACAAGGATCCATGTCTTCCCCTAGTAGAAGCACCTCCCTCTGTAAAAAAAAAAAAACAAAAAAAAAAAAAAAACCACACACTGGCTAGGCACACAGTTAACCCTTTGATCGCCCTTGATGTTAACCCCTTTCTCAGCCAGTGTCATTAGTACAGTGACATTTTTTAGCACTGATCCCTGTATTAGTGTCACTGGTCCCCAAAAAGTGTCAGTTCGTGTCCAAACGTCCACGGAAATATCGCAGTCCCGATATAAGCCGCTGATTGCCACCATTACTAGCAAAAAATAAGAATAAAAAATATCCCAGAGTTTGTAGACACTATAACTTTTGTGTAAACCAATCAATAGACGCTTATTGGGATTTTTTTATCAAAAATATGTAGCAGAATACATATTGGCCTAAATTGATGAAGAAATTTGATTTTTTTTTCAATGTTTTATAACAAAAAGTAAAAAAAAAAGATTTTTTTTTTCAAAATTGTCTTTTTCTGTTTATATTGCAAAAAATAAAAAACAAAAAACACAAAAGAAAGCGCTATTAGTTGGGGGGGGGGGGGGGGGAAATCTTATTTGGGTACAGTGTCGCATGATTTCGCAATTGTCAGTTAACGTAACGCAGTGCCGTATCGCAAAAAATGGCCTGGTCATGAAGGGGGGTAAATCTTACGGAGGTCAGGTGGTTAACATCCCTGGAATGTATGTAGTGCATTAAAACTGAAATTTCAATGGGGCTTTAAGATTATCAGGACAGGAGATGGGAAGCTGAACACGGGAAAGATGGGAGGCACATTTTCCAACACACAGCAGACTTCCCGTCCAGCAATTTCACAGCAAACGAATCGCAGCTGTTATTTAACTGCCTCCCACAGAAGAAACTGGAATAAAGCTGCAAAACCAATTTCCATAAACATCAAACGACTCATTTCCAGTGCAGGTACCATGAAGTCATATTCATGAATGATTGGAACAGCTCTTCCAGCTTTGAGAGACTAAAATGATAATGTAAAATTACCAAGCGACACTGTGGGGTGGATTTACCAAAGGCAAATAGGCTGTGCACTTTGCAAGTGCAGCTGCCCCAGAGCCTACTACATGAGGGGAAGCTCTGCTGACTTCCATCATCCAATCATGTTCAAGTAAATACGCTTTTTTTTTTTCCTTGCATGTGATTGGGTATTCTTTGCAAAGTAAAGCATCTCATTTACTAAGCTCTGGAGCAACTGCACTTGCAAAGTGCACAATCGATTTGCCCTTGTTTTTCATATTTTTTTTGTTTTAAATAACAAACATGTTATACTTACATGCTCTGGGCAGTGGTTTTCCACAGAGCAGCCCAGATCCTCCTCTTCTCGGGTCCCATGCCGGCGCTCCTGGCTCCTCCCTTCTGCCAGGTGCCCCCACAGCAAGCAGCTGGCTGTGGGGGCACCCAAGCAGATGCGCTCCTGAGCTGCAGCTTTGTGTGTCCATTCACACATGGAGCCACAGCTCAGAGCCAATGGCTTCCATTGTTGCCAAAAGCCAATCAGAAGTGCATGTCCCAGGAGAGGCAAGGCTCTTGTGGACATCGCTGGATCGAGGGGGGGCTCAGGTAAGTATTGGGGGGGCTGTTACACACAGAAAGTTTTATACTTTCATGTATAGAATGAAGGTAAAAAAACCTTGTGCCTTCACAACCACTTTAATAAATCCACCCGTGTGGCTAAGCAGAGGGTGCAAAGATCCAAACTAGTTCAGGGAAACTTCACCATCAGTGTCTATAATGCATAAGAAGCCAGGTGATGATTCAACTCACCAGGGAAAAGTTAAATATCCTCTTTATGTGGAGCGAACTTGTAATCTTGTTCTCAAAACACACCCTATAAGTGTCTAATGGATCCGGAAAATGAAGATTTCAGGTCTAATCTCTGCAGATTTGATGTACACTTGGCAGTGGATCATTTTGGAAAGCGTGCAGAGTAAATATTTGGGAATGTTCAGGACAGCTTACCCTCTTCTTTGGTGAGATAAGATGGTAATGTCTTACCTGTCACAGCGCTAGCCAATGGAGAAGCTGCTTTGACGACATTTGAGGTCATTACACGATGCTCAGCAGGAAACCTGTAGAGAAAAAAAAAAAAAAAGGGACAGGACATTTTTAGATGAGGACAACCATAAAATAAAAGATTACATATCTATAGAAACATATGGACACCCCAAACCCCTCTGATTTACCTATGATGCCGGATACAACTAGTACTAAACCTTTTCCAGTCCAGTTCATGACTGGCAGATGAGAAGGTTCCAGATCTCTTGGCACCCTTAAGGGCCCATTCACATCAGGTGCACTGGGAATACGATAGGTAGTCTTGCCCAGCACAGTTCCAACACAAGACAAGGCAACAAGCCAAGTCCTCCATTAAGCCAGTTCACATCACTATGCTTCAGAGCCATAGTTTTTTTTTTTTGTTTGTTTTTTTTAGCACACACCAGGGTTGTCACCTCAACCCTGTAAACCCGAACATATAAAATTACACAGGTTCTGGGGATAATCTAATGCAGATAAGGCACCAAGTTTAATTATCACATTGATCGCGCCGCCCTGGCAGGTGCCAGCGGGGAGGAACCTGCACCGCCCTGGCAGGTTACAGCGGGGAGGAACCTGCACCGCCCTGGCAGGTTACAGCGGGGAGGAACACGCGCCGCCCTGGCAGGTGCCAGCGGGGAGGAACCTGCACCGCCCTGGCAGGTTACAGCGGGGAGGAACCTGCACCGCCCTGGCAGGTTACAGCGGGGAGGAACACGCACCGCCCTGGCAGGTGCCAGCGGGGAGGAACACGCACCGCCCTGGCAGGTGCCAGCGGGGAGGAACACGCGCCGCCCTGGCAGGTGCCAGCGGGGAGGAACACGCGCCGCCCTGGCGGTGCCAGCGGGGAGGAACACGCGCCGCCCTGGCAGGTGCCAGCGGGGAGGAACACGCGCCGCCCTGGCAGGTGCCAGCGGGGAGGAACACGCGCCGCCCTGGCAGGTGCCAGCGGGGAGGAACACGCGCCGCCCTGGCGGTGCCAGCGGGGAGGAACACGCATCGCCCTGGCAGGTGCCAGCGGGGAGGAACACGCGTCGCCCTGGCAGGTGCCAGCAGGGAGGAACACGCGCCGCCCTGGCAGGTGCCAGCGGGGAGGAACACGCGCCGCCCTGGCGGTGCCAGCGGGGAGGAACACGCGCCGCCCTGGCGGTGCCAGCGGGGAGGAACACGCGCCGCCCTGGCGGTGCCAGCGGGGAGGAACACGCGTCGCCCTGGCAGGTGCCAGCGGGGAGGAACACGCGCCGCCCTGGCAGGTGCCAGCGGGGAGGAACACGCGCCGCCCTGGCAGGTGCCAGCGGGGAGGAACACACGCCGCCCTGGCAGGTGCCAGCGGGGAGGAACACGCGCCGCCCTGGCGGTGCCAGCGGGGAGGAACACGCGTCGCCCTGGCAGGTGCCAGCGGGGAGGAACACGCGCCGCCCTGGCGGTGCCAGCGGGGAGGAACACGCGCCGCCCTGGCGGTGCCAGCAGCATTGGTGTCAGTAAATTGCATTAATTAATGGCTTCAAATAACCCTTCTGAACTGTAGTAATCAAAGTCTCATATGGGCAGGCAGTGTTGGTGATCAAAGCCCTCCTAGGTCTGGGATACAATCATCACATGAGAAGCCTAAGCCCCTTCTTACCACTACTATATGGGCTCTTATGCTATTCAGCCAGTCCTCGCACTGTCCAGCGGGACCATCCTGCTAAAAGTCGACTCTCATGAGATATCATACATTCCTACAAGTTTTTTTATTATTTCGGAGCTCCACGGTACGGTGCTTGTCAAGAGCCCGACTCCCCTGTGAACAAAAAAAGTGAGCCATGAAATCACAGCACAGAAAAAATGTGCATGACGGGTTCAGGATTGGCCAAAATTCGAGAAGGACCTCTATCCCTGAACCCCACAAGTATTGCGCTCAATTATGACAATGACAGGTGGGGGCCTCCCAAGGTGGCTCCAGTTGGTTACATCCCCCATCTGGAGAGCATTCCAGCAGAATCGTCCCTTCAGCAGCTGTTGGCGCCCCTTCTCTGCCTGATGGAAGCAATCCTGAAGTCATTCCTGACAACAATCAATCAGTATCTCCAGAGAACCAAGCCTGGCCGTTAATCATCCAGTAACAAAACGTGAAAAGCCAGCTGAGATCTTACAAGTTCCCAGGTATGGAGATTTCTCTTCAACTTCCTGTCGCAGGGACACAACAGGAAATGAGGGGCAATCTCTACAATGTAAGACAACTCTCCTTAGACAGTTGTCACCAGGACAGGCAGGCTCATTGGAAGATTTACCCTCACTTTTTGTTCTGGTGACAACTCTAAAATGAAGGATTTCCTCTTACCTTCCATCTTGGTGACATGGAGCAAAAAGGACATAGAGAGGGCGATTCCACACAAAAGGCAAATAAACATTTACAAAGGTTCTAAAGCTGGCCATACACCAGTAGAACTTTGTTAAATGTTTGCTTAGGGGACGTTCGTTTCATTTTCTAATCAGTGGGGTCAAACTGATGTTCGTTTTCGACTGTAGTGATGCAAAAGTTCGAAGGAGCAAGATGGAAAAAAAAATTCAAACAAATGTTTTTCTAACAGTGTGTGTAGTTTTCATTTAGGAAATAACATTCATTCCAAGATCGAATGTTAGGAGCAAATTGAATATTCGAAGGACATTCATCAAGTAGGTATTATGAATCATTCTTCAAAATGTACGATGAGATTTTTCATATGAACAATTGTAGGAAAATCTACAAATGTAAGACAGCTTAACACTTCCATACTCTATCCAAAGCTAAAAAAAAACAAAAAACAAAACAAAAAAAACAAAAAACAAAAAAAAAAAACCACACAAGAGAACGGATATTTCTGTCCATTTTAATGATAGCTTTTTGTCTAGTTGTCTTAGCACATACTGGAAGGAGATAAGAGGATAGAGATACCTCGCCGCTGTCATGTGATAGGACCAGAGTGAGTAAGTAAGTGTGATTGTGCAATCTGGAGATGTGACAGTTTCTTAATGCAGCTAAACAAAATATAGATTTCTGAGTCCTCATCACCACCCCAGACAAGGCATGAGGATGTCATCATCAGGAACGTACAGTATGGATCTACATTCTACATTACTCATTGGAAGCAAATAGATCTCAGCTGTCATTTTCTCGATGTACACTATATTACCAAAAGTATTGGGACACCTGCCTTTACATGAACTTTAATGGCATCCCAGTCTCAGTCCGTAGGGCTCAATATTGAGTTGGCCCACCCTTTGCAGCTATAACAGCTTCAACTCTTCTAGGAAGGATGTCCACAAGGTTTAGGAGTGTGTCTATGGGAATGTTTGACCATTCTTCCAGAAGTGCATTTGTAATGTCAGGCACTGATGTGGACGAGAAGGCCTGGCTCACAGTCTCCACTCTAATTCATCTCAAAGGTGTTCTATCGGGTTGAGGTCAGGACTCTGTGCAGGCCACTCAAGTTCCTCCACCCCAAACTCGCTCATCCATGTCTTTATGGATCTTGCTTTGTGCACTGGTGTGCAATCATGTTGGAACAGGAAGGGGCCATCCCCAAACTGTTCCCACAAAGTTGGGAGCAAGAAATTGTCCAAAATGTCTTGGTATGCTGCCACCTCAAGAGTTCCCTTCACTGGAACTAAGGGGCCAAGCCCAACCCTTGAAGGCCCTCCACCCCCACACCATAATCCCCCCCTCTAACAAATGATCTGGACCACTACACAAAAGCAAGTGTCCATAAAGACATGGATGAGCTAGTTTGGTATGGAGGAAAGTGAAATGCCTGCACAAAGTCCTGACCTCAACCCGATAGAACACCCTTGGGATGAATTAGAGTGGAGACTGCGAGCCAGGCCTTCTCGTCCAACATCAGTGCCTGACCTCACAAATGCGCTTCTGGAAAAATGGTTAAACATTCCCAAAGACACACTCCTAAACCACTATATACACACACATATATACATACATACACACACACACACACTTTGTGTGGCCATCATTATTTTCCAGCACTGCCTTAACCCTCTTGGGCATGGAGTTCACCAGAGCTTCACAGGTTACCACTGGGGTCCTCTTCCACTCCTCCATGAAGACATCACGGAGCTGGTGGATGTTAGAGACCTTGCGCTCCTCCACCTTCCATTTGAGGATGCCCCACAGATGCTCAATAGGGTTTAGGTCTGGAGACATGCTTGGCCAGTCCATCACCTTTACCCTCAGCTTCTTTAGCAAGGCAGTGGTCGTCTTGGAGGTGTGTTTGGGGTCGTTATGTTGGAATACTGCCCTGCGGCCCAGTCTCTGAAGGGAGGGGATCATGCTCTGCTTCAGTAAGTCACAGTACATGTTGGCATTCATGGTTTCCTCAATGAACTGTAGCTCCCCAGTGCCGGCAGCACTCACACAGCCCCAGACCATGACACTCCCACCACCATACTTGACTGTAGGCAAGACACACTTGTCTTTGTACTCCTCACCTGGTTGCCGCCACACACGCTTCACACCATCTGAACCAAATAAGATTATCTTGGTCTCATCAGACCACAGGACATGGTTCCAGTAATCCATGTCCTTAGTCTGCTTGTCTTCAGCAAACTGTTTGCAGTCTTTCTTGTGCATTATCTTTAGAAGAGGCTTCCTTCTGGGACAACAGCCATACAAACCAATTTGATGCAGTGTGCGGCGTATGGTCTGAGCACTGACAGGCTGACCCCCCCCCCCTCAACCTCTGCAGCAATGCTGGCAGCACTCATACGTCTATTTCCCAAAGACGACCTCTGGATATGACGCTGAGCACGTGCACTCAACTTCTTTGGTGGACCATGGCGAGGCCTGTTCTGAGTGGAACCTGTCCTGATAACCCGCTGTATGGTCTTGGCCACCGTGCTGCAGCTCAGTTTCAGGGTCTTTGGAATCTTCTCATAGCCTAGGCCATCTTTATGTAGAGCAACAATTCTTTTTTTCAGATCCTCAGAGAGTTCTTTGCCATGAGGTGCCATGTTGAACTTCCAGTGACCAGTATGAGAGAATGAGAGCGAGAACACCAAATGTAACACACCTGCTCCCCATTCACACCTGAGACCTTGTAACACTAACCAATCACATGACACCGGGGAGGGAAAATGGCTAATTGGGCCCAATGTGGACATTTTCACTTAGGGGTGTACTCACTTTTGTTGCCAGCGGTTTAGACATTAATGGCTGTGTGTTGTAGCAAAGTGTCATTTCTTCAGTGTTGTCACATGAAAAGATCTAATAAATTATTTACAAAAACGTGAGGGGTGTACTCACTTTTGTGAGATATAGATAGATATACATTTACACATATACACACACACACACACTATATATAAAGTGTAAGTGATGATCAGTTATGACACCAGCCATTGGATGGTTTGACAGTTTGGTTGAGAGCACAACCAATGGGAGTGTTACATTTCTGGCACGCACCCGAAACAAAACTGTTTTTTGAAACTGGATGGGTTTACTTGTGCTTTAAAGTTCATGTGGGTGTAAAGGCAGGCGTCCCGATACTTTTGGTAATATAGTTTAACCCTTTTAACATTTAACCCTTCTGCTGACGGAGCCTTTTTTGCACATGGTTGAATAATCATTTTAGGCTTGAAGATTACTTAAAACCCCCCAAAACAGCGGAAGCAATGGCACCCCCATGGCTGGCGTCAGCGGAAGGAATAGTGCTTTGTGTCAGTGTGAGGAGTAAAGTCAAGGGCCAGATAAAGGTAAGCCAAGGGCCACATCTGGAAAACACTGGCTTGGACCCTTTTAAGTGCCATCCTTTAGGTTCCCTGGAGCACAATCTCACTTTAGAGCTATAATAGGAACAAAGAGGAATTGAACCTTAAAAGCGGTAGCCAAAAAAAAAAGAAAGGCAGGCAGAGGGCAAAGGACTGGTCTACAGTATTGTTTGTGGTCTCCCCGATGCGGATCTTTCCCCAATACAAGACTTACCAGGTCTTGTTAGGCACTGTGACTGGCTGTGGAGTCAGACAGATAGTCCATAACACAGACAGGAAGAGTTTGTCCCAACATAACATCACATGGTGACAGCTGGGTAACTAATAACGGCCCAATTCCCCGACAGCACACAACAGGTGTGACCCCATGGCAGTTCAGGCTACAAGCTCGGCGGACTGGATATTCATCTTCTAACCATTACATTGTGTTCTGCCTGCGGCCTGCCTGGCTTAATTCCCCGTTATTACTCCAAGCATTCCCGTCTCCTCTTACCCTCATCTCTTTCCCCCATGACTGATCTTTGTCTTTACTCAGTTTTCACTAACTGCCCCCCCCCCCCCCCTCACTGCCATCATTGACAGAGACCTCACACCCCCTCGCCCTCCCCGTGTCGCAGCTGCTGACGTCTTTTCCAGTCCTGTTTACTTAACAGTTCCGTGCAGACGCACACACACAATCCTAAGGAACCCGCAAACTGTTCATTGTTACTGTACAACTGCTCTCTTGTGATGAGGCCTTGCTAATGTCCAGGCGACACCATACCCCAATACCTGGACAGCCATAATCCAGGTCACACCATACTCTTACCTAGACAGCCATAATCTGATACGTGGACAGTCATAATCCACGCCATACCCCAATACCTGGACAGCCATAATCCAGGTCACACCATACTCATACCTAGACAACCATAATCCAGGCCACACCATACTCCGATACCTGGACAGCCATAATCCGGGTCACACCATACTCTTACCTAGACAGCCATAATCTGATACGTGGACAGCCATAATCCACGCCACACCATACCCCCATACCTGGACAGCCATAATCCAGGTCACACCATACTCATACCTAGACAGCCATAATCCGATACGTGGACAGCCATAATCCGATACGTGGACAGCCATAATCCACGCCACACCATACCCCAATACCTGGACAGCCATAATCCAGGTCACACCACACCCCCAATACCTGGACAGCCATAATCCAGGTCACACTATACTCCGATACCTGGACAGCCATAATCCCCAAACCTCCTATTAGGACAGATCTGAAAGCTCAGATTGAGGAATAGGAGGAGGACATGGTACATAAACAGCACTCAAGGTGGAGTCACGGTTTAGAAGAAAGCTGTGCTCTGGCCATTGATGGCCAATTCACACCAGTGTGTTCAAACTCAACTCCAGGGGGCCCACACTGCAAGGGTTAACTGCTCATTTAGATCTAGGGGGCATAAAATAAAATAATTACTTATCTGATCCTCTGCGCTGCTAGACCAGCCCCCGCAGTGTCTTCTCCCCCATGCTCCAGCAGTCTAAGGCCTAACGTCACCAAGACCAATGCAGGGTCCGTAGCCATCCCTGGAGCATGGAGGAGCACCGTCTGCCATAGGAGTGGAGGATCAGATGATAGGTAAAAGTGCTTTTACCCTACCCTATACCTAAATGAGCAGTTAACCTCTGCCGTGCAGGCGTAGTCCCACAGCATGGAGGAATTTCCAGATCTCCTGGAGTTGGGCTTTAAGGCAGGGCCAACTCACAATGCACATGCACCATTTTTATAATGCAAAACACCACAACAAAAATATATGTTAAGGTGCACTACAATGCAAATGCTTTGAAAAGTGCTGCCTAGATGTATTGGGGTGCCATTTAAAATGAATCGTACCACAATGCATATGTTGTGGTTGCGGTAACACAGGGAAACGGCACCACAATAGTGTGAATGGACCCTTAAAGTAGATGTAAATTCAACAAAGCATGGTGCATGAAGAGAAATTTAAATCATGTCAGGAAGGGTCCCCTACAGTGGTGTAATCAGTTCCACATATCTCCTTTCTAAGGCACTTGTGGCCACAGTCGCACTCCTGCCTCCTCCACGTACAATGTAGGGCTAAAAAAGTTTGAAACACCTGACACCGTCCTCTGCCCTACTGGCCGGCACCGCCCTCTGCCCTACTGGCCGGCACCGCCCTCTGCCCTACTGGCCGGCACCGCCCTCTGCCCTACTGGCCGGCACCGCCCTCTGCCCTACTGGCCGGCACCGCCCTCTGCCCTACTGGCCGGCACCGTCCACTATTAGGGTAAACTTCTAAGAGCCGAACCCCAGTTATCTTTCATCTCTTTAAATGTTGCCCAGATAGAACTCCGCCTCTCAAAAGGTTTCCCACCGCTGCCCTAGACATAACAAGCATTCAACCCTTGTATGGGGGGCCCTACTGCAGGAGCAGATTTTGTCTTATTCCTGGAGCTGGACTTTAAAGTACATACCTGCTTTTCTGTTTTGCATGCAGGGAGAACATACAAACTTCACACAGGTGGAGTTTCTGATGGGAAACCAAACCGCAATGGTGCAAGGCCACAGTAACAAACACCTGCTGACTTGTCCATGACTGGGACAGATGGTTTAGTCTCTCCTAGGTCTATGAGGCTTGATGGGCTCCCAGCTGTAGCCTACCTGTAACATAGTAAGGATTCTGGGGTCTCCACTAGTACAAAGCCTCCGATTCCTGTATCTTCAAGGGGTCAATGAAAAAATTTGGAAGGTCCATATTTATGCTACATAAGCACCCATCAGCGTGGAATGCTACTAAACCCCAGGACCCTGCAGTCACTATATCTGGTCTCCCACAGTACTCAGAACATGGAAATGCAATTATTTAGTAAATACAAACTACTAAAACACCTTTTCTCATCAGCAGTATATAGCAGTCTGACTTCTATCAGTGTCCAGCAGAGCACTGGTTAAAGCTTGGAGGAGGAGTTTTCATTCTTCCTTGATTTTCTTGAGGCTGCAAGACCCCTGACCCTCTGTCTGGACAGTGCTGATTGGCCCTGTGCTGATCACATGCACCCTTCCAAGAAAAAAAATAAATAGATAAAAAAACCTCTCTACCAATACACACCAAACTGAGCATGTGCAGAGTGCCCCCAAGGCTCTGTGCTATCAGGAGATGGATTGGGGACTGTGGAAGGGGGGGTTCAGAGAAGACGGGATCAAACAGCCTTTTTACACAATGCGGAGGATTAACCCCTTAGGTTCCACAGTGAGTATAACAAGCATGTATTATATATATATAATCACACACACCTTGTTGAAGCGATGAAAGCAATAAGATGCAATTGGGACAATTTCCCCCTGACACGACGGTTTCTCAGAATCTGGGTTATTCATGAGAAGCCGCAGAGGGTCCTGGGTGAACCTGTAGCTGCGATCTGTCATTATCCTGCTGCGGGGATCAGAAAAGCTTTAAAGATTGAGAGAAATGCAAACCAGGATTCACACATCAAACAATCTGCACACATCAAAATAGGGAGTGACATCGGAGCCCTGCCATACTGGGCTTCACCATGGAAAGAGTCTGCAAGAAGAACGGTCTGTCACCCACAGTGAGACTAATGCTTTTATTTTCTAACATGCTTCAGAAGCACAGGGGAGCGTTCAATTTGGACAAAATAAATCAACAGGTCTGCCTCGGTTCACATTTGCCTGAACCACACAGTCAGATTGGGGGAGCAGCCCAACGCAAGGGATCATTGTTTATCTGCCCGGAGTTGGGCTTTAAGTAAACATATACAAGCCTCTTGTATTTGGACAATAATTATTTTGGTGCATTGTAAAAAGTGGTATCATTTTACCGATAGTTGAGATCTAACATAACCTGTAAAGAATTGGTATAATATTACAGACATGTTTTAATACAATGCTCAATATTACAGATATTGGGTGTCAGTAGTACGCAAAATGGTCAAAATTTTAAAAATGTGCGATCGAGCCTAAAGATTGAGAGAAATATCACCTGCAGGGAGGGAAAAAAAAAAAAAAAAAAAAAAAAAAAAAAAAGGAAGGTATTTTATCGTCTGCTGATTTTGTACATTTGCCCACTGACATAGAAATGATCAGTCTATAATTTTAATGGTAGGTTTATTTTAATAGTGAGAGACAGAATAACAAAATCCAGAAAAACGCATTTCAAAAAAAGTTATAAATTGTTTTTGCATTTTAATGAGTGAAATAAGTATTTGATCCCCTATCAATCAACAGGATTTCTGGCTCCCAGGTGTCTTCTATACAGGCAACAAGCTGAGATTAGGAGCACTCTTAAAAAGGGAGTGCTCTTAATCTCAGCTTGTTACCTGTATAAAAAGACACCTGTCCACAGAAACAATCAGATTCCAATCTCTCCACCATGGCCAAGACCAAAGAGCTATCCAACGATATCAGGGACAAGATTGTAGACCTACACAAGGCTGGAATGGGCTACAAGACCATCGCCAAGCAGCTTGGTGAGAGGGTGACAACAGTTGGTGCGATTATTTGCAAATGGGGGAAAAAAAAAAAAAACACCTATCAATCTCCCTCGGTCTGGGGCTCCATGCAGGATCTGACCTCGTGGAGTTTCAATAATCATGAGAACGGTGAGGAATCAGCCCAGAACTTTACGGGAGAATCCTGTCAATGATCTCAAGGCAGCTGGGACCATAGTCACCAAGAAAACAATTGGTAACACTACGCGGTAAAGGACTGAAATCCTGCAGCGCCCGCAAGGCCCCCCTGCTCAAGAAAGCACATGTACAGGCCGTCTGAAGTTTGCTAATGAACATCGGAATGATTCAGAAGAGAACTGGGTGAAAGTGTTGTGGTCAGATAAGACCAAAATCAAGCTCTTTGGCATCAACTCAACTCGCCGTGTTTGGAGGAGGAGGAGGAATGCTGCCTGTGACCCCAAGAACACCATCCCCACCGAGGTGGAAACCTTATGCTTTGGGGATGTTTTTCTGCTAAGGGGACAGGGCAACTTCACCAAAAGGGACGATGGACGGGGCCATGTACCATCAAATCTTTGGCAAGAACGTCCTTCCATCAGACTGGGCATTGAAAATGGGGCGTGGATGGGTATTCCAGTATGACCCAAAACACACAACCAAGGTAACAAAAGGAGTGGCTCAAGAAGCAGCACATTAAGGTCCTGGAGTGGCCAAGCACAGCATCCCCGAGAGATCCACAAAACTGTTATAGGGAACCTACTTGTGACAATTATGCGATTGTTGCAATCAGAAAGACATGCTGGTGTCGGAAATCCTATGTCAGCCATTATAACCAGCAGTTCTATATAACTTATGGCAGCTTTTGAAGGCAAAACCTCTCCTCCCACAGGTTTTGCCACCACCAGGGTTGATTGGCAAAGGATTAGCCCACATCCATATTTCAATAAATTGAGGCGTATGAGATATGTATGGTGTGATTTGTACGTAGCATGATCTAAACAAGATGAAATGCTCAACATGCTCTTGGCAGCAGGATAAACATTGCGGCCAGAACGGTGAGGCTTCATGTACACTGCTGCTGGTAAACGGACATCTAGGGGCCATACACACTATACAAATTTCTTAAGATTTTTTCCTTTAGATTTACCAAAACAATATAATATGGAGGTTAAACCTAAACAGCTTCAATTTGTATGTAATCATGCAGACCCTTGCACTACATGGTTTTGGGAAAAAGAAGAAAGAAAGAAGAAGAAAAAAAGAAGAAAGAAGAAGAAAAAAAGAAGAAAGAAGAAGAAAAAAAGAAGAAAGAAGAAAAAAAGAAGAAAGAAGAAGAAAAAAAAAGAAAAAGAAAAAAGAAAAAGAAGAAGAAAAAGAAAAAAAAAGAAAAAGAAAAAAGAAAAAGAAGAAAAAAGAAAAAAGAAAAAAGAAAAAAGAAGAAGAAGAAATGTTCAGAGGCATTTGAAACACCAAATGCCTGCAACGGCTCTTTGTACATATTTTTTTGCACTGCCCACCTTTGGGTTAATAAACTATTAAATTAATAAAGTAGCTTCTGTGTACTAAGCCGGGACTTATTCCTGGAGAGGTTGCTGCATTGTGTTACCAGTGTCTATATGCTCTGTCTAAGCTCCTTATAAATCTCTAAGTAATTGCACTGTGTGTTAGTCATAAGTGTGTGCAGCCTATTGCATTAGGGTGTGCACCCCAAAGCTCAAACACACATGCGCAGTAGAGCAGTGGATGGTGTTAGGGCAGTGGACTTTGTCAGTAGGGTAGAGATTGGTGTTAGTAGAGCAATGGATGGTGTCAGTCAGCAGGGCAGGGGACGTGTGAGTAGAGCAGAAATTGGTGTTAGTACAGCAGCGGATGGTGTCAGTGGATGGTGTCAGAGCAGGGGAGGGTGTCAGTAGGGCAGGGGAGGGTGTCAGTACGGCAGAGATTGAGGTTAGTAGTTTTTTGATTTTTATTATTTTATTTTGATATTACTTTAATAAGATCAAAAAAAATATAATTTTTTTACAATTTGTTAGGAGCTCCATTGAGGGGCTTTGTTAAAATAGCACAGAAAGGGACTGAGAATAGAGATTCTCCTGTAGCCTCAGCTGCCACGAGGGGGTGGGGGTGCGCCCAGGCACATCCGGCACACCCTGTGCGTAAGCCTATGGTGTTAGTGGATTGCATGCAGATTAAGCATCACAGCATATGTTAGCAGATCTTCTTAGCCAGATTTCTGTGAGTGTGTGTGTGTGTGAGAGAGTGTGTGTGTGTGAGTGAGAGTGTGTGTGTGTGTGTGAGAGTGTGTGTGTGTGTGTGTGTGTGTGTTCGCCTAGCAGGCCAGTCAGAGGACGAATAGCTTGGTGGTAGCAAGCTATCAAAACTCATGTGTCTGGTGAGCATGGGCAGTGGAAAGTGTGGTTAACGCAAGGATTCTAGTTTGCAGAGCAGCTTTAAGAATCCCAGAAGTGTGTACCAATTCCTAGACCGATCCTCTATCCTTAGAGCACACTAGATTGCATGTAAGGGATCATTCATGCTAGCAGTTGGGGGGGGGGGGTGTTAAATTCCCATGGTTGAGATGCGTTTTTTTTACCTCCCACCAACCGCTTGCTTGCAATGAGTTGCAGGTTTAAAGCAGAAGGTCCGAAGCTGATACTCCACCTCCTGTCAAATGTTCTCTGAGGATCAATCTGAATGCGCACAACTCTTCAGAGATCAAAGCATGCGTGAACGAGCCCTAAGATTTATATCTGCCTGTATATGCCCATTGCCCAACCAGCTAGATTTGGGGTAAGTCTCTGTCTAGTGGTGGCCAGAAATATTGCAGGCTGTGAAAAGTCTAAAAAAAATTAAATAAATAAATAGTAATGGCACGCATCCTTGCAATTTATGTTTTAACAATATTTTAGCGTACACAGAAGTCTGTATTGTATCCATAATTTATTTTTGGTAAAGTCATTTTGATAATAATCGGTAACTGTAAAGTCCTATGCTCTGTAGGATAGGTTTATGATAGGCTGTAACCAGGGATATGGTACTTCGTCTGTAAATCAGTCTGATTGTATTACATGCAGTTTATTGGGTACATATTAAATAAAAATTCTGCAGAAGGAAGACGCAGCGATGATCGTGCTTAGCAACCGTTATGAGGACAGATGGCTCCCCAGCCTTCAAGGAGCGCTCCATGGCCAGCCCTGTACAACACCTCTGATTGTGGCCCAAAGTGACACTCGCAGCAGCTAGACCCCAGCTTGTATTACGTCTGATACTTTCCTATGGGGCAGGTAGCAGCAGGTGCTTTTTCCACCGCAGTCCATCAGCAAAGCAACCCGGCAGGAAAAAAAAAAACAAAACAGACGCCTCCAATTCCCCTGAACATAGCCGATCGCAGTACATGTCACTCAGGTGCTCGGCACCCATCTACATTCTCCCCGGGGATTGTAAACTGACACTTGCTGCCTGTCAGGAATAGCTGTCATTACTTGTTTTTGAAGCATTTAACAAAGCACAAGCAATGTAGGTACACAGCGAATAAAGGGAATCCGGAATCAAAAGCTTCTTGGGCTCCATGCCTGCAAACATCAAGGAGGGTTTCATGACCTTTGTGCACTTACATGTTAAAACTGAACTCCAAGAAAAGCAAAATGTTGTCCTAATACGAGAATCATGAGTATTCTCCCTTGAATCTTGGTGTGCTTTGTGTATTTCTTCCAGATCTGTGTAGTAATCCAGTGTGAGCTTCCTGTAATAAAGACCGCTCAATGCTGCTCTCTCTCCTTGTGCAGGGTGATGGGTCTGGTCTCCACCCCCTTCTGTTTTCTGCAGGCAGCCTGTAGTGGGTGGAGCCTGCTGGGCCCCTCCCACTGCTCTGTTAAGGCCATATTCAGCACAGTGATGATGCCACTGCTACTTTTACAAGATAATATCTTAGCTTAACCCAGGGGTCTCGAACTGGTGGCCCTCCAGCTGTTGCGAAGCTACAAGTCCCATCATGCCTCTGCCTTTGGGAATTATTATTATTATTATTATTATTATTATTATTCAGGATTTATATAGCGCCAACAGTTTACAATATAAAAAGGGAGACAATACAGTTATAATACAATAAAATACAAGAGGATTAAGAGGGCCCTGCTCAGAAGAGCTTACAATCTAATAGGGTGGGGCAGGTGGTACAATAGGTTGTAACTGTGGGGAATGAGCTGGTGGAAGTGGTAAGAGATTAGTTGGAGACGTTATAGGCTTTCCTGAAGAGATGAGTTTTCAGGGATCGCCTTAAGGTAGCAAGAATAGGAGATAGCCGGATAGATGGAGGTAGCGAGTTCCAGAGGATGGGAGAGGCTCTAGAGAAATCCTGGAGACAAGCATGGGAGGAGGAGGAGATGAGAGAGCTTGAAAGCAGGAGGTCTTGAGAGGAGCGGAGAGGTCGATGCTTGTAACTGTCAGCCTTGCAATGCCTCATGGGACTTGTAGTTTTGCAACAGCTGGAGGGCCTGCCAGTTTGAGACCCCTGGCTTAACCACTTAAAAGCGGAGGTTCACACAAATATTGAACCTCCACTTTTCAGAACCCTCCCCCCCTCTGGTGTCACATTTGGCACCTTTCAGGGGGGAGGGGGGGGGGGTGCAGATACCTGTCTAAGACAGGTATTTGCACCCACTTCCGGGCATAGACTCCCACGGGAGTCTACGCCACTTCTCGCCCCCCCGCGCTGTCTGCTGGGACACACACGGGTCCCAGAGACAGAAGGGACCATTCGGATTGCGCAGCGCGACTCGCGCATGCGCAGTAGGGAACCGGGAAGTGAAGCCGCAAAGCTTCATTTCCTGATTCCCTTACCGAAGATGGCGGCGGCAGCATCCGAGGACCTGAGGGACGGTACGGTCTCGTGTGCCGACATCGCGGACACCATGGCCAGCAAGTGTCCTTAAAAAAACAAAAAAACAACATTTTGCTGGACTCCCGCTTTAAGAACAAAGCCTATTTCTGACACTTGTTGCTTACAAGCTAAAAATCTGTATTTTTTTGCTAGAAAATTACCACCAAACATTAAAATATATTTGTTAGCAAAAACCCTAGAGAATAAAATGGCGGTCGTTGAAATATTCTATGTCACACCGTATTTGCGCAGTGGTCTTTCAAAACGGAATAAAAATAGACTTCACTGAAAAAAAAAAAAAAAACTACCCGGTACAGTTGGTCCAAATTTTTTGTATATTGTGAAAGATGATTTTACGCCGAGTAAATAGACACCAACGGCTTAAAAATTGTGTATACTCATCGAATTGCCACAAAACGGTACTTAAAGTGGAGTTCCACCCACTTTTACAACTCTTCAGCATCCCTCACTAAACTGTGCACTGTAAACAAATTGGATATTTTTTTTATTTTTTTTCTCAGCACCTACTGTATATCTGCTGTATTCATTTTTCACTTCCTTCTCCCTGGCCGCGGCCCATCGCATCATTTCCTGTTTGCAATGCCTTCTGGGAAGGGGCGGCAACTTCCTTTGAAACTGCCGTTGCTATGGAAACCTGACCTGAAACCTATTACACTGCTTGTGTTGCACTGAGCATGTGCGAGATCTGCAAGGATGAGATCCAGGAAGAAATACAGTCTGGCTTCAGATGCCCACACTTAAGATGGCCATCGCCTGCTGGAAGTTTATAAAATAACAAACTACTGCTATAAACGAACAAAACAGACCTTAGTTTACAGACTAACCTTACTAGAATACATTAAGCTTGTGTATTATAGGGGTATTTTTATTTAAAAAGTATAATTTCGGCCGGAACACCACTTTAAAAATCTCCATAGCTGACGCTTTAAAAAAAATTTTTAGAGTTGAGGAGATCTTTTGCTAGAATTATTGCTCTCACTTCCACTATCGCAGCGATACCCGATTTGAACATCGTTTACATTTGCGAGCACAACTTACGCATGCACTCTTTGGTACGCAAATTCCTCCTTTGCACTTAAAAGTATTAAAAACTCCAAAATCTGAAAACTAGAGATTTAAAATTGGCGTCATTGACAGCTTAGTAAACCGGAAAAGACGTTGTGGGTGGAGCGGCAGAGAGCAGCAGGGGGGGGGGGGGGGTTGAGTCTCCAGGCATCACCCCGGTACAACCACTTCCTCAAAACGACTATTTAACCCAAGGAGGAGACCCTCCACTAGCACACTTAGTAGTAACCTCCACACACAGACCCAACACATTTTTCACAGAATTAAAGCCGAACTCCAGGTACAGAAACTAATTATAATCTATAGTAGGCGTAAAGGATTTAAATCCACTTCTTATGCACTGAATGATTTCACAAACCCTGATATTACCTTGTAAATGTTGAAGTGACATCACCACTGTGTGCAGCCTGTGCAGACAGCAGAGCTGTGGGAGGGGCTCAAGAGGCTACAGCCACTAGACTGCCTGTAGAAAACTACAGGAGGGGCGGTGACAAGCCCAGTCACCCTGCACAAGGAGAGAGAGCAGCAGTGCCTGGTCTTTATTATAGGAAGTGTCTGTTCTACATTGGATTACTGCACAGATATGGAAGAAATACACAACAGAGAGCAAGATCTAAGTAAGAATATACTGTATGTACCTCTTGTATTTAGAAAATACTTGCTTTTTCGCAGCAATTGTTGCTTACTCCTATTTAAACACAGACTTTCAGATCAGATCTACGGGGGTCTGCTTTACAGCTTACTTTGAAGGCACTGAGCACCACTCATACTTAATTACATAGCCAGGGCCATTTTGGAAAATTACTGCATCCTACAGTGGGGAAAATTATTATTTTATCTGCAGATTCTGTAAGTTTGCCTATTTACAAAGAAATGAAGGGTCTAGAATTTTTATTGTAGGTGCACCTTAAATGATAGAGACAGAATATCAACCAAAAATCCAGAAAAAACAAAACGCACACACCTCGATATAAATGTTATAAATAGAGTTGCCGTTCAGCGAGTAAAATAAGTATTTGATCCGCAAGCAAAACATGACTTAGTACTTGGTGGAGAAACCCTTGTTGGCAAGCACAGAGGTCAGACGTTTCTTGTAGTTGGTTACCAGGTTTGCACACATCTCAGGAGGGTTTTTGGTCCACTCTTCTTTACAGATCTTCTCTAAATCCTTAAGGTTTCTTGGCTGTCGCTTGGCAACTCAGTGTTTCAGCTCCCTCCATAAATTTTCTATAGGATGAAGGTCTGGAGACTGGATAGGCCACTCCATGACCTTAGCGTGCTTCTTCTGGAGCCACTCCTTCGTTGCCTTGGCGGTATGTTTTGGGTCATTGTCATGCTGGAAGACCCATCCACGACCCATCTTCAGTGTTCTGGCTGAGGGAAGAAGGCTCTCATCCAACATTTTACAATACATGGCCACGTCCATTGGCACCTTATTGCCGCAAAGTCGGCCTGTACCTTTAGCAGAGAAACAGTACCAAAGCATAATGTTTCCACCTCTGTGCTTGACTGTAGTGATGGTGTTCTTAGGGTCATAGTCAGCATTTTTCTTCCTCCAAACACGGCGAGTCGAGTTAATGCCAAAGAGCCCAAGTTGGGTCTCAACTGAACACAGCACTTTCTCCCAATCCTCTAAATCATTTAGGTGTTCATTGGCAAGCTTCAGAGGAGCCTGTACATGTGCCTTCTTGAGGAGGGGCCAATTCGATATTCCAGTCGCACACGTTCCCGAACAAACAGCAATAGAACATTAACGGGTGCTGTAACGATTACCAGTTGGGTTCTGGAAGCATCAAACAGAAGTACATCTTCTCCAGCACACCATGGATCAGCAAGCAAGGTTGTCCAAAAAAAGGTTTTTTAATCGAAAACCGTCACATCACAGGGAAGGTGCAACGTTTCGGGGCCGCGCAGGACCCCTTCGTCAGGCAAGTGAGCACTTGCCTGACGAAGGGGTCCTGCGCGGCCCCGAAACGTTGCACCTTCCCTGTGATGTGACGGTTTTCGATTAAAAAAACTTTTTTTGGACAATCTAGCTTGCTGATCCATGGTGTGCTGGAGAAGATGTACTTCTTCTTGAGGAGGGGGACCTTGTGGGTGCTGAATGATTCGAATCCATGGTGGCGTATTGTGTTACCAATGGTTTGTTCGGTGACTGTGGTCCCAACTGCCTTCAGATCATTCACAAGCTCCTCCCCTGTAGTTCTGGGCTAATCCCTCACTTCTCATGATCATCCTCACCCCATGAGGTGAAATCTTGCATGGAGCTCCAGACTGAGGGCCACTGATGGTTATTTTGTATTTTCTTCCATTTGCGAATAATCGCTCCAACAGTTGTCTCCTTCTCACCAAGCTTCTTGCAGATGGTCTTGAAGCCCATAAAAGCCTTGTGCAGGTCTACAATCTTGTCCCTGACGTCCTTTGATAGCTCGTTAGTCTTGCCCATGATGGTGAGGTTTGAATGGAAGAAAGATTCTGTGGACAGGTGTCTTTTATACACATAACGAGTTATCATTAGGAGCACCTTCTTAAATTGAGGACTAATCTATGTACCACATACTGTAGCCAGTCTGTGGGAGCCAGAATTATTTTTGGTTGGTGGGGGGATCAAAAACTTATTCTACTCACTGAACTGCAACTCAATTTATAACATTTGTATCATGTGTTTTTTCTGGAATTTTGGTTGATATTCTGTCTCTAACATTTAAAATACACCTATGATAACAAAATTATAGACCCTTCATTTCTATGCAAGTGGGCAAACATACAAAAACTGCAGGGGATCAAATAATTTGTTTCCCCCGCTGTATTCAGGCCACACACATGGCTGGTCAATAACTTTTTTTTTTTTTTAAACAGAATTGTTACTTTAAATCACCCCTGTCAGGGCAAAGTGGTGATCTGGCAGTTGGCGAGAGGAAGTGCAAGTGGGGGATCAAGATCGACACTCCTAAAATGTCACCTTGTGGTTTTTTTTTTTTTGGTTTTTTTTTTAAGAGAACTTCAGAGGAAGATGGCGCAAGGAACTGGAGAGGTGAGGTCAGTATTTTGCCATCTTATTTTGCAGATAGACCTTTCTGGGTGTTCTTTTTTCCCTTGACATGGTAGTTTAAATGCAAACTCAAATAGCTCCTGGCCTCCTGTCAACCTGTTCTGTTAAACTAAATCTGTGGCCAGGCGAAGGACAATCAAGTATTTACATTTACTTAAGCAGTAATTGAGCTTTAATGACCCCTGTTGCCTCAGGGTGTATTCACACCTATGCATTTTCTTAAACATGCGACAAAACACACAGTAATGTGCGTTGAGATTGCAGGTCGCGCTTGTGGTGCCATTATTTGTTCTTTTCAGCAGCTCAGTTTTCCCTGCTCCAGCTCACCTTGCACCCCCTTCCCAGCAGTGACTCCGTAGCCCAGCTCCTCCTAATCTCCCCTTTCAATGGGGACTTAGCAGCTCAGCTCCCCCCCCCCCCCCCCCCGTTACATTTCCCAGCAGCGACTCAGCAGCACAATTCTCTCCTTACTTAGGATTAGCTGCCCCTGTTTCCCACTCCCAGCAGCTCGGCTCCCCCCAAATACCCTCTCCCAGCAGTGACAGAGCAGCTCAGCAACCCTTGCTTCCTCTCTGAACATTAACTCAGCAGCTCAGCTTCTACTACCCCCTTCTTATAGTGACTTAGCAGTTCAGCTGCCCCTTTTTTCCCATCCTATCAGCAATGACTCTGAAGTTTGGTTGCCCCTTCTACTGGTGTTTTGGTAGCTCATCCCCCCACTTGTTTGTCCTGCTCTTGTTTCAGAAACACATCTGCAATGGTCAGGTAGGACCTATGGATCGACGGGGAGACACCTGCCTGGTCAGGTAGAACCTATGGACCGACAGGGAGACACCTGCCTGGTCAGGTAGAACCTATGGACCGACGGGGAGACACCTGCCTGGTCAGGTAGAACCTATGGACCGACGGGGAGACACCTGCCCGGTCAGGTAGAACCTATGGACCGACAGGGAGACACCTGCCCGGTCAGGTAGAACCTATGGACCGACAGGGAGACACCTGCCCGGTCAGGTAGAACCTATGGACCGACGGGGAGACACCTGCCCGGTCAGGTAGAACCTATGGACCGACAGGGAGACACCTGCCCGGTCAGGTAGAACCTATGGACCGACAGGGAGACACCTGCCCGGTCAGGTAGAACCTATGGACCGACAGGGAGACACCTGCCCGGTCAGGTAGAACCTATGGACCGACAGAGAGACACCTGCCCGGTCAGGTAGAACCTATGGACCGACAGAGAGACACCTGCCCGGTCAGGTAGAACCTATGGACCGACAGAGAGACACCTGCCCGGTCAGGTAGAACCTATGGACCGACAGGGAGACACCTGCCTGGTCAGGTAGAACCTACAGACAATTGCCCCGTACACGCGGTCGGACATTGATCGGACATTCCGACAACAAAATCCTAGGATTTTTTCCGACGGATGTCGGCTCAAACTTGTCTTGCATACACACGGTCACACAAAGTTGTCGGAAAATCCGATCATTCTGAACGCGGTGACGTAAAACACGTACGTCGGGACTATAAAACGGGTAGCCAATAGCAGTAGCCAACTATAACAGTAGCCAATAGCTTTCGTCTCTTAATTTATTCTGAGCATGCGTGGCACTTTGTGCGTCGGATTTGTGTACACACGATCGGAAATTCCGACAACGAATTTTGTTGTCGGAAAATTTTATAGCCTGCTCTCAAACTTTGTGTGTCGGAAAATCCGATGGAAAATGTGTGATGGAGCCTACACACGGTCGGAATTTCCAACAACAAGGTCCTATCACACATTTTCTGTCGGAAAATCAGACCGTGTGTACGGGGCATTACAGTGGATAGAGCGAAATCTGCCATGGTTAGGTAAGACCTATAGACAGACAGGGAGCCATCTGCCTGTTTAGGTAGAACCTATAGACAGACAGGAGAATGTCCACAATAGTCAGGTAGGTGCTATAGACAAACATTAGATGGGGGGGGGGGGATGTCTGTCGTGGTCAAGTAGGACCTTTAGACAAAAACATTAAAGAGAAGGACATCTGCCATAATCAGGTAGGACCTAAAGAAAAAACACTCTGCAAACTGAACATAAAAAGGCGAGAACAAGGGGAAGTCCGCTAAAGGTCTGTAGGCCCATTAGGTTCAGTTCTACAAAACATAAAAGTAATGCTTAGTGAAGCTCTTCCTAAAGCATTCTATTGGAGTTAAGGAGCAGCTAAAAAGGACATAAACTCCTTACCGCGAGGCCTGTGGAATTTAGGTGATGGTTCCACCTTCCCGAGGCCTCTCTTTGCCGCTCTGTACTTGTGGTTACAAGCATGGACAGGCCTGCCCTGCGCTGTGCAAAAAGTCAACACTTCCTAAACCAGCATTATTCCCCCCTAGAGGATTTTTTATTCTAGGAATAACAGCACCCTGCCAACATCGCATGAACTTCAATTACATTTGTAACACTGCTTAAGGCTTCTATTATAACATAATGAATAAGAATTAGAATACCTGGAAGCAAACCAGGCTAATTGTTAATAGGAGTTACTACTCGTGTATCACAAAAGTCTAAAAACTGCACTGACAGATGAAATCTCACTGGTTTCTATGGAAAAAACATTTCCTTTCAGGCAGTATTATTACATACGAGTCATCAGGTAGGGTTTTGCTCGGCCATCTGGCAAAAGGAGTCATGTGATAAGTGGGTGTTTTAAGGCTAACCTGTCAAACTGAGCATATGGTAAATAAAAATCATATGTAAAAAAGTCACATTTCCTTTTTCTATTGAAGAACACAGGAATATCGTGATTTATAGATGTGTGAGGACCTGTATGCAGCTACAGTATCTCACAAAAGTGAGTACACCCCTCACATTTTTGTAAATATTTTATTCTATCTTTTCTTGTGACAACACTGAAGAAATGACACTTTGCTACAATGTAAAGTAGTGAGTGTACAGCTTGTATAACAGTGTAAATTTGCTGTCCCCTCAAAATAACTCAACACACAGCCATTAATGTCTAAACCACTGGCAACAAAAGTGAGTACACCTCTAAGTGAAAATATCCAAATTGGGCCCAAAGTGTCAAGATTTTGTGTGGCCACCATTATTTTCCAGCACTGCCTTAACCCTCTTGGGCATGGAGATCACAAGTTGCCACTGGAGTCCTCTTCCACTCCTCCATGACAACATCACAGAGCTGGTGGATGTTAGAGACCTTGCGCTCCTCCACCTTCCATTTGAGGATGCCCCACAGATGCTCAATAGGGTTTAGGTCTGGAGACATGCTTGGCCAGTCCATCACCTTTACCCTTGGCTTCTTTAGCAAGGCAGTGGTAGTCTTGGAGGTGTGTTTGGGGTCGTTATGTTGGAATACTGCCCTGCGGCCCAGTCTCTGAAGGGAGGGGATCATGCTCTGCTTCAGTATGTCACAGTACATGTTGGCATTCATGGTTTCCTCAATGAACTGTAGCTCCCCAGTGCCGGCAGCACTCATGCAGCCCCAGACCATGACACTCCCACCACCATGCTTGAATGTAGGCAAGACACACTTGTCTTTGTACTCCTCACCTGGTTGCCACCACACACACTTGACACCATCTGAACCAAATAAGTTTATCTTGGTCTCATCAGACCACAGGACATGGTTCCAGTAATCCATGTTCTTAGTCTGCTTGTCTTCAGCAAACTGTTTGCGGGCTTTCTTGTGCATCATCTTTAGAAGAGGCTTCCTTCTGGGACGACAGCCATGCAGACCAATTTGATGCAGTGTGTGGCGTATTGTCTGAGCACTGACAGGCTGACCCCCCCCCCCCCCCTCAACCTCTGCAGCAATGCTGGCAGCACTCATATGTCTATTTCCCAAAGACAACCTCTGGATATGACGCTGAGCATGTGCACTCATCTTCTTTGGTTGACCATGGTGAGGCCTGTTCTGAGTGGAACCTGTCCTGTTAAACCGCTGTACGGTCTTGGCCACTGTGCTGCAGCTCAGTTTCAGGGTCTTGGCAATCTTCTTATAGCCTAGGCCATCTTTATGTAGAGAAACAATTCTTTTTTTCAGATCCTCAGAGAGTTATTTTCCATGAGGTACCATGTTGAACTTCCAGTGACCAGTATGTGAGAGTGATGACACTAAATTTAAACACACCTGCTCCCCATTCACACCTGATACCTTGCAACACTAATGAGTCACATGACACCGGGGAGGGAAAATGGCTAAATGGGCCCAATTTGGACATTTTCACTTAGGGGTGTACTCACTTTTGTTGCCAGCGGTTTAGATATTAATGGCTGTGTGTTGAGTTATTTTGAGGGGACAGCAAATTTACACTGTTATACAAGCTGTACACTCACTACTTTACATTGTAGCAAAGTGTCATTTCTTCAGTGTTGTCACATGAAAAGATGTAATAAAATATTTACAAAAATGTGAGGGGTGTACTCACTTTTGTGAGATACTGTATATACAGTATAGCCCACACATCTAAGAATTAAATGTCCATGTCCCTCAATGGACTACAAGAAAAAAATGACTAAAGTTTAAATATCTTGCTATTCTTTCACCCCTCAATGGACTTGAAATTTTAATTTGAATGAAAACCACGTATCAAACCTATCAGTAGATCCAGAGGTATGAGCGGCTGAAGCTATAAGGAATATGGAACATAGTATGTTTTAGGCTTCATTCTCACGAGGCGGATGCACTGCCACGGAGTCCGCCTCTGTCCGCCAGCTCAGCGGGAGATCTCTCCGTTGATCTCCGCTGAGCCGGCGGATGATAGGTCCCTCTCTGCTCACTGAGCGGGGAGGGGCTTGTCGAGCGCCGCTGGTTACTATGGAGAGATCAGACGGAAACGGACAGCATGTCCGTTTTCATCAGATCTCACCCGATCTGATAGGGACGGATGCGAACGTAGGGGCATCCGTCTGATTTTAGCGGATCGGACCGGGTCGGATGTCAGCGGACATGTCACCGCTGACATCCGTCGCTCCATAGACTAGCATGGAGCGCCCGTTCAGGTCGGCCGACAAAACTGACAGGCGGACCTGAATGGTCCGACAGTGTGAAAGGGGCCTTACACCAAAAACCTCTCTATACAACAATAACATTATTAGGAAAAATTAAATATATTATGCAACAAATAAGAATAATAGCCAGAAAAGTAAAACAGACAGTGAAAATTGTCATGCTCCTTCGAGTTCAGGGGAAAAGTGACCTCATACATTGGTGGTCAGTTGAGAACTCCACCCTTATACTGGTGGACAGCAGAAGCACCTTACATTGTCGGCCAGTGAAGTTAACCCTTATACCGGTGGTCAGTCAAAGAAATGCAATGTACACTTGTAATCAATGGAGAAGTTCCCCTTTATACTGGTGATGACTGGGAAGAATGCACATACATTGCACTTACATTGGTGATCATTGGAGAAGTTCCTCTTTATACTGGCGGTCTGTGGGAAGAATGCACCTTACATTGGTGGCCAGTGAAGAAATTTGCTCTTTATGTCAGTGAAAGGAATGCAATTTACACTGGCAATCAGTGGAGAAGTTTCCCTTTATACTGGTGGTCAGTGGAAGGAATGCATCTTATACCAGTGATCAGTAGAGAAGTTCCCTTTATACTAGTGGTCATTGGGAAGAATGCACCTTATATTGGTGTTAAGTGGAGGAGTTCCCGTTTATACTGGTGGTCGGTGGAAGGAATGAATCTTATATTGCTCGTCAGTGGAGAAAATCCCCTTTATACTGGTAAACAATGGAAAGAAGCAAATTACATTGGTGGCCACTGGAGAAGTTCCCCTTTATACTGGAGGTCAGTGGAAGGAATGCATCCCCTACTGTTGGGCAGTGGAGAAGTTCCCCTTTATACTGGTGGTCATTGGGAAGAAAGCACCTTACATTGGTGGCCAGTGGAGAAGTTCCTTTTATACTTGGTCAGTGGAAAGAATGCACCTTTTATTGGTGTTGAGTAGAGATATTCCCCTTTACACTGGTGGTCAATGGGAAAAAAGCACCTTAAATTAGTAGTCAGTGAAGACGTTCCCCTTTATACTGGTAGTCATTGGGGCGAACGCATCTTATTTTGGTGGTCAGTGGAGAATTTCTCCTTTATACTGGCGGTTAGTGGGAGGAAAGTACCTTACTTTGGTGGTCAATGGAGAAGTTCCCCTTTATACTAGTGATCAGTGGAAAGAAGGCAAATTACATTGGTGGTCAGTGGAGAGGTTTCCCTTTATATTTATAACCAGTGGAAGGAATGCACCTTACATTGGTGATGAATAGAGATATACAGGTGGTTAATGGGAAGAATGTACCTTACATTGGTGGTCAATAAGGAGAATGCTCCCTTACAGATGGCTAAAACGATCATTGGTATCAGTGGTTACTTATCTTAGAGCTGGAAATGGCTCAAGGAACCCCTAGAAACCTCTGGAGGAACCCTGGTTGAGAAAGGCTGTTTTACATGAATGGGTTACATGAAGGAGATATATCTTTAGGCCTAAACTGCTGCAATAAACGCTGCAACTGAAATCAGAATCATAATGAACTCTTCAATCTGATTTCCATACCAAGTAATTTACCGTTTTTATAAACAAACATCTGTTTCATTTTTATTACAATGCCTATAAACGGCTGGAAACCTCACATTACGGGTTTACGCGTTTTTCACAAAAGAAGGTCTGCCATGAACATTCCTGCACAACGCCGCCTTACAGAGACACAACGTGACTTCTTTATATATAAAGCAGGTTCATTAAGATGCTGACATTGCCACAATGCAAGACTGCATTCAACAGATTGAGAAGATCGCTTATGATTTATAAAAATATCTTGGGAGATGGAAATTTCTGGGGTCTATAGGCGGCAGTGTATTTAGGCACAGCAGTATCCACACTACTTAATAACATGGTGCACATAGGAATGGCGTGCAGCCCACCCTGCATTCTGATGACGGCTTTCATCAGCCTGGAACGCTCGAGACAATGAAAGACAAATCGATCATCGGTCGTTCTAGATGAGGGCGCTTTGCTCTTTGCCCTACTAACTTACTTATGTTCGATTAAGTGAAGGAAGACTTTGCAAAGCGGCACTGCTCACATTCCACAACAGCTGACCATTCCAGACACGTCACAAAACTATTTTTCCCATAAACAGAAGCTAGAAACTTAACCATTGCATGCAACACACACATACAAATATGTAAACACGTAAGGATACACTGAATACATAGGCAAATGCTGGTACACATGGACAGCTGGTGGCCAGAGCCTGTGCCCAGCGAGGTGGGCAGCCAGAGCCTGCGCCTAGAGAGACGGGCAGCAAGGCGGCCGCCCAGAGAGACGGGCAGCAAGGCGGCCGCCCAGAGAGACGGGCAGCAAGGCGGCCGCCCAGAGAGACGGGCAGCAAGGCGGCCGCCCAGAGAGACGGGCAGCAAGGCGGCCGCCCAGAGAGACGGGCAGCAAGGCGGCCGCCCAGAGAGACGGGCAGCAAGGCAGCCGCCCAGAGAGACGGGCAGCAAGGCAGCCGCCCAGAGAGACGGGCAGCAAGGCAGCCGCCCAGAGAGACGGGCAGATTATTTGGGCAAACCATGTAGCTGCACAAGGGCCTTGCAGGACTTTTGGGGCCCATTTATAGTAGCTGTGAATGACATGTTTACTAGGAACCTGCCTCGTTGACTTCTTGGGCAGATAATAAACCAGGGGTCTCCAAACTGTGGCTCGAGGGCCAGATGCGGCTCTTTGCTAGCCTTTATCTGGCCCTTGGGGCACTATTTCTCCCACTGACACCAATAATGGGGCACTGTTTCTTCCAGCGATACCAATGACAGGATACTACTTCTCCTCCTAATAGGGGCAATACTCCTCCTCTTTGACCACCAACGCTGAGGCCATATTTATTCTCACTGATGCCAGGCCCGTGACATTTCTGCCCCTGCTGGCCACACTCCGGCCCTCCTAACGTCTGAAGGACAATAAACTGTCCCTTTGTTTTAAACGTTTGGAGACCCCTGTAATAAACAGAAGTCATTCTTCTTGGTGTCCTAACCATGCTTCAGGTTTGTAATTTGGTGATAAGCAGTAATTCCTACCTGACTGACACAGATGTGTAGGATGCCTCCACCATATCCTACTGACACCCTTGGACTGACGTAAAGGAAGGCTTCAACTTCTGACCCCCAATTACATATTACGACCCGTGAAAGAGCTCAAGATATTGCAATGGCTATGCTTTATATAGCTTGTAAATTAATATTTGGGCTTGAGCAGTATTTGAATAGGGAGGGGGTCCATAAATTATTCTCGCAGAGAGGCCCTTTGGAGACTTTGCCCGCCGCTGTATCTGGAGGTAATGGGAGTCTTGGTAACCACCATACTGCAAAGTGCTTCCCTGCCATCTGTGGGAAGGGAGATTTACTAACCTGCTGGGAAATATCTGAGATATTGAGATATCAAAGATGAGAAATGGTCATGATCACCTCCTGGGGTTGCCCCATTCATCCTGACCCTCGCCAAGGGTTGTGTCATGTTGTCAGATCAGGGACAAGACTGAGCAGTGTATGGCCACTCTTGATAAGATAGTCCACTGGTGTATGCAGTGTGTATGTGCATTGCACACAGGGGCCCGCTGTGCACTCACTGCACACATTTAGGATTAGACGCAGAAAGTGCTCCTCACCGTGATGCCACCCTTTGAGCTACAGAAGCACTTGTCACTTGCGGCTGCAGTTTATAGGAGATCTGTGTATGCCAGCACTGCACCCTTCAGGGGGCGACAACATGTTGATTAAGTACGCATGTCCTCACCAGCCCCCTCAAACAATTGTAAACAGTAAAAAGTTATTTATAAAACCTAGTAAAGCCAAGTAATAGTATGCAGTCTAAAGCGTACCATACACAGCTCAAATTTTGTCTGATTCTTCTGAATTGGCCAAAAGTCAAACCATGGGTGACCCTGCTGACACCACCATATTCAACAAACGTCAATTAAGAAATTTAAGGAGCTGGGCAGAGAAAAAGCAAAGCAAAGATTGCAGCCAGCCAATCAGCTGCAGCTGTTTGGGCGTTCTGATAGTTGGGGGTGGCAGCTGTCAGAATAGCCGACACTGGGAGATTCCTCTATCCATAGCATTCAGCACGTATGGAGGAATCAATGGAAGGCTGAACAGGAGAAATCTTTAAGTGTATGGCCAGCTTAAAGGTCCGAGGGGCACAGGTGTTTATTGGGTGCAAATCAATGGCCAGCACCAAATGGCATTCAACGAATCACATGAGTAGTTACATGCGATCAGTGTCTCTGAATGAGCCTGGACACCGATGCCTTGCATACAGGGTGCCTGACCCTGCCCACCTCTAAAGATCCATTCACATATGTGCGAATTGGATGTGTTTTGAACTGCATCTCATTCACATAACATGTGAACCGGCAGCCTTCTCAATGCAGACGGTTCACACCTGTGCAGGGCGGCCATGGTGCAGTTTTAAAAAGAGTCCTGTGCGTTTTTCAGTCCAGTTCAAATGCGATTCCAGGTAAAAATCTGCACCTGAACCAGTGAACAGAACCGCATTGGACTCCCGTGCTGAAAGCACAGCTACATACATGTGAACCCAGCATAAATCCTCATACACACCATTAGGTTTTCTGCAGATTTTTGTCTTCAGATTTACCAAAACCATATAATATCAGGTCAAACCTTAAGAGTTTCAATCTGTATGAAATCAGGCCGGCCCTTGCACTACATGGTTTGGTAAATCTGAAGACAAAAATCTGCAGAAAATCTAATAGTGTGTATGGGGCCTAAGTGTTCAATGTCTATGCAACCCTGCCATAGAGCAGTGGAGAGTCGAGTCTTAAAGTATTAAACCCAAAACCAAAACTTGAATCTATTGCAGCTTACCACCAATCATTAGATGTGGTGGCTGCATTGGTTTTGGTTTTTTAGGCTTTCTTTCTCCTCTGTTTTTACCTGATGATCTGGCCAGTAACACATCTCCTGTATTAGCGAGATGCAACTCTGTATGAATGAGCACAGGAGGCACAGCAGCATTGTCAGTCTGGGGAGGAGGGGAGTGTTAAATGTATTAGTGTTGTATGATATGTGTATGAGTGTTAAATGTAACAGATTTAAATACACTAACAAACTGAAGCCAAACTCCAGCTCCCACTTTATAATCAGTTGCAGCAATCACTATTTTTCTTTTTGGGATAAAGGTTTTGCATGAACAAATAAAAGCCGATCATTTTAATCACCCGACAGTGTGGAGTGGTTTGTAAACTGATGTATTCAGCTGGAGAGCTTGTAAAAAAAAAAAAAAAAACACAGGATTTGCTGGCCAGATCACCAGGTGAAAATAGAACAAATAAAGCCTAAGAAAGGAAACAAATGCAGCCATCACATCTAGGAATTGGTAAGCTGCAATATAATCAATGTTTACTTTTGGGTTTATTACGGCTTGACCGAAGGAGCACCCAACTCGTGATCTTACACACAGATCCACTACATTCACACACTGAATGGTGTGTATAGCAATCAATGCACAGTCATGCAACAAATAAGAAAACAAAACATCTATACCAGATCTATGTATAGATTCACACACTTATTAGGGATGCGCCGGTACCAAGTATTTTCAGGAGTACTTGTACTCCTGAAAAGGCTCCCGATACCGATGCTTTGTGCTGCGATTTGTGTCCATACAAAATGAATGGCCTCAAACTGCACTGCAAAGAATCTAATGCGATTTGAACAGTAATGCGGTGAGATTCCTGTCTGAATCGCATGCGGTTTCCCACACCGCTCCTGTGTGAACCCAGGCTCAAAATCACTATGAGAAGCCTAGGAAACCACATGCAATAGGGACAGGAATCGCACGTGATTCTCTGCAGTAGGATTTGCACCCATTCATTTTGTATGGATGCAAATTGCACCGCAAAGTATCGGTACTCATACTCGCCGATAAAAAACAGCATCAGTGGATATCATATACATACACACACTAATTATATATATATATATATATATATATATATATATATATATATATATATATATATATATATACACACACATATACATATATATTACACACACACCAGATACTTGTATCCATTTGTTGTAATATATACAAATACACACACACAGTAACACAACAGAGCCCACTGTATCTACACCAGGTGTCTCCAACGTTTCTAAGCAAAGGGCCAGTTTACGGTCCTCCAGAATTTGGGGGGGGGGGGGGGGGGGGCGGACTGTGACCAGTGGGAGTAGAAAATGCCCAAACATCAGCGCCCCATCATTTTTTTTTTTTTAAATGTGAGAACTAGTGCCTCATTGTTATCAATGGAAGACGAATCACTGCCGTCATTCGGAGGCACGGTCCCCCATTATTGGTGTCAGTTGATGAAATAGTGCCCCATCGTTGGTGTCAGTACATAGGGGGATTAGTGCCCACTATTGGTGTCAGTTGGTGAAATGGTGCCCCATCATTGGTGTCAGTACATAGGGGAACTAGTGCCCATTATTGGGGTCAGTTGATGAAATAGTGCCCCATTGTTGGTGTCAGTACATAGGGGGATTAGTGCCTATTGTTGGTGTCAGTACATAGGGGGATTAGTGCCCATCATTGGTGTCAGTTGGTGAAATGGTGCCCCATAATTGGTATCAGTACATAGGGGAACTAGTGCCCATTATTGGGGTCAGTAGATGAAATAGTAACCCATCGTTGGTGTCAGTACATAGGGGGATTAGTGCCCATTATTGGTGTCAGTTGATGAAATGGTGCCCCATCGTTGGTGTCAGTACATAGGGGAACTAGTGCCCATTATTGGTGTCAGTTGATGAAATGGTGCCCCATCGTTGGTGTCAGTACATAGGGGAACTAGTGCCCATTATTGGTGTCAGTTGATGAAATGGTGCCCCATCGTTGGTGTCAGTACATAGGGGAAATAGTGCCCATCATTGGTGTCAGTTGGTGAAATAGTGCCCATCATTGGTGTCAGTACATAGGGGGATTAGTGCCCATTATTGGTGTCAGTTGATGAAATGGTGCCCCATCATTGGTGTCAGTAGATGGAATAGTGGCCCAACGCCCTAATAAAGGCAAGCAAAGGGCCACATGCGGCCCCCGGGCTGCAGTCTGGAGATGACTGATCTACAGGTTTGCTCGTACAATTGGATGTAATAGGACGACACACACATCTGCATCGATCAATCTGTATACAGCAGGATGTACTAATCTATATATAGATGGCATTATTCTATAGTTAAGAAAACAGAAAAAAACAATGTAAATAAAAATGCTCACATAAAACAGAACTGTCAGGAAAACGTCATTTCTGGTTTTCAGATCCTAAACATAGCACCATGGCGGGTTTCTGTTGCATGCCATCTGGTGTGCCCCTCCCCCCTCTATTATATACCCCCCCCCCTCTCCCTCCATCATATAAGATGATAGAATTTACAGATACGCAGCAGTCATACCCGGTCCTGCGGCCCCCATGACTAACCTGAATACAGAGGGTCCCGGCCAGGCGTCTGCTTCTTCCTGCTGCGGTTCAGCGATGCCTGGGATGAGAGAAGAGAGAGGATTGGAGGCAATGATGATCCAGCCCCTGATACATTGTAGACTCCTACAGTGATGTGTGGCTGGAGAGGGTGACACCGTGCTCTACACTGACACCGATCATCCCCCCCCCCCCCCCCTTCCCTCTCCTCCCTGTGTACATCATCTCCCCTCCATCCACTTCCTCCCCCTCCCCCCCTCCCCCCCCCATAATCTGACAGCTGCCTCTGTCTGTGCCCAGGGGCAGAAACCTGGACCCAGATGAGTCACTGTCCCTTCCCCTGCCAGAGATGACCAACCCAGGGCCTCCGACTGCCAACAGTGCCATGGCAGATAAAGAGGAACTACAAGTACCAGAGGAGCTACACTGTGCCAGCAACTCAGCGTTGAAGAATGTGGACAGATGTTCTGCCAGGGCACACTGGGTCATGAAGTTCCTCAATCCTTGTAGTTCCCCATCAGGGCATGCTGTAGATCCATTGCATGGCATGCTGGCTCTTGTAGTTCCCAAGCAAGGTGCAATGGCTTTTCTAGTTCTCCAGCTGGGCATGTCGGCTCAAATACTTTTGCATCAGGGCATGCTGGGCCACGTAGTTCCTCAGCGGGGTACACCAGCCTATGTAGTTGCTGGACTTGACATGCAGGTCCAGGTTGCTGCTTAGCAGGGCACGCTGCTCCTTGTAGTCCCAAAGAAAGGTGCGCTCACATATGTAGATCCTCAGCAGGGCGCTCTGCCCCAAATACATAACAGAAGCATGCTGGCTTTTGTAGTTCCTCGAGGGCCCACTATAGTTATATTGCACGGTCTGCTGGCTCTTGACATGCCCAAGCAAGGTACTCTGGTTTTTGTAGTTCTTCAACAAGGACATGCTAGTGCTTATGGATCCTCAACAAGGCACGAGGCATGTAGTCATCACCTGGCAGGGAAAAACTACTCTTGCACTTCCTTAACATTTCATGCTGAGTCTTGTAGTTCCTCAAAAGGCTACACAGTGCATGCCGGCTCTTGTAGTTCATCAAAAGAATACACAGTGCTGCATGCCGGCTCTTGTAGTTCCTCAAAAGGATACACAGTGCTGCATGCCGGCTCTTGTAGTTCCTCAAAAGGATACACAGTGCTGCATGCCGGCTCTTGTAGTTCCTCAAAAGGATACACAGTGCTGCATGCCGGCTCTTGTAGTTCCTCAAAAGGATACACAGTGCTGCATGCCGGCTCTTGTAGTTCCTCAAAAGGATACACAGTGCTGCATGCCGGCTCTTGTAGTTCCTCAAAAGGATACACAGTGCTGCATGCCGGCTCTTGTAGTTCCTCAAAAGGATACACAGTGCTGCATGCCGGCTCTTGTAGTTCCTCAAAAGGATACACAGTGCTGCATGCCGGCTCTTGTAGTTCCTCAAAAGGATACACAGTGCTGCATGCCGGCTCTTGTAGTTCCTCAAAAGGATACACAGTGCTGCATGCCGGCTCTTGTAGTTCCTCAAAAGGATACACAGTGCTGCATGCCGGCTCTTGTAGTTCCTCAAAAGGATACACAGTGCATGCCAGCTCTTGTAGTTCCTCAAAAGGATACACAGTGCATGCCAGCTCTTGTAGTTCCTCAAAAGGATACACAGTGCATGCCAGCTCTTGTAGTTCCTCAAAAGGATACACAGTGCATGCCAGCTCTTGTAGTTCCTCAAAAGGATACACAGTGCATGCCGGTTCTTGTAGTTCCTCAAAAGGATACACAGTGCATGCCGGTTCTTGTAGTTCCTCAAAAGGATACATAGTGCTGCATGCCGGCTCTTGTCATTCCTCAAAAGGATACACAGTGCATGCCAGCTCTTGTAGTTCCTCAAAAGGATACACAGTGCATGCCAGCTCTTGTAGTTCCTCAAAAGGATACACAGTGCATGCCAGCTCTTGTAGTTCCTCAAAAGAATACAGTGCATGCCGGCTCTTGTAGTTCCTCAAAAGGATACACAGTGCATGCCGGCTCCTGTAATTCCTCAAAAGGATACATAGTGCTGCATGCTGGCTCTTGTAGTTTCTCAAAAGGATACACAGTGTGCCGGCTCTTGTAGTTTCTCAAAAAAGGATGCACTGTGTGCCAGCTCTTGTAGTTCCCAAGCAAGGAACTTTGAGTTTTGCAGTTTCTGGGTTCTTACCCTCAGCAAGGCACACTGACCCAAATACGTCATCAGAACATGCTGGCTCTTGTAGTTCCTCAGCAGGGCACATCAGACCACGTATTTTCTCAACAGCGCATGCTGGATCTCGTAGTTCCTCAGAAAGAAACACTGTCTCTTGCAGGTCTTATAAACAGCACTGCTGCCATTTGTAGTTCAAACACCGCACAATGGTTTATGTAGTTCCTCCTCAACAGGGGAGTGCTGGCTCTTGTAGAACACTGCATGCTGGCTCTTGTAGTTCCTCAACCGTGCAAGCTGGCTCATACCATTCCTTAAAACTGCACACTGGCCTTTGTAGTTCCTCAACGAGGCACACTGGTTCTTGTAGTTTCATAACCCTGCAGGCTGGCTCATGTAGTTCCCTAACAGGGTAGGATGGTTCTTGTAGTTCCTTAACAGGGCACACTGGTTCTTGAAGATCCACAATACTGCATGCTGGTTCTTGTAGTTCCTCAACAGGGCACACTGGTTCTAGTAGTGAAGAGGACATGTTTGCTCCTATAGTTCCTCAACACTGTATGCTGGCTCTTGTAGTTCCTCAACAGGGTACACTGGGTCTTGTAGTAAAGAGGGCACGCTTGCTCCTATAGTTACTCAACACTGCATGCTGGTTCTTGTAGTTCCTCAACAGGGTACCTGTCTATTCTCACTGGGTTTCCTGATCAGATGTAGACATAACCAATCTGCAACCCCCCCACCCCCCCCTCCGCTCCCCCTCAATCATGGAAGTTTCCTGTAGTTCTCTTGAACTCCTCCCCCCCCCCCCCCCCCCCATTACCTGTCCTCTTCTTCTCTCCCTCCTCCCCATAATGATGACATAACAGTCAGAACCCAACAGCAAGGATTAACCCATTACTAACTGGATAAATGGGGTGACCATCCAGCGCGGAAGGTGGGGTCCAGTTCCAGGAGCAGCTTGTCTTCAGGGGTCCAGGCAGGTATAGGAAGGATGGGGGGGGAGGGGGAAGGGGATATAGAATGGCAGGAAAAAGGGAGAAGAGATCAGACTGCATACAATGACAGCCCAGGGAGGAAAAAGGAGGGAAAGGGGGCAGTGGAGGGGGAAATGGAGCCACAAAACCCCCAACACCAATACAAGGAGAGAAATCAGGAGGAGGAAAGACGTGACTTAAAGGGGGAAACCCCTCAGCAGAGGAGAGGAGGAGGAGGAGGAGGGGGGGAGCATAGAGAGCCCTGCGATACCCAATGCTGTGTGCAGATGGATGAAGAGGCACAGTCAGCCAGAGGGAGGAGCCGCCGCAAAGCATTGTGGGAAGAGTAGTTTGGTGGTTCTGGTCCTTCCTGCAAAGCATTGTGGTCCCTGATCTTTGCTGTTTAGTCTGATCCCTATCTGTGCTCTGATCCCTATCTGTGCTCTGATCCCTATCTGTGCTCTGATCCCTATGTGCTGCCTCTGCTCCTTAACCCTTTATTAGGCCTGATTCACACTTATGCATTTTTAGTGCTTATTGCAGATTTGCACTACAGAACGTGTTCCATAGGAAACCATGTTAAATGGACTGTAGTGAAAATCTGCAAAATGCAAAAAAGCACTAAAAATACCTAGATGTAAACCAGACCTACTTCCCCCGAATTATAAACAAACGTTATACTTCCCAGATCACTTTGTCCTACGTTGGTCCAGTCACACTGCAATGCGTGCGTTTATCGCGCTCCAACGCATGTGCATTGCTGTGCGTTTTCACATGCACTGCAATACTTTTTTTTTTTTTTTCCAACTGAAATAAACTTTATTTCACGTTTATTCACAGGACGTTTTAAAAATGCCAGCGCTAAAAATGCCAGTTTTTTTCATGTTTATTATTATATAATAATAAACGTGAAAAAACTGACGTTTTTAGAGCTGGCATTTTTAAAACGTCCTGTGTGCACGAGCCCTTACAAATAAAGTTTACTGCAGTTGAAAGAAAAAATTTAGCCATGTTTTTACATTAGCGTTATTGCATGTTTTTCCCACGTTTTTGGCGTTAACATTTTTCATTAAAAACACTATAATATAAAAATGCCTAAAAACGTCAAGCTTGACGCATTTGGCCGCATTTTTTTGGCGTTTTTTTTTTTTTTTCTTTATTTTTACAGCTCCTGGACGCGCAGGCTGCCATTTTTTTTTCTACTGCCCCCAACGCCTCTGACAGTTTATGTGTGCATGGACACACAGGCTAACATGGAGGGGCGTTTAGAGGCAGTTAAAAAAAAACGTCAAATGCTCCTAACAGCAGCTGTGTAAAAACGCCCTGTGTGCATGAGGCCTCAGCCCTGGTTCACATTGGTGCGTTTTGGCATGCGATTTGACATGTCAAATCGGTGGCAATTGCCGGCAATGGCACCGTCCTAATCGGTATGACGCTGCATTTGTGGCGCCGAACTGATTTAAAAAAGTAGTTTTTGTACTACTTTTTGCGATTTCCATTGCCATCTGTGCAGAAACCCGCACAGATGTCTGTGAAATCGCCGCTGAAATCGGGACTGACATGCGGTTTTTATTCCCTCAGCTCAGTGTGAACCTGGGCTTAGCCTCCATGCACATTGGACGTTAAAATAATGTTATAAAAACGCCAGTAGCTTTGCAGTGAGTCTTTCAACGTTTTTTAATGTTTTTACAATAGCGTTTTTCCGCGGCAGCGTTTTTTAGCGTTTTTTTTTCAATGGATCAAAAACGTTAAAAATCGCTGGTGAGCCGACGTTTTTGAGCGTTTATCGGTGTTTATGAGCATTTGGCGTTTTTTGTGGTCAGAAAAAGTGACTCCTGAATGCGATTTTATGGCGTTCAGAAGACAGCCTATAAACTCCACTGCTGATAAACATCTAAAAACGTCCATGTTTGCATGGACACATAGGATAACATAGAGGGGAGTTTATGGGCTGTTATAAAAAAAAAAAACAAACGCCCAAACACCCAAAAACGGCCGTTTATGAGCTTCAGTGTGCATGGAGCCTAAGGCTGCTTTCACACTGGGGCGGTAGGGGGCGTCGGCGGTAAAACAGCGCTATTTTTAGCGCTGTTTTACCGCAATATTCGGCCGCTAGCGGTGCGGTTTTGACCCCCCGCTGGCGGCCGAAAAAGGGTTAAAACCACTCGTACAGTGCGGCTATAGCCGCGGTATTGCCGCAGTATAGCCGCGCTGTCCCATTGATTTCAATGGGCAGGAGCGGTTTAGGAGTGGTGAATACACCGCTCCTTCACCGTTCCAAAGATGCGGCTTGCAGGAGATTTTTTCTTCTCCTGCCAGCGCACCGCTTCAGTGTGAAAGCCCTCGGGCTTTCACACTGAACAAACAGCAGCAGCTGTTTTGGGTCAGTTTGCAGGCGCTATTTTTAGCGCAATAACGCCTGCAAACCGCCCCAGTGTGAAAGGGGTCTAAAGGGGTTTGCAGGCGTTATTGCGCTAAAAATAGCACCTGCAAACTGACCCAAAACAGCTGCTGCTGTTTGTTCAGTGTGAAAGCCCGAGGGCTTTCACACTGAAGCGGTGCGCTGGCAGGAGAAGAAAAAATCTCCTGCAAGCCGCATCTTTGGAGCGGTGAAGGAGCGGTGTATTCACCGCTCCTAAACCGCTCCTGCCCATTGAAATCAATGGGACAGCGCGGCTATACTGCGGCAATACCATGGCTATAGCCGAGTACGAGTGGTTTTAACCCTTTTTCGGCCGCCAGCGGGGGGGTTAAAACCACACCACTAGCGGCGAATACCGCGGTAAAACAGGGCTAAAAATAGCGCTGTTTTACCGCCGACGCCCCCTACCGCCCCAGTGTGAAAGGGGCCTTATGGAAACTTCAGCAGACTGTTTTCACTCCGGAAGGTTTTACCCCCCCCCCCCCCCTTCATGACCAGTAGCACTGGCAATTGCACGGTCATGCAACATTGTATGCAATTTTAATTTATTTAATTTTTTCCCCTACAAATAGAGCTTTCTTTTGGTGGTCTTTGATCACCTCTGCGGTTTTTTATCTTTCATTATATAGACAAAGAAAAAAATACAGAAAATTTTGAAAAAAAAAAACAATATTTTCCACTTTCAGTTATAAAAAATATCCAATAAAATTTAATTTCTTCTTCTTTAATTTCCAAAATGTATTCTGCTACATGTCTTTGGTAAAAAAAAACCAAACTGCGCTTTTAGGGTCACTATACTATTGGGGACACATAGTCCTGATTGTGATCTAAGCCCAGGTTCACACTGACTGCTGAACTCGCACAATTTCATTCCCGCATGTCAGCCCCGACTTCGGGGGCGATTTCAGAGACATCTGTGCTGGTTTCTTGCACAGATGTCAATGGAAATCGCACCCCCAAATCGCCAAAAGTAGTACAGAAACTACTTTTGGGCATCGGACGCTGCAATTGCCGCCAGTTTGGCATGCGATTTGACATGCCAAATCGCATCAATGTGAACCAGGGCTATTATTCTGATCTGTAAGAGATGCTATACTAGTAATGGAGGTGATCAGCAACTTATAGCGTGGCTGTGATAGTGTGGCGGCCAATCTGGCGCTAACAGACACTGGCTGGTAGGCACACTGGTTGCGATTTGTCATGCGATTTGACAGTTCCAAACCGCTTGACAAGCCACACGCCATTGCCGGCAATGGAAACGTTCATATCTCGCAGCGATTATGAAAAAGGTTCCTGCATTTTATTGCGACTTGCATAGATCACTGGTAAATGAAGTCGCAGTGAAAACAGCCGAGCAATGAAATGGCGCTGAAGTACTACTACTTCGGCACGATTTCAAAGCTGCATCAGTGTGAACAAGCACTAATTGACTGATTGACACTGATGTCGCTAGTGACACTGATACAGCGATCAATGATAATACTGTACACTGACACTGTACTATGACACTGGCTGAGTGATCAGGAGGGCAATCAAAGGGTTAACTGTGTGCCTAACAAGAGATATGTGTGCTGCTTTTACTTACAGATCTGGCTGAGTCTCTCCTTGCTTTCAGTTCTGAACAGTAATTAATAGCAAGGAGAAATCCAGCCAGAACCTGTGTTGTGTTTACTAACACGCAGAATGCCACAGCCAATCCCATGGCTCCCAACTGTCCCTGATTTCGAGGGACTGTCCCTGATTTGGAGCAATGTCCCTCTGTCTCTCATTTGTCCCTCATTTTGGTCTGATCTATATATTTGTATATAAAATGCACTTTTTATCTTTCAAAAAGTGTTTCCCAGTGCTAAACCTTTCACCTTTCTTCTAAATTGCTGCATTTTTCAATTTTAAAAGCCAATATAAAGGTATAGTAGTGGTAAAAAAAAAGCACTTGTGGCGTTATTTAAACTTTTTTTTGTTATTTCCCCTTTAAGGGGGTGTGGCAGGGGGTGTGTCCTATGCCTACATACATTTGCTAGTAGGTGTCCCTCATTCCCATCTCAAAATGTTGGGAGGTATGCAAGCAACAGGTATACAGCCAAAATCATTGGCTGTCTTCTCCCTGCTTCTCCCTGCTGATAAACACATGCTGTGTCCAATCGCAGCACAGATCAGCAGATGTCACGTGCATGCGCGCCTCCAAACCAGGAAGTTCATACGTCGCGGTGTCTGGGGGAGCTGCTGACCAGCAGTAAATGTAACCCTTGGGTCTGGTATGGATCTTAAGGGGAACCCCCACACCAAAAAAAAATAGTGTGAGGGTTCCCCCAAGATTCATACCAGACCCTTATCCGAGCACGCAGCCCAGTATGTCAGGAAAGGGGGGTTTGGTGCTTTGGGGCAGGGGGGGCCCTGCGCCCCCACCCCAAAGCACCTTGTCCCCATGTTAATGAGGACAAGGGCCTCTTCCCGACAACCCTCGTCGCAGGTTTTCGGGGTCTGCGGGCGGAGAGCTTGTCAGAAACCGGAAGCCCCCTTTAATAAGGGGGCCCCCAGATCCCGGCCCCCCACCCTATGTGAATGAGTATGGGGTACATCGTACCCCTACCCTTTCACCTGGGGGAAAAAGTGTCAATAAAAAAACACACTAGGTTTTTAAAGTAATTTATTAGGCAGCTTCGGGGGTCTTCTTCCGACTTCGGGGGTCTTCTTCCGACTTCTCCGCTCTCTCCGGCTTCTTCTCCCGGTGTCCGGTTCTTCTCCCACTCTCCGACCTCTTCTCCCAGTGTCCGGTTCTTCTCCTGCTCTCCGGCCTCTTCTCCCGGTGTCCGGTTCTTCTGCCGCTCTCCGGTTCTTCTGCCGGGCTCCTCCGCTATCTTCTGCTCTTTTGCCGCTCTTTTGCTCTTTTAGGCTGGGGCATAATGGGACTGTGACGTCATAAGGGGGTGAGGTCACCACGCCCCATGCCTATATAAGTCGCTGCGCACCTCGCACACATCATTACAGCGGGAGAGAGCGTCGTGTCAACATCGGAAGAAGAGAAGAGGGAACAAGACGACGGAGAAGACCGGGCCACCGCTAGAAAAAGAGCGGCAAAAGAGCAGAAGATAGTGGAGGAGCCCGGCAGAAGAACCGGAGAGCGGGAGAAGAACCGGATACCGGGAGAAGAGGCGGGAGAAGAACCGGACAACGGGAGAAGAGGCCGGAGAGCGGAAGAAGAACTGGACACCGGTAGAAGAGGCCAGAGAGAGGAGAAGTAGGAAGAAGACCCCCAAAGTTGGAAGAAGACCCCCGGAGCTGCCTAATAAATTACTTTAAAAACCTGTCTAGTGTGTTTTTTTATTGACACTTTTTCCCCCAGGTGAATGGGTAGGGGTACGATGTACCCCATACTCATTCACATAGGGTGGGGGGCCTGGATCTGGGGGCCCCCTTATTAAAGGGGGCTTCCGAATTCCGATAAGCCCTCCGTCTGCAGTCCCCGACAACCAACAGCCAGAGTTGTCGAGAAGAGGCCCTTGTCCTCATCAACATGGGGACAAGGTGCTTTGGGGAGGGGGGGGTGCAGGGCCCCCCTGCCCGAAAGCACCAACCCCCCCATGTTGAGGGCATGTGGCTTGGTATGGTCCAGGAGGGGGCGCTCGCTCTCCCCCCTTTCCTGACCTACCGGGATATGTGCTCGGGTAAGGGTCTGGTATGGATCTTGGGGGAACCCCCAGGCCATTTTTTTTTTTTTTGGTGTGGGGGTTCCCCTTAAGATCCATACCAGACCGAAGAGTCTGGTATCGTCTTGGGGGGAAACCTCACACAAATTTTTATTTTTATTTTCGCAGGGTTCCCCAATCAAGATTCTCAGCACACAAGTCGCACCGCAAGTCGGATCCTCTTGATCCGACTTCTGGTGCAACCTCTATTCAAATCAATGGGCTCCCATAGGGAACCATTGATTTTTGAATAGAGACAGAGAAACGCGGCTGAAAGCTAGCGCGGCTTAACGTTGAATTCAATGCAAAACGTGGGAAAAATTGTGTTTTTAATGCTGCTTTTTCCTGGCGTCTGTACTAGCTTTACAGCCCGTTTTTTAAAACGTCTGTGTGCATGGAGCCTTATTGTCAAAGCTTAACCCCTTCAGCCCCCGGAAGATTTGGCTGCTCAATGACCAGGCCATTTTTTGCGATTCGGCACTGCGTCGCTTTAACTGACAATTGCGCGGTCGTGCGACGTTGTACCCAAACAAAATTGACGTCCTTTTTTTCCCACAAATAGAGCTTTCTTTTGGTGGTATTTGATCATCTCTGCGGTTTTTATTTTTTACGCTATAAACCAAAAAAGAGCGACAATTTTGAAAAAAACACAATATTTTGTACTTTTTGCTATAATAAATATCCCCAATTTTTTTTTTTTTAAAAGCAAATTTTTTCTCAGTTTAAGCCGATATGTATTCTTCTACATATTTTTGATTAAAAAAATCGCAATAAGCGTATATTGATTGGTTTGCGCAAAAGTTACATTACAAAATAGGGGATCGATTTATAGCTTTCTTCTTCTTATTTTTTTTTTACTAGTAATGACGGCAATCTGCGATTTTTAATCGTGAATGCGACATTATGGCGGACACATCGGACAATTTTGACACATTTTTGGGACCATTGGCATTTTTACAGCGATCAGTGCTATAAAAATGCATTGATTACTGTAAAAATGTCACTGGCAGTGAAGGGGTTAACACTAGGGGCGATCTAGGGGTTAACTGTGTTCCCTGGGAGGTGATTCTAACTGAAGGGGGAGGAGACTGACTAGAGGAAGTGACAGATTGTGGTTCCTAGCTAATAGGAACACACGATCTGTCACTCCTCTCAGAACAGAACACGGATTTGTGTTTACACACACACTTCTGTGTTCTGTCCCTCGTGCTCGCGATCGCTCGTGGCCAGCGGTCATCGCGACCATCGGCCACGAGCATCGGCACCCCAGCAGTGCAGCAGTGGTGCGCGTGCCTGCTAACCGGATCCCGCGAGCCCACGTATAGCTACAACGGTTCGTGGGGCTGTGCCGACCTGCCGCCGTATAATGACGGCGGCGGGTCGGCAAGCGGTTAAATGAAAATCACATGATCTGGTATCATACGAGAATAATTTTCGTGCTTGTCCGATCGGATAATATTGGATGAACTGTCATGATTGGCTCTTGAAAGCTCTGTACTAACGATCCGATTATCGCACGATCGATGCGAAAGCGGTATTTTTTGTACGATGTTCGGATCGTGTGTACGGGCCATTAGGCTGCATGTGACATTTGCATTAGCAAGACATTTAACCCCATGATGACAATTCCCTTTGTGTAAAACACCGTTTTCAGCGGAGGAGGTTACCAACATCGATCGATCGATGAATTGAATCCTGTACCTGATCATCACCTTGTTCCAGCAGGCTTTAGCTTCTTAATACTGGTCTGTATGTACAGCAAGCCTTTAGACGTCTTCCCGGCCCTTTCTTGGACATAAACCTGTCAGAAAGAAAAAAACACAACCAACCCATCAATGACTGAAGGCTAAAGGTTAATCTGCTTATGTTTTGCTTTCCCTGGTTCCTCCTCATCAACCTCCTCATCAACATGCTTATTATTTTTTTTTAGGCCCCTTTCACACTTGTGCGACTTGACCTGCGACTTGGGACTGCAAAGTCGCATGACAAGTTGTTCTCCAATGATAACCATTCATATCTGTGCGACTTCAAGTAGTGCCGACTTCACAGTAGTTCCTGTACCCCTCTGATCCGACTTTCATGCGAGTTGAGGTCTCGGGCATTCTTTGAAATTGCGTCAAAATCGCAGCCGCAAAATCGCATTAAAATCTTGCGACTTTTAAGTTGTAGCAGTGTGACAGGGGCCTAAAAAAATCTTTTACAGTGCCTCCTGAAGGCCTGCTGTAACCCCTTGATCCCCTAGTGCACTGCAACCCCCATGCATTGCAATGTGGTTGTGGTGGGGCGCTTGCAAAGTGGCCCCATTCCCTTGAATGGATCACACTCTGTGCCTGCCAAAAGCCACAAGGGGTATAATTCCTGCCGTGACCACAAAGCAAAGCATCGCGGCCAGCACAGCCATGGCGTATGTACTCCCACGGGCCACTGCCTCTGCCGCTAAAGGGGAAGCGTTTGGGGGAGTAAAAATGAGGTTCGACCGCAGGGTTTACCACCACCACCCCCCAACCACTAGTGTGAATGAACCCTAATAGTAGGCCTGAGTGCAATGCAAAGTGCATTAATGTACATTACCGTTATACATGCGTGTGCATGGGCCCTAAACATACATTTTAGAACATCTATAATAGACACATACAGTATATACAGAACAATCCTCTGTTGGTCAATCATGTACATTGCAAAGATTTTTATCTTTATGGAGGTTCTTTACCTGCATTGGTTCTGTAGCTACCGTAGTAGGACAATTCAATACACTTGCTTAAAGTAGTTGTGAACATACAATGTACTGTATAGACACTTTCTGATACAGTTTCGGAAATGATCTTTCTTACCTTTTTAATAAGGTTAAAAAGTTCTGTCATGTAACCATGCATCTCTTCTTCCTGAGATGGGGGGGGGGGGGTGGAGTTACAGGACACTGTGCAGACACACAGCATGCCTGTATTCCATAGTCTGTTCAGCTTAAGGCAAGAGGCGGGCTATGCTTGAGAAGGGGGCATGTTCAAGAGGCAGGCTGTGCTTGAGAAGGGGGCGTGTTCAAGAGGCAGGCTGTGAATAATGCAAATACTGCAGCTGCTGACTTTTAAAATATGGACTTACCTGTCCAGGGCACCCGCGATGTTGGCACCCGAAGCTGATCTGTCCCTCGGCTTTCAGGTGGAGGCGCAGCCATCTTTGGTAAGGGAATCAGGAAGTGAAGCCTTGCGGCTTCACAGCCTGGATCCCTGCTGCGCCTGCGCGAGTCGCTGTCTTCTGGGACCTGTGTGTCTCCCAGAAGACAGCGGGGGGGGGGGGGCGGATATGGTGTAGATATCCGCGGATACTGCAGCTATCAATGCCCGGAAGTGGGAGCAAATACCTGGATTATACCGATATCTGCTCCTCCCAAATGTGACACCGGAGGGGGGGAGAATTCCGAAAAGCGGAAGTTCCATTTTTGAGTGGAACTCCGCTTTAAGTTGAATCTGTTTGTAAGTCGAAACAGGTACATTTTTTAAGTGTAGCTCCAGCCCAAAAAACTATTTTTAAGCTTTTTGGATAACATAGGGAAGGGTTATCACCCCTGTGACATTTGTTTTGCTGTCTGTGCACCTCTTCAGAAGATTTCACCTCACTTTTTGTCCCAATGATAATTGGATTTTGACAATTTGGTGGTTTTAGGGCCCTTTCACACTGGGGCGGTTTGCAGGCGATATTGCGCTAAAAATAGCGCCTGCAAACCGACCCGAAAGTGCTGCTGCTTTCATTCCAGTGTGAAAGCCCTGAGGGCTTTCACACTGGAGCGATGCGCTGGAAGGACGGTAAAAAAAAGTCCTGCCAGCAGCATCTTCGGAGCGGTGAAGGAGCGGTGTGTATACCGCTCCTGCCCATTGAAATCAATGGGACGGCGCGGCTATACCGCCGGCAAAGCGCCTCTGCAGAGGCGCTTTGCGGTGGTTTTAACCCTTTCTCGGCTGCTAGCAGGGGGGTAAAACCGCCCCGCTAGCGGCCGCATACCGACGGTAAAGCGCCGCTTACAATAGCGGCGCTTTACCGCCGACAACGCCCCCCGCCCCAGTGTGCAAGGGCTCTTAGTGAAACAAGGATTGGTGATAAAGCATCAGTGGAGAGAATTTCCCTTCCTAGGGGTAGATTTCATCTCACTTCCTGTTGTCTCCTTCCGTTTGTAAGTAGGAATTGTTTGTAAGTTGAATGTTTGTAACTAGGGGACCACCTGTATAGAAAGAAAAAAATTCCAGTATATATACCATTTTACACAAACCAATCAATATACACTTATTTGGATTTTTTTACCAAAAACATGTAGCAGAATATATATTGTCCTAAATTACATATACATACATACATTATATATTGGCCTAAATTTGTGAAGATTTTTTTTTTAATCTGATATGTTTTATAACAGAAAGTAGAAAATATTGTTTTTTATTCAAAATGTCAGCCTTTTTATCATTTATATGATATGATAAAAAATTTAAAAAACAGAGGTGATTAAATATCACCAAAAAAGCTCTATTTGTGTGAAAAAAATGGTATACATTTTATTTGTATACAGTGTAGCATGACCGAGCAATTACCAGCTAAAATAGCGCAGTGCTGAATAGCAAAAAATGGCCTGGTCATGAAAGGGGGTAAAATCATTTGGCGCTCAAGTGGATATTCATTAAAAAAAGTGTATTTTTGATTACCAATAAATGAATTACCTGAAGTCTATTTTTATATTAGCTTCCCATAGGGGGCGAGGGTGGGGGGCGGGGCTAGCAGTGGGAACCACATTTAGGGTTTGTCGTAGAGCTGGGAGATTTTCTCCAAAAAAAAATAAAAAATCTGCGATTTAAAAAAAAAAACTCGATTCATGATTCGAATCAAGTTTTTTTTTTTTTTTTGATGGACACCATGCCGATCCTGAGGAGCTGCGGGCAGGAGTTTTTAGGCGAGGCCGCGGCTTCGGCCTAGTCTGCGGCGTCCGGCCTTGCTGACTGGGCCGAAGCCGCGGCCTCGCCTAAAAACTCCTGCCCGCAGCTCCTCAGGACCAGCGCGGTGTCAGCGCCGGTCCTGGTGAGAAAAAAAAAATCAATTTACTGAAAATTTGAATCGATTTGACCTCTCAATTCGATTCAAATCGATTTTTTCCCCAGCCCTAGTTTGTTGACACAAACTTTGGTCTCTGAAGAGTGTTCTGCATCCAGATCGCTCTTCAGAAAGCTTTTGGCAGGTGGAGCTGTATCATCGCCCTCACTGCCTGCTGTATCCCTGCCCTAGGGCACCACAACGGCATGCCCTGCATACAGCTGTGGGGTGCTTGCGGGGAGCCACCATTTGAAGGGTTGTGCTACACCAGCCGAAAGCAACAGGGGGTATAATTCCTGCCGCAAAGCATAACCCCCCCCCCCCCCCCCGCCCTCTGTCTCTGCAGCTAAAGTGGGTAGTGACTGGGGTGCGTTAAAAGCATGGCTCAACCTCTGGGTTTTACCGCCCTCAGTTTTACCGCCCCCTCAACCATTAGTGTGAATGAACCCCTTAAGTGGTATTACATTGCAGTGTGTTGTCAATCTAAGGGCTCATTCACACCATCAGCCGCGTTATACATAGCTCCCAACTGTCCCTGATTTGGAGGGACTGTCCCTGATTTGGAGCAATGTCCCTCTGTCCCTCATTGCTCCTCATTTGTCCCTCATTTTGGTCTGATCTATATAGTTGTATATAAAATGCACTTTTTATCTATCAAAAAGTGTTTCCCAGCGCTAAACCTTTCATCTAATTTCTAAATTGCTGCATTTGTAAATTCCAAAAGCCAATATAAAGGAATAAAAGTAGTAAAAAAAGCACTTGTGGGTTCAACCAATCTTGTTTTTTCTACAATTCTCCTTTAAGGGGGCGTGGCAAGGGGTGTGTCCTATGCCTGTATACTTTTGCTGATAGGTGTCCCTCATTTCCATCCCAAAAAGTTGGGAGATATGTTTATACTATGGCTGCCAGTATGCGGTGTGATGAAGGGAGCGGTCCCGACGTGTCGCAATCGATGCTTCGCACTTTTTTACTTTTCTTCTTTTTTTTTCAAAGAGAGCGAGAGAGTTCATCACTGAGCTGCTGATCCTTCTATGTCCAATCAGCAGGCTCGGGGACAAAGTGGTGACCAAGTGAGAGTGTTTGAAAAGTGAGGTCACCCACCTGACTATGCAGCATGGTAGATGTAGCTGAATCTCATAGCTTGCTGGAAAGGACTGGGAATCTTTTGTCGCCTATACATATTTCAGCTGTGGGTTGGAGTTTCAAATGCGACCGGTCTGACTCCATGATGCGGCTCAGACCGCTCTGCTCCTTTTTCCAGTCTCCATTTAACCCTTTCCACAGATCTGTCTCCCAATGACTCCCGCCATCCTCCTGTACAGGGGCTGCAGCTTCTGATCTCCCATCCAGTTCATTCTTCTGATCCTAAACCTAAACCGCCGCAGCAGAATGTCGCACTGACTGCATTTCATAACAATCCAAAGGTTGGACGATGTCACTTATCAATCAAAGGTCTCGTCTACCAATCACATGTCCATCTGTTAGCCAATCATGAGAACATATTAAAGTCCAATGTGTCCATCAGGCTCGGTGGAAATATATCCGACTCCATTCGTAGTACAGTATTTTTTTTTGTATATTTTAATGGGCCCTTTCACACTGATCAGTTTTTCTGTTAAAAAAGCGGAAGAAAAAATGCATGAAAAATGCATGCTCTTAATTCCTATAAAACACATCACACCAATCAGTTGCGTTTTTTTAAAAACTCTGGTTACTGCTTCTTTAGTGCATGTTAAAAACCCACACCGAAAACGCACCTCTCCATTTAAAATGCACCAGCAGTTGCCTTTTTGGTGCGTGTTTTTTTTTGAGTCACATGTCCAAGTTTCACAGGGGAATGCTAGGTAATAGGCACTAAAAAATGCTTCAAAAACGCGGCAAAAAAAAGCATATGCATTTTTACCATGTTTTTTTCACCAGAGCAGTATGAAAGCAGCCTTAAAAAAACGCACCACCCCTGTAACGCACCACCCCATTGAAATGAATGGAAAACGCATCAAAAATGCACCTGTGGCAGGTGTTTTTGGTGCATTTTTTTTTTTTAGTCGCATGTCCAAGTTTCACAGATGCATGCTGGGTAAAAGGGCACCCAGAAAACACACTGGAAACGCATCAAAAACGCATATGCTTTTTTACTGTGTTTTTGCAACGGAGCAGTATGAAAGCAGCCTTAAAAAAACGCACCACTGCATTGAAATAAACGGAAAACGCATCAAAAATGCACCTGTGGCAGGTGTTTTGGGTGCATTTTTTTTTTAGTCGCATGTCCAAGTTTCACAGATGCATGCTGGGTAATAGGCGCCCAGAAAACACACAGGAAAAGCATCAAAAACGCATATGCTTTTTTAACGCATTTTTGCATTGGAGCAGTGTGAAAGCAGCCTTACAAGACCAAGACTTACAAAAAACCAGCAGTTGCGTTTGTGCGTTTTCGAGTTACATGTCCAAACTTCACAGGTGCATGCTGGGTAATAGGCACCCAGAAAAGGCGCTGGAAAAGCATCAAAAATGCATATGCATTTTTACTGCAGTTTTGCAGTGGAGCAGGCTTAAAAAGATGCACCAAAAACGCACCACCCCATTAAAATAAATAGAAAACGCACCCGCAGGTGCATTTTTGGTGAATTTTTTGAGTCACATGTCCAATTTTCATAGGTGCATGCTGGGTGATAGGGGTGATAAAAACGTACCACCCCAATGAAATAGGTTAAAAATGTATCAAAAACACCACTGTGGCTGCATTTTTTGTGCATTTTTGAGTCACATGTCCAAGCTTCACAGGTGCATGCTGCAGAAAATGCACTGGAAAAGCATCAAAAGCGCATATTTTTTTTTAACCACATTTTTGTATTGGAGCACTGTGAAAGCAGCCTTAAAAAATGCAACAATAACACACCACCCCATTGAAATGAACGGAAAATGCAAAAAAAATGCAACCATGGTAGGTGTTTTTGTTGCATTTTTAGAGTCACATGTCCAAGTTTCACAGGTGCATGCTGGGTAATAGGCACCCAGAAAACGCACATGCTTTTTTAAGGTATTTTTGCAATGAAGCAGTGTGAAAGCAGCCTTAAAAAAATGCACCAAAAACACACCACCCTATTGAAATGAATAGAAAACACACCCGCAGTTGCATTTTTGGTGCATTTTTTGAGTCACATGTTCAAGTTTCATAGGTGCATGCTGGGTAATAGGCACCCAGAAAACGCACTGGAAAGGCATAAAAAATGCATATGCTTTTTTACAGCATATTTGCAATGGAGCAGTGTGAAAGCAGCTTTAAAAAACGCAACACTCCATTGAAATGGATTGAAAAACGCACCAAAAAAACGTACCAGCAGTAGCGTTTTTTTGTGCGTTTTCGAGTTACATGTCCAAACTTCACAAGTGCATGCTGGGTAATAGGCACCGAGAAAAGGCACTGGAAAGGCATCAAAAATGTATATGCGTTTTTTACTGCATTTTTGCAGTGGAGCAGTGAGAAAACAGCCATAAAAAATGCACCAAAAACGCACCACCCCATTAAAATGAGTAGAAAACGCACCCGCAGTTGCATTTTTGGTGTTTTTTTTCAGTCACATGTCCAAGTTTCATAGGTGCATGCTGGGTAATAGGAACAGGGTGAAAGCAGCCTTAAAAAAAACCACGAGAAATACGTACCACACCATTGAAATAAGTGAAAAATGGATCAAAAACACTCCCGCGGTTGCGTTTTTGGTGCATTTTTTGAGTCACATGTCCAAGTTTCACAGGTGAATGCTGGGTAATAGGCACCCAGAAAATACACTGGAAAAGCATAAAAATGCATATACTTTTATATCACATTTTTGCAATGAAGCAGTGTGAACGTAGCCTTAAAAAACGCAACACCCCATTGAAATGAATGGAAAAATGCACCAAAAAACACACCAGCGGTTGCTTTTTTAGTGCGCTTTTGAGTTACATGTCCAAACTTCACAGATGCATGCTGGGTATTAGGCACCCAGAGAACGCACTGGAAACGCATTGCATATGTTTTTACTGCATTTTTGCAACAGAGCAGTGTGAAAGCAGCCTAATTTACAGTATGTGTTTATTTAAAATTATTTATGTATTAGGTTTATTTTAATTCATTTATAGGCTTTGTTATGATAAAAAGACTGAATCGTCACAATGCTCCAACCATTCAAAGGAATTCTATAGAAACTCGAATATTTTGAGAGTAAAGCATTTCAATACAAAAAGCACTCAGCCCAGAACAGCTATGTTTAGTATAGGGCAATAAACATCCAAACAAGAGAGGTGGACCGGACGTGCATGTTGCGTACAGCACATAACGGGGTGGAGCATACTATACTTAATGGGGGTTGATTCGCTAAATGCAAAAAAAGGCTGTATACTTTGCAAGTGAAGTTGCACTTTGCAAAGGAATTTTCCCCCGAGCTTAGTGAACGTGGTGAAATTTCACTTTGCAAAAAATAACCAGTCAGGTGCAAGGAAAATGTCAAAACAAAACAGCATTTTTGCTTGCACTTGATTGAAAGATGGAAGCCACCTCATTCACTAAGCTCTGGGGAAAATTCCCTTGTAAAGTGCAGCTTCCCTTGTAAAGTGCACAGTCTATTTGCCTTTGGTAAATCAGTCCCTGTGCCTTTTTCCTTTGAACCTTAAGTAAGGATCTTCTTTCATTCTGAATTTCAGAAATCAGGACTCAGGAGAATGGTGGCATTTTTGTATTGCAGCGTTGGCTGTTTCCTGCCCTCAACCACAACCACGTCCTGATCTTGCAAGTCTTGCAAGGAAGGGTCTCAGCAGAGCCAGTAGGGACTCTATGAGGCGGATTTACTAAAGGCAAATAGACTGTTTACTTTGCAAGGGAAATTGTACCAAGGAATACCCCCCTGGACTTATTAAAAGAAGTGAAGCTCTGCTGACTTCCATTATCCAATTGTGTGCAAGCAAAAATAGGGCTTTTTTTATTTTCCTTGCATGTAATTGGGTTATCTGTGCAAAGTGAAATTTCACTGCATTCACTAATCACTGGGGAAAGTTCCCTTGCAAAATGAACAACGTATTTGCTTTTAGTAAACCAACCCCATGCAGTGGCGTCACTAGGGTGGGCCAGAGGGGGCCATGCCCCCCCCCCCCCCAACATTATACTGTGCCTCCTATGTGCCCCCCAACTAAAAAAAAAACAGACACTGGGAACTCAGGGGACAGGTATGAACTGCGTCACTGTGTTGTCTGCTCCGGCTCCGCCTCCACCTCCTGAGTCTACTCCCAGCCACTGGTTGCTAGAGCCGCCTCGCGTCTAGCAACCAGTGACGTCAGAGCAGGCATTGATGGCTCTCTCTCCCCTCCTTCCTCTCTCGCACGGAATAATGAGAGAGGAGACACAGCCAATCTGCTCTTTCTCCCCCTCCCCTGTGTGTGTACCGCGGGAAGTGTCCCCATGTGCCCATTTGATGATGAAGATAGGTAACGCATCCTGTAGGGGTAGGATGTATATGAAAATCGTCTTCAGCAGACTGTTGAGGTTGCAAGCCCTCGGCTCCCTCAGGTAGGCTAATGACCTTCATGTTATGTGGAAGTAGGGTGGCCACCTGTCTGGGATTCACCTGTACAGTCCGGGTATTGAATCATGTGTTTTGGTTTTAGACCGCCTGAAACCCAGACACATTATTCCCATGCTTGCTCAGATCACCTAATTCCCCTAAATAAATTGACAGCCGCTAAATAAATACACCGCTGCTCAGTAGTGAGCCCAGATTCCACCCCCTATGTCTTTCCCCAACACTCTCCAGCGCTCTTAATCAGTGTGCTCCAACGCTGGCTGCAGCAAGATTACAGGGGTGGAGGCGGAGCATCTTTAGCGCAGGCTGCCGCTGACAGGTGCTGGTGGGATGGGGGATCATTGGCCAAATTCAGAGATCCCGCCAGGAGGGATGCAAGCATCTGGGGTTCATTCTGAGGCCCCCTTCACACCACAGCGTTTTGGAGCTCGAAGCTCCAAAACGCTGGAGGAGAAAAAAAATCAATTATTCTCTATGGAGATGGTTCAAATCTCCACTCCAAGTCGCTTGAAGTGTGTTTTTACTCCCATAGAAATGAATGAAAATGCGCATTTTGTACGCACTTGCGCGTTTTGTTGTGCTTTTTTGCACAATTTTCTGCTCAAATTAAAACATTTGAAAAATAAAGTTGTAATGATATATGAATAAATAGATGTAAAATAAATACACAAATAACTAAAAATCATAATAAATAAAAAAATGAATAATATGTAATAATACATAAATAAATAATAATTAACCCCTAACCAAAAAAAATTAAATAAATACATGATCATTATTTTTTATTATTATTATTATTATTATTATTATTATTAACAACACCCAAACCCGAACAAATTTTTTTTTTAAATAATATCAATAATAATAATTTATGTATTTATTTATTTTGTGTTAGAGTTAGGGTGTTTAGTTATTTATTCTTAGATTGTATGCTCTAAAATGCAGGGCCCTCTAATTCCTACTGTATTAAAGTGTATTGTATTCGTACTGTCTACCCTCAAGTTGTAAAGCGCTACGTAAACTGTTGGCGCTATATAAATCCTGTATAATAATAATAATAATAATAATTTTTTTAAGGGTTAGGGGTTAATTATTTATTTGATTATTAATTAGTATTCATTTATTGAATTTGTTTATTATTTATTTATAAATATTTTTATTTATTTTTATGTATTTATTTTACATTCGTTTATCATTATTATTATTATTATTATTATTATTATTAGTAACACCCATAAAATCCTGCTTCAAGAAATGCCATGCAGACATTGGTAGGGGGCCTGTAGTTGGGAAGTGGCTGCAAAGAGGCTGCTCAGATCAGGAGTATTGAAATACAAAAAGGCATGAAAAAAATGGCGAAGATAAGTATTTCATAAAAAATAATTAAAGTAAGAAAAGCCATGGCAGTTGTTTATGACACAGAGTGCTTAAGCAAACTAAATGTTGTTCAGCTAGGGTTTATCTCCACATATATTGTACGGTGACAACGCTCTGTCCCTGTCTCCAAATTCTACCCAGCATTGTCAACATGTCACATCTACTCCCAATGTCAGATACAAATAGCTGTACCTACTCACTTTGCACAGGCATATTTAACTGTTGTTAGTGTTACCATCAGGAAACTCCCCATGAGAAATGACATGTGTTTGTTGCTGGTGGGTATGAATGTGGTCAGGAAATGGCTGGTTGCTAATCCTCTTATCTGACTGCAGATCTACTGGACTGAATCTTTTTGACCACAAACAATAAACTGTTTTCGTTACAGTTTAGTTAAAATGCACGGGTGGAAAAATAAAATCCGTTGTAAAAAGAGTCCCCCTTACATCCAGGAATGCTCATCAGATCCCCCCTCCCCTTCTACATCCATGAGTGCCAAGCAGAGTCCCCATCCCTCCTACATCCCTCCCCAGCAGAGTCCCCCTTACATCTATGTTTGCCCAGCAGAGTCCCCCATACATTCATGTGTGCCCAGCAGAGTCCCCCTTACTACATCCATGTGTGCCCAGCAGAGTCACCCCTTACCTTTCAGGAGGCAGAGGAGCAGGGCAGAAGCCAGGAAGTGGACCAAGTTTGGATGGAGGAAGTCCAGGCCTACAGCAAATGCTGAGAGGCGGGGAAACACTCCATTGGTTGCTAGGATGCTGGCAGTGGAGACGGGGGGAGGGTCATGACTGGCTGGTTAGAAGTGGATGTGCTGGTCTCTGTATTATGATCGGTGCAATCACTGCCAGCCAGCTGGGATATTTTTGTAGACAGTTGCTGTGGGCCAGATATAGCGGGTCAGATGTGGCTCTCAGACCAAATTCTGGAGACCCCTGGTCTAGGACAAAGCTCCCAACTCTCCCTCAAGAATAATGACCTCAGTTTTGGATCCAAATTCCTCAGCCCCTCTTTTCTTATCAGTTGTCCCTCATTTTGGTCCGAGGTTGGAATGTGTATAAATCTAAAAAAAAAGGAAATGTAAAGTATTTAACAGCACTAAATTCTTCATCTGTGCACTAAATTATTACTTGCAATATTTTGAAAAGTTAATATAAAAGATCCCTCCACAATTAAGCCCTGTGAGCGGGGTGAAATGCGTCAGTGGGGTGTGCCCTGCGAGGAGACAGGCTGAACTAATTTCTCATTCACAGATTTGGTCATCTTTGATATGCTGTGTACCATCTTATGCTAAGAGTTTCACCGCAAGATTAGGAGTGACACCAATGAGGGCTGCTAAACCCCAAGTTTGAGTAAAACAAATTTTTTGGAGTTTATGGGGTTCCATTACTAGGGAGGTTATTTGATTTATTGGAGTATTTTTAAAGTCTTATTTTTTACTTGGATTATGTGAATAAAAGAAATGTTGTAGATTGTGTTAGTTGTAATCCTCGGGCACCTCAAAAGTCCACTGACTATAAACTTTAGGGATCTATACCTATAGAGTTTATTCTGCAGTGTGTCCCTCTTTGTCAGCTGAGAACGCTGGAAGCCATGCTTGGACTTTTTACAAACGTAGGCATCTCAGACTCTGTCTGTCAGTCTGGGGAAGTGCAGAATTACGAAACTGTATTTTTGCAGATATTTGTGGTAAAATAAGATAAGACTTTCTTCCTTCCTCAAAGACTGACTTTTCATCTGTCTTATATTATTATATGATGGTTATTATAAGGAACCACCAATGTTACAATAAGGCCTCGTTCACACGTGTAATGAAGCCTGCACCCGTGTGAGGGCTGTGTTTTGCCTGCACAGGTTGCATGGGTGTTCCATGTATCTGTCAAGTCAAACCCGAACACTTTTGCGGTGCACGGCAATTTTTTTTTTTAATAAACTATACATATATTTTGCGATTAAATAACATTTCTAATCATATGAAATTAAGAACAAGAGTCCCCCTTTCTACCAGAGTCCCCAGAGTTCCCCTTTTACATCTGAACTTGCAGAGTTTCTTTTCACTGTAAGAGGGGACTCTGCAGACTCTGATGTAAGGGAGAACTCTGGGGACCTAACATAAGGGATCCTTTGGGAACCCTGATTTAAGGGGGAACACTGAGAACTCTGATGTACGGAGAAGACTCTGATGTAAGGGGAAAAACTGTGGCCTTTGGTGTAAAGGGGAAATCTGATGTAAGGGGTGCTCTGAGAACCCTGATTTGCCTTAGTGTACTCACTCAGAGGCAGGAGAGAGAAGGGGGGAGACTTCAGTTACAGACAGGGATGGATGGTGAGCTCACTCACCCCTTGGCAGTCAGCACCTCTCATCCAGATGTATCTGAGGCTGCTGGACTTCAAATTTCCGGCCCCCACTTACTTTTCTGTTCTGAGGCACAGCGGATTGGAGTGTGGGCAGACACAGAGGGGTAGGGGTGGGGGGAAGAGGCGCAGATCGCGCCCTCTCTCCTCTCCCGTCGGTGTGTGTGTGTGTGGGGGGGGGGGTGATTGTTAGTTTTGTTAGTGCTGGCTTTGGGCAGTGTGAAAGAGTGTAACAGACACTCTCAGCTTAGATAACTGCAGCCAGCAACCCTGCTGGGAAGCCATAGTCCAGTCTAAAACCCGGACGCATGATTCCAAACCCAAACTGTCCGGGTGAATCCTGGACAGGTGGCAACCCTAAGCTGACCAGATCTCTCGGTCTCAGACCCGGCATGGAACATGGAGCAGATTGCTCCTAATTAAAGGGTTACTTCACCTTTACAAAAAACTGCCTATGCAGGTAAGGGGTGTCTGTAGATAAAACTTTTGCAGCTCTGAAGTTGAATAATGCCCCTGCTATAGGTGTAGGCAATTTATGTACCACATGAAGCCTAACTGGAATACTGCCAGAACGATGCTAAGAGAGGCCTAATCATTACTGCTCACCTCCACCATCAGAGTGTAAGCTCTTACTCTGATTCAATCCCCCTCACATGTTCTTTCTCCCCCCTAATGTAGTAGCTCTGAGCTCACTCCTGTTCTGGTGGAGGTAAATGAGCAGTAATGACTAGGCCTCAATAGCCATGTCCTGGGAGTATTCCAGTCAGGCTATGGAAGGTACATAAATGGCTTACACCTAAACCCAGGACCCCGGATTTACTATATCTGGTCTCCCACAGTACACAGAACATGAAAAATGTAATTATTTTAGTAAATTTAAACTGCTAAATATCTTTTCTCATCAGCAGAATATAGCAGTCTTGTGATTTCTATCAGTCTCTGCTTAACCACTTGCCGACCGCCGCACACAGATGTACGTCGACAAAGCGGCACGGGCAGGCATAAGGGCTTACCTGTACGTCCCTGCCTGCCCGCGGGTGGGGGGTCCGATCGGACCCCCCCCCCGGTGCCTGCGACGGTCGGCAAATGTCCCCCGGCGATCGGTGGTGAGGGGGAGGCCATCCATTCGTGGCCCCCCCCTCGCGATCGCTCCCAGCCAATGGGATCATTTCCCTGCCTCTGTATTGTACACAGAGGCAGAGGAAATGATGTCATCTCTCCTCGGCTCGGTATTTTCCGTTCCGGGCCGAGGAGAGAAGACATGTAATGTGAGTGCACAACACACACACACACAGTAGAACATGCCAGGCACACATTACACCCCGATCCCCCCCCCCGATCGCCCCCCGATCCCCCCCCAATCACCCCCCCCCCCCTGTCACAAACTGACACAAAGCAGGTTTTTTTTTTTTTTCTGATTACTGTATTGGTGTCAGTTTGTGACAGTTAGTGTGTTAGGGCAGTGAATGTTACCCCCCTTTAGGTCTAGGGTACCCTCCTAACCCCCCCTAATAAAGTTTTAACCCCTTGATCACCCCCTGTCACCAGTGTTGCTAAGCGATCATTTTTCTGATCGCTGTATTAGTGTCGCTGGTGACGCTAGTTAGGGACATAAATATTTAGGTTCGCCGTCAGCGTTTTATAGCGACAGGGACCCCCATATACTACCTAATAAATGTTTTAACCCCTTGATTGCCCCCTAGTTAACCCTTTCACCACTGATCACCGTATAACTGTTACGGGTGACGCTGGTTAGTTCGTTTATTTTTTATAGTGTCAGGGCACCCGCCGTTTATTACCGAATAAAGGTTTAGCCCCCTGAACGCCCGGCGGTGATATGCGTCGCCCCAGGCAGCGTCAGATTAGCGCCAGTACCGCTAACACCCACGCACGCAGCATACGCCTCCCTTAGTGGTATAGTATCTGTACGGATCAATATCTGATCCAATCAGATCTATACTAGCGTCCCCAGCAGTTTAGGGTTCCCGAAAACGCAGTATTAGCGGGATCAGCCCAGATACCTGCTAGCACCTGCGTTTTGCCCCTCCGCCCGGCCCAGCCCAGCCCACCCAAGTGCAGTATCGATCGATCACTGTCACTTACAAAACACTAAGCGCATAACTGCAGCGTTCGCATAGTCAGGCCTGATCCCTGCGATCGCTAACAGTTTTTTTGGTAGCGTTTTGGTGAACTGGCAAGCACCAGCCCCAGGCAGCGTCAGGTTAGCGCCAGTAGCGCTAACACCCACGCACGCACCGTACACCTCCCTTAGTGGTATAGTATCTGAACGGATCAATATCTGATCCGATCAGATCTATACTAGTGTCCCCAGCAGTTTAGGGTTCCCAAACACGCAGTGTTAGCGGGATCAGCCCAGATACCTGCTAGCACCTGCGTTTTTCCCGTCCGCCCGGCCCAGCCCACCCAAGTGCAGTATCAATCGATCACTGTCACTTACAAAACACTAAACGCATAACTGCAGCGTTCGCAGAGTCACGCCTGATCCCTGCGATCGCTAACAGTTTTTTTGGTAGCGTTTTGGTGAACTGGCAAGCACCAGCCCCAGGCAGCGTCAGATTAGCGCCAGTACCGCTAACACCCACGCACGCAGCATACGCCTCCCTTAGTGGTATAGTATCTGAACGGATCAATATCTGATCCGATCAGATCTATACTGGCGTCCCCAGCAGTTTAGGGTTCCCACAAACGCAGTGTTAGCGGGATCAGCCCAGATACCTGCTAGCACCTGCGTTTTGCCCCTCCGCCCGGCCCAGCCCAGCCCACCCAAGTGCAGTATCGATCGATCACTGTCACTTACAAAACACTAAACGCATAACTGCAGCGTTCGCAGAGTCAGGCCTGATCCCTGCGATCGCTAACAGATTTTTTGGTAGCGTTTTGGTGAACTGGCAAGCGCCAGCGGCCTAGTACACCCCGGTCGTAGTCAAACCAGCACTGCAGTAACACTTGGTGACGTGGCGAGTCCCATAAGTGCAGTTCAAGCTGGTGAGGTGGCAAGCACAAGTAGTGTCCCGCTGCCACCAAAAAGACAAACACAGGCCCGTCGTGCCCATAATGCCCTTCCTGCTGCATTCGCCAATCCTAATTGGGAACCCACCGCTTCTGCAGCGCCCGTACTTCCCCCATTCACATCCCCAACCAAATGCAGTCGGCTGCATGAGAGGCATTTTCTTTATGTCCTCCCGAGTACCCCTACCCAACGAACCCCCTCAAAAAAGATGTTGTGTCTGCAGCAAGCGCGGATATAGGCGTGACACCCGCTATTATTGTCCCTCCTGTCCTGACAATCCTGGTCTTTGCATTGGTGAATGTTTTGAACGCTACCATGCACTAGTTGACTATTAGCGTAGGGTACAGCATTCCACAGACAAGGCACACTTTCTCAGGGTCTCCCAAGATGCCATCGCATTTTGAGAGACCCGAACCTGGAACCGGGTACAGTTATAAAAGTTAGTTACAAAAAAAAAAAAAAAAAAACACATACAAAAATATAAAAAAAAAAAAAAAATAGTTGTCGTTTTATTGTTCTTTCTCTCTCTATTCTCTCTCTCTATTGTTCTGCTCTTTTTTACTGTATTCTATTCTGCAATGTTTTATTGTTATTATGTTTTATCATGTTTGTTTTTCAGGTATGCAATTTTTTATACTTTACCGTTTACTGTGCTTTATTGTTAACCATTTTTTTGTCTTCAGGTACGCCATTCACGACTTTGAATGGTTATACCAGAATGATGCCTGCAGGTTTAGGTATCATCTTGGTATCATTCTTTTCAGCCAGCGGTCGGCTTTCATGTAAAAGCAATCCTAGCGGCTAATTAGCCTCTAGACTGCTTTTACAAGCAGTGGGAGGGAATGCCCCCCCCCCCCCCAACGTCTTCCGTGTTTTTCTCTGGCTCTCCTGTCTCAACAGGGAACCTGAAAATGCAGCCGGTGATTCAGCCAGCTGACCATAGAGCTGATCAGAGACCAGAGTGGCTCCAAACATCTCTATGGCCTAAGAAACCGGAAGCTACGAGCATTTTATGACTTAGATTTCGCCGGATGTAAACAGCGCCATTGGGAAATTGGGAAAGCATTTTATCACACCGATCTTGGTGTGGTCAGATGCTTTGAGGGCAGAGGAGAAATCTAGGGTCTAATAGACCCCAATTTTTGCAAAAAAGAGTACCTGTCACTACCTATTGCTATGATAGGGGATATTTACATTCCCTGAGATAACAATAAAAATGATTTAAAAAAAAAATGAAAGGAACTGTTTAAAAATAAGATAAAAAAATAATAATAATAAAGAAAAAAAAAAAAAAAAAAGCACCCCTGTCCCCCCTGCTCTCGCGCTAAGGCGAACGCAAGCGTCGGTCTGGCGTCAAATGTAAACAGCAATTGCACCATGCATGTCAGGTATCGCCGCGAAGGTCAGATCGAGGGCAGTAAGTTTAGCAGTAGACCTCCTCTGTAAATCTAAAGTGGTAACCTGTAAAGGCTTTTAAAGGCTTTTAAAAATGTATTTAGTTTGTCGCCACTGCACGTTTGTGCGCAATTTTAAAGCATGTCATGTTTGGTATCCATGTACTCGGCCTAAGATCATCTTTTTTATTTCATCAAACATTTGGGCAATATAGTGTGTTTTAGTGCATTAAAATGTAAAAAAGTGTGTTTTTTCCCCAAAAAATGCGTTTGAAAAATCGCTGCGCAAATACTGTGTGAAAAAAAAAAATGAAACACCCACCATTTTAATCTGTAGGGCATTTGCTTTAAAAAAAATATATAATGTGTGGTGGTTCAAAGTAATTTTCTTGCAAAGAAAAATTATTTTTTTATGTAAACAATAAGTGTCAGAAAGGGCTTTGTCTTCAAGTGGTTAGAAGAGTGGGTGATGTGTGACATAAGCTTCTAGATGTTGTGCATAAAATGCCAGGACAGTTCAAAACCCCCCCAAATGACCCCATTTTGGAAAGTAGACACCCCAAGCTATTTGCTGAGAGTCATGTTGAGTCCATGGAATAATTTATATTGTGACACAAGTTGCGGGAAAGAGACAATTTTTTATTTTTTTTATTTTTTTTTGCGCAAAGTTGTCACTAAATGATATATTGCTCAAACATGCCATGGGAATATGTGAAATTACACCCCAAAATACATTCTGTTGCTTCTCCTGAGTACGGGGATACCACATGTGTGAGACTTTTTGGGAGCCTAGCCGCGTACGGGACCCCGAAAACCAAGCACCGCCTTCAGGCTTTCTAAGGCCGTAAATTTTTGATTTCACTCTTCACTGCCTATCACAGTTTCGGAGGCCATGGAATGCCCAGGTGGCAAAAAAAAACCCCAAATGACCCCATTTTGGAAAGTAGACACCCCAAGCTATTTGATGAGAGGTATAGTGAGTATTTTGCAGACCTCACTTTTTGTCACAAAGTTTTGAAAATTGAAAAAAGAAAAAAAAAATTTTTTTTCTCGTCTTTCTTTATTTTCAAAAACAAATGAGAGCTGCAAAATACTCACCATGCCTCTCAGCAAATAGCTTGGAGTGTCTACTTTCCAAAATGGGGTCATTTGGGGGGGGTTTGTGCCACCTGGGCATTCCATGGCCTCCGAAACTGTGATAGGCAGTGAGGAGTAAAATCAAAAATGTACGCCCTTAGAATTCCTGAAGGCAGTGATTGGTTTTCGGGGTCCCGTACGCGGCTAGGCTCCCAAAAAGTCCCACACATGTGGTATCCCCATACTCAGGAGAAGCAGCTAAATGTATTTTGGGGTGCAATTCCACATATGCCCATGGCCTGTGTGAGCAATATATCATTTAGTGACAACTTTGTGCAAAAAAAAAAAAAAAAAATATGTCACTTTCCCGCAACTTGTGTCAAAATATAAAACATTCCATGGACTCAACATGCCTCAAAGCAAATAGCTTGGGGTGTCTACTTTCCAAAATGGGGTCATTTGGGGGGGTTTTATGTCATCTGGGCATTTTATGGCCTTCAAAACTGTGATAGGTAGTGAGGAGTAAAATCAAAAATGTACGCCCTTAGAAATCCTGAAGGCAGTGATTGGTTTTCGGGGCCCCGTACGCGGCTAGGCTCCCAAAAAGTCCCACACATGTGGTATCCCCGTACTCAGGAGAAGCAGCTAAATGTATTTTGGGGTGCAATTCCACATATGCCCATGGCCTGTGTGAGCAATATATCATTTAGTGACAACTTTTTGTAATTTTTTTTTTTTTTTTTTTGTCATTATTCAATCACTTGGGACAAAAAAAATGAATATTCAATGGGCTCAACATGCCTCTCAGCAAATTCCTTGGGGTGTCTACTTTCCAAAATGGGGTCATTTGTGGGGGTTTTGTACTGCCCTGCCATTTTAGCACCTCAAGAAACGACATAGGCAGTCATAAATTAAAGGCTGTGTAAATTCCAGAAAATGTACCCTAGTTTGTAGACGCTATAACTTTTGCGCAAACCAATAAATATACACTTATTGACATTTTTTTTACCAAAGACATGTGGCCGAATACATTTTGGCCTAAATGTATGACTAAAATTGAGTTTATTGGATTTTTTTTAGAACAAAAAGTAGAAAATATCATTTTTTTTCTAAATTTTCGGTCTTTTTCCGTGTATAGCGCAAAAAATAAAAACGGCAGAGGTGATCAAATACCATCAAAAGAAAGCTCTATTTGTGGGAAGAAAAGGACGCAAATTCCGTTTGGGTACACCATTGCATGACCGCGCAATTAGCAGTTAAAGCGACGCAGTGCCAAATTGTAAAAAGTGCTCTGGTCAGGAAGGGGGTAAATCCTTCCGGGGCTGAAGTGGTTAAAGTGTGAAGGAATGTGATGTAGATAATAATAATAGTAATCTGAAAATGTCTATTTTCTTATGTGCATACATATTTTTCTCCTTACTCATTATATAAGTATACAGGTTTGCTCTGTTCCTATATTCTTCTCAAAATGGCGGGTACCCCCTACATCCCACACATCAGAAGAATGCGGAACTGGAGATAAAACCAAAGACAGTCAGACCTCGTTATGAAAATTCTCCATCTTCTTTTCTCTTCTTAACCAATGAGATGTACCTATTAGACTAACATAGCAATGACGTATTTGTGTGTATAAAACATTAACACCGCCTTGAATAAATCAGAAGTGTAACAGTAACGATACTGAGCGTGTCTCAGAGTGTTTACTTTTATATGCATGCATATGAACACTTTTCAAATTAGAGACAGCAGCAGATAACCTTGGGCTCGATTGGAGCTCTTAATCATTTCCATAACAGATGGTGCCGAAACCCGGGACCTCAGGCTACAGTCGAAGCCATACCGCGACAAGCATTTGGGCGTTAATTGATTGATGAGAGTGGGGTCTTTGCGCAGCCCTAACAGTACGGTAAGTTTGATTTATATTCTTACCACTGTACGACTCTCTTATCTTTCGGTTGACGGCTGGATTCTGTCGGTATGCTGAGACTGTCTTAGAGGCAGGTATTTCCTCGCCTGAGGTTGTTTTAACGAACCTGCCAATGGGTTTCTGCTGACTGTATTTTTTGTTCACTGTCTGCCATTCTTTGGGCTGCGAAACTCAGCAGTCTAAAAGTGCTACATGTGCGATTGTGGCAGTCGGTTATAGGACGGGTTACTCAAGGATTTGTCGGATCTTTAAAAAGAAATCTCAGCTGCTGGCATTGCAGTCTGAAAGCATTACAGATGTGTCACCCCCAGATGTGCTGTCGGCCTCTGGGAGGTAACTGTAATGAATGACGGCCTATAACTGGATTGTGAGGTTACCTTAGCCTGCTGAAATTTTGCAGTTCGAAGAGTGGCAGGTGTAATGTCCTGTCGTGATTGTATTTGTGGTTTATTGTTTGCTATACATGAGAGGGGGTGGGGACTGGTTAAGGTCGGAGGGGGGGCTGCCCGGGGGATCTGTTGGGTCGCGGGCCGTTGCTCCTCACTACCCCTGATGTGTTTGTTCTTGTTCTGAGATTAACCGTACATTAGTCTTATGAGCCCCCACCGAAGGAATTTGCTGATAAGAACGCTGAGAAAAATATTAACCCCTTGGTTGTACAAGAGAAAAGAAAGTGATATTGCAAAGAAGATGTTGAAATAGTTAACAAAGTTGAAAGAAGTGGCGAAAGTTATGTTGCTGAAGAAAACAGGGAGAAAAATCCTGTGTGATAAAGAAAATTGGATAAAGGAAGTTAAGAAAGATGGCGATTGTATTATGTATGTGTATCACAGAGCTGATGATATGTTGGAACTTGAAACAAAGGAGGGGAGGGACGGCACTGCCCTCCGTCTAACAACCACTCCTTTCTCACCACCCAAGCACAACCCACTGTGACAACTCAGCCCGGCGGCCATCTTAGTGCACCCATGCCTTCACTTTCTACCCAGTCCAGTGCACTTCCTGCCGGCGGCCATCTTAGTACACCCAGTAAGCTTAAACAGCCTGTACCCAGCCCTCCCTGTTTTAAACCAAGATGGTTCATACCACACACCTGTCTTCCCCAATACGGGAGCATCACATTCCCAGGCCGGATATGTTAATGATGAAGAAGCATCTGAGTGGGAAGCCCGACAGCAGGCAGCAAGGCCACCCACTGATTTAACCCCCAATCCGGCTCCAGACTCTCAGTTCCCAGAGGATCTCAAACACATGCTGGCAACCGTAAAGAACAGTGCCCCTTGCCAGCCCCTGCCCCAACAACAGTCTCGGTTACCAGAAGGGGCACCAGTGATGTATGTCACTTTTACTCTATCACAAGCAGCGGCCTTAGTGACAAGTCTGCCTGACCCAGAGAAGCAGCCAATTCCCTTCTACCACAGGATAGTGCAGATACAAGAAACTTACTCAGCTGCCTGGAGAGACTTGATCAGCCTATGCCAAATCAAAGCAGGATATGTCTTTTGGCCAGTCATGCAGATGGCCTTCAATGATGCCTGCCTGACAAGTGCCACTTCCTACACCTCAGGCGTGGAGTTCTGTGCACAACTCCACGACTGGGCAAAGGAGAAGTTGACGGATCAGAAGACCACAATCCAAGATATTACCCAAGATAAAGGGGAGTCTGTGAAGAAGTATCATGCTAGACTCATAAAGGCACACACACACATGTTATCAACTGCTTTTGTTTCAGGGCTCAGAGAGGATATCAGAAAAGGCCTGATGGTGGCCCGCCCTGAATACCATTCAATGAAAATGTCTGATTTATTGTTGGTGACCAGAGGTATAGAAAATCAAAAAGGTAAAAAACCAACGCCCCTCATGGTAACCCATGACGAAGATCCCGCCTACACTAGTCCACCACCACTGCTCAATACCAGGGAAAGGATCACCTGTTACAACTGTGGGAAACGGGGTCACTTTAGAAAAGAATGCAGAGCCCCAAGATGTCCCAGATGAAAAACCTACCACTTTCCTCATTGACAGGGGTGCAGCCAAAAGTGTGTTGAGGGCTGTGGACCTGCCTGATAATTCTTTCCTTTCCACTATTGATGTTTCCTGTGTAGGAATGGATGGGGTGCCCCGCTCCAGTCCACTTCCTGATTTGCTTGCCAGATTTGTGGTGTCCTCTACATGTCCCTTGAATCTACTAGGAGCTGATGTGTTGTCCGGACTACAGGCCTCAATCAGGACACGCCTGAAGGGGGGGTGAAGTTACATACTCCCCTATCTTTAGAAGACTCATCTGCTTTGTGTTCTCAGCCTCTCCTGATGACACTTACTGAAGCAAAAACTTCAAGTTCAATACTGCAGGAAGTACTTGACAGAATCCCTGCATGCCTATGGTCCACAGGACCGGAAGACAACGGTCACTTAAAGGTGCCACCAGTTTCAGTCAAGCTAAAAGAGGGCGCTTCATTGCCCCGGAAACCACAATAACCCCAAGAAGAGAATCCTAAAAAGAGAACCAGGTACCTACTGTGGATGCCTTTGACTGCAAAGTACCTCACAGAGGTGGACCTTACAAACGTTTTCTTCAGTGTCCACCCTCACCCCTCCTGCTGGTACCTTTTTGCATTCATCCATGGAAAAAAACGGCAACATACCTAAACAGTTGTGCCACAAGGGGCACAGAACTTTCCAAGCCAGTTTGCAAAAGCTATGGCTATCATCCTTGATATATGACAAGAGGAACACCCGGAAGTGATTCTCTTCCAACATGTTGATGACCTTCTTCTTTGTGCAGTTGACTTACCCCCTGTTGAACTCACCTCAGAAAGCCTGTTGTGCTATCTTGCCAACCAGGGCTGCAGAGCCTCAAAGCCCAAATTGCAGTGGTGCTCAACACTTGTCATTTTCCTTGGACTAATTTCCTAGTGCAGAGCATGGATTCCAGAAGCCTTCCTACTGATGCTCTGCAATCAGACCCCTTCCAGATGTCTCCTGAAGAAATATCTAAAGTTTGAAGCCTTTAAGTGCGCCACCCCCGGCGCTAGGGCTCCCAGCCTACAGCAAAACGCTCAAGTTCTTTGTATCCGAACGTCTGGGACATGCTGCAGGTGTACTCACCCAATCACACGGCATCAGCCTACGCCCCATAGGATATTATTCCTGTCGGCTGGATGCGGTAGCAAGAGGAGGCCTATTGTGTCTGCGAGCTGGCTTTGCTACACAAGCCTTGCTTGACAAAACTTTGAACTTGGTCCTCGGACACTGCCTCGTTCTGCTTGCTCCCCATGACGTTGTTGCCATATTCAACCAAGATCCAGCCGAAACACTTGTCCACTACCAGACACTTGAGATTCCTGTGTTCCCTCCTACTGGACAGCATTACTCTATTAAGTTGTCAAACACTGAACCCTACCACCCTTCTTCCACTTCTCGAGGGGGGAAAGGAGGAGGAGGAGTAGAGTCTTGACTTGTCACCCCCGTGACCGCACAGGACACGCGGTCACCACTGAAAACACTGTTCTACAAGCTGAAGCCTTACCACCGGTGATGTCTGCACAGGAGGCAGAGCTGTAAGCACTTAATACAGCATGTAAATGGGCAGAGGGAAAAAGAGCCAACATTCATATGGACTCAAGATATGCTTTCAGCATTGCCCATGATAATGGTGTTATCTAGGACAGAGGATTCCTGATGGCTGCAGGAACACCTGTGAAAACTTGATTGATGCCTTGCTTCTCACAACCCAAGTGACTATTATGAGTAAAAGCACACGACAAACTGAACTCAAAGGAAGCTTGAGGCAATCATCTAGCCAATTCAGCTGCCAAACAGACAGCTGGTGGTCCACGGGAAGTGGACAGCAGGGTGGTAGAAGAAGACCACCCCGTGCTTACCTTACAGACTTTCCCAGTGGACAGAGTTTATCTAAAAGAACTACAGGAAACAACAAGTCCTGATAAGAAGGAAAGCTGGAAACGGAGAGGAGCAACTCTCAGAAATGGACTATTCGAGTGCAACAAGAAGCCTTGTCTACTCAGAAGTATGTACCCAGCTGTGGTGCAATGGGCACATGGAGCTGCCCACTTGACAAAGACTTTTATGAACTCTCTTATCAACAAGTGTTGCACCAAGAGTTACTCCACTGACCGACAACTTCTGCAGATCATGCATTATCTGCACCAAATGCAACCCAGGATGCACAGAAGAAGCACCTGGCAAAAGCCCTATACCCCATTCCAGAGGATGCAAATTGATAATTCTCAAGCGCCAAGAAGTGGCAGATTCGAATACGCCCTAGTGGAAGTGGTCATGACTGCCAGGACCACAGCTAAGAAACTGAGTGAGATAGTATGTAGATTTGGGGTCCCAGAGGTGATATTGAGAGATCAGGGACCAGCCCTAACAACAACCCTTACTAAAGAGATTTGGGCAGCACTGGGGGTTCAGTTGGCACTACACATCCCATACCACCCTCAAAGTAGCGGGAAGGTAGAAAGGATGAATGGAACACTAAAAACAGGATGTTAAAGATGGCCCAAGAGACTAACATGAGTTGGCCAGACAGTTAGCCCATTGCCCTGTTCAGTGTCAGACACACCCCCAGGGGAAACATGCCCTATCCCCTTATGAAATTTTGTTTGGTTCAGCTCCCAGACTTGGTTGTTACTTTCCACAACAGTTACAGTTACAGTCTGATGTGTTGACTAATTATGTAACCACATTATCACGAGAATTAACCTGAATGCATGTCCAGGTGTTTTCTTCCATTCCAGATCCTGAAGTAGATACAGGAACACACCAACTACTGTCTGGAGATCCTTGAGCCAAGTTATGATGGTCCATTCCAAGTTTTGGTGACCACAGCCACCTCCGTCAAGTTGGCCAGGAAGAACACCTGAATGCACGCTTATCACTGCAGGAGAGCGTGTTTTCGGGTGCTGCATATCCTTTTTCTGTTTGATCTAGGGGGGAGGGGCCCAGGAGGTGGCCATCACAAAAATGATAACATAATTACATTTTGGTGTAACTCTTCAGGTACACATGTGACCACCTTTACCTTAGATTACTGTGACATAGTACCTTGTCCGTTTGACCCTTCATGGTGATGCCATTGGTACAGTGATATCCCTGAAGGTAAGGACATATATGTATGCCACACAGACAGTTACTGGGGACAGAGTTGTGGTTTCTGTGGGGGCCAGTGGGTTGGAACACAGGGCCAGACTGGGCGACCACAGAGTGCACTAGACAAAAAAAAAAGATGAAAATAGAAAGCCCCATATCCTAACCAAAGATACCCCTGATACATACACTGACCCAGCACACAGTCAGAGGAGGAAGCGAGCAGCTCTCTCCGGAAGCTTTGATTCTCATGTATACATACATGTCATAGGGGTTACAAGGGGGGTCCCTGATGAGTTTAAAGCCAGGGATCAGGTAAAAGCTGGTTTTGAGTCTTTGATCCCCATAACAACTATCAGCAAGAATGTAGATTGGATTAACTACATGTCATGGTTATGCAATAGAGTTTGTCGATCAGCATACCTGTCTCCATGTGTTCATCTCTAGAGACCAGCTGACCCTCACCAGACTGCTTTTGCAACCTCTCCTATAAGCATGGCCCCACCCCAGGCCCTATCAGGGAACCCTATATTAACCTGTGCACTGCAAGCCAGCAGTGCTGATCAACCACTGTGTGTTAGCCTCTGTGTGTACTTGCTATGTTTCCTACATCTGATTTCTGTTACCGACTTTGGCCTGTTCCCGGCCATCCCTGTTTGCCTGTGACCCTGATGTTCCAGCCAGCTCCCTCCTTCCTCTTCTCCTGTAGTCTACCGTGAGCGTGAGCTGTGAGACCCTGGGGGCCGCGACCTGGAGCCAGACTGCAGCGCAGTCCATCCTCACCACTAGAGGCTCTGGTGAACACCTGCTGGCTCTTAGACTCCGCGCCCTGGGGAATCTATGCTCTAGCTCCCAGTGGGATCTGTGTCAGTGATCCAGTAGACCTGCTTCCTGAACCTCCCAGGGTACAATCCGCAGCAGTCAGCCATAGGGTCCACTACCTTGCAGTACACTCCTGATCCCAACGGTGTGCATCTGTCACCCAGCCTCTAGGTGACATGACACTACACATATTATAACCAACAGAGATTTGTAAATTACTCTAAAGATGCCCTCCAGCGAATTGCTGACCAGTTAGCCCCCACTTTCTATATGATATTCTAGGACCAGATGGCCTTAGACATGGTGCTAGCTGGGAAAGGAGGTGTTTTGTAAAATCATAGGAAAAAACGGGAACCTGTTGTACATATATTCCTGATAATACTGACCCAAATGGTAAGGTTACTTTAGCTATAAAGAAATTAGAGGATCTGTCACTAGAGTTGAAGAAGAACTCAGGTATCACAGACCCATGGGACCAATATTTTAGCTGGATGAGTGGGTGACAGAAGGTGCTCGTCCAGATAGGGGTAACGGTATTAATAATCCTGGTTCTTTTAGCCCTGATTGTATGCTGTATTCTACCTTTTGTAAAAAAGTTAATGAGCAAGGCTGTAGACAATAGCACACCTACATTTCTCCACCAAGAAGAAGAGGACCTCCTTATGATGGAAGATGACAAACCGTTCACTCCTCTATAGTCACTGCCTGTCCAAAATCTCACAATCCTATAGGGTTTTAGGGATAGATAGCGCCTGACTGCACCTCTCCGGCTGTATCGAGGAGGGAAGTGAACAGTTACTGCCCAATTCTATATACAGCCTAAAAGAGTTGCTGAGGAGAAGGGCCAGGCCAAAGTGGGACCTTTAGTATTAGGGACAGAAAAGAGAAAATAGTCATTTTAGGGGGGATTGTGAAGGAATGTGATGTAGATAATAATAATAGTAATCTGAAAATGTCTATTTTCTTATGTGCATACATATTTTTCTCCTTACTCATTATATAAGTATACAGGTTTGCTCTGTTCCTATATTCTTCTCAAAATGGCGGGTACCCCCTACATCCCACACATCAGAAGAACGCGGAACTGGAGATAAAACCAAAGACAGTCAGACCTCGTTATGAAAATTCTCCATCTTCTTTTCTCTTCTTAACCAATGAGATGTACCTATTAGACTAACATAGCAATGACGTATTTGTGTGTATAAAACATTAACACCGCCTTGAATAAATCAGAAGTGTAACAGTAACGATACTGAGCGTGTCTCAGAGTGTTTACTTTTATATGCATGCATATGAACACTTTTCAAATTAGAGACAGCAGCAGATAACCTTGGGCTCGATTGGAGCTCTTAATCATTTCCATAACAAAAGCTTGTAGGAGGAGTTTTTATTCACCCCTGATTCTCTGTCTGGACAGTGCCGATTGGCCCTGTGCTGATCACATGCACCCTCCCAAGAATAAAAAACCTCTCTAGCAATACACATGAAACTGAGCATGTGCAGCCTGACTCCTAATGCTCTGTTCTATCACGAGATGGATAGGAGTCCATTAAAGAAGAGGAGGATCAGACAGACAGAATCACACAGCCTTTATACACAATGCAGAGGATTAACCCCTTAGGTTCCACAGGGAGTATAACAAGCATGCTTTACTGCATATGCAGACTGATTTTACTGTTGTAAAGGCTTGTTGAGTATCTATTTATTCGATGCATCCTCATCTTTATATTTTACCAAAACATTGGGTAATATATTGCAGTAGGTGTACTAAAATTACCTTTAAGGGTAGATCCTGCTCCCTCGCAAATGCTATGCTCACCCCTTGGCTCTATTCTGCACTCTCTAACTCACATCTTCGTCTCTCCCTCTCTTCTGGGATCTTCCCCAACTCTCTAAAACATACACTAGTCACCCCTATCCTTAAAAAACCCTCACTGGACCCCACTAATCTTAACAACCTACGCCCCATCTTCTTACTCTTCTTCTCCTCCAAACTCCTTGAACGTCTGATCTACAGCTGACTGAGCGACCATCTGACTAAGAACAAACTTCTTGACCCCCTACAGTCTGGATTTCGCCCCCAACACTCCATGGAAACTGCTCAACTTAAACTCACAAATGACCTACTAACAGCTAAAACCAATGGACACTGTTCTGTGCTACTCCTCCTGGACTTCTCTGCTGCCTTTGACACAGTGGACCACCCCCTCCTCCTCAAAATACTCCACTCCTTTGGTCTTCGTGACTGTACTCTTCGCTGCTTCTCATCCTACCTATCCCACCGCACCTTCAGTGTCACAACTCTACTTCCTCCTCTCCTCTTCCTTTCTCTGTCAGGGTCCCCCAAGGTTGTGTTTTTGGACGTCTCCTTTTCTCAATCTACCCCTCCTCCCTGGGTCAGTTGATTGCCTCCCATGGCTTTCAATGCCATTTCTACATGGATGAGACCCAAATCTATCTCTCTACCCCTCTGCTCACCCATTGCCAAGGTTCTAGGTGTAATCCTGCACTCTGAACTATCCTTTCGGCCACGCGTCTAATCAATGTCCAAAGCTTGCCCCCTCAACTGCAGCAACATCTTATAGATATGCCCAGGGCTTTTTTTCTCAGAGAGTAGGTGCAGGAACTCCCCCCTTCTGAGTCACCCCTTGTCTCCGCACCCGACCCACCTCCGAGCACTGTTACTTGATTCCACCCCCTACCCACCTCCCAGTATTGCCCCTTTTAGAAAATACAGAGATAAGTATCATTTTGTGGTGCTAAGTAATTTGTATGGAACAAGAAAGGCAGTAAAATAGATCGCCTGCAGCTAGCAACAATAGACCCCCCAACCACAACAGATCCCCTACACAAACAATAAACCCCCTCCGCAACAATTGACCCCCTTGCAACAAAATACCACCCCAGCAGCTATAGACCCCCTGCAGCTACAACTGATCTCCCAGCAGCCAGAATCAATAAACCCTCTGGCAGCCAGGAAAAATATACCTCTCCCTCAAAAGTAGATCCCTCCCAGCAACATAAGACCCCCCCAGCAACATAAGACCCCCCTATTAACAGTCCCCCCAAGCAAAAAAAAATAATTCCAGCAACAATAGACCCCCAGCAGCCATCATTAATAAGACCCTCCAGTACTCCTTGCTATTACATACTGTACATTCAGTGGTGGAGGTGCCAGAACTGCGTTTCCCAATGTTCCCGCTGAAAAAAAGCCCTGGATATGCCCCTTTCTAACCAATGACAGCACAAAGCTTCTAATTCACTCCCTAGTCATCTCTAACCTCGACTACTGCAACTCCCTCCTCACTGGCTTACCGTTAAATAGACTATCCCACCTTAAGCCCATCATGAACGCTGCTGCCAGGCTCACCACCTTACAAACCCTCTCTGCCAATCCCTCCACTGGCTTCCACTCACCCAACAAATTAAATTCAAGATAGTAACATTAACTTACAAAACCATCCTATACGAGCTCAGTTTGGTTCCTTAAAGAATCCCACTAACTTGCCCCCTCTAGAGAGACTGCTGAGACAACCAGACCCGAATAAGCTTATTTCTATCTACTACGCTGCCCTAATGACAGACTTTAACCCCAGATTCAGTAAAGCGCAGGAAAAATGGACATCCATGGACATTTCACTTACTGAGGAGGACTGGACTGAATTCAGTGACACCTATAAAGCCACGGTCATCTCATCCAGGGATTGAGTTATACAGGTTAAATTTTTTCACCACTCCCATCTTACCCCGGCCAGGCTATATAAAATGGGGCTGAAACCCTCCGCTGAGTGTTTCCGTGGTTGCGGAGGGAATGCTGATTTCATGCACTGCTTCTGGACCTGCCCTCTGGTTCAGGACTTCTGGGTGGAAGTGGGCTCTTTCATTTCCTCTGCTCTAGGCCTTCCTAATATTATCCACCCAAAAAATGGTCTGTTGGGGATCTTTGGAGACCTACAGATATCATCACAGGCAAAAAGATTACTATGTATCCTTTACTTCTATGTTAGAAAGACTATACTGCTGTCATGGAAGGGTATACAGACGCCCTTGAAATCTCTATAGCTAAAATTAATCAATGACGTTATACCACTGTACAGACTTACCTTTGAACTCAGGAAACGGACAAAAACATTCCATAAAATCTGGGGTAGGTGGCTTGCCAGCCCTCTGACCCTCTCTTTGTAGGGTGTATATGGAAGGGGGCCCTTACAGGTCGCGACAGGTTAGCCTATAATGTATGCAGATTACTAATGTTATTATACACGGACGAATTGCTTGTATATGTAGTCGTGTGAAAGATATCAGCTGATGTACCACTATCTGTCCTTTGTTTATATGAGCGAAGTACTTGACGCTGTTTACCAATGACTGCCGAGCGTAATTTAGGCCCCTTTCACACGTGCGGACCGTATGTCCGTATTTCATCCATCCGTTTTCGGATGAAATACGGACATACATGCATCCCTATGGGATAGCGGGTGTCAGCGGATTTACATCCGCTAACACCCGATGTCGTCCGGCTCCGCTCTCGTCCGATTCTGCAGACGGAAGAAAATCCTATTTTTCTATCTGTCTGCAGAGCGGATCGGATTAACACGGACAGACGGTCTGTGTTCCTCCGATCCCCCATAGGGGAGAGCGGAGATCTGACAGGGCGGTCCCTGCACAGTGTGCGGGTCCCGCCCTGTCATCCGCCGGCTCAGCTAGGGAAAACGGAGCGATCCCCGCTGAGCAAGCGGAGGTTCACGGGTCGGATCAACACGGATCCGCACGTGTGAAAGGGGCCTAAGTGGTTGTTTGTTGTGCTTGTTTTATACAACTGGTTTGTAAAAAATCAATAAAAATATCTTTAAAAAAAAAAAACGTACAAAACCATCCACAACTCGGCCTCAAGCTACATCACTAACCCAGTCCTAAAATACCAACATACTTGTTCTCTTCATTCCTCCCAAGACCTCCTGCTCTCCAGCCTTGTCACCTCATCCCACGCCTGCCTCCAGGACTTCTCCAGAGCCTCTCCCATCCTCTGGAATGCTCTACCCCAATCCGTCTGACTATCTCCTACTCTGTCCAATTTCAGACGATCCCTGAAAACTCATCTGAGAAGCTTATCTGGCCCCCACCTAACAACTGTACATTTATTTTCTTCATCAGCTCATCCCCCACAGTTATTACCTCCTGTATCTCTTGACCTTCCGGCTCGGTTCACACTGGGGTGACTTGGGATCCGACTTGTACGCCCTCAAGTCGCCCCAGAAATAGTTTGAATGGGAGTGAACGCTAGCGTCTTAATAGACGCTACTGAAGTCGCTCTGACTTCAGAGCGTACTCCCTGTACTACTTTGATCCGACTTGGTAGGCGACCTGTACCATAGAAATCTATGGAAGTCGCCTCCAAGTCGGATCTCTCTGTAAAGTCAAGCGACTTTGCAGGGAAAACCCCTCCCTCCCAGAGAGCTGATTGGCCACAGGCGAAGTCGCCTGTCATGGAGGCGACTTCAAGTCGCCTTGTAATTTGCTAAAGTCGCGCTGAAGTCGCGTCGAAGTCGCGTCGAAGCCTCGTTGAAGTCGCCGTGCAAAGTCGCGCTGAAGTCGTGTTGCCCCAGTGTGAACCGACCCTCCCTCTTAAACTGTTAGCTCTGACGATCAGGGCCCTCTGATTCCTCCTGTATTGAATTGTATTGTCACTGTACTGTCTGCCCTCATGTTTTAAAGCGCTGCACAAACTGTTGGTACTATACACTGTATTAATCCTGTATAATAATAATAATTTAGACATGTGTCTAAATCTCCCTTTCCTCTAAAGCCTGATCTATGTTTAGGTTGAGCTCCAGAGAATACTGACAGGCGGTGAGGAAGTGATGGGATGCCTCCACACCATCTGTTTTAACCCCATTTTTGCCGACAAACATTTGTGGCACTTCCCCATTTACTTGAATATTTAGTGTACCTCACATGGGTGACGCTATTTTTGTGTACATACACATGCGTGATTTGTGCACACTTGTTCGCATTCACATGCTTGTGTAGGGCAACTGGGTTGCTATTGTTTATATATTTTTATTTATTTTACTGTAATTCAAACTTTTTTTCATTTAACTTTATTGCTATCAGAAGTTTTCTAACACTGTTATAACTGAAGGCTTCCTGTGCAATGGGAGAAATGTAAAATGTTATCCCCCTGTCATGAGCACTTCATGTAAGAAAAATGGTCATAGTCAGCCTAGTGGGCCTATCTTAACAGGTCATCACTATGCTATTCAGTGTTGTGTACATTTATTTTCCTCCAACCCTGCGTGTCAATAAAGTTCAGTGTAGAAAAAATAAGTGTGACATTTGATTACATAACCGTGTGGAACATAAATATGACACACAGCCATTCCGGCCAATCAGGACCTCCCTCTCCTCCCCGTCTAGCCTATCAGCGCTGTCTTATCTGAATTACACGGTTCTTGCATCACGCGGCGAAGGCGGGACCAAGACGTCCAATGAGCTTCGAAAGCTGTGATGTAAAGGTCAATTGTCCAATGGGCCGCGCTGTTTGGGTGCTCCTTTCCCCAATCAGCTACCTTACGTCTCCCGTGACGCTCCGCCCGGTGCCCGGCTAGGTTCCGGTCTCTCGGTTGCCATGGCGGCGGCTGCTGGCAGCCCCGGGGCGGCTTATGAATGTAATATCTGCCTGGACACGGCCCGGGAGCCGGTGGTCAGTGTGTGCGGCCATCTGTACTGGTAAGAGGACCTGTCTGTGCCTCCATTGTGGTGTCCTGGTGATGAGGTGGCTGCTCTGGGGGTAGGATGTGGCCCCTGGGAGCCCTATAGTGTAGAATGTGGCCCCTGAGAGCCCTATAGTGTAGGATGGGGCCCCTGAGAGCCCTATAGTGTAGGATGGGGCCCCTGAGAGCCCTATAGTGTAGGATGGGGCCCCTGAGAGCCCTATAGTGTAGGATGGGGCCCCTGCGAGTCATATAGTGTAGGATGGGGCCCCTGCGAGTCATATAGTGTAGGATGGGGCCCCTGCGAGTCATGTAGTGTAGGATGGGGCCCCTGCGAGTCATATAGTGTAGGATGGGGCCCCTGCGAGTCATATAGTGTAGGATGGGGCCCCTGCGAGTCATATAGTGTAGGATGGGGCCCCTGCGAGTCATATAGTGTAGGATGGGGCCCTTGAGAGCCCTATGGTGTAGGATGGGGCCCCTGCGAGTCATATAGTGTAGGATGGGGCCCTTGAGAGCCCTATGGTGTAGGATGGGGCCCCTGCGAGTCATATAGTGTAGGATGGGGCCCCTGCGAGTCATATAGTGTAGGATGGGGCCCCTGCGAGTCATATAGTGTAGGATGGGGCCCCTGCGAATCATATAGTGTAGGATGGGGCCCCTGAGAGCCCTATAGTGTAGGATGGGGCCCCTGAGAGCCCTATAGTGTAGGATGGGGCCCCTGAGAGCCCTATAGTGTAGGATGGGGCCCCTGAGAGCCCTATAGTGTAGGATGGGGCCCCTGAGAGCCCTATAGTGTAGGATGGGGCCCCTGAGAGCCCTATAGTGTAGGATGGGGCCCCTGAGAGCCCTATAGTGTAGGATGGGGCCCCTGAGAGCCCTATAGTGTAGGATGGGGCCCCTGAGAGCCCTATAGTGTAGGATGGGGCCCCTGCGAGTCATATAGTGTAGGATGGGGCCCCTGAGAGCCCTATAGTGTAGGATGGGGCCCCTGCGAGTCATATAGTGTAGGATGGGGCCCCTGAGAGCCCTATAGTGTAGGATGGGGCCCCTGCGAGTCTTGTAGTGTAGGATGGGGCCCCTGCGAGTCTTGTAGTGTAGGATGGGGCCCCTGCGAGTCATGTAGTGTAGGATGGGGCCCCTGCGAGTCTTGTAGTGTAGGATGGGGCCCCTGCGAGTCATGTAGTGTAGGATGGGGCCCCTGCGAGTCATATAGTGTAGGATGGGGCCCCTGCGAGTCATATAGTGTAGGATGGGGCCCCTGCGAGTCATATAGTGTAGGATGGGGCCCCTGCGAGTCATATAGTGTAGGATGGGGCCCCTGCGAGTCATATAGTGTAGGATGGGGCCCCTGCGAGTCATATAGTGTAGGATGGGGCCCCTGCGAGTCATATAGTGTAGGATGGGGCCCCTGCGAGTCATGTAGTGTAGGATGGGGCCCCTGCGAGTCTTGTAGTGTAGGATGGGGCCCCTGCGAGTCTTGTAGTGTAGGATGGGGCCCCTGCGAGTCTTGTAGTGTAGGATGGGGCCCCTGCGAGTCATATAGTGTAGGATGGGGCCCCTGCGAGTCTTGTAGTGTAGGATGGAGCCCCTGCGAGTCTTGTAGTGTAGGATGGGGCCCCCGAGAGCCCCACGGTGTAGGATGGGGCCCCCGAGAGCACCGGTAGACTGCGGAGGACCTTTGTCAGATTGGAGTTCTGTCTATTTATTTTTTTTATGGGTTTTACATTGAAATTGATTGGAACACATTAACGCCGCGTCATGATGCATCACAGCGCATGTAAATACCACGACATGCATTGACATCCCATGACAGGCATTCAAAATGTGCGACAACAACACAGATATAACAGGCAGCGCTGTGGGGTGATTTGCACTTTGATGCGCTTTTATTGATTGATTCAGTAGGAAATGCATGGGATAGGGGAGGGGGGATTACATTATGGCTTCAATCTCCGACCTTCAACCCCCTCCCCCACCAGCTGTCATTCCAATCCTACCCCTCCCCCTCTCCAACAATTGGAAATTTTTGTATTTTTTACCCCTTGCTGTCACAGCCCAGTGGCCCTTTAAGAGGGTTTTCTTGGGGGAGGGGGGGGGGCTTGAGTGTTGGGGCTCATTCACACGGGTGGTCCACCCATCGGACTTCGTTTTGTTCAGCGGGGAATCGATCTGAGCAGGCGGATGACAGGTCTGTCACCGCTCACTGTGCTGAGACGGACCTGTCAGAGCCCCGCTCTCCTCTATGGGGGGGATTAGAGGAAAACGGACCGCCTGCCTGTTTTCATCCGATTCTCCATGCAGATTGAAAAAAGGATCTCCATCCGTCTGGATTTCATGGATGGATCGGATATCGGCGGACATGTCACCACTGACATCCGCTGCTCCATAGGGGTGAGTGGAGTGTCTGATCAGGTCCGCCTGAAAAACAGGAGGACCTGATCGGAAAGCCCGTGTGAAAGGGGCCGTCACGCTCCGTGCTGCAGGGGTAGCAGTCCAAATATCGCAGTACCCCCCAGAGTGAGTATCCATCATAATGTTCCCAATGGCAAGAGTTCATTGGTCACAGAAACCACACCGACCAATAAGAAGAGCTTCTTACTTCTGGGATACCTAAGAGCTGGGTTACACATGGGCGGTGTGTGTTTTTTTTTTTTTTGCGCGTCGCATATTTAGCTGCGATATCTTTGATTCTTATTACCATGTGTTTTGATCAAAGTCCTGCATCTTTGATGCGCTTTCATCAAAAAGCACAATAGTAGTGCGGCTTTAACTCCTAGGTAGTGACGGTACGCAAATATGCGGCCTCTTGCCGGTTGGGCCTGGGCGCCAAGAGGCCGCATATTTGCGTACCAATTTGCAGACACAGCTGTGCCAACAGCGCGTTACCGGTGGCTACCTGAAGGCTTTCTGATCATGTGACCACCATGACAGCCAATCACGGCAGTCACATGATCATAAACCCTCGACATCTGAAACTGCTTAAAGGGCCAGGAGGAGCCGGCCCAAAGTGGTTAAACACCTATAAAATCGCAGTGCACAAAAAAACGCACCACACACATGGGAGCTGGTTCTTACTGGATGGAGCCTCCTCAGGATGCGCTTCTCATTGGTCAGATCGGACCATATTTAGGCAGTGACACGGACTAAACATGGGAATGTGTCCATATAAGGGCACTGATGTCATCGGCATCCCGCCCCTTTGTTTACGTGTACCATAGGAAAGGAATTGAAGTGATCTGGTCTGCAGCTGATTGGATTAAAATAAAGTGAGATTTAATAGTTCAGTAAAGCTGATCATAGACGGTTCAAATCTCATCCAGTTTAGCAGGAATTGGCCGAGATTCGATCCATGTATGGGCAGGCTGAATATATATACCCAAGTTTGATCGATCAACTTTGGGTACAGCCAGCCTGCTGGATTTTACATACGATTATCGCTAGTGGCTGGTATATCCGCTAGGAATAATCACGGTCTTCTCCCAGCAGTGACAACAACCAGATCAGAATACAGCGGCCTGTCATTGATTTGAACAGACTGCACGGAACACCTGAGCATTTATCATGTCTGAAGACGGGCCTTCGTATGAATGTATGGATCAGAACGCCGTATGATTGAGGCCTGATGGTGGCATTCTGTGAATACATGAAATAAAAATATCTGATATCCGGGTTCAGCACGCCTATAGATCCGAACCCTGGAAAGCACTTCTAATAAATAGATGGGAACCTGATTGGTTGAAAGTTGGTTTGTTTTCTCTTAACTTCCAATCTTTTATCTTTTTTTTTTTTTTCATCCTTTTTTTGCATCTCAGTGCTGCAGATCTCCTCCAGCCTCTTTCATCCGCTTCCTGTCAACAAACCCTCACTCTGCTGTCGGCTGTACATCATTGCTTTCTAATAGTAACATCGGGGGAGCATTCCACACACAGACCCTTATAGACCTCACCAGGGGTGCAGGTAACAGCGTGACAACACAAGCGCACATTGTGGAGACAAGTCACACCCTAAAGTCTCATGGACAGTGAGAGGCTGAAAATTCCAGACATTTGCCCTGTGCCCAGGTAGCATGCCAGGCACATCCTGCCATCCAAGTTAAAGAGGAGCTCCAGGCTCCTGTGTAAAAAAATTAAAAATTCAGCAGCTCCATAAACTGTAGCTGCTGACTCTTTTAATAAACAGCCACTCACCTGTCCCAGGATCCAGCAATGTTCTCACCCCAGCTGTTTTCATCTCCTGTTTTCTGTACCTGCTTCGACATCTTAACTGTGGGCACCCAGCTGTGACAGCTTGCGGCTTCACAGCCAGGTGCCCACTGTGCATGCGCAAGCTACGATGTGCTTTGTGAATGGTCCCGCAGTCTTCTGAGAGCGGTGGCATGGAGAGAACTTCCACTCTGATCACCTAGGTGGTTTTGATTGGCAGTGCAGGTACCTGTCAAAATCGGGTACCCACTGCCCCCCCCCCCCCCCCCAATTTCACTTTACCCACTGCCCCCCCCCTTTTGGCCCCCTGAGTCTGAAATGTCATGCCGGATGTGTCTTTAGCCTTTTTCCATCTGTGTACATGAGGTCTTAAACAGGAAGTGCCTGAACAAGGACCTTCATGGCAGGATCATCAGGTGCAGTCATGTGATAAAGTAAATGCACCCCATAGCAATTTTTTTTAACCTTTTCAGCTTATTTGAGCAAGCAAACATTAGATCTTTGTTGAGACAGTGTCTACAGATAAAGGTGATTTTTATACAAATGACACATAAAACTGACATGCATTGAAGCTGAATAACAGGAATTCAGCTTCTTTGTAAAAAGTGAATGTGCACTATAAAGTGGTTGTAAACCCTTACATAATCAGTGAAGTGACTGGCCTCAGGTGATACACAGAGATGAGGAAAAAAAATCCTAAGTTGTACCGTTTTTTCTGCAGCCTTTTTTTTACAGGCATTCAAAGCCCAGAATTTATACAGCTTTTCTGAGAGTTCCGAAAAAAAGGGGTTGGAGAGCTGAAGTCACACTTTGCTGATTTGGAGGGAAGGGACACACCCCTCTTCACACAGGTACAGAGCTGAGGCTGTCAATCACAGGCTGTGTGCTGGAGGTCCCTCCCCTTTCACCTTTTTTCTCTTGGTGTCAGGAAATCTTGTCAGAAGTGATTCATGCAGATAGCAGAGGAACGAAGCAGCAGATGTAAATGTCACTTAGTGCCCTTACTTGAGACAAGTACAGACTATAGAGGGATATGCTTTGTTCATATTTCATGTCTGAGATTTACATCCACTTTAAAGTGGTGTTCTGGCCGAAATTATACTTTTTAAATAAAAATACCCCTATAATACACAAGCTTAATGTATTCTAGTAAAGTTAGTCTGTAAACTAAGGTCTGTTTTGTTAGTTTATAGCAGTAGTTTGTTATTTTATAAACTTGCAGCAGGCCGTGGCCATCTTAAGTGTGGGCATCTGAAGCCAGACTGTATTTCTTCCTGGATCTCATCCTTGCAGATCTCGCACATGCTCAGTGCAGCACAAGCAGTGTAATAGGTTTCAGGTCAGGTTTCCATAGCAACGGCAGTTTCAGAGGAAGTTGCCGCCCCTTCCCAGAAGGCATTGCAAACAGGAAATGATGCGATGGGCCGCGGCCAGGGAGGAGGAAGTGAAAAATAAATACAGCAGATATACAGTAGGTGCTGAGAAAAAAATAAAAAAATATCCAATTTGTTTACAGTGCACAGTTTAGTGAGGGATGCTGAAGAGTTGTAAAAGTGGGTGGAACTCCACTTTAAGTCAAAAGAGCTGCATGACCTCTCCTGGGCTTATCTCTATTATTTATATCTGACAGTTTCATTGCACTCCCGAAAGTCGGCTATCGCTGCATTTACGGAAGCCCAACGCTGATGCTTCAGGTCTTGGCTCTTTCAACATTGGATTCAGTGCAGCTGCTATGCCTGCCTCACCCCTCCTCCTGCCCAGTCACAGAAGCCTTTGTATTAGATGAGCTCATGCACAAAATACAAGGGCTTCTGTGAATGGGCAGTCATAGCTCCCTTGTGTACCTTTCTCTCTCACAGCTCTATGTGTCATTGTATTGTCTGACAGACATAAATCTTTCAGATATAGATGATAGAAATAAGTTCAGGAGATGTCATGCACCTCCTTGGACTTAACTCATAGTGTGACTTTTTTACAAAGTGCCTGAATTCCTGTAAGTCAGCTTTAATTCTAATATTCTAAATTAATGGAGATGCAGATTTGTCACATGGAAAAAATAAGTATACCCCTACATTCACCTCCACTTCAAATCCATGAAATCAGAATCTGGCATTCCTGATTAGATTTGCAATGATTAGAGTCTTCTTAGGGAGTATGTAGAGCAGTGGTTCTCAACTCCTGTCCTTAGGACCCACTAACAGGCCAGATTTTAAGTATTACCTTGGGGAGATGCAGACTAGAATACTGCAATCACTGAGCAGCAAATGATACCACCTGTGATGTATTTCAGTTATCTTGCAAACCTGGCCTGTTAGTGGGTCCTGAGGACAGGAGTTGAAAACCACTGATGAAGATGGAACCTTTTTTATTTCCACCAGGGATATGCAATTAGCGGACCTCCAGCTGTTGCAAAACTACAAGTCCCATCATGCTCTGCCTCTGGGTGTTATGCTTGTGGCTGTCAGAGTCTTGCTATGCCTCATGGGACTTGTAGTTCTGCAACAGCTGGAGGTCCACTAATTGCATATCCATGATTTACAGCATCGACGTGTGGTGTCTTCATACCAAGATCACAGCACTCCCTAAGATCCTCTGAAAGAAGGTTGTGAACTCCTTTTGAGTCTGGCAAAAAACTTTAAAAAGATTACCAAAATGTTTTGAAATGGATCATTCTATTGTAAATAAAAAAATAATCTACAAGTGGCAATGAAGTCTAGAAGCTTCAAAACAAGAAGTGACCAAGAACCCCAAATGTAACTGTTGGAACAGTTGGGATCAAAGTACTACAGTGCATCTACAATAAGAGATTAGTCCGTATGGGAGGTGTGCCAGGAAAAAGCTTTTGCTTTCCAAAAAATAATATTCTAGCAAGATTACAGTTTTTATATTTGAATGTGTATGCGAAGGCCAGGCCTCCTGGAACAATGTGCTGAAGACTGATCAGTCAAAGATTTGGTAGACGTATTTGCTGCAAACCAAAGACGGCTTTTTAGGTGAACCTCATACCAGCTTTGAAGCATGGTGGTGGAGATGTTATGGTTTTGGGTTGCTTTGCTGGTTGAGGGCCTGGGCAGCTCAGTCATCCGGTCAACTATACATTCTGCATCAGATCGAAATGTGCTTAATGAGAATGTGTCCGAACGTTGAGGTTGAACCAGAAACAAGAGTTTTAACACCATAATGATCTGAAGCAGACTAGCAAATCCACAAAGGAATAGCTCAAGAAGAAGACATTAAAGGTTGTAGACTGGCCTAGTCAAATCCCTGTTTTTATTCCCATTAAATTTTGTAAACCAGCACTTTCTTTATGGAAACCCAGAAGTATATTACAGCTGAATAAATTGTGTGTGGAGAGATGGAGTTCATGTAAGACTGCTGGGCAGTTATACAAAACGCCTACAGTGCCTTGAAGTATTCATACACCTTGAAATTTTCCACATTTTGTCATGTTGCAACCAAAAATGTGAATGTATTTTATTGGGTTTTTATGTGATAGACCAGGGGTCTCCAAACTATGGCCCTCCAGGTGTTCAGGAACTACAATTCCCATCATGCCTAGTCATGTCTGTGAATGTCAGAGTTTTACAATGCCTCATGGGACGTGTAGTTCCGCAAAAGCTGGAGGGCCGTAGTTTTGAGATCTCTGTGATAGACCAACACAAAGTGGCACATAATTGTGAAGTGGAAGGAAAATAATAAATGTTTTTCAATTTATTTTACAAATATCTGAAAGGTGTGGTGTTCGTTTTTGTATTCAGCCCCCTTTTACTCTGATACCCCTAACTAAAATCTATTGGGACCCATTGCCTTCAGAAGTCACCTGATTGGTAAATGGAGTCCACCTGTGTGTGATTTAAAGTGGAGTTCCACCCAAAAATGGAACTTCCACTTTTTGGAATCCCCCCCCCCCCCCCCCCCCCGTCCGGTGTCACATTTGGCACCTCTCAGGGGGGAGGAGGGAGCTGATACCTGTCTAATACAGGTATTTGCTCCCACTTCCTGGCATAGATCACCGCGGAGCTTACGGTGATCTACGCCACTTCCGGCGCCTACGCTCTCCTCCACCGCTGTGTTCTGTGAGACACAGAACACAGCAGGGACCAGAGAGGATGCACAGTAGGGAACCAGGAAGTGAAGCCGCATGACTTCACTTCCTTACTCCCTAACCGAGGATGGCGGCAGCAGCCGAGAGCCGAAGGACGGATCGGCTTCGGCTGCCGACATTGCGGGCTCCCTGGACAGGTGAATGTCCATATATTAAAAGTCAGCAGCTGCAGTATTTGTAGCTGCTGGCTTTTAATATTTTTTTTTTTTTCAGCAAACCTCTGCTTTAATCTCAGTCTAAATACAGCTGTTCTGTGAGGCCCTCAAAGGTTTGTTAGAGAACTTTGGTAAACAAACAGCATCATGAAGGCCAAGGAACACACCAGACAGGTCAGGGATAAAGTTGTGGAGAAGTTTAAAGCAAGGTTAGGTTATAAAAAAAAAAAAAAAAAAAAATCCCATACTTTGACCATCTCACAGAGCACTGTTCAATCCATCATCTGAAAATGGAAAGAGTATGGCACAACTGCAAACCTACCAAGACATGGCCGTCCACCTAAACTGACAGGCCGGGCAAGGAGAACATTAATCAGAGAAGCAGCCAAGAGGCCCATGGTAACTCTGGAGGAGCTGCAGAGATCCACAGATCAGGTGGGAGAATCTGTCCACAGGACAACTATTAGTCGTGCACTCCACAAATCTGACCTTTATGGAAGAGTGGCAAAAAGAAAGTCATTGTTGAAAGAAAGCCATAAGAAGTCCTGTTTACAGTTTTTGAGAAGCCATGTGGGGGACACAGCAAATGTGGAAGAAGGTGCTCTGGTCAGATGAGACCAAAATGTAACTTTTTGGCCTAAAAGGAAACGCTATGTGCTGTGAACTAACACTGTACATCACCCTGAACACACCATCCCCACCGTGAAACATGGTGGTGGCAGCATCATGTTGTGGGGATGCTTTGATCAGCTTCCCTGTCCCTGCTGAAGAAGAGTTGATGGGAATATGGATGGAGCCATATACAGGGCAATCGTAGAAGAAAACCTGTTAGTCTGAAGACTGGGGTGGAGGTTCACCTTCCAGCAGGACAACAACCCTAAACATACAGCCAGAGCTACAATGGAATGGTTTAGATCAAAGCATATTCATGTGTTAGAATGGCCCAGTCAAAGCCCAGACCTAGATCCAATAGAGAATCTGTGGCAAGACTTGAAAATTGCTGTTTACGGACTCTCCATCCAATCTGACAGAGCTTGGGCTATTTTACAAAGAAGAATGGACAAAAATTTCACCCTCCTAGATGTGCAAACCAGTTAGAGACATCCCCAAATAGACTTGCAGCTGTAATTTCAGTGAAAGGAGGTTCTACAAAGTATTGACTCAGGGGGGCCGAATACAAATGTACCCCACACTTTTCACTTATTTATTTTGTAAAGAATTTTGAAAACCATTTATCATTTTCCTTACACTTCACAATTATGTGCCACTTTGTGTTGGTCTATATTACATAAAATTCCAAGAAAATACATTTTGTTTTTGGCTGTTGCATGATCATGTTGTGGATCATTTCAAGGGGTATGAATACTTTTTGAAGGCACTGTACAAGGAATTGGTTCTGCTACAGGGAACAATGCCGGCTTCTGAGGCCGAGGATTTACCTCTTCCACAGACAGTACACTATTACTTGTAATGATGATTTTTGTGGAGTAAATGATTGAAAAGGCACGTTTTTCTTGTGTTCTTACCTACGGTATATCACGTTTTATCTGTAGGCACTGTTTGGTTAAGGATCTAATGTTTCCCTGCTCAAATTAGTAGAAAAGGTCAACATTTTCCATTTTGAGTTGTATATTTACTTTTTCACATGGTTTTAACAAAAGCTGCAGAATTGAAAAACGTCACTTCATTGCGTCATAATACATGATGTTGGATAGGTAGGTGTGGGCAGAGTCCTCCCTGGCCTGAGGTGTGTCTGACTCTGACTCATTGTGCACCAGAATGTTTGTGCTGTAAATAATATATGAAGGTCGTTTTTTGAGTCATTTTGGGGTTGATTTACTAATGCTAGAGAGTGGAAAATCTGGTGCAGCTCTGCATAGAGACCAATCGGCTTCCAGGTTTTATTATTAAAGTGATTGTGAAGTCTTGTTTATTATTTTTATAGGAAAAAAAAAATGTTTAATATTACCTGCTCTGTTGCAGTGGATTTGCACAGATCAGCCCGGATCCTCCTCTACTCAGGTCCCTCTTCTGTGTTCCTGGCCCCTCCTTCCGGTTCAGTGCCCCCACAGAAAGCAGCTTGTTAATGGGGGCACCCGAGCTGAATCACAGCTCCCTGTGTCCATTAAGACATAGAGCCCTGAACCAGCTCGACCTCCTCTCTCACCTGGTTGGCTAGCTGACTGACAGCAGCGGGCTCCAATGGCGCCGCTGCTTTGTCTCAGCCAATCGTGAAGGAGAATCTTGGTCAGCTGAGACACTTGTGGACATCGCTGGACAGAGAGGGACCTCAGGTAAGTATTAGGGAGGCTGCTGCATACAGAAGGCGTTTTTTTTTTTATCTTTATGCATAGAATGCATTAAAGCGGAGCTCCGCCGATTTTTATTATTTTTTTTTTTTTAAGTCAGCAGCTACAAATACTGCAGCTGCTGACTTTTAAAATAAGGACACTTACCTGTCCAGGGCTCCCGCGATGTCGACACCCGAAGCCAATCTGTCCCTCGGCTCTCGGGTGCTGCCACCGCCATCTTCGGTAAGGGAATCGGGAAGTGAAGCCTTGCGGCTTTACTACCTAGTTCCCTACTGCGCATGCGCGACTCATGCTGCGCGTTCCCACTGGTCCCTGCTAGCTTATGGGACCTGTGTGTCTCCCAGAAGGCAGCGAGGGGGGCGGAGAAGGTGCCGGAAGTGGCGTAGATACCCGCGGGTGGCTCGGGTATCTATTCCCGGAAGTGGGAGCAAAATACCTGTATTAGACAGGTATCTGCTCCCCCCCCCCCCCTGCCCCCCCCCCCCCGGCCAAAAGGTGGCAAATGTGACACGGGGGTACTCCGCTTTAAGATAAAAAAACTTTCTGCCTTTACAACCCATTTAAAGCTTACATGAACAAGCTGAAGTGTGAAGCTGATTGGTTTCTATGCTCTTCTGCACCAGATTTTGCACTCTTCAGTTTTAGTAAATGAACCCCTTTTTGTCTTTTTGGAATCTGGCTTTGTACACACCGGCCTCATCTGGTATAGGAGCAGTGTGAACAGCAAGATCTTGCAATGCTTTCGGCAGCGTTTGAGAAACCAGTCTTGTCTAGTAACCTCTAAAGCATAATTTTAGGCATGGCTTTTGTTGCATAGATACAGTGGTCCAGCTTAGATCAATGTAACTATATATACCATACCTGTGGGATCCCTAGAAGCTGGAAATCGCTGTAGCAGCGACATCTACTCTGAGGTGTTCTCTAGTTTCTGGGTCCCATGCCAAGTCACTGCATTCAGAGGGTCAGCCAATTGACGCAGACACCATTCAGATAAAACTATGCATTTCCTCAATGAATGCAACACATGCTCTGATTGGATGAGGTGGAGAGCGCAATGCCACCGCCCCATCCCACCTCTCCACCTCGTCCAGTCAGTGTAAAGTGGACCTTTACCCATAATTTGATAAAAATGAATGTCCTTTAAGTTAGGAACATACATTCCACAATAATTATGCTACCAAAATGAGTGTGCTGTAAATTGCTTTCAGCTCTGTTTCTTCTTGCTGGAGGCCGCCATTTTGCTGAAGCCCTGAGCATAAGTAAATCCTAAAGGGGAAGTAAACCCATCGATTTAACCGTTTCAAAAAAAGTTACATTCCCAGAATCCCGCGATTGCTAACTGTCACATTTGCTTGTTTCCTCAACCAAACTGTCAAACGTTTAATAGCTGGTGTCATAACGGCTCACATGTGTAGCACCATGGCAGTTGAAGATCAAACAGAAGCGGCTTCCTTGGCTGTTAAGGCTAGGAGGGTTTACTTCACTTTAAAGCGATTGTAAAGTCTTTCTTTGTTATTTAACCACTTGCTGTCCAGCCTCTGTCATTATACTGCGGCAGGTCAGCATGATCCCGCGAACCGTCATAGCTGTACGACGGCTCCTATAAGTGGGACAGCAGGCACGCGCGCTGCATTTCGGGGGGTGCCGATGCTCGTGGCCAGCGGTCGCGGTCACGGGAGGCAGAACAGGGACTTGTGCGTGTGTGTGTGTGTGTGTGTGTGTGTGTGTGTGTGTGTGTGTGTGTGTGTGTGTGTAAACACACAAATCCCTGTTCTATGTGGAACGGAGAGGCAGATCGTGAGTTCCTAATGGCTAAAAACCACGATCTGTCATCTCCTATAGTCAGTCCCCTCCCCTCAGTTAGAACACAGTCAGCGAACACAGTTAACCCCTTGATCGCCCCCTAGTGTTAACCCCTGCCATGACATTTCCACAGTAATTGGTGCATTTTTTATAGCACTGATCGCTGTATAATTGTCAATGCTTTTAGCAGTGCTATTCAGCCGCTAGCGGGGTGTTTTTAACACAAAGATAATATGCACTTTGTGACAGACCAAACTGGGACAGGGGTTTTTGGAGGGGACTAGGAGCACGCCTCCTACCCACTGACTATGGGCCCTGGCATTTAAGGGAACACTGCTTTTTGAGAGGTGTGTGTCTGGGGGACCCTTGGAGTGGTCTTGCTTTGGTATCAAGTCCATGTCTCTCCAAAACACAGACTCTGGGAACTGGAGAACCCAGATACATATTTGGGATTTCTATGCCCAAACCAGCAATGACTGCTTCAGGTGAAGGGGTTAAATGCCCCATGTAACGCTGCGGCGGAAGCGCTTTGCAGGCGCTTTGCAGGCGCTTCAGCAGCGGTGCCCATTCATTTCAATGTGCAGGAGCGGTGTATAGTGGTGCCATCATCTAAGTGTAGACTTTATTAACCATGATTAACCGCTTCAATACCCGCCTATAGTAAAATGACGTCCTCCTCTTTGTGGGGTGATATCTGAATGATGCTTGCAGCTAGATGCATCATTCAGATATCATTCTTTTCAGCTGCCGATTCTGTGCACGATAAGAACGATCATAGCGGCAGTTCCGCCGCTTGATCGTTCTTATAGGCGACGGGAGGGGACGTCCCCCCCCCCCTCCCGCCGCCATCCGGTGCTTCTCCGGGCTCTCCCGTGCCATCGGGGACCCGGAGAATGAATCGGCCGGCGCCGGATGTTGACAATAGAGATGACTGGTGACCAGATGGTCACCAGTCATCTCTATGACCGTGGGAGGCCCGGGCGCGTCGTTATGACGTCACGCCCGGGTACCCGGAACTAACCGAAGCCGCGATCGCGGCTGTCAGCATGAGATCGGTAAAAAAATTTTTTCCGATCTCATGCTTTCCAGCCTAGAGGAGAGATGTGGGGTCTTATTGACCCCACATCTCTCCATAAAGAGGACCTGTCACATAGATTCCTATTACAAGGGATGTTTACATTCCTTGTAATAGGAATAAAAGTAATTAAAAAAAAAAAATGTTAAAAAAAGTGTAAAAATAAAAAAAATGAAGTAAAAAAAAAAAATTAAATAATAAAAAAATTTTTTTAAAACGCCCCTGTCCCCGATAGCTCGCGATCAGAAGCGAACGCACACGTAAGTCCCGCCCACATATGTAAACGCCGCTCAAACCACACATGTGAGGTATCGCCGCGTGTGTTAGGGCGTGTGCAACAATTCTAGCACTAGACCTCCTCTGTAACTCTAAACTGGTAACCTGTAAAAAATTTTAAAGCGTCGCCTATGGAGATTTTTAAGTAATGAAGTTTGGCGCCATTCCGTGATTGTGCGCAATTTTAAAGCGTGACATGTTAGGTATCCATTTACTCGGCGTAACATCGTCTTTCACATTATACAAAAAAATTGGGCTAACTTTACTGTTTTGTTATTTTTTAATTCATGAAACCGTTTTTTTTCCAAAAAAAAGGCGTTTGAAAAATTTTTGCGCAAATACCGTGTGAGATAAAAAGTTGCAATGACCGCCATTTTATTCCCTAGGGTGTCTGCTAAAAAAACATATATAATGTTTGGGGGTTCTGAGTAATTTTCTAGCAAAAAAATGATTTTTACATGAAGTAGAGAAATGCCAGAATAGGCCCGGTATTGAAGCGGTTAAATAAGATAATATGCACTCACATAAGCCTCAAAAAATCCTTTCAAAAAAGGGTCGTTGCGTAAGCCTAAAACGCATAGTCATGCCCTTGTTGAGGTCATCTTGTTGTTACGCCCCTGAGTTCTGCATTGTAGTGCGTTCCACGCTAGTTTGATTGGCATCTACACACTCTACTCTGCAACACCTGGCCATTTCTGTGGCAAATTCTGCAGATGCCCACAGAACTGTTTCCTGTGCCTTTTATCATTTACAGCATGTGAGTGTGTGACGGAATGTTTGGCACCCCGCTTAGGTGCTTCCGCCAAACAGTGCCTCCTGCTCTTCAAACCGTTCCAGCAGACCAAGAGTTTATACCAGCCCTTTTACCCTAAGCATCATACACAGACAAGATGTTGAGATAGAGCCAAATGAATCAGTGTTTATTAAACAGAAATACAGGTTTTTATACACTTCAAAAGTAGGTCAGTCACCTCATGAAAATAAGCTGAAGTTGACACAAGGCTATTCCCATCATCATAACCTCCAAGAGTTAGCCGACAGACAGAAACAATAGGTGTCTCAATTAACAATGGGAATGCACACCTAGGAGGCACATGAAGGGAAATGCACACTTAATAAACCCATAACACCTTAATAAACAGATTATATCAGCAGTCATTGCTGGTTTGGGCATAGAGACCCCAAATATGTATCTGGGTTCTCCAGTTCCCAGAGTCTGTGTTTTTTGGAGAGACATGGACTTGAATCCGAAGCAAGACCACTCCAAGGGTCCCTCAGGCACACACCTCCCAAAGAGTAGTGATCCCCTAAATGCCAGGGCCCATAGTCAGTGGGTAGGAGGCGTGCTCCTAGTCCCCTACAAAAGCCTCTGTCCCAGTTTGGTCTGTCACAAAGTTCATATTATCTTTGTGTTTACACTTAGATGGTGGCGCCCCCTGTTCCTATATTTCTTTACAGAATACAGAGGATCTATCCTTTGACCTGAAGAGCTGCAGCTGTCCTAGGAGTGATTCAAAGACATTGGTTTTACGTATACAGTATGTTTAAATTTGTACCAGGTAAAAAAAACGATTTAAAGTCCCTTTTCCCCTATTACGTTAACCAAGTTGTTGCACGTAAACCATTTCTTTTAAAGTAATATATTCTCCTTCACATTGGTGGCTAGTAGAGAAATATCCAGTTTATACTGGTGATCATTGAAGAAGGGCCCCTTAAGATAGCTATAGACATTATGATTTTCCTTGTTAAGCCCCACAGCCTCACTGAGAGAAGTTGCTTGGTTCCCCCACCCATGCCAAACGGCGTGGTTAGACGAATCTGCAGTGCTGGCTACTGTATTCTGAGAGCTGGCACCTGTGGCTAACAGAATACCTGAACAGCTACTGCAGCTGATTGATTACAGGTACTGTTCTGCCGACAATTTTCTGCCCACCTCCTTTGACAAAAGTTGAATGAAAATTGACTTTTGTCAAGCTGGGTGATGCCAACAGGGCCACCCATGGAAAGAAATTTGGACCGTTCCTGCTGAATCAGCCAATCTGTGTATGGTCAGTGGTAAAGGTATCCTACTTACATTGGTGGTGAGTGGGAGACGAACCCTTTTACTGGTGGTCAGAGGAAAAAATTCTCCTTACACTGGTGTTCAGATGGGAAGATTGTCTCATTTGCAGATATCAAAAAAGACCACTGGTGTCCGTGGGATAAATTATTTATTTTAATGTATAACGACTTGCCGACCGCAATATGTATAGAGGTCGACCGATATGGGTTTTTCTCTGGCCGATGCCGATATTTAGAAATCGCGGTGGCCGATGGCCGATATGTGATGCCGATTTTTTTTTGGGCCGATATATTTGGCCGATTTTTTTTTTTTTTTCTTTTTTCCCTTCATCTCATAAAATCTAACAGTTAGACCCCTTTCACACTGGGGCGTTTTTCAGGCGCTTTTGGGCTAAAAATTGCGCCTGTAAAGTGCCTGTAAAACGGCTCCTCTGCAGTCTCAGTGTGAAAGCCCGAGTGCTTTCACACTGAGGCGATGCGCTGGCAGGATGTAAAAAAAAGTCCTGCAAACGGCATCTTTGGAGCGGTGTATACCGCTGCTCCCCCACTCCTGCCCATTGAAATGAATGTGCACCGCTGCCGAAGCGCCTGCAAAGCGCTTTGGCAGCGGCGCTTCAGGGGCGCATTTAACCCCTTCCTCGGCCGCTAGCTGGGTTATAAGCGCCCCGCTAGCAGCCGAATAGCGCCTCTAAAATGACGGTAAAGCGCCGCTAAAACTAGCAGCGTTTTACCATCAACGCATGCCCGCTCCAGTGTGAAAGCAGCCTTAAGTAATACAGAAATTTTTTTTCATTTAAACATTAAACAAAACAAACCTCCAATCAGTTCACTTGTATGTATAATTTAGAAAACAAAAAAAAAAAAAACTATCTTAAATATTAAATACACAAAAACAGGTAATCAAAACTTTTGGACGAAAAAAAATGGGCTAACTTTACTGCTTAGGTTTTTTTTTTAATTCATTACTGTATTTTTTTTTTTTTTTTAAAAATTGCGTTTGAAAGACCGCTGCGCAAATACCGTGGGACATAAAATATTGCAACAATCACCATTTTATTCCCTAGGGTCTCTGCTAAAAAAATATATATAATGTTTGGGGGTTCTAAGTGATTTTCTAGCAGAAAATACAGGATTTTTACTTGTAAGCAACAAGTGTCAGAAAAGATTTAGTCTTTAAATGGTTAAACTGAAAACTTCTCCACGGAGTTCAGTCTATTGATAAAAAGAACCTGAAAGATACAAATGTATCTTCTGAGTGCCGGTTCACACAGGGGCGACTTGTCAGGCGACCTAGTCGCCTGACAAGTCGCCTCCCGTCCTGCACAATGGAACCGTTCTAATCGGAGCGACGCAAGTCGCTCCGACTTAGAAAAAGGTTCCTGTACTTCTTTTGGGGCGACTTGAGGCGATTTGCATAGACTTCTATACAGAAGTCGTTTTGCAAGTCGCCGTGCATGTCGTGTGCAGGTCGCCTCGGTGAGGCGACCTGCAAGTCGTGCCGCCCCAGTGTGAACCGAGCCTCATCAGACTTGGCAGGCTGCCCAGAGGAGGAAAGAATCCTCTCCACAGATAACTCCAAACAACTTGCATTAACTTCTATTACAGAAGTCATTTGCAAGTCACGGCTGAAGTTACAATCGGCCTTTTTTATCAGCACAATCGGCCGATGCCGATTAAGTAAATAACGCCAAATATCGGCCGATATATCGGCCGGCCGATATATCGGTCGACCTCTAAATATGTATATGTACACGTTGCGGTTTTCCAGTGGTTTGCCAGGGTTATGGCTAAAGCTATCAGCCATAACCCCGGTATTTTATTTTAATTTTTTTCAGCCGACGGCTGGCTTTCTCTTGAAACAAATTGCGTTTGAAAAACCACTGCGCAAATACCATGTGACTTAAAAAATTGCAACGATCACCATTTTTATTTCCTATAGTCTCTGCTAAAAATATACTGTGTGTGTGTGTGTGTGTACTGTTATATATTTTACAGTATCTCACAAAGGTGAGTACACCCCTCAATTTTTTGTAAATATTGAATCTTTTTTCATGTGACAACACTGAAGAAATTACACTTTGCTACAATGTAAAGTAGTGAGTGTAAATTTGCTGTTCCCGCAAAATAACTCAACACATGGTCATTAATGTCTAAACCGCTGGAAACAAAAGTGAGTACACCCCTAAGTGAAAATGTCCAAATTGGGAACAATTAGCCATTTTCACTTCCCGGTGTCATGTGACTCATTAGTGTTACAAGGTCTCAGGTGCGAATGGGGAGCAGGTGTGTTAAATTTGGTGTTATCGCTCTCACTCTCTCATACTGGTCACTGGAAGTTCAACATGGCACCTCATGGCAAAGAACTCTCTGAGGATCTGAAAAAAGAATTGTTGCTCTACATAAAGATGTTCTAGGCTATGAGAAGATTGCCAAGACCCTGAAACTGAGCTGTAGCACTGTGGCCAAGACCATACAGCAGTTTAACAGGACAGTTTCCACTCAGAACAGGCCTCACCATGGTCGACCAAAGAAGTTGAGTGCACGTGCTCAGCGTCATATCCAGAGGTTGTCTTTGGATAATAGACGTATGAGTGCTGCCAGCATTGCTGCAGAGGTTGAAGGGGTGGGGAGTCAGCCTGTCAGTGCTCAGACTATACACTTCAAACTGCATAAAATTGGGCTGTATGGCTGTTGTCCCAGAAGGAAGCCTCTTCTAAAGATAATGCACAAGAAAGCCCGCAAACAGTTTGCTGACAAGCAAACTAAGGACATGGATCACTGGAACCATGTCCCGCGGTCTGATGAGACCAAGATAAACTTATTTAGTTCAGATGGTGTCAAGAGTGTGTGGCGGCAACCAGGTGAGGAGTACAAAGACAAGTGTGTCTTGCCTACATTCAAGCATGGTGGTGGGAGTGTCATGGTCTGGGACCGCGTGAGTGCTGCCAGCACTGGGGAGATACAGTTCATTGAGGGAACCATGAATGCCAACATGTACTGTGACTTACTGAATCAGAGCATGATCCCTTCGGAGACTGGGCCGCAGGGCAGTAGTCCAACATAACGACCCCAAACACACCTCCAAGACGACCACTGCCTTGCTAAAGAAGCTGAGGGTAAAGGGGATGGACTGGCCAAGCATGTCTCCAGACCTAAACCCTATTGAGCATCTGTGGGGCATCTTCAAACAGAAGGTGGAGGAGAGCAAGGTCTCTAACATCCACCAGCTCCATGATGATGTCATGAAGGAGTGGAAGAGAACTCCAGTGGCAACCTGTGAAGCTCTGGTGATCTCCATGCCCAAGAGGGTTAAGGCAGTGCTGGAAAATAATGGTGGCCACACAAAATATTGACACTGGGCCCAATTTGGACATTTTCACTTAGGGGTGTACTCACTTTTGTTGCCAGCAATTTAGACATGAATGGCTGTGTGTTGAATTATTTTGAGGGGACAGCAAATTTACACTGTTATACAAGCTGTACACTCACTACTTTATATTGTAGCAAAGTGTCATTTCTTCAGTGTTGTCATATAAAAATATTTACAGAAAATGTGAGGGGTTTACTCACTTTTGTGAGATACTGTGTGTGAATGTGTAATATAAATCCATCTCTATCCTCTCCATCTCTATCCTCTCCATCTCTATCCTCTCCATCTCTATCCTCTCCATCTCTATCCTCTCCATCTCTATCCTCTCCATCTCTATCCTCTCCATCTCTATCCTCTCCATCTCTATCCTCTCCATCTCTATCCTCTCCATCTCTATCCTCTCCATCTCTATCCTCTCCATCTCTATCCTCTCCATCTCTATCCTCTCCATCACTATGTAGTTTTCTAGCAAAAAATACTTTTTTTAAAAAAGTACCAGAAAATGCTTGCTCTTCAAGTGGATAACCGTTAGAAATTGATCATGGAACCTCTGGAGGAACCCTGGTTGACATGTTGGAAACCCCAGAAGATAGTTTGATCCTTTCCTCTATTGCATGGTCATAATTGTGGTCCATCAGACAACACAGACAGTGGCACTTAACTTTGGTCACCCATATCTCACTACCAATTGATAAAACTCTTGATAGACTACCTGATGCTGAAAAGTTGCAGGCAGCCTAATCTGCTTGTGTATAGACAGCTAGAGTCCAGTCTAGTATCCATTAGGGGGAGATAGCCTGCCACTGGCTATAACAGAACTACAAAGATCTAAGGATCTAATGTATATTTTTAAGTCAAACGTAGTAGCTGGTTCCTGGAACTTGTCTAGCCCTAAGTTCTACTGTGTTAGATGTATACTACAGTATATTTTATTTATTATTATTATTATGTTATTGCAATGTTTTCGTACTGATCATGTTTGTCTTGTTTTGCAGCTGGCCGTGTCTTCATCAGGTAAGTGTTTTTTTTTATGCTTGTACTTGCCAAAGTATAAAGGTATTACTTTGAATATGACCTGGTGTAGTGCTACCTCTATGGGCCAGTTCACACCATAAAAACGCAGTCCGGATGTGTCTCTGCATGCAAGTTTTTGACGCATTCCGGTGCGTCCCCCTTCTTTATTCCCTCACCTTTAAATAAGTATATGTGCATTTTTTTTGTGTGCGTTTTTGATGTGTTTTACCGCGTTGCAGTACGGTTCTGTGTAGAAAAAAATGCAGCACAGTCTACTTTTTTTTTTTTTTTTTTTTTTTTTTTTTTTTTTTTACTGGAACGCACTGGTTTGAACTATGACATTGCAAACCATATAACCTACTTTTTAGGAATTCAGCGATCTATTGGCCGCTGAAAATGGGGTTCTCAGCGTTTTAATGATAGAAAAACGTGCTAATAAAAATGCACGTGATTTTGCCACGATTTTCATAGGTCAGTGACTGCAAAACCGCATCAAAAACACAACACGAGTGCATTTTTGCGAAGGTTTCAATGGGGAGGTGCGTTACACCACAACGGACCAGTGTGAAGACATAGAATTAGAAGGGATGCATTTTTCTTGAGCTTTTCTTGCTGCTTTTTTTTTTTTTTTTTTTTAAATGCAAAAGCGCTTAAATTATTAAAGTCAAATATAATACAATTACATATATATTTTAAAAACTGTCCGTTTTCGGTCAAGTGCATCCTGAATTTTCGGTTTCTGTGCACTAATACCTACTTTCCACGCGTTTTTTGATGCAGAAAAAAATGCACTGGACTACATGTGGTGTGCATTGGCCCTATGTGTGTAAGGTAGATGTTTTGTTATATATTTCAGTTATCAATCATTGCGTTATTACACAAATATATGTGGCACAATCCATTGAAGAGCTGCTATACTTCTCGAATCATCGGCTTCCTGCTGAACTGGTTGAAATTCGGGCTGTGGGTGGCCCTTTCTGCACCACCCAGCTCAACAAATTTTCGTTGAACTGTTGTTGGCCAAACAGTGAGTTCATCCAATCGGATGCAGTCACGGTTCAGGTATTCTGACAGCTGCTGTTGCTTTATACAACAGCTGGCATTGCAGATTCCCTAATCAATGCTATTTAGTGTGGATGAGCCAATCAAGTGATTTCTCTTGTTCGGCACACAGGGCAGAATGCGAGAACCTACATGTGAATGGCCAGATTTAGGAACAATTGTGCTTTATGGCACAGTAATAGTTCTAGTTCTTGGTGAATTGATTGGCTGCTTTCCCTGAAAAATGAAATTGGGCCTTATAGTGTTAGCCTTTAGCGAAGTGTAAAGGTGACCTAACCACCTCAATACCGCTAAGTGTGTACATATGGCTTTATATTGAGGTGGTTATACTGGGGTCATGGTTGAGGCTACAACCATGATCCCAACACTGTTTTTTTGTTTTTAGACCCGGCGATTTTTCTCTTTTCTGGTACAATAATTTTTATTGTAATAAGTATAACATATTGACCAACATTGACCCATGCAGGGGTACAGCACAATGGACAGAACAGAAAGGTTTGGGCAGGAGAAGTCCAATCAAAGAACCTATGAGGCTGGGTTCACACTGGAACCGGCTACGGATCGCACAGGAGCGCTGTGGGTCCCTGTTCCCCGTTTCAGGGCCAAATCTATGCCTGAATTCGGCCCTGAAACTGAGCCAAAGACGCACAGTGTTTCTGTGCAGTGCGCTCCGCAGCCGCAACGGAGATATGTGAACTGGAGCCGGTCATATTCTCCTGCTATGTGAATTGGATGTGGGGAAATCCACATCTAATTCGCATAGGTGTGGGAACCCGGCCTAAATGTCCACTGGGCGACCTAGTGGGATAAACCAAAGGTCCATAAAGGTCACTAAGGGCCATGTAACAGGGGCCCGGGTTGGTTTACAGCAGAGGGTAATGCGTGTACTGGTCTATTGGACACCCCCAGCACAAGTCGGGGTGAGACATCTGTAGAGGGGTACAAAAAGGAGAAAAAAAAAAATAGGGGGAAACTTTGGAGTCCAGCAACAGTGGCCACCTGTCAACAAAAGATTGACCCCAAGTCGAAGGACTCGGGGTCACCCTAGGACAGAAGAGACCGAGGGCAGCCATGAACATGGTCTCGGCAGTAAAGAAGAGTAGGAAAAGGGGGAAAAAGACAGAAGGGGCATAGAGGGGAGGGGTGAAGAGGGACAAGTCCTGCAGGAGTGGAAGGTAACAAGTTAATTCTTAGGAGAGACCCAGGCTGCTCGGATGCAAGGTGGGAAGAGCATAGGACCACCAAGGTGACCATACTTTGAGAAATTTGGAGTGGGCATCCTTAAGCATGCTTGACTGGCGAATTCTCGTTTTAAAGTAAAAGTGATCAGAGGAGCTTTGTAGAAGCTGGATCACAGACACTTTTACTGATGTTCCTCCTGCTGTGTGACATTAGAAACCTGGAAGTGATAAGGATTTTGTCACTTTCTGGTTTTAGTTTGTTGTGTACAAACCATTAACTGCTTGTGAAAGCATCTGATGAAACCGATCTCGGTTTCATCAGATACTTTGGAAGCCAGAGGAGAGATAAATCCCAGATCTCTGCATAAAGAGGACCTGTCACGGCCCTTGCCAAGGGATGTTGTTCACCCCTTGTAATTGCAATAAAGTTGAGTAAAAAAAAATGTAAAGAACTGTAAAAAAAAAAAAAAGATTAAATGTAAAAAAATGAAGTGAAATCCCCCCCCCCCCCCCCCCCCTCGATCATGCGTAAAGGTGAACATGCATGTACACAGATGTAAACAGTGATCGCACCACACATGAGATATTGCTTTGAACGTCAGAATGAGAACAATATTTCTAGGACCAGATCTCCTGTGTAACTCTAAGGTGAGCAACTCTTATTCAGGGAACTTCTTGTTGAATCAGCATTAAAATGATGTCCAACATAACATCTATTTGGAAATCATGTTTATGGTTGTACTTGCAGAATAAACTTGTGTGTCCTGTAACGCTGATAAGCCGGGGTGTGGCTCAGGTCACATAGTTGTCACCTTCAGTATCAGGCTATTTATTTTCTGGGTTCTCGAAGAACAAGCCCAGCCCATAGTGATCTGTTGAGAAGGATTATGAAACCTCAGTGTTGACACTTGTAAATGGAGACACTATGCACTCTGAGACCGGCCACGTCAAGTATTTCTTAGTGTCTGAGATACGGTCATGTTACACCATAACAACTGTGCCGGCACCAAAAACAAAGTTCTTGCGTTGGTTTGAAATGTGAATTTAAGGATTAGTGTAGACAGGAAATTTGCTGCTGAAATGCATTTGTGAAATATTTTTGCAGGATCTGGAATGTAGAGTTTAAATTTGGAATAGGCTTGTATGGAGCTGTGCGGACTTGTATTTTTAGGGCCTTTGTCATACATTGTGTTCATTTTGTTTCTAAAATGCAGCATGTCCTGTTCTGCTGTGTTAGACCCCCAAATACATGAATAAATACAGCCCTACTGAAATGTTTTGGTAGCGACACACAGTGGGTCTCATAGTTCCGTACACTGTTACATTAGCTGAATAGAGACACATAAGTGGTGAAAAAGAATTATTTGATCCCCTGCAGATTTTGTAAGTTTGCCCACTTACAAAGAAGTGAAGGGTCTATCATTTTTATCATAGGTGTATTTTTAATGATGGAAACAGAATATGAACCAAAAATCCAGAAAAAACACATAATACAAATATTATAAATTAAGTTGCAGTTCAGTGAGTAAAATAAGTATTTGATCCCCAAGCAAAACATGACTTGGTATTTGGTGGAGAAACCCTTGTTGGCAAGCACAGAGGTAAGACGTTTCTTGTAGTTGGTGACCAGGTTTGCACACATCTCAGGAGGGAAATTTTTTTTTTTTTACTTTCTGCTATAAAACATGCAATAAAAAAACCTGGAAAAAAAATTTCTTAAAGCGGAGTTCCACACAAAAATGGAACTTCCGCTTTTCGGAACCCCCCCCCCCCTCCGGTGTCACATTTGGCCCCTTTCAGGGGGGAGGGGGGTGCAGATACCTGTCCGCCTCTTCCCGTCCCCCCGCGCTGTCTGCTGGGACACACACACGGGTCCCAGAGACAGCAGGGACCATTCACATTGCGCAGCGCAACTCGCGCATGCGCAGTTGGGAAGTGAAGCGAAGCCGCAAGGCTTCGTTTCCTGATTCCCTTAGGCTACTTTCACGCTGGGGCGTCCGGGCGCCGGTGGTACAGCAGCGCTAAATATAGTGCCACTTTACTGCCGTTTTAGCAGGGCGGTTTTAACCCCCCCGCTAGCGGACGAAAAAAGGTTAAAACCGCCCACAAAGCGCCGCTGCAGCAGCGCTTTGCGGGCGGGTTTGCAGCGCTGCCCCATTGTTTTCAATGGGAAGGGGCGCTTTAGGAGCGGTAAATACACTGCTCCAAAGATGCGGCTTGCAGAAATTTTATGACCGTCCTGCAAGCGCACCGCTTCAGTGTGAAAGCCCTCGGGGCTTTCACATTGGAGTGCATTGAGCACCTCTTTCGGGACGCTTTGCACTGCAGGCGCTATTTTTAGCACTTTAGAGCCTGCAAAGTGCCTCAGTGTGAAAGGAGCCCTACAGAAGATGGCTGCGGCAGCATCCGAGGAGCGAGGAACGTTTTGGCCTCGGGTGCCGACATCGCTGGACCCTGGACAGGTAAGTGTCCTTATTTTAAAAGTCAGCAGCTGCAGTATTTTTCGCAGGACTCCCGCTTTAATAAATTTAGGCCAATATGCATTCTGCTACATATTTTTTGGTAAAAAAAAAATCCCACTAAGCGCATATTTATTGGTTTATGCGAATGTTATAGCACCTACAAACTATACCTATACTATAACTATACCAAACTACCTATATGTATAGTAATGGTGTCGATCAGCGAATTATAGCAGGACTGCAATATTGGACAATGACTTGTTTGACTCTCTTTGGGAACCAGTGACACTAATACAGTGATCAGTGCTAAAAATATGCACTGACCTTGTACTAATGACAGTGGCTGGGAAGGAGTTGAACATCTGGGGTGATCAAAGGGTTAACTGTGTGCCTAGCCAGTGTTTTTGTGTGTACAGTGTGGTTGCTTTTACTACTGGAAGATAAGGATTCTAGTCACATATATTCAGGAACAAAGAATCCAACCACCCCGTCAGAGCAATGACCTGCCTTGGTTCCATAGTCAGATGTCCGTTCTGTGGTATTTATTGACGATCGGCAGGTCCCGGAGGACATTGAGTGCCCGGCACCCACAGATCGGCTTCTGTGATGAATATTCACAGCAGAAGCGGCACGTGCACAACACCCCCTGCAGGCGGGGTGGAAGTCCGGAATTGCATATCTATACATGGTCCAGCGCACAGCTGCTGCCCTGTAGCAGTAAAACTGCTATAGGGTGGTCAGCAAGTAGTTAAATAGGGTGTCCCAGAAAGGATGGCCCCTTTGGGTTTGGCAGAGATTGAGGGTCCCTCACGGTGTCTAAGAGAGGGGGCCCCCATTCCGAGGGGGCCCCCATTCCGTGGTGATTGCATGCATCACATGGTGTTTCAGAGAGGGAGGCGTGCTGCTGACATTATTATGTGTGGTGATGTCACCTCCTGAATGTCTATCTTATAGTGAAGGGGGGCGGCACATCCGTGGAAGTTCCAGTTTTGGGTGGAACTTTGGCAGATGGAACCGCTGCCAACAGCGATCCATTTAAAAGCAAACGCAATATGTACTGAACAAAGATCTACCTGTTTTTATTTTCCTTTCCCGACTGCCTGTATAAAGAAGCCTTATGGATGGCAGGAATGCCTGGGAGGTGTACACAGCACTGTACATGCTCTGCAGGCAATGTGTATAAAAGAAAAAATCTGCTAGAAGCAAAAATACGTTATTTGGCAGAACAGACCTTGCATGTCTCTTCTGCCAAAAAATCAATCACAAAATGTTCTAGCAATATTTTATTGTTTTACTTTAAAGTGGAACTTTAACAACTTAACATTTTATAAAAATATTCTTTAGCGAAGAACATACATTCCTCATTAATAATTATGCTACTCACATTATTGTGTGCTGTAAATTGTCTCCAGCATTGCTCCTGTCTCTTCTTGCTGGAGGATGCCATTTTGCTGAAGCCCAGAGCCCCCTGAGCGTTGGTAAATCTTTAGGCTGTCAGCAGATCTTTAAATTTTTGACACGCGCTGAAAAATGAAGAGCAATTGAGCATGTGCAGAGCCCCGGGAGGACGTCTTATGACGAAACGCGTATGGCGGGGTCAGGACGCTGACGCCAGCACGCTGTCCAGGATTGTGCTCGCATATGAACTACAGTGGCTGGAGACAATTTGGACACACATCTATGCCTATAATCCCCAGTGTCTGACACTTGGGATGTGTGAGTGTAATTTTTAATGTTTTAAAATAAATATTTTTATAAGTGGTATCACACTATTTGGAGTTTCCTTCTTTCTTCCCTCATACATATGGATATCATGGCATGATTTACTGGAGATTACCTGGCATACTTGCTAACAAATACCTCAAGCATTGATTGCAAAAAGGCCCAGCTGCTGGTTTATATTTTGACCAGCTATTGGATCTGGTGAGTAAGTTTGGTACAGCTGGTGGAGGATCACATTCGGTGCTATTGTCCGTTTTATCAGCACACAGGTTTCACTGCATGATCTCGGCTTGATGTTTTGAAGAACTAAAATATCTATATATGATTTAATTGATCAGTTTCACATTTTTTGATTGACTTTTTTTCTCTGTTCATGCACTTTTTTTTTTTTTATTTGTTTGATCACCGCTGCTTTATCACAATTTTTAACACTAGTTTTTTGGTCCTGCCATTAATTGGAGCAGCTGCAACCTACAGGCCAGGCTATCAATTATCATAGTTTTTTTACCATCTCATTTTAGAAGTCTTTGGCGCTATATTGCACTGTGTTCTTGATGTGCAGACAGTGAATTACTGGATTTTAAACAGCAGTATAGACGCTTATTTTTAATGTTTTTCATATGTATACCTGCAAAAGGGGCCAGGCCAAAGTGATCTATCAGGACTTAATTTTCCAGCTGATTATTTGTTATAGCAAGCCAGTTTTCTTTGGTGTTTTGTAATTGGCTTGGAAAAAAGACCAAAGCCTGCTCAGCGGAGTTTGTTCTGATAATTCGCAGTCTAATGTGTGTGTTTTATTCTTACAAGACCGGTGTGTGGAAAGGTTACTGTGTTATAGAATATTACACAAGTCCTGGGAAACTGAGTCATGACATGATGATTTCACACTCTGACTCCAACACTGAGAAGCCAAACTATTATCCCTTTTCAAAGCTGTGGAATCTTTTAGAAACTTTTTGTAAATGCTCCAACTTGTTATCTCTAATGTCTCTATTTGTCCTATTTTTTTGCTTCTAGTGGTTTGAAACACGACCAGAGCGCCAGGAGTGTCCTGTGTGTAAAGCAGGCATCAGTCGAGAGAATGTCATACCAATATATGGCAGAGGAGACAACAACCAGCAAGACCCCAGGTGACACACAGAAGGGGCTATGAGTCTGTCCTCCTCCTGCAGGGTGACACACAGAAGGGGCTATGAGTCTGTCCTCCTCCTGCAGGGTGACACACAGAAGGGGCTATGAGTCTGTCCTCCTCCTGCAGGGTGACACACAGAAGGGGCTATGAGTCTGTCCTCCTCCTGCAGGGTGACACACAGAAGGGGCTATGAGTCTGTCCTCCTCCTGCAGGGTGACACACAGAAGGGGCTATGAGTCTGTCCTCCTCCTGCAGGGTGACACACAGAAGGGGCTATGAGTCTGTCCTCCTCCTGCAGGGTGACACACAGAAGGGGCTATGAGTCTGTCCTCCTCCTGCAGGGTGACACACAGAAGGGGCTATTAGTCTGTCCTCCTCCTGCAGGGTGACACACAGAAGGGGCTATGAGTCTGTCCTCCTCCTGCAGGGTGACACACAGAAGGGAGCTATGAGTCTGTCCTCCTCCTGCAGGGTGACACACAGAAGGGGCTATGAGTCTGTCCTCCTCCTGCAGGGTGACACACAGAAGGGGCTATGAGTCTGTCCTCCTCCTGCAGGGTGACACACAGAAGGGGCTATGAGTCTGTCCTCCTCCTGCAGGGTGACACACAGAAGGGGCTATGAGTCTGTCCTCCTCCTGCAGGGTGACACACAGAAGGGGCTATTAGTCTGTCCTCCTCCTGCAGGGTGACACACAGAAGGGGCTATGAGTCTGTCCTCCTCCTGCAGGGTGACACACAGAAGGGAGCTATGAGTCTGTCCTCCTCCTGCAGGGTGACACACAGAAGGGGCTATGAGTCTGTCCTCCTCCTGCAGGGTGACACACAGAAGGGGCTATGAGTCTGTCCTCCTGCAGGATGACACACAGAAGGGGCTATGAGTCTGTCCTCCTCCTGCAGGGTGACACACAGAAGGGGCTATGAGTCTGTCCTCCTCCTGCAGGGTGACACACAGAAGGGAGCTATGAGTCTGTCCTCCTCCTGCAGGGTGACACACAGAAGGGGCTATGAGTCTGTCCTCCTGCAGGGTGACACACAGAAGGGGCTATGAGTCTGTCCTCCTCCTGCAGGGTGACACACAGAAGGGAGCTATGAGTCTGTCCTCCTCCTGCAGGGTGATACAGACAGAAGGGAGCTATGAGTCTGTCCTCCTCCTGCAGGGTGACACAGAAGGGGCTATGAGTCTGTCCTCCTCCTGCAGGGTGACACACAGAAGGGGCTATGAGTCTGTCCTCCTCCTGCAGGGTGACACACAGAAGGGGCTATGAGTCTGTCCTCCTCCTGCAGGGTGACACACAGAAGGGGCTATGAGTCTGTCCTCCTCCTGCAGGGTGACACACAGAAGGGGCTATGAGTCTGTCCTCCTCCTGCAGGGTGACACACAGAAGGGGCTATGAGTCTGTCCTCCTCCTGCAGGGTGACACACAGAAGGGGCTATGAGTCTGTCCTCCTCCTGCAGGGTGACACACAGAAGGGGCTATGAGTCTGTCCTCCTGCAGGGTGACACACAGAAGGGGCTATGAGTCTGTCCTCCTGCAGGGTGACACACAGAAGGGGCTATGAGTCTGTCCTCCTCCTGCAGGGTGATACAGACAGAAGGGATCTATGGGTCTTTCCTCCTCCTCCTGCAGGGTGACAGACAGAAGGGAGCTATGAGTCTTTCCTCCTCCTGCAGAGTGACACACAGAAGGGAGCTATGAGTCTGTCCTCCTCCTGCAGGGTGATACAGACAGAAGGGAGCTATGAGTCTGTCCTCCTCCTGCAGGGTGATACAGACAGAAGGGGCTATGAGTCTGTCCTCCTCCTGCAGGGTGACACAGACAGAAGGGAGCTATGAGTCTTTCCTCCTCCTCCTGCAGGGTGACACAGACAGAAGGGATCTATGAGTCTTTCCTCCTCCTCCTCCTGCAGGGTGACAGACAGAAGGGAGTTATGAGTCTGTCCTCCTCCTGCAGGGTGACACCTATGGGAACTATGCGTCTGTCCTTCTTTCTGTAGGGTGACACAGACAGAAGGAAGATTCTACTGCCTCATCCCCTGTAAGCCCCGTCTTTTTACTAATCTAGGACTTTTGTATTGTGACAAATTTGTCACCTTTTTTTCCCCCTTCTGATTCTCAGGTTGAGGACCCCCCCAAGACCCCAAGGACAGAGACCAGAACCAGAGAACAGAGGGGTAGGTTGTTTGTGGTAGATCAAATGCCCTTATTTAATTTTTAAATTGTAATTTGTGTGTTTGTATATTTCTTCATTTGTAATGGGTCCTCGCTGAGTGTAGACAAGCATCTCCTTTACTACACGGTCTAAAACTGTCCTGAATCTAAATGGTATAGTTTTTTAAAGTGGTAGTAAATCTCCCATGGCTTACTTGTACGTACAGGTAAGCCTATAATGAGGCTTACATAGGTACAGTAAATATCTCCTAAACCTGCACTGTTTAGGAGATATTTACTAAAGTAGCAGCCGGGGACACCACTGGCACATGCGCACTGCGCGCTCCATGGACGGCGTGCCCTCTAAACGTCCTGATGTGCATAAACACAGAGAATAACATTGAGCTGCTTCTGCAAACAAAACCCAAACCTCCTGTAGAAGTATTTTTTAACCCCAGTGTGCATGGAGCCTAATGCTTAGTACACAGGATGAGAAAACTGCACAAAAAATATACAGTTTTTTCGAAGCAATCGTACGATAATCTGATCGTTAGTACACGGCTTTCAAGAGCCAATCCTGCAAAATTATCTGAAGGTATGAGCAGGAACATTAGTCTCATACGATATCAGAACAAATGATTTTCGTTTAATCAGTACAGCATTCGCCCAAAAGTTGAGTGGCCAAGGCTGTGCATGCTCGGAAACTAAAGAATACAATACATTACATCACTTCCGGGGTTGTATTCTGTCGTACGAGAATTTTCGTAACTTTACCCCTTCATTTTCAGTAGGGGACTAGTATGACAAAAAAAAAAAATGGATGATCATTCGTCCAATATTCTCATTGTGTGTTCTAGGCTTTAGGCTGGGTTCACACTAGTGCGAATTAGATGTGGATTTTCACAGCATCCAATTCGCATGACAGGAGATTGTGACCGGCTCTCACATCTCCGGAATGCCTTGCACAGGAGTCCTGTGCTTCTTTGGATCCGTTTCAGGTTCGAATTCAGGCAAAAATTTGTCCCTGAAACGGAGAACAGGGACGCCCTGGTCCCTTCTGCGAGCTGCATCTGGCAGCAGTGTGAACCCAGCCTCAGTCTTGTAGATATAGAGTCAATACCTGTTTGTAGACATAAGGTGGCGCTGTTACTGTAAAATGCATTTTGGAATAAAAGAAAAACATAACTGCACTGGTCTCCTTTGCATAGAACGGATTTTGGTGACCTGTGTTGGAATTTTAAGTCCCAATTTGCTTGAGTCCTACTGCAATCAGATTAGGCAGCTAAATGCGCTCATGCCCTCCTTCCTTTTTTTTTTTTTTATGTTTTTCCATTCTTCAGCAGGAAATCCAAGTCTAAGTAATATCTACTATCTACTATATTTAGTAATATCTACTACCCAATGTCAGTCACTATCCTCTGTCCATTTTACGTTTCTATAAGTATTGTCTTGAGTTGACTCAAATCCAGGTAAGGCACAAAGGACTTGATCCTGCTTGGTGCCACACACATTTTATGCCCTCCTCTGTATACACTAATGTTCACTTACTGCATCTGACACATACAGTATATTCTCTAGCTCTCATGATTGTCTGTCTGTAAATGAGGTTGATTCAAGAACCAGGAATAGATTTTGGATTTCACCTTTCTTCCGTATGCCCCTCCTGATGGCACAATATCCTACCTTTCTTTTGTTTCAATATGTTTTTACCCAAGTTTAGAGCAACTCTGCTACTAAAATATATAAAAGTTATTAAATGGGTCCCTGGCAAAGAATAAAGTAAATACTCACTGCCTGAAGACGCTTCAGAAACATGCACTTCAAAGAGTGTCTACTGTCTCCTCCCCTGCGCTCAGTAGTTTCTCCTACCAACCCCTTGTCTCTACTGTGTCCTATACTGATTTGGGGGTTGGTGGGAGCAACCACTGAGTGCAGCAGGGGGATACAAGGGGTCAACCCCTTTTGGAAGTGTTGGTTCCTGAAGACCCTTAAAGTAGAACTATAGGCAAAATTTTTTTTTTTTTTTTTTTTTTTTTAAGTTTTGTATAGAGTAATGGAGGGTTATAACCCCTGTCGGTTTATTTTTTGTCCTCTGTGTCCCATTAAGGAGATTTGCCTTCACTTCCTGTCCCATAGCCAAAACAGGAAGTGAGCTAAAATATCTACAAATTAAGGGAATTCCTTGGGGACCCCTAGGTCACCGGAACTAATGTCCCTATTGGAAGATTTCCCCTCTGTTACTTTTCTGGGGACAACCCAAAATTAGGGTTTTCTTTTACTTTCACTTTCGCTGATAACGATAAACAGGGCAAATGGAGAGTATGAGTCTCCCTAATGGGGGCACAGACAGCAATAAAAACCTAATAGGTGTTCTAATCCATCTCCACTCTATCCAATCTATACAAAACTTACTAAAAAGGCAAAACTTTTTTTTTTTTTGTTACTTTTTAGGTTTCAATTTTTCCTTTTACAATCGGGCGAGTAGCAGGAAAGGTATTTACTAGGGGCAGCACAGTGGCTTAGTGGTACACAGCACTGGAGTCATTGGTTCAAATCTGGGCCAGGACACTTCCTTTTGGATGCTCTGGCTTCCTCCTCATGCTAAAAAATTGCTGGTAGGTCAATTGTGTCCTGTCTAAAATGGGCTCTTGTATGAGATTCTACTGAGCATGCCCAGTTTGAGTGGTTTGGGTCCCCAGGGAGAAAAGCGCTATGGAAATATAAATTATTGATAACCGTAATTACATTTTTAGCTAATAATACTGTTTTTTTTTGTTTTTGTTTTTTTTAAATTTTCTGTTTTACAATTCGTTATTTTTAGACATTTGTACACTACACAAGGTACAAGCTTTGGGGTACAAAAAGGAACAGATTTCTAGAACTTTATTGAAATGTAAAAAGTGCACCAAGCAGTTATGATCCTGGGTATAATGATGGGATCTGTTGACTAAGCAGCACTGGGTTGCAGTCAGTAAATTTTGCTTTGTGACTTTGCTGTGTATAAAAAGCCCTGATGTGCCTTGAAGGGGGTATCTTGTCTCTTTCCTGGGTAGCAGACTCTGCAGCATTTTGAGTTAAATACATTGTGATGACTCCAGAATGACAACCATGCAATATGCTTTGTACACAGGGTGTTCCAGGGTTCACAGACACCGGCTTCCACATGTCCTTCGGCATCGGAGCATTCCCTTTTGGCTTTTTTACTACAGTCTTTAACACTAATGACTTCCAGTCAGCACCACGTGTAGGTAAGTAAATCTACAGCTGAGCCACTGCTGACAGTCAGCATGTCAGACTTCTGTACAAACACCGCTGCTCTCTATGTGCAAACTGCTGACAATCTCTTGGCTGGTGCAGGGAGAATTTTAAGAGTTCTGTGAATAGTAAAGCGAGTCATACAAGCATTGATTGCTCTCATATAGGTGCATCAAAACAAGAGACTCTCTGTGAGGAAGCAGTGGTCTCTCTGTAGAGGTCTGAGCTCTCCAATCAGCAGAGAGCTAGGACAATTTTATTTTATTTTTTTATAGATTACCTTGCACTTTTAACCAATTACTGACCGCCCCATAGCAGATTTACAGTGCAGCTCTCCTGTGCAGAATCACATATCTATACCCTTGATTCTGCACTTCCTCCTGCAGGGGGCGCACAACTTCTGCTGGGATTATTCCCAGCAGACGCTGATCTGCGGGTACTGGGCATTGGATGTCTGCCTCCGACTGTCAGGCAGAGACTCAGAACGGGGTTCTGCCTATGTAAACAAAGCAGAGCTCCCTTCTGATGAGGGAAGGGGGGGTGGATTTTCCCTGAGTAAAAGCAGCACACAAAAGCACTGGTTAGGCACACAGCTAACTCTTTGATGGCCCTAGATGTTTAACCCCTTCCATTATATTACCCATACTTTTGTAGACGCTATAACTTTTGTGCAAACCAATAAATATATGCTTATTGGGATTTTTTTTTTTACCAAAAATATGTAGCAGAATACATATAAGTGGAAAGTAAAAAATATATGTATTTTTTTTTTCTAAATTGTTGGTCTTATTTTTTTGTTTATAACGCAAAAAAATAAAAATGCAGAGGTGATCAAACACCACCAATAGAAAGCTCTATTTGTGGGGAAAAAAGACATAAAATTTATTTAGGAACAGCACTGCGTGACTGCGCAATTGTCAGTTTTGCCATATTGCAAAAAGTGGCCTGGTCATTAAGGGGGGTAAACCTTCCGGAGGTCAGGTGGTTAAAATTCATGGGTAGTGAATGTGTGCGGTATGCTAGTTGCCCACTCGTAGTGTCTGTTGGTAGCTGACAAGCTTCCAACAATGGCATAAACCTCTGCTTCCAGAAAGCGATTTGCCAGCTACAATATGATAAAGGGCTTCAATAACTTTGTTCAACTGTAAAGCCTTATTCACATGGGAAGTATTACAGCCTAAGCCCATGTGAGAATTGCCACAGGTGTTCCGTGTATCCCCGTGCAGGCAGTCCCCTTTTAATATTTAACACAGCTGCTGCTCCCAATCAGGTTGGTGTGGGTGTGTATCCCCAAACTCACACTGTCTGCATTCAGAGCCGTACATCTACACGCATGTCAAGGAGAGAGAATCAAAGTCAGATCCCTGTTCATTGAAGTCGGACTTCAACTCGCAGGGCAAAGTCGGATCCAAAGTGGTACGACTGTCGTGTTGTACCAGTGTGAACCCGGCCTTGCTGTGAGCGGTTTAGCAGGTGGTTAAGAAGTCGACTCCGATCAAGGCCTACCCTAGGCGGGCCATAGATGGGTCAAAAATTAAGCGTTCTATTGATCGAAAAACAAAAATGCCACATATGATTGTGCCATCATTTGTTTTTCGAAACAAAATCCAGCATTTTGTTTCAGGCACGGAAAAGATGTAAAAAAACGAAAGACCATGAATTTCTATTCAGTTTTCGACTCGTCTTTGGCCTGCCTTACATGTTGTCACCTACCCTAATCAATAATAAAGGGAGAAGCTGATTTGTTGCTAGGAGGGACAGACTATTCCTCAGTTGTAGAGGAGTTCCATTCTCAGATTGTTGATTAATCATTTTTCCTTGCTCTTTCATTTGTAGATACCGGCCTCCCCCAGGGCAGGATGTTTGGGTTACCCGACTCTCTCTTCCTCATCATTGCTGCCTTCTTCTTTCTCTGGCTAATCAGCGTTTGAAGCCTGGGAGCGACTTTCAGACTCGCCAGCTGTAAGGCCTTCTAGCCTTTCACAGTACATCATCCATCAGAGACGCCGCTGAACCCCTCGTCATCCCATCCCCTGTAAACACTCCCTTCGGTCCAGGCGGTTTTTCCATATATTCCCCACTCCAAATGCATCTTCTCTTTTTCTACGGCACTTTATTATGATCCACTCCAGTGACGAGTCACATTTGTAACCGTTACATTTTTATTTGAAGATTTGTAAGTAGCCCTCTTCCTTTTTTTTGCACATTGTAAATGTTTTGAGATGAAAATTTCATGGAGATCCAGGATAACTGTCTGTGGACGCGTAATATGATTCGTTTCTCTAATGGTGGACATGTCCCGGCTTCTTCTACTTCCAGGAGTATCACCTTCTTTAATTAAAGGATCATTCTAGGACTGTCCAGCTTGTTTAGGTCCAGCAGGTTTTAGGGCTGCTAATAAGCGCATTGGGTAGCAGAAAAATAAAACGGTGATTAAATGGGAGTTGTGATGGACAATGTTACGTGTATTTTCTACTTGGAAAATAATGATTTACATCCCCTATTCACGTATGATTTTTTTTTTTTGGTATAAAACCCCACACATCAGAATTGTATTTCTCAAATGATCTTGCATAAGAAATGCCTGAATTGTCTCACAGCAGCCAATCAGTTTTGCACCTATATCACAAAATGACGTTTCAGTACAGGATGAAGTACCTACTCTCCTAGCCCCCTACCTTACCATGTTTTACTAATTTGTTGTAATTTAACACACCCCCCCCCCCCCCCCCCCCCCCCCCCCCCCTCCAGGGTGACTGACATATATAACCTTCTAAAGACAGAGCATGTATGGTGCACTTCTGCACTATGTCCTGCACTATGATTGGCAGCTGTGATATCCAATCAGTGGGCGAGAGCATACAGTAGAACACATTAGCCTTTGCCCAAGGACAACATTCTTGTCGGCCATTATCAGCACCTTTTTAGCGCAAGAAAAAATGCATCCCTTTTAAATTCTATATATGTCTTCTCACTGGTCCGTTGTGCTTCAGTTGTGGTGTTAAAAATCTTGCTGCATTTTTGGTCAGTTAAAAAAAAAATGCCCCTCCCCGTTGAAATGCATTGAAAACGCATCAATAACGCACCCATGTTATGTTTTTGATGCAGTTTTTGAGTCACATGACCTATGAAAAAAATGCACTGTAAAAGCTTTTTCTGCGACTTTATCAGACCCTTTTTCTCAATCGGCCAAACTTTGAACACCATTTTTGGCTGATATGTTTCGGCCGCTGACATTTCGGTGCATCTCTAGCCAAAAACGTTTTTTTTTTTCCATTTTGGATAGAATAAGGGACAGGTAACCCCTGTAAGATTTTTTTGGTATCTTTGTCCCATTAAGGTAAATCTCTGCAACTTCCTGTCCCATATCCAAAACAGGAAGTGAGAAAATCCCTACAAATTAAGGGAATCTCTTGGGGTCCCCCAGATCACTAGAACTAGGTTTCCTATTGGAAGATTTCCCCCTTTTACTTTAAATGATAATGGCAAACAGGACGAATAGAAGGTGAATCTCCTTAACGGGGACACAGACCGCAAGAAAAACTGACGTGTTCTAATTCCTCTCCACATTATCCAAAACCTCTCCAAAAGTTTCCTGTGCAAATCACCTTCTCTCTTGGTGAAGGTAAAACTTTTAGACGCGTTTTACAACGGCTTCAGCTTGTACAAGAGCAGTGTGAGCAAGCTTTTACAAAACATGTGCAGAGCTTTCAGCAAGCTTTGTTGAAGCTTTTAACGTACCATTCAACTCCAGTTAAGAAATGTAATGTAAGTGCCGATTGCCACTTTAAACAAGCTGCTAGCAGGCTTCTGAACTTTTTGAAGTTTGTTAAAAGCCCGCTAAAGATTCCTAGTAGTGGCAATCGGCTCTCCCATTACGATTTGTGTTCAACATTTACAAACTGGAGTTGAATGGTACTTTAAAAGCTTCAACAAAGCTAATGCTTTGTCATAGCGTGCTGTTCACCCTGCTCTTATACAAAATGAAGCTCATGTGACACAGGCCTTAGTGCCATGAAATAAGAGATCATATAGTCCCCATGTTCATTGAGAAAGTGCTGAGATACATTGGAGGGGTGAGAAGCAGAAGGGTTTTAACCACTACAGTAGTGTTCTCCAATTCTTGCTAAACTGTATCTGGTGGTACATCGCACATATTGAATATTACATTTCAAACACAGGATGACATATACAATATTCCTAGTACCATTATTCTTGGATTGAACGAGTGGAAAAGGCCCCATTTACACGGGTGGAATAGCTACGGATAGATCAAGTTATCAACTGCAGCTAAACTCGCACAATGCTTTCCTATGGACCCATTCACACACTGCATTTAGCAATGGTTTTGTTACATTGGGTTTAGGGCAGTTAGAAAAAATAAATTTGACTGCGTCCAGGACCGATTTTAATGCAGCTATCTGCAGGTACTCGCAGTGTACTATTTCTCCCACGGATAGCAGCGGCAACAAGGAAAGAAATATAGGAAGCACATCAGAAATGGCAAGAATGTTCCAACGCAGCCAATCGCAATGTACAACTGCAAGTGAACGCTGTGCCAGGATTCTCTGAACTTCAAAATAACAAAACATACTTTTAACAGCGGCAGAACAGCTGACCGTGTGAAAGGGGTCTAATACTTTAGTATACACATCACATTATCTGCAGGTCTACACACTGCTTTTTAAAGAAGCCCTCTGTCGAAATCCAAGTAATCTTATTCCTAAAAGGATTCTCAAAGGAAGAAGACATTTATGATGACAATTTAGACCCCAGAATTGGTGACCTTCTGTTAGCAAATTAGAAACCATCCTTCAGTACCCCCATACAGCTGCTCATCAACATATAAGATTGGAAGATTCCTCCTAACAATCTACAATTTTACTATATTCCCTTGAAAAATTGGTGACCAAAGTCAGTATATTGTCAAATTTATTGGCTATGACTTATTTTCTATTTCTTAAATGCTTGTTGTCTCATTTTAGTTATGGAGCACTGCAGGTATCCTCTCTCTGATAAGAGCCCATGTTGGTGGCCTTTACTTCAAATAATTCATCAGTAGAACAGTTGCATCTGACCTTAATAACTTTGCCCATAGGAATAGTCCTAAGGCTCCATTCACACTTGTGCGACTTGTCATCAAAGTTGCATGGCAAGTCGTTCCCCATGTTTTACAATTTCTAACCATTCATATTCAGTATGTCACAAAAGTGAGTACATCCCTCACATTTTTGTAAATATTTTATTATATCTTTTCATATGACAACACTGAATAAATGACACTTTGCTACAATGCAAAGTAGTGAGTGTACAGCTTGTAGTGTAAATAACTCAACACACAGCCATTAATGTCTAAACCACTGGCAACAAAAATGCCTAACTTGGGCCCAATTAACCATTTTCCCTCCCCGGTGTCATGTGACTTGTTAGTGTTACAAGGTCTCAGGTGTAAATGGGGAGCAGGTATGTTACATTTGGTGTTATCTCTCTCACTCTCTCATACTGGTCACTGGAAGTTCAACATGGCACCTCATGGCAAAGAACTCTGAGGATCTGAAAAGAGCTGTTGCTCTACATAAAGATGCCCTAGGCCAGGGATAGTGAACCTTGGCACCCCAGATGTTTTGGAACTACATTTCCCATGGTGCTCAACTATAATGCAGAGTGCATGAGCCTCATGGGAAATGTAGTTCCAAAACATTTGTGGTGCCAAGGTTCGCCATCACTGGCCTAGGCTATAAGGTTGCCAAGACCCTGAAACTGAGCGGCAGCATGGTGGCCAAGACCATACAGCGGTTTAACAGGACAGGTTCCACTCAGAACAGGCCTCGCCATCGTCGACAAAAGCAGTTGAGTGCACGTGTTCAGCGTCATATCCAGAGGTTGTCTTTGGGAAATAGATGTATGAGTGCTGCCAGCATTGCTGCAGAGGTTGAAGGGGTGGGGGGGTCAGCCTGTCAGTGCTCAGACCATACGCCGCACACTGTATCAAGTTGGTCTGCATAGCTGTCATCCCAGAAGGAAGCCTCTTCTAAAGATGATGCACAAGAAAGCCTGCAAACAGTTTGCTGAAGACAAGCAGACGAAGGACATGGATTACTGGAACCATGTCTTGTGGTCTGATGTGACCAAGATAAACTTATTTTGTTCAGATGGTGTCAAGCGTGTGGGGCGGCATGAGTGCTGCCGGCACTGGGGAGCTACAGTTCATTGAGGGAAGCATGAATGCCAACATGTACTGTGACATACTGAAGCAGAGTATGATCCCCTCCCTTCGGTGGGCTGCAGGGCAGTATTACAACATAATGACCCCAAAAACACCTCCAAAACAATAACTGCCTTGCTAAAGAAGCTGAGGGTAAAGGTGATGGACTGGCCAAGCATGTCTCCAGACCTAAACCCTATTGAGCATCTGTGGGGCATCCTCAAACAGAAGGTGGAGGAGCGCAAGGTCTATAACATCCATCAGCTCTGTGATATCATCATGGAGGAGGGGAAGAGGACCCCAGTGCCAACCTGTGAAGCTCTGGTGAACTCCATGCCCAGGAGCCTTAAGGCAGTGCTGGAAAATAATGGTGGCCACACACAATATTGACACTTTGGGCCCAATTTGGACATTTTCACTTAGGGGTGTACTCACTTTTGTTGCCAAAAGTTTAGACATTAATGGCTGTGTGTTGTTATTTTGAGGGGACAGCAAATTTACACTGTTATACAAGCTGTACACTCACTACTTTACATTGTAGCAAAGTGTTTAATTTTCTTCAGTGTCACATGAAAAGATATAATAAAATATTTACAAAAATGTGAGGGGTGTTCTCACTTTTGTGAGATACTGTATGTGCTACTTAAAGTTGCAGTGACTTGAAAGTAGTTCATGGTCTGACTTTCATGTACCTTGTCGACCTTAGACTTCAATGTTAACCCTCAGAAGTTGCATGAAAGTCGTACCTGAATGTTAAACAATATAACAGTTGTTGTTTATCACTGGTCAAAGCCAAAGTGCACTTATCCAAAGGCAGCGCAACTTTGGAGTTGTACAAGTGTGAATGGAGCCTAAACCGGTGTGCTGGGTGACAACTGCTGACCTTATGGGTGGAATTTACCCTCTGAAGGTTTGTAGTAAGTGGTGCTCAATACCAAAGGAGTTTCTACTACCCTTTTTTTTCTTTTTTTCTTCTTGTTTGAGGATACTTATTGAGATTAGGAGAAGTTTTATAAACCTACAAGAGAGTAAGTGAACTCAAAACGTGTACATGTGTGTGACATATGATGTTGCAAACAGCATAACCTGTAGCCATACATAGCATAGGGTAGCAAATCATTTAGGCCAGATCGATATTGATGAATGAGAATGGTGTATGGTTCAGTGGGGGTCTCACAAAGGGCATAGTACTTGGCTATACCCAATGAGTTGAGTAGGAGAGAAACGAGGAAAAAGCAGGGTTGCACGGGTAACGAAGAAGGGGGGACTAGGGTATGTGTCATCAAATTGGGATGTATGTGTGGTGTAGAGAATATCCTCATCATTCCAATAGCTGGAGGTCAAAATAATGCATAAGAGAATTTGAGACCCGTAGGTCCTGGACTGTACAGAATTTGGACATGTTGCCCTGAAGTCTAGCAGTAAGCTTCCCATTGAGAAGAACCCAGTGTATTACAGTTTTGACCTCGGAGGTGGATAGGTGTGTTGAGAGCCATGCCTTCGTGATTGTTTCAATTATTTTTATTAAAAGCTTTCTAAAGAATAAAAATGAACATTAAAAAGTAGAGCGGCAAACTTTCCTTGCCCCTCTCTGATCATTCAACAAAATAAATACTTAGGAAATACAAAGGAAGTAAAGTGTGTGTGTGTGGGGGGGGGGACATAATAGGAGCACCTATTAAGATAAACCAGTGTTGGTCTCCTCTATAGTCACATGCCAAGAAAAAAAACAAATGTTTAAAAGGTAATTGCATGATAGAAACTTGTAAGACCGAGAGCCCTCAGATCTATAGATCCATCTATGGCACATATCTAGAAAATATAAAGCATTGGACTTGCTTTGTAAACGTCAATTACTTTCTTTATTATCCCAACACCATGAGGACATTAATGGGGAACGCCACTTCCCAGTACTGATTGTTTATGGATCAAAGGTAGGGAGAGGGGTAGGAGGGAAAAGGTATGGGTCACAGGACCAGCATAACAAGAAAGATAAGAAAAGGGAGGAAGAAATAAAGAGTGAGATGTATGAAAAGGAGAAGATGATGAATCCATCCGGGGATCTACCGTCATCCACTCCTGGAATCGGCACCTCGTTTCGGGAACCTGCAAATAGGTAAGCCAGAGAGACCATATTTTGTTGAAGAGGGGTGGTTTGACTCGCAAGACCCTAACCGGTTTTTAATTTAGCGTTATCCACGCGAGTTTACGCTTTATTAAGGTTATGTCTATAACTGGGCTTTTCCAAGTGGTCGCAATAGCAATTTTGGCCATCACGAACATGAAGTATATTAAAGGAGTTGTAAAAGCAGAAGGTCTTTCATCTTAATGCATTCTTTCATTATATTCTTCGTCATTATACTGCGGCAGGTCGGCACGATCTCGTGAGCCGTCGTAGCCATACGTCTGCTCCCTTAAGCGGGATAGCAGATGCCCGCTGCACTGCGGGAGTGCTGATGCGCGTAGACGGCGGTCGCGATGATGGGCACGAGAGCCAGAACAGGGACGTGTGTGTGTGTAAATGCACAAATCCCTGTCCTAAGAGTAGAGGCAGATCGTGAGTTCCTACAAGCTAGGAACAGCAATCTGTCATCTCCTATATTCAGTCCCCTCCCCCTACAGTTAAAATACACATAGGGAACACATTTAACCCCTTCCCTTCCAGTGATATTTACACAGTAAGTGCATTTTTATAGCACTGATCGCTGTATAATTGTCAATCAACCCAAAAATGTGTCAAAAGTGTCCGATCAGTCCGCCATAACGTCACAGTCCCGATAAAAAACGCAGATCACCGACATTACTAGTAAAAAAAAAAAATAAAAATGCCATAAATCTTTCCCCTATTTTGTAGCATAACTTTTATGCAAACTAATCAGTATAGGCTTATTGCGATTTTTTTTTTTTATTACCAAAAATATGTAGAAGAATACATATCAGCCTAAACTGAGGAAAAAATTAGCTTTTTAAAAAAAAAAATTGGGGATATTTATTATAGCAAAAAGTACAAAATATTGTTTTTTTTTTCAAAATTGTCGCTCTTTTTGTTTTATAGCACAAAAAATAAAAACCGCAGAGATCAAATACCACCAAAAGAAAGCTCTATTTGTGGGGAAAAAAAAGTAAATTTTGTTTGGGTACAGTGTCGCACAACCGCGCAATTGTCAGTTAAAGCGACTCAGTGCTGTATCGCAAAAAATGGCCTGGTCATTGAGCAGCCAAATCTTCCGGGGGCTGAAGTGGTTACGATAAAAAAGCCTTCTGTGTGCAGCAGCCCCCTCAGCACCCCCTAATACCTGAGCCCCCTCTCTGTCCAGTGATGTCCACGAGTCCCTCAGCTGTCCAGGACTCTACCTCCTGATTGGCTGAGACACAGCAGCAATGTCATTGGCTCCTACGACTGTCAATCAAAGTCAGTTAGCCAATCAGGAGAGAGATGGAGTGGGGCCGAACGGCAGCTCCGTGTCTGAATGGATACATGGAGCTACAGCTCGGCTCGGGTGCCCCCATAGCAAGCTGCTTTGCGGTGGGGGCACTGGACAGGAGGGAGGGGCCAGGAGCAGCGAAGAGGGACTTGAGAAGAGGAGGTTCTGAGGAAAACCACTACACAGAGGAGGGAACTATAACATGTTTGTTATTTTAAAATAAAATAACGAGACTTTACAATCACTTTAAGGTCTGTGTGATGCCTTCGCAATTCTGCTACTCGTTTAAGAGTAAGATCCAGGAACTAAGTGAAGCTCCAGCTTACAAGTGTGCATGATTGTCATTTATGTCATCCAAAAACTCTATATACCTATATCAAAAAAAAGACCGACAATTTTGAATACAAAAAAAAAAAAAAAAAATTTTTTACTTTCTGCTATAAAACATATCCAGTTAAACAATTTAAAAAAAAAACAAATTTCTTCATAAATTTAGGCCAATATGTATTCTGCTACATGTTTTTGGTAATAAAAAATCCCAATAAGTCTATATTGATTGGTGTGTGCAAAAGTTATGGCGTCTACAAACAATGGAATATATACTAGAATTTTGATTTATTTATTTTATACTATTAATGGCAGCGATCAGCGACTTATAGTGGCACTGCGACATTGCAGCGGCCAATCGGACACTAACTGACACTTTGCAGGAACCAGTGACACTAATACAGTGACCAGTGCTAACAATATACACTGGCTCTGTACTAATGACACTGAGGGTTAAATATCTAGGGCAATCAAAGGGTTAAATGTGTGCCTAGCCTGTATTTGTGTAGTGTATGTGCTGCTTTTACTAGGGAAAAGATGGATTTGAGAGTCTGTTTTGCAGGAACACAGAATTCATCCCTTGCCTGTTCTTAGAATGGAACTCTGCCTTGCTTACATAGGCAGATCTCCGTTCTGAGTCTCTGCCTGTTGATTGGTGGGTGCCGGAAGACATTGAGTGACCCAGCACCCACAGATCGGCTTTTGCTGTGAATAATCACAGCAGAAGCGGTGTGCTGGAGGTCCTCGCTCCCCCTGCAGACGAAAGTGCACAATCACATGATCCTGCGCACAGCTGCTGCCCTGTAACAGTAAAAGTGCTATAGGGCGGTCAGCAAGTGGCTATTGCAGAACAACTTAAATGGGGCTTAGGGAAGCCGTGGAATACTCCAGAACACTGAACAGGAATGTGAGGACACTCTTCCCTTTGAAGCTTCATTGCACAGTCCTTAGAGTAGTGGGACATTAAGTGCACAGCACTGGGACACCATAGGCAATGTCTCAGGCCAGACAAGCCTTACATTTAGTGCACCAGGGGTTTACAGCAGCAACTGTCACTAGGATCTCTCTGACTCAGTGTCCCTGGGGCTTAGATGTCTTCCTCCAGACTCAGGCAGACCGTTTCCTTAGTGGAGCCTCTAGACCAGATCCTAAGTGAAAAACCCCTCTTCCAGCTCCCAAAGAATTAGCAGCAGAATAGTCCCCCCAGCTATGGACAACTGGGACCTCGATGAGACAGGTAAGATCTGTAGCTGGACTGCCAGGAAGGGCAGCAGCCCTTCTGCATGGGAACCTCTTTTGGGGAAGAAAAGCCTGCTCTCTAGGCTCCAGATTATTTATGCCCCTTCCCAGCCACCATCTGGGCACCTTCCCCAAGGGATTGGCTGGAGTTGCATAAATATTCAGACTGTTCATTTGACTCTCCCAGCCACTATATTCTGGAATGCAGAATACAAGGTAAAGCAATCAAACTTGCAGCCTGTAGAGCCCAGAGCAGACCAAAGCAATAACTTGCTGCTCTGCTGATTATACCATAGCTGCAAACTGAATATGCCTCACTTAACTAGCAGCCTATATGGGCAAATCTACCCTTTCAGTGGTGCCTCCCTGCAATGGAAGGTTAAAAGCTTGGTTAGTCTAGAGGTGCAGGGATAAGATATATTGCTTACCCTATACCGGCTCCCAGCCGGTTCCTTGGCGTTATCACGTACAGTGCAGGACTATTAACCCTGTATTGCACGTAAGGGGGCGAGAATGCATCCAGCCCAGAAGATGCTTTGAGAGGTCACGCAAATTAAAAAATCCTGCCAGAGTCAGGAATAGGGTAAGTAATACTCCTTACCCATGCACCTCTAGACTAAATGAGCATTTAACCATTGCAGTAGGGGGGGAGGAAGTCCACTACAAGGGTAGATATTGTCTCATTCCTGGAGCATCAGAATATAGGTCTCAGCTGAAAAAAATGTTTGTATGGGTTTTTAAAGTATTACCCCATGAAATACATGTTCTTGAAGTCATTCTCTCTGTTCCGCTGGGCCTAGAATCGGGCCATATGAATATGCATTAAACCACTTGCCGACCAGGGACGTACCCGTATGTCGGTAGACCTCACGTGGTTATATCCAGATGATGTCTGCAACTGCAGACATCATTCCGATACTGTTTTTTAGAGCCAACGGACGTCTCTCTTGTAAAAGCAATCCTAGCAGCTAACCCCCCCTCCCGCGGCTTCGTCGGGCTGTCCTGTCCCCCCCAGGATACCCGATCAATCAGCCGACACTTCCGCCTGCTGATCATAGAGGCGAACAAAGACCGCAATGGCTTTGATTGCCTCTATGATATAGGAACCCGGAAGCGATGAGCTTACATCAGTTCCCGTTTCCCCGGAAGTAAATGGCGCCATTTTTTTAAAAAAAGGAGAAGCATTTGATTACACCAATCTCGGTGTGCTCAAATGGTTTTAAGGGCAGAAGAGGGATCTGGGGTCTTATAGACACTAGATCTCCCGATAAAGAGTACCTGTCGCTGCCTATTGCTGTCACAAGGGATGTTTACATCCCTTGTGACAGCAATAAAAGTGATAAAAAAAATAATTTAAAGCGACAGTGTACACATTTTTTTTAACGAGTGCCTCCGTCCCTCCATGCTCACACGCAAAGGGCGAATGCACAAGTCGGTCCCGCACGCATGCAAAAAACAATCATCCCACACATGTGAGATATCCCCGCGAACATTAAATCATGGCCAGTAATTCTAGCACCAGTCCTCCTGTGTAAATCTAAAGTGGTAACCTGTAAAAGGCTCTTAAATCATTGCATGTTTGGTATCTATTTACATGGCGTAACATCCTTTATATTTTATTCTAAAAAAATGGTTTATGGAGTCTTTATTTTTTTGCAATAGGATTCAAAAAAGTGTATTAAAAAAAAAAAAAAGCATTTAAAAACAACCACTGTGCAAATACTGCGTGACATAAAAATTTACAACCTCCAAAAATTTATTCTCTAGGGCAGTGATGGGGAACCTTGGCACCCCAGATGTTTTGGAACTACATTTCCCATGATGCTCATGACCTCTGCAGTGCAGGTGAGCATCATGGGAAATGTAGTTCCAAAACATCTGGGGTGCCAAGGTTCGCCATCATTGCTCTAGGGCCTCTGTTTAAAAATAAATAAATAAATAAAGGCCTGGAGCTAATGTGGTTAAAGATAGTCTGGATATATTTGATTGGACGGGACGTTGGCCCTCTTTCTCCTCCCTACACATTTATTCGGTATCGGCTGCTTTAGGCAAAATTCTTCCCAAGTCTTTTGAAATACTGGAGGAAATAGATCCCATTGACTCCTTCAATATGATCTGTTTGTCTTCTCAGCTCCCCCACCCTCTCCTCCACATCTGGATGCATTTTTTCTTTATTTTTTATTTTATTTTATTTTTGTTTTAAAATTAGAGAATTCCTCTGGAGCCCTAAGTCCTCATATGTAGGTGTCCCCCCTCCTTGGGGTTTGTGGTACTAGAGAGAGGTAATCATTGATGGCCGTTGGGGGACGCCAAAGTTTAGACTATGGACAAAACAAACATCTCTCCTTCTGCACTCCCGCTAGAAGGTGGTGATGGTCTAGTGATGTATATGTGGGACAGACCAGCTAATCCAAACTGGATAGAGTTAAGCCTCGTACACACGATCGGATTTTCCGACGGGAAATATGTGATGACAGGCTGTTGGTGGAAAATCCGACCGTTGGTACGCTCCATCAAACAATTGTTGTCGGATTTTCTGCGGACAAATGTTGGATGGCAGGCTTTAAAATTTTCCACGGACAAATGTGTGTTGTTGGAATTTCCGAGCGTGTGTACACAAGTCCGTCAGACAAAAGTCCAAAGTACAAACACGCATGCTTGGAAGCAAGGACGAGCCAGAAGCAGTCGGTCTTGTAAACTAGCGTTCATAATGGAGAATTAACATTTGTGACGCGGCAAATTATGAAATCTCGAAATGCAGCGCACAATTCTCTTCTTCTTTAATGGGATAATAATGAAGCTGCTTTGCTGGTGATACTGATGGAGTTATTGCAAACAAATTTTCAAAGGCTTTTTTTTCTAGTGATATCAAGAATAATATTATTATGTTTGTTATTTATTTATTTATTTTTGGTGCAAGTTACCACAACACCATTATCCCGTAGTTTTTAAGATCAAAGATACAACTATGTTGGTGTCCCTTGTCAATTTTACATTGTATTTTTTTAAATGTAACTGCCTACTCCCAAACTGTCATTTGAAGTAAAACACATAGCCAAGTATTATTCTACACATTTTTTTTTATTGTGCATTAAAAAAAGAAAACAAATAAAATTAGACATGCTATCTGCCAATAGAACTTAACCAAAAAGTGCATTCTATGCATCCAAAAATATAGAAAATATACCAAATCAAATCATTATTATTCAACCAAACAATAAAATAAAAGCCTCATGCATGTGTCCTGCTTCTTAATATAGGGGGTCAACAATGCCAAGAGTTGGTGAAAGCAGGGGTCCGTCATCCGGAGATAATTCCGAAAATCATCCGGATTATTCTCCTGGAGCTCCCGCAGCAAAGGCATATGACATAATTGGTCACGATTAATAAAGCAACCAATTTTTGGTCCAAGAAATCCTCCTCCTCCTGTTCCTGGACTTGACTTGGGTCAAAGCAATAACACCAAGGCCAATAATAAATAACACATTATCTCCTCCGATTCCGCAACATATCTGGTTTACGAACGGCCATTCAGAAACGAGTTGAAAAGCACAAAATGAAAAGCGCGAATCGACACTCGCCAAACTTCTACTAACATGAAAGTAGCAGAAGGAGCCCAAAGCGTGGCGCTAAAGAGCTGAAAAAACACGTAGTACGTCACTACGTTCATGTTTGTTGGCTGACAATTCCTTGCCGCTTGTATGCAAGACAAAATCCAGGCACACGCCTTCGTATAAAAGTCAGAGGTTTTGTCTGCGGAAAATCTGATCGCGTGTACGAGGCTTTAGATGTAAATTTCCTGCACAATATTCCCCTCTCTCAGCCATCCCGAACCCTCTGAAATTTGCTTTGTGGTGATGCTGTGGCTTATGCCGCGTACACACGGTCTGACTTTTCGGCTACAAAAGTCCGACAGCCCGTCCGACAGACTTTCGAAGGACTTTCGGCGGACTTGCGGCAGACTTTCTAACGAACGGACTTGCCTTCATACGATCACACAAAAGTCAGACGGATTCGTACGTGATGACGTACACCGGACTAAAATAAGGAAGTTGATAGCCAGTAGCCAATAGGTGCCCTAGCGTGGGTTTTTGTCCGTCGGACTAGCATACAGACAAGCGGATTTCTGGGTCCGGCGGAGTTACGACGTAAAGATTTGAAGCATGTTCCAAATCTAAAGTCCGTCAGATTTGCGGCTGGAAAAGTCCGCTGAAAGTCCGGGGAAGCCCACACACGATCGGATTGTCAGCCGGCTTTGGTCCGTTGGCGTCCGTCGGACTTTTGTAGACGAAAAGTCCGACCGTGTGTACGTGGCATTAGAAATGGGCATAAGACGTGTGATGAACTTGATAGCCCAAAGAGCTAGCAACTGGTGGGATGGCCTTTGGTGTAAACAAGCCTGTGAATGCAAAGACCACCTAATACGGAGTGCAAGAAATATGATAACCACTTAGAAGCTATGTTTCTTTGTTATGACTACACTGAAAACTCATTGGCTGGTAAACCACACTTCACATGGCACTTTTGCGTTTTTGCAATGTCTGGTGGTGGTAATTTTTGGCTTCAAAAATGAAGGAGTCTGCATCGAAGATTTCCTATATGTCTATAATTTAAGCTGCTGGTGTGTCTAGACTCAACTTTCTCTGAAAAAGAATGGAATTCTTCTTGTTGAACATAGTCAGACCTACTCAGGTACAGTGCTGTGAAAGAGTATTTGCCCCCTTCCTGATTTTTTTTTTGCCATATTTGTCATATAAATAGCTGTCCAAACCTGCCTGGTCCTAGTGAAAAAGTAATTGCCCTCCCTTCTTACATCATGAATGAACTGTGATTAAAGTGGAATTCCACCCAAAAGTGGAACTTCTGCTCATCAGATTCCTCCCCCCTCCGGTGTCGCAGTTGGCACCTCTCAGGGGGGTGCAGATACCTGTATATTACAGGTATTTGCACCCACTTCCGGCATAGATATCCGCAGAATCTGCGGTATTTACGCCACTTCCTGTCCCCCCCCTGTCTGCTGGGAAACACACGGGTTCCAGAGAAAGCAGGGACCATCCGTATTGCGCTGCGCGACTCGCGCATGCGCAGTAGGGAACTGGGAAGTGAAGCCGCAAGCCTTCACTTCCTGATTCCCTTACCGAAGTTGGAGGCGGCAGCACCCGAGGACAGAGAGACGGTTCGGTCCATGTTTTAAAACTCAGCAGCTACAGTATTTGTAGCTGCTGACATTTAAAAAAAAAAATTTCGGCGGAGCTCCGCTTTAACCACATTTTTTGGAAAGCTGAGTTAAATTTCCCTGGCCACATTACTGCCAGACCTGTTGAATCAATAAATCGCTTAAATAGACGTTGTCTAACAAAGTTAAGCAAGCTAAAAGATCTCAAAAAGCAACACATCATTCAAGAACAAATGAGAAACAAAGTAATTGACATGTATCAGTCTGGAAAGAGGTACAAAGCTATTTCTCAGGCTGTGGGACTTCAGCGGACCATGGCGAGAGCCATTATCCACAAATGGAGAAAACTTGGAACAGTGGTGAACCTACACAGGAGAGGCCGGCCTACTAAAATAACTCCAACAGCACAACAACGACACTTATTTCTACCCATGCCATGTCCGCCTTCCCATTGTTCCTTGGTCGGGGTTTTTTGGTTGGCACCACTTCTTCAGCTCTCTTCCCAGGCATATATTGCTGCCATCCTCGGTGAACATAGCCACAGGCATCTAGGCTTTGCCGATTGGTGAGTATGGGTTTTTTTTCTTTTTTCTGTGAGGCCCCTCTTTCCATTTGTCCATCATTTATTCATGTGTTACATTACTTTTTGATTATTCATTTCCAGATATATCCCACATTCATCCACCCCTGAAGAGTGAGTCACATCTTGCGAAATGCGTCGGGTGTTAACCACTTAACAACCGGCCCATAGCCGAATGACGACTACAGGGTGGTTCGATAACTCTGGGAGGGCATACTATGACGTCCTCCCAGAATCGCATTCCCGTGCGCCCCCCTGGGGCGTGCACACGGGAGCATCTGTGACCGCCGGGTCCAGCGGACCCGGCACATCACGGATCATGGTAAATGGGTGCTGACACCGGCTGTTTACCACGTGATCGCTCCTTCAAATGATGGAGTGATCACATGTAAACAAACCGGCGTGATATCCGGTTCCTCTCTCTTCTCTCCGTCCAGGGTGAGCGGACAGGGGAGAGATTGGATGCAGCAGCACTGTGGGCTGGATGTGTAGTGCCCACAGCGCTGCTCAGTGACAAATCCAGCCATCCATCCATCCCTCTATATAAGCCATCCACGCTCATCCATCCCGCCATCCACGCTCATCCATCCCGCCATCCACGCTCTTCCATCCCGCCATCCACGCTCTTCCATCCCGCCATCCACGCTCAGCCATCCCGCCAGCCACGCGCAGCCATCCCGCCAGCCACGCGCAGCCATCCCACCAGCCACGCGCAGCCATCCCACCAGCCACGCGCAGCCATCCCGCCAGCCACGCTCAGCCATCCCGCCAGCCACGCTCAGCCGTCCACGCTCAGCCATCCACGTTCAGCCATCCCAGCATTCATACTCATCCATTCATGCTCAGCCATCCCTCTGTCATACTCATCCACCCATCCATGCTCAGCCATCCATACTCAGCAATACTCATCCATCCATCCATGCTCAGCCCTAGCCATACTCGGCTGTACCCAGCCATGCTCAGCCATATTCGATGATACCCAGCCATACTCAGCCGTACCCAGCCGTACCGAGCTGGATTCCCAGCCATGCTCAGCAATACTCAGCCATACCCAGCCGTACCCAGCAGTGCTTAGCCTCTGTATGTGGCCACGCTGTGGAAGTCTCCCACATGTGTTATCGTCATATTCAGGAGGAGTAGGAGAATCTATTTTGGGGTGTCATTTTTGGTATGTACATGCTATGTGTTAGAAATATTGTATAAATTGACAACTTTATGTTAAAAAAAAATGCAATTTCATTTTCTTTCCACATTTTCCAAAAATTTGTAGAAAAAAAAAATAACGTATTCAAAAGACTCATTATGCCTCATAAATTTTCCGTTGGGGTGTTTACTTTCCAAAATGGGGTAATTTTTGGGGTAATTCCATTGTCCTGGTGCTCCAGGGCCTTCAAAAGTGTAAGAGGTAGTCAAGAAATTATGTGTAATTTATGCTCCAAGAACGCCTGATGGTGCTCCTTGCATGTTGGGCCTCTGTATGTGGCAAATGCTGTGTAAAAGTCTCACACATGTGGTATCACCATACTCAGGAGGAAAAGTAGAATGTGTTTTGGGGTGTAATTTGTGCTATGCATATGCTGTGTGTGAGAAATAACCTGCTAATATGACAATTTTGTGAAAAAAAAAAATCTTGATTTTGCAAAGAATTGTGGGAAAAAATGACAACTTCATAAAACTCACCATGCCTCTTACTAAACACCTTTGAATGTCTACTTTCCAAAAAGGGGTCATTTGGGGGTTATTTGTACTTTCCTGGCATGTTAGGGTCTCGAGAAATGAGAAAGGCCGTCAATAAATCAGGTGTGATCAATTTTCAGAGATTGGCACCATAGCTTGTGGACTCTATAACTTTCACAAAGACCAAATAATATACACCGTGCCCAGTGGGTAAGTGGTTAAAGTACATGATTATACATGACATCTATAACCACTTCAGCCCTGGAAGATTTGGCTGCTCAATGACCAGGCCATTTTTTGCGATACGGCACTGCGCCGCTTTAACTGACAATTGCGCGGTCGTGCGACGTTGTACCCAAACAAAATTGACGTCCTTTTTTTCCCACAAATAGAGCTTTATTTTGGTGATATTTGATCACCTCTGAGGTTTTTATTTTTTTGCGCTATAAACAAAAAAAAAAGCGACAATTTTGAAAAAAAAAAAAAGCTGTATTTTTTACTTTTTGCTATAATAAATACCCCGCAAAAATATATATAAAAACAAATTTTTTCCTCAGTTTAGGCCGATATGTATTCTTCTACATAAAACTCACAATAAGCGCATCGTTTGCGCAAAAGTTATAGCGTCTACAAAATAGGGGATAGTTTTATGGCATTTTTATTGTTTTTTTTTTATTAGTAATGGCGGCGATCTGCGTTTTTTTATCGTGACTGCGACATTATGGCGGACACATCGGACACTTTTGACACTATTTTGGGACCATTGTCATTTATACAGCGATCAGTGCTACAGCGATCAGTGCTATAAAAATGCACTCATTAGTGTGTAAATGACACTGGCAGGGAAGGGGTTAAACACTAGGGGGCGATCAAGAGGTTAAGTGTGTCCTAGGGAGTGATTCTAACTGTGGGGGGGGGTGGGCTTCAACTCCCATGACAGCGATCACTGCTCCTGATGACAGGGAGCAGTGATCTCTGTCATGTCACAAGGAAGAACGAGGAAATGCCTTGTTTACATAGGCATCTCCCCGTTCTGCGGCTCCGTGACATGATCGCCACAGGCACGGTCACGCTGTATGCGGCTGGCGTGCCCGCTAGCCCCGCCTATTAAAGGGGACATACAGGTACTCCCATTTGCCCACCGCTGCCATTGTGCCGATGTATATCGGCGCGCAGCAGTCGGCACGTGGTTAAACAGGCTGTTCATGCTCGTAAACCCTCCAATGTGGCTGAATTAAGAGTGGGCCAAAATTCCTCCATAGCAATGTGAAAGACTCATTGCCAGTTATCACAAATGCTCAATTGCAGTTGTTCCCGCCAAGGGTGGCACAACCAGTTATTAGGTCTAGGGGGCAATTCCTTTTGCACATAGGGCCAGGCAGGTTTGGACAGCTTTTTGTCCCTTAATAAATGAAACCATCATTTAAAAACTGCATTTTGTATTTACTTGGGTTATGTTTGTATAATATTATTATTATTTGACAGGATTTATATAGCGCCAACAGTTTGCGTTGTTTTGATTATCTGAATCGTTTAAGTGTGACAAATATGCCCAAAAAAATAAATCCGGAAGGGGCAAATACTCTTTCACAGCACTGTACCTGAGTAGGCCTGACTATGTTCAACAAGAAGAATTCCATTCGCAGAAGGTTGAGTCTAGATACACCAGCAGCCTAAATTATAGACATATAGGAAATTAAAATTTGTTCAATCATCTGTATCATTTAAGTGTGACAAATATATGCAAAAAAAAAAAAATCAGGAAGGGGGCAAATACTTTTCACGTCACTGTATAGGTAAACAAGCAGAAAAACACTCAAGTGTGATTGGGGGCTTAGGCTACATTCACACTATTTATGAAACAAGCGGAAAAAAAAAAGAAGTGCGCTTGCAGTGTCATTTAGGCTTCGTTCACACTTGTGCAATGCAGGAATGCAATCAAAATTGCATGCCTTCCATTATTTTTAATGGCACCCCAACATACCCTGCTAAGGTGCGTGAGAAATCGCATGACAAAGCGGGTGGTAACAAAGTACCATGCGTTTTGGTGCTGCGTGATTTAAAAAAAAAAAGGTCATGCACTTCTTTTGGTGTGATTTAAGTGTTGTGGGCAGCTCATTCAAATGAATAAGCTACCTACTGCAACGCACATTAAGATGCGTAAAACCGTGCAACAGAACAAGCCTCATTGATAATGGCTCTCAAACAAGTGCGCAACAAACAAGTGCGCAACAAATGCGGCAATGCGCGCCTTTAAAAAAACATGCCACGGTCACAGCTCAAAAATGTGCACTTTTGTCAAGTTTGTTGTGTTTAGGACAGTCCATTGTAATAATTAGCAGGATCACCGGGTATTTCTCCACTAGGGGCTCATGTGATTGGGTGACAGACAGTGCAGGAGCCCATTTGGAAGACAGCTGTCTCTGCTTTACAGGAAGCCTCAGAACAAGGTCCTTCAAGGGCAGGATCACCAGGTTTTTCTCCCCCAGGGGCTCGTGTGATTGGGTGACAGCACAGGAACCTATTTCAGGGACAGTTGTCACCTCCTTACAGGAAATGCCTGAGAATGCCCTTTATGGCAGGATCACCAGGTGTTTCTTCACTAGGGGCCCGTGTGATTGGGTGACAGGCACAATTGGGAGACAGTTGTTATCCCAATATAGGATGTGCCTGAACAAAGCCTGATTGTCAGATAATTCTCCACTATTGGCTCATATGATTGGGTGACAATGCCATAGCTCCCAACTGCCCCTGATTTGGAGCAATGTCCCTCTGTCCCTCATTCCTCCTCATTTGTCCCTCATTTTGATCTGATCTATATAGTTGTATATAAAATTGACTTTTTAGCTATCAAAAAGTGTTTTCCAGCACTAAACCTTTAATCTGATTTCTAAATTGCTGCATTTGTAAATTCCAAAAGCCAATATAAAGGAATAGTAGTGGTAAAAAAAAGCACCTATTGTAACCAATCTTGTTTTTTTTGTACAATTTCCCTTTAAGGGGGTGTGGCAAGGGGTGTGTTCTATACCTGCATACTTTTGCTGATAGGTGTCCCTCATTCCCATCTCAAAAAGTTGGGAGGTATGCAATGCAGGAATTAATTTGGGAGACAGTTGGCTCGCCATTACAAGAAGTGCCTGCACAAGACCCTTTATAGCAGGATTATCAGATATTTCTCCAATAGGTGCTCATGTGATTGGGTGACAACGCAAGAATCCATTTCCAAGACAGTTGTCACCCCTTTGCAGGAAGGGCCTGAACAAGGCTCATGGCAATCACCAATTTTAAAATAAAACTGCAGATTTTTCAACACACAGTATCTCACAAAAGTGAGTACACCCCTCACATTTTTGTAAATATATCTTTTAATGTGACAACACTGAAGAAATTACACTTTGCTACAATGTAAAGTAGTGAGTGTACAGCTTGTATAAGGGCCCTTTCACGCTGGTGCACAGAATCCAGCTTTTAGCTATGGATAGAAGAAGTTCTCTACCACTCCTAAACCCACACAATGCTTTCCTATGGCCCCCTTCACACACTGTGTTTAGCAACGGTTTTGTTACATGGGGTTTGGTGCAGGTAGAAAAAATAAATTTGACTGCGTCCAGGACAAATTTAGCGCAGCTATCTGCACATAACCGCAGGTAATCGCAGTGTACTATTTCTCCTGCAAAAAAGCAGCGGCAACAAGGAAAAAAAATCACAGAAAGCACAGCAGAAATGGCAAGAATGTCTCACTGCAGATAAACGCAGCCGCATGTAAACGCTGCTAATCGCAATGTTCAACTGCAAGTAATCGCTGTGCCTGGAGTCTTGGAATTTCAAAATAACAACATGCTTTTAACAGCGGCAGAACAGCTGCCCGTGGGAAAGGGGCCTAACCGTGTAAATTTGCTGTCCCCTCAAAATCACCCAACACACAGCCATTAATGTCTAAACCGCTGGCAACAAAAATGAGTACACCCCTAAGTGAAAATGTCCAAATTGGGCCCAAAGTGTCAATATTTTGTGTGGCCTCCATTATTTTCATTTGACTAAGACCTAATTTAAATTTAGCCCGGAACTCCGCTTTAAACTGGAACATAGGAAAGGGTTAAAAGATAAAGAAATGGCTAAATCAGCTGCTGAAAGTGTATAAAAGTAGTTTAAGATTTACTTTTTTGTATTTCGTTTTGTTTTTTTATTTGAAAAACAGGCCACGCTATATCTAATGTACGTCACCAGATGGCAGCACTTGGCCAGCGTGGGGTGTGATGATATCATACGCTGTGTGGGGGGAGGGATGGCGGTGGACGTGTGACGTGTGTTTGTGTATGTATACTTCCTGTGTATATGTGATACTATGGCCTCTTATCCTCAATGTCGCTCTACCGCATACATAATGAGGCGATCGATAGACTGTGTACAGACGAGGACAGCGCAACGCCTTTTCATGCAAATACACAAATATAAATATATATATATATATATATATATATATATATATATATATATATATATATATATATACACACAAACACACACACACAGTGTGTACATATTATCCACTTTTAATATACATGATTGAACGGTCAGATGTTGTCATTGTAAACATTTTACAGAACTGTCAGATTTGTATCTGCTATAGATCTGATCCCTTGTCCGGTACGGTAAATATTACAATGGATATTACAAGGATGATTGATACATTGTAAATATTTAGTTACTTAAAGAGGAACTTCACTCCTACCTAAGAAAATAAAATAAAAATAAAAATCCCTTAGGGCCGGTTCACACCAGGTAATGCGTGTTCCCATGCGACTCCTGTGCATTCTCCTGCAGTGCGATTTTGTTGCATGGGCTGCAAATTCACATCAGAATGCACTACTTTTGAAAAATGCGATGCAATTCTGCTGCGAGCAATCGTGGCATCCAGGCCCTTAAAAATTGCATGAAGTGCTTGCGTTTTTTTGAGGTGTTCCTGCTGTGTTTTTTGCTGGTTTCTCCCACAAGACAACTGACACCCCCCCACCCCCCCCAAAAAAAAAAAACGCAGAACACAAAACACATAAAAAAAAAACCACTGTGTTAAAAACACGTAAAAAAAACCGCATCAACCGCAATCTGCATAGGTGTGAACCAGGCCTAAAGAACCAACATGCACACTGCCAAATGCTCCGAACGCACTATCTGCGTTCATTAGCCTGCATGCGGGTGCTTTTCTAAACCTCCGCCACAGAACCGCAAACAGCCACCTGTTCTTATTCATCCCAATGAGCTGCTGCAGGTCCCGAGGAGGCATTACACAGGCTCTGCACACTGTACCACCCCTGTATGGCTGTGTGCATGAAGCCTAAAATACACACTGCAAACGCTTTAAAAATGCATATAGGAAACATATATAAAGACAAGCATGTGGAACTGCACACTGAACTGTCTGCTGCAATGTATGACAATGGAAATGACAATATTCTCTATGGTGTCCAATCACATCAATGCAACATGGAAGTCAGCTGTCATTTTTAGGCCAATGAGGTGGAGGATTCCTCGCTCCGCAGCTGCGCATATACCAAGGGGAAGGGATGTTTGCGACCTCAATGACCTAATATGGACATGCGCCCATATACAGTGCATCCGGAAAGTATTCACAGCGCTTCACTTTTTCCACATTTTTTTATGTTACAGCCTTATTCCAAAATGGATTAAATTCATAATTTTCCTCAAAATTCTACAAACAATACCCCATAATGACAACGTGAAAGAAGTTTGTTAGAAATCTTTGCACACTTATTAAAAATAAAAAACAAAAATAATCCCATGTTCATAAGTATTCACAGCCTTTGCTCAATTCTTTGTTGAAGCACTTTTGGCACCAATTACAGCCTCAAGTCTTTTTGAGTATTATGCTACAAGCTTGGCACACCTATTTTTGGGAAGTTTCTCCCAGTCTTCTTTGCAGGACCTCTAAAGCTCCATCAGGTTGGATGGTGAGTGTCAGTGATCAGCCATTTTCAGATCTCTCCAGAGATGTTCAATCGGGTTCAAGTCTGGGCTCTGGCTGGGCCACTCAAGGACATTCACAGAGTTGTCCCGTAGCCATGGGTGCCCGCAGAACTTTTTTCAGGGGGCGGGGGGGGGGGGCATTATTTTAAGGTCACCCATGCTCTGACCCTTTTCGACAATGTCATTATCACATTATCACGGTCAGAGACTGCAGACGTAGTACAGGGGATGGTCCAAGACTGCAGACATGGCACAAGAGACGGTCAGAGACTGCAGACATGGCACAAGAGACTGTCAGAAACTGCATACATGGCTCAAGAGACTATAAGAGACTGCGGACATGGCAAAGAGAATGTCAGAGACTGCTGACATGGCACAAGAGACTTCAGAGACTGCGAACATGGCCCAGGAGACTTCAGAGATTGCGGACATGGCCCAGGAGACTTCAGAGATTGCGGACATGGCCCAAGAGACTTCAGAGATTGTGGCCCAAGAGACTTCAGAGACTGCGGACATGGCCCAAGAGACTGTCAGCGTCTGCGGACATGGCACAAGAGACTGTCAGAGACTGCATACATAACCCAAGAGACTGTCAGTGACTGCATCCATGGCTCAACAGACTGTCAGAGACTGCGGACATGGCACAAGAGATGACCAGAGACTGCATACATGGCCCAAGAGACTGTCAGAGACTGCATACATGGCCCAAGAGACTGTCAGAGACTACGGACATGGACCAAGAGACTGTCAGAGACTGCGGACATGGCACAAGAGATGACCAGAGACTGCATACATGGCCCAAGAGACTGTCAGAGACTGCATACATGGCCCAAGAGACTGTCAGAGACTACGGACATGGACCAAGAGACTGTCAGAGACTGCATACATAACCCAAGAGACTGTCAGTGACTGCAAACATGGCTCAAGAGACTGTAAGAGACTGCGGACATTGCACAAGAGATGACCAGAGACTACGGACATGGACCAAGAGACGGTCAGAGACTGCGGACATGGCACAAGAGATGACCAGAGACTGCATACATGGCCCAAGAGACTGTCAGAGACTGCATACATGGCCCAAGAGACTGTCAGAGACTACGGACATGGACCAAGAGACTGTCAGAGACTGCGGACATGGCACAAGAGATGACCAGAGACTGCATACATGGCCCAAGAGACTGTCAGAGACTGCATACATGGCCCAAGAGACTGTCAGAGACTACGGACATGGACCAAGAGACTGTCAGAGACTGCATACATAACCCAAGAGACTGTCAGTGACTGCAAACATGGCTCAAGAGACTGTAAGAGACTGCGGACATTGCACAAGAGATGACCAGAGACTGCGGATGGCACAAGAGACTCTAAGAGACTGCATACATGTGGGGGGTGACAGAGAGAGACAGAGGGGGTGACAGAGAGAAAGGATACTTTCCAGATGCCTGTAAGTTCAATGATGTCACAAGCCGGGTCAAAGCTCAGTACAGTCCCCCAGTTGGAACCAAATCCCTTGTCCCTCTCTTGTCCCCAGTTGTCCCTCTTTACGGACTCATACATGCAGACATAATAAAATAATAGCATAAACCCCGGATCTTCCTGTTGGAAATCGGCAGAAAGATTTTAGAATGGGCTGCATTTTAAATGGGCTGGAACCGCACTGAACCAAAAGCAGAGCATGTACTACTTTTGGAAATGCACTGCAACTGGAATCGCATGATACTTTTTGTACCATGCAATCCAGTGTGGGCAAACGCACTGTATTTGCAACCTGCATTTAGGGTGTCATTACCTTGCGACTGACACCCACTGCAGACCGCAAGGGCAATGCAATTTGAGTGTGGTGCAGGAAACCGACACAGAGGGCAGGTTTCCTGCCTGGTATTCTAGTGTGAATGGACCCTGAAGGGAAGGTTGGAGCTGTTCTTTAAGTCTAATCTTACATGAGCTTGGAGTGGATACGTCCAGTGCTCTCATTGTCACAGAGAAGGCTTTAGCCGTACTTTCCTGTAATTATATCATAAAATAAGTGTAGGCTCATTCCTCACTCTGGGTCCAGAACAATGCACATTAATTACAGGCTGCTCTATGGAAGAGAAGTGATCAATGCCTTTTATTATTAGCAGCTCTTTCATACAATCAGCTGTTTCCTTTTGAACAGGGATGGATTAATTCTACCTTCGGGCCCCAGGCTGTTTTCCATTCAAGGGCCACTGCTAATTTAAAGTCTATGTAAATCCAAGCAATGAACCTCTTATGTTTGATCTCTCTGGTCTGTTAAGTATGACATTGATAGCATTTTGTTATATCTGTACAATGAGGGCTTGTTTAGATTTGCAGTAGGAGCCTCAATACACGTGGTTTTAGCACCCTCCCATAAAGACGGATCGTAAGTCATCCACAAGGGTACAAATGAACACCATCCGTTGACCCTGTACAATTATATTTTCTGTCTGCCACAACCAATTGACTTGGGTCGATCCATGAGCAACAAGTAGTGATGGCTTCAGTTGACCCAAGTTGAAAAAAAAAAACAATCTTATGGGACTGATCAATGATGTGGATCACTTAAGATCAGTCTACATGATAAAAAAGATGTCCCATATAGGGCGCAATAAAACACCATCTAACGACCCTGTACAATTGATTTTTTTCCCCAAAATTGTTTGATTTGGGTTGATAACTCTCGCTATTTGTTGCTCGTCGCTTTGCCGTGTAGCGCAGACCCTCTTGGATGGGTTAACCCAGGTTCTGATCCCTTGACGGTGCAAACAGCCAGGCATGGGGTATTTTCAGCCAGGTGCATCAAGTCCCACTCAGTCCTCACACATTAATCAGGCAGTGCCTTTTTTGTGGTTTTAATATTTGTTTTATAGAACTGGGATAGAGATTGGGAAAACTTTGGGATACCCAGAACCAGGGCTTTTTTTCAGCAGGAACTCGGGGGAACGCATTTCCGGCACCTCCAGCACTGACTGTGTGTAATGGAAAGGGATACTGGGGTGTGCTGGAGGGGATCTATTTTAGTAGGGGGGTATATTGTTGCTGAGGTGGTCTGTTGTTGCTTGTGGGGGACCTACTGTTGAGGGAGAAAACTATTGTTGCTGGCTGACGGAGAGCAGTGGCGGCTGGTGCTCAAAATTTTTTGGGGGGGTGCAAACAAACTGGAAAATTCTGAAAAAAAAACCCATCAATTGCAGCCACCGTGCCATCAAACGCAGCCACTCTGTCCATCAATTTCCACCACTCTGCCATCAAACGCAGCCACTATGCCAAACGCAGGCACTGTGCCCATCAATTGCTGCCACTGTACCATCAAACACAGCCACTGTGCCATCCAACGCAGCAACTGTACCCATCAAACGCAGCCACTGTGCCCATCAAACGCAGCCACTGTGCCCATCAAACACAGCAACTGTACCCATCAAACGCAGCCACTGTGCCCATCAAACGCAGCAACTGTACCCATCAAACGCAGCCACTGTGCCATCAAACGCAGCCACTGTGCCCATCAAACGCAGCAACTGTACCCATCAAACGCAGCCACTGTGCCCATCAAACGCAGCCACTGTGCCCATCAAACGCAGCAACTGTACCCATCAAACGCAGCCACTGTGCCATCAAACACAGCCACTGTGCCCATCAAATGCAGCCACTGTGCCATCAAACGCAGCAACTCTGCCCATCAAACTCAGCCACTGTGCCATATCAAATGCTCCCACTGTGCCATCAAATGCTACCACTATGCCATACCAAATGCTGCCAGTGTGCCCCCCGCCCGCCCTCTGCAATTACCCTGTCTCGGTGTGAAAGCTCCTCGATGCTCTTCGATGTCTTCTCCCGCCCTCTCTTCCCGTCCTCTGCTATGATTGGACGCCTGAATCACAGTGCCTGTCGTTTCAGCCAATCAGGTGACGGGTAACAGATCCGAGCACCTCATTGGCGGAGAGGCGGTTTAGTGTTAGGAAAGCGAATATTCATTCACTTTTCTAACACAGCTGAGTGACCTGCGAGCTCCCAGCATGGCGCTTGCAGGTCAGCTTTTTTGACACCTATTAGAGCTTATGGCTCTAGTCATGTGCTTCAAAAACACCCCCCGGCCACTGTAATTAAGGCTCCCAGCGCCCAAAAAGGGGCCGGACGCCTGAATAGGGGGTGGCAGCAGCGGCCATAGATAGATTTATGCAATGCTATCTATTGGTGCTAGAGGGGGTGGCAGGAGAGAGGGGGTGGCAGGAGAGAGGGGGTGGCACCCGTGGGCCCTTATGGACGCACCGCCACTGATGGAGAGTCTATTTATGCTGGCTGTGGGGATATTGTTTTTTGCTACTGGGGGGGGGGGGGTCTATTGTTGCTAGGGGGAAAATGTGGTTGCGGGTGGTCCATTGTTGTTATCGGGATCTATTGTCGGGGGGGGGGGGGGGTTATATTGTAAATGGCTGCAGGGGATCTATTTTACTGCTTTTCTTGTTATCATTGCCAAATTCCATACAAATTTACTCCGCACCACAAAATTATACTTGGTTTTGTATTCTCTACTGAGAGGTGGGTATGGGGTGTAACCAGGGAATGGTGCCCGGAAGTAAGTTTGGGCGGAGAAAAAGGGTGACTCGGAAAGGGGGAGTTCCTGCACCTATTCTCTTTGAAAAAAAATACTGCCCAGAACTAACAAAAAGAAACCTATTGATCTTGTGAATCCTAAATAACAATGTAATAGTGGTGCTTCCTTATAATTTAAGGTGGGTGTGGCCAAGACTATTTAGACACAAAAGAATAAAGAAGCAGGATAACAAACACCCAAACAGCTACCACTATAAAAATATATTTGCATCAAAAACCAGGAGTATCACCAGTCCCGTATCTCCCCCACCAATCCCAACCACCCCACACACATAGCCAGTCCTCAAACACCCTAGAAGGCCCCCAATCCCACATTGCCCCTCAATGGACACCCAGATACCCAGAACTAGCAACTTGAAGGGGGACACTATCTGAACTAGCAACTTGAAGGGGGACACTATCTGAACTAGCAACTTATAGGGGGACACTATCTGAACTAGCAACTTATAGGGGGACACTATCTTGCAACTAGTAACTGAAATAAAGCAGAGTCTTCTGTACAGAAAGTTGCAATAGCTCAGCACTCGGGGGGGAGGGGCTTCCATTATGGACACAGCCGTGACAGCAGCTCTGGAACAGTCCCCCTAAGAAGAAGGGGTGCAAAGGCAACAGTCTATCTCCTGAGATTTCTCTTACGCCTATCACTGTGTCTCAGGCAATCTGAAAGCCTTCTTCCTGCTTCAGGAAGATCCTCCTTGGATGTTGCCCGGGTGTTCCTGCGACTTTGGGGTGATCCTTCAGCTCCTTGGTGAGCGAGAAAAATCCAGGATTTCTTAAAGCTTCTTCTAAAGTTGGAAGGTTTGAAGTGTTCCTAAACCCACAACAGTAAAATCAGTCTGTATATGCAGTAAAGCATGCCTGTTATACCCACTGTGGAACCTAAGACATTTTGTAAAAACGCTGTTTGATCCTGTCTTCCCTGATCCTCCCCTTCTTCCAGAGACCTCAATCCATCTCCTGATAGAACAGAACCTTGGAGTCACTCTGCACATGCTCAGTTTGGTGTGTATTGGTAGAGAGTTTTTTTTTTTTTTGGGAGGATGCATGTGATCAGCACAGGGCCAATCAAGACTGTCCAGACAGAGGGTCAGGGGTCATGCATCCTCATAGAACAGTCAGAGGAGAATAAAAACTCCTCCTTCAAGCTTTAACTAGACACTGATAGAAGTCACAAGACTGCTATATACTGCTGATGAGAAAAGGTATTTAGCAGTTTATATTTACTAAAATAATTGCATTTCCATGCTCTGTGTACTGTGGGAGACCAGATATAGTGAATGCAGGGTCCTGGGTTTAATAACACTTTAACAGCACTTCCAGGCTGGGTCACTCTAGCAAGGGACCTTACTACTCTCTGCTCCAGCCCCTTTTACCCCTCTCAGCCCCCTGCTGGTCATTTTCCCAACCAGGGATTGGCTGAGGCTGTATACAGGGTCAGCCCAGACTCCACCCTCTCAGCCTACTATGTTCCAGAGATTTCTGGAAAGACGGGGGGGAGACCGGCAAACCAGCAGCTGCAGAACCCAGAGTAGGCAGAAGCAATCCACAAGCTCCACAGTAGAGCCCAAAAATGACTAAATTTACCTCTTATCTCACTAGCACCTAACTAGGAGGGTGCTACATTTGTCTCTCTCAATCGATCCAATTCAATCTTTTGTATGAAGATTTTGGAAAGATTCCCTCTTCCTGTTTTGGCAATGGGACAGGAAGTAAAGGAAAATCTCCTCAATAGGACGCAGATGGGAAAAAACTGACAGGGGTTATAACCTTCCTTGACAATGTCTTTAGTTCTATTTTTTAATACACTTCAAATAAAGCAACAACTGCTATATAATGGATAGTAAAAGATGGACTAAATGGCGTTTTCATATCTGCCCGGAGTTCTGCTTTAACCTTACAAAGCAAAGGCTGTCCTAGGCAGAAAATATATGTATACATTCTGTCTTTACTCTGTAAAATATGTATGTATGGAAATATATGTACAATCATTAAAAAAGGAACGCACATTTAAAGTATGTTTTCCAAAATGGAAATGTGCAGCCTTGACATGCGAAGGAAGCCGAAATTTATGGTAATAAATCTATTAAATGTGTCTAGCTGAGACATACTCCGATCAGCCATAAAATTACGACCACTGACAGGTAGAGTGAATAACGTTGATTATCTTGTGACAATGGCATCTGAAAGTGGGTGGGATATATTAGGCAGCGAGTGAACATGTTGCCCCTGAAGTTGATGTGTTGAAAGCATAAAAAAATGGACAAGAGTAAAGCTGGATACACACTATACAGTTTTCTTTAGATTTTTTTTCCTTTAGATTTACCAAAGCCATATAATTTGAGGTCAAACCTTAACAGTTTCAATTTGTATGCAATCAGGCAGGCCCTTGCACTACATGGTTTTGGTAAATCTAAAGGAAATCAAACAACAAAAGTTGGATAGTGTGGATCCAGTTTTAGGATTTGAGTGACTTTGACAAGGATCAAATTGTAATGTCTAAATGACTAGGTCAGAGCAACTCCAAAACTGCAGCTCTTGTGTGACGTTCCTGGTCTGAAGGGGCCAGGACCGACCAAAAATGGTCCAAACAAGGACATCCGGCAAACCAGGAACAGGGTCATGGGTGGCCGAGGCTCATTGATGCATTTGGGGAGGGAAGGCTGGTAGTCCAATCCAATAGTAGAGCTACTGTGGCTCAAATTGCTGAAAACGTGAATGCTGGTACCAATAGAAAGGTGTCAGAGCACACAAAGCATCGCAGTTTGTTGTTATAGGGCTGTGTAGCTGCAGATCGGTCAGGATGCCCTTGCTGACCCGTGTCCACAGCCAAAAGTGCCTACAATGGGCACGTGAGCATCAGAACTGGACCACAGAGCAATGGAAGAAGGTGACCTGGTCCGATGAATCCAAGAATGGTTTGAGGAACACAACAGTGAGTTTAAGGTGTTAATTTGGCCTCCAAATTCTCCAGATCTCAATCCATCGACCATCTATAGTATGTGCTGGAAAAACAAGTTTTATTCATGGAGGCCTACTTCACAATTTACAGGATTTAAAGGATCTGCTACTGAAGGCTTGGTGCCAGATACCACCACATACCTTCAGAGGCAGTGTTAATTTAGTCAACTAAAACATTTTCCTCAGTGGTATTTTTACAGTGTCGAAAACTAAACTAAAAGTACAGCACATTTTCGTTCACTGGCAAAAACTACGACGAAAATCAGATCCGTTTTCGTTAGCGAAAGAAAAAGCGGATGAAAATGTGAGGCAGGATCGCTTACCCTCGTGAACTAACTTCCGGTTTTCACGGAGCTCCGCCTCCTTCCGCTCCCAGCAAGTGAGTTGAATCAACTGTGTGCACTGTCCATGATGACTGCCAGAGACCAGAGCAGAACTGTGCATTACAGCCAGGCCTCCTGAGTTCTGACGAGACCGCCCCACTCCCGAGTCCCAACTCACAGGATGACCGCCCACGTCCAGAGCAGAGAACAGACTGTGAGTGTGTGTAGTACTAGTGTACAATAAAAGTACAGCAGACCTGAGGCCTCCCCTCAGACCACTGTCCATCCAGAGCACTGTGTGTGCATTATACAGGCCTCCTCTGACCACTGGCAGTGGCATCCAGGGCACTGTGCATTACAGGCCTCCTCAGACCACCGTCCAGAGCACTGTGCATCATTACTGGCCTCTTCTGACCAGTGACCAACGGCAGGGTGGCATCCAGAGCACTGTGCAATACAGACCATCCCTCAGACCACCATCCAGCACTCTGCAGCATTACAGGCCTCAGACCACTGTCCAGAGCACTGTGCATCATTACTGGCCCCCTCTGACCAGTGACCACCAGCATGGTGGCATCCAGAGCACTGTGCATTACAGGCCATGCCTCAGACCTGAGACCACCATCGAGCACTCTGCAGCATTACAGGCCTCCTTAGACCACCGTCCAGAGCACTGTGCATCATTACTGGCCTCCTCTGACCAGTGACCACCGGCATGGTGGCATCCAGAGCACTGTGCATTACAGGGCATCCCTCAGACCCGAGACCACCATCCAGCACTCTGCAGCATTACAGGCCTCCTCAGACCACCGTCCAGAGCACTGTGCATCATTACTGGCCTCCTCAGACCACCAGCCAGAGCACTCTGCAGCATTACAGGCCTCCTCAGACCACCGTCCAGAGCACTGTGCAGCATTACAGGCCTCCTCAGACTACTGTCCAGAGCACTGTGCAGCATTACTGGCCTCCTCAGACCACCGGCCAGAGCACTGTGCAGCATTACAGGCCTCCTCGGACCACTATCCAGAGCACTATGCAGCATTACAGGCAACCTCAGACCATCCAGAGTAGCTAAATCTGTATCTGTGAGTTTGTTGAAACCTTAATACCATAAATAATAACATGATATTAAATTTTGATTGATGTACGCTGATGAGGCTGCACTGATAGACACTGATAAGGCGGCACTGATGGGCACTGAGAGGTGGCACTGGAGGGCAGCACTGAAGGGCATTGATGAAGAGCACTGATGGGCGGCACTGATGGGCACTGGTAGGTGACACTGATAAGCAGCACTGATAGCTGGCACTAATGATGAGGCACTGCTAGGCACTGATTGGCAGCACTGATGGGCATTGATAGGTGGCACTGGTGGGCACTGATCGGCGGCATTGGTGAGCACAGAGGAGGCAGTGGTGGCTCTCCTTGTTCGGGACTAATGTCACTTTGACAGAAGCCGGTGATTGGCTTTTTTTTTCTCCTCATGCTACAAGCGTAGGGGGCGGGCAGGCAGCTCATGCACGGCAGGGCATCTGTTGACACCCTCCCGGCAATTAAGGCCCGCGCTGTAGCCGTCATTCGGCTATAGCATGGGTGGGAAGTGGTTAAAAACCGCACTGCAGACACTGCAAAAAAACAAAGCAAAAACACTCCATTAACGCATAGGCGTTTTACTGATAGTTAAGTGAACCAGTGCCCTTAGGTTGAGTTTACACTTGCCAATGGGGGGCAGAAGGCAGAAAAAAACATGCAGTTGAGGCATATTTTTATGTTCCCCCAACCACACCCCTTTAAGCTGAAAAGGCAGTGGAGGGAGGTGTACATATGCCAAAGCCACAATGTTTTGCAACAAAAATCATTGCTGCTTTTGTGTTCAGTAGGCGATACCGCCTGCCGAATGCAACCCACTCAACTGAATGGTGGTGCTAGTACAGTGTTTAACGGGTTAAAACAGGCATGGAGAAGGTGTGTGTATATATGTATATATATATATATATATATATATATATATATATATATATATATATATATATATATATATATCAAATGCCCTATGGAGAGCAATCCATTGTGGATCACTCTTTAGATTGCACTGCTGGTTTAAAAGAGGCCCTAGTCGTCTTGGTGAGTTGGCACTACCTATAAATTTTGTTGAGTGAGCAAGTTGCCCTACTGTCTGCACAGACTGAGTTTCAGGAGGTTATGTCAAGAACAAAACCTCACACAGGGCAAACCTTTCAATGCCACATCATACCTTAGTTTATGGGGCCTCTCACACCATACTGCACATAAAAATGAACTGCAACACAGTTGAATGCATGTGCAGTAATGCGCATTTGCATTCACTTTTCAGTCCCATTGCCCCAAAACTCCATCCAAGACCCTCAGCCTACAAGGGGGTTAGTCATCTCTCTGCTCTCTCCTCCTATCAGCACATGGGCGTTGTATCAGAATCTGATTGGCTCCTAATGCTGTTCCTCCTTTTCCCACTCTAGTTGGGCTGTGCAGTAAGCTGATAGGAAGACAGATTCAAGTATATACGCTAACTTCATTTAAAATAAACCGTTTTTTAATGAATTCTGCATTATTTGAGGTTTTTTATATTTGCCTGAACTCCTGCTTTAAAGCAGAATGCCACTCTCTCAATCAACATTGACTATTTTTAATCCTTAAGTTGGTTTCTATGCCTAGGCAAATTATGTCTTGCATCCCAGGAGTCTTCAGTAGGGGAGGAGGGGCTTTTTCAGTTAAGCACACCCTCTCCTGCTTGCATGTCTGAGCTAAGGGTAGGTAGATTCCAGGGAGTAAATGATACATGAACCCTCTGCCCTTTCTCAAGATGGCTACGACCAGAAATGATAGGAGGGTGTTTTTCAAAGTGACTTCTCAACAAAATAAAACATGGAGACATGGATGGATGGGTGAGTTTGCTTTGAATGTTGAATTATGAACGAAATAGCATTTTCGGCTGAAGTGTAGTTCCACTTTAATTACCATGAAGAGCCTTCGCCACTAGAAGGCAGCAAAGAGCATCAACGCACACACTCGCCCATAGCAAGCGAATGTCATCAGAACAGAGATAAATAATTTCTGATTGGCTGCCACGGTTAACTGCACTTTGCGCTTTCCCCTGTTATTAAAGAAGACCGTATCTGTATGCAATATCATCATGTTTTATGTATCTATCACTTCCTGCTATCAGAAGTGTCAGTGTCACTGCTATTTGTTGCTAATTAGGCTAATTAACATGCCTAATTAAAATGCAATTAGAGGACTGGTGATGACGAACTTGTGAAATAATTAGTATTCATTATGGAGCTCTTTCGTGCCAGGAAAAGCGCTCCCCTTGGAGCTATAGAGAGCAGAGGCCCCAGGTGTGCTATACACAGAGCCCCGTGTTATATACAGGGAGATCCCCTATCATTTCTAGAGGAAGATGAAGACTTAAAGGATCACAGGGACAGCGCTCACAGCCACAGATCCCAGCTGACATTTTCATAGCATAGGTTCCAATAGAAAAAGACCAAACCTTGTTGCCAAAGGAGACAACGCCATATTCCTTCCTATACATCAATGCTACAGCATATAGACTTGTTGGTGGAGAGTTACTAAAACTGGTACAGAAAAAATCTGGTGCAGCTACGCATAGTAACCAATCAGCTTCTAACGTCTGCTTATTCAATTAAAGCGTAAGTACACTTTTGTTGAGAAAAAAAAAACATTCCCCTCTGGGTGATCTGCGTACATTGTAACATTTTGTAACAACCTTTGTTGCAGATTCCTACCTTTTGTTATTCTGAAGAAATCCATGTGTGTTTGTCTGTGCCTCTGTACTGACTGGGTCTAATGGGAGTGTTTTCATAATTAACTGTCAGGTGTGCAGCTGCAGGGCACTAATGAGGAAAGCTGCTGGGCCTGCATCCCTTTAGACGTTCTCCTATTGAACGTATCCCTCCAAAAATGAAATTTTTGTTGCAGGGGATGCCTGAAATCTGACTTGTATCTTAGGCAGACTTCCGGGAAAATCGGCGAGCCAATCACACAAGCAGGGAATGATGTTTTTGGGGAGTGGTCAGTACACACTCTGTGTACAGAAGAACTCCAGGTAGCCATATTGCATTGCATTCTCGGAAAATTACAGTGGCTGCAGATTGAAAAGGAAAGGTAATTTTTTAAAACATTCAATTACATTATGATTGGTGTCACAGTTATATGTGCTATATTATTTTTTCTTTATTTGTTATTTTTTTTCCCCACAAAAGTGGAGCTACCCTTTAAGCTTTGACAAAAAAAAACCTACAAGCTGGTTACTATGTACAGCTGCACCAGATTCTGTGTGTGCCAGTCTTTGTAAATCCCCCCCCCATTGGCTATAAAACCCAAACGTAGGGGGGGGGGGGGAAATAGAAAACATTGGGAAGGGTAACTCTCCAGAAGAGCCAATCAGTTTTTAGGTTGTTTATATAATTTGCTCTGGACGTTGAGAACTGATACCTGATTGGCTCTTATGGGAAACAACAAGTCCATTCCCTTCTGTACCATAGATTTAATTGACATTTTTTAGTATTGTTGGGTCTCATTAAAATGTCTGAAAACATTTTCTGTTTTCCACAAGCGATAAATGAACCCCCTTCCCACCCAGCCCTGATGTCCCTAATTGGCCATTCTTGTGATCAGGTCAAATTTTGGTGAAACGCGTTAAGGAGGAGGAGTGGTCCCTGGGTGGGGACACTATGGATGCAGCAGTACTGTTGACCACCGAATACAGCATTTGGAAGAACAGATATTGTTTTTTTTTTCAGTTGTCACCAGATCTTCTGTCCTGTATCAGGCCCGGGCCCCATCGGGTCAGCAGGGGGTACAGCAGGCTGGGCAAGGGGAATAGTCAGAATCCATCATCAGACTTTGGCTTAAACTGGTTTTAACTCTCCCTGCTCCTGATTCACTCTTACCATTGAGTCTCGCCCCCACCCCTGCTGCGATTGGTTTCCGTGTTCTGGGCTGGACTTTGTACACTGCTCATTGTCCCTCCCCCATAAACTGTCTATTGCCCCTGTACACTGGTCCCTGGGCCAGTGGGTGGGGGCCTTGTCAGGAAGTCTGTACAGGGCCTCATGGTTTCTAATGGCTGCCTTAGTTGTCACCATATTATTGCACATTCTTCTTGTTCTTCTCTTTCACAAATACTGATTTTTTTTTTTTAAACCATGTAGATTTTTTTTCCAAGAAACCTGTGCTGAAAGAAACACACGGGCTGCCATTACTGACCTTGTTATAGGTTGGTTGCCTAAATCATACCAATCCTCCTATATGTATAAGTTGGGAGTCACTGATCTGCAGCTAGTGAAGTTGGAAAATAAATAAGTGACCTGACCACTTCAATACCGGGCACTTTCACCCTCTTCTTGCCCAGACCAATTTTCAGCTTTCAGCGATGTCGCACTTTAAATGAAAATTGCGCGGTCATGCTACACTGTACACGTGACCATTTTATCATTTGTCTTCACACAAATTCTTTTGGTGGTGTTTAATCACCACTGGGTTTTTTTATTTTTTGCTTAATCAAATACCAAAAACAGGTATTATTTCTCCTACACCGCTGTGCTCTGATGAGGCTGCCTTGAGGGGCACTGATAGGTGGCACTGGTGGGCACTGTTGGGACTGCACTGACAATCAGTGCCGCTGTCCTTTTAACTCAAGCCGGTTTTCGGCTCTCTTCATCTCTCCTCACGCTGTCAGCCGATAACCGGCTTGTGCTTACTTTACAATCAGCTGTCATTGGAGACAACTGATCACACGGTAAAGGGCTGCTGTGATTGGCCCTTTACCCTGAACTGTGATCAACTGAGTCCAATGTCCGATCAAATGAACAGAGTAGCAGGGAGAGGCCAACAATATATTTGAGAAAGTATAGAGCATCATTATCAAGATTCATCAACTCAGTAGGACATAGTGAACTTTCAACATGCAACACTCTCCTCTTTTGAATTGGCTACTACGGAAGAGGTTACAAAACTTTTCTCAGATGCCCACCTAACCAATGTCCCCTGGATCCTGTTCCCTCACAACTACTACGGTCACCCTCTTCTTCTATCTTTCCCTCTCTAGTGGCATCTTCCCCTCCCCTCTAAAACAGATCACTTCCATACTTAAAAAGCCCTCACTGAACCCTACCAACCTGAACAACTTAAGACCCATCTCATTGCTCCCATTCACCTCTAAACTTCTAGAACGCTTAGTCTACAACAGTCTAAGCTCCTACCTCAGTGAAAATAACCTTCTTGACCCCCTACAGTCTGGCTTTCGCTCGCAGCACTCCACGGAATCTGCCTTACTAAAACTCACTAACGATTTACTAACTGCTAAAACCAACAGCCAGTACTCCATACTCCTACTACTTGACCTCTCTGTGGCCTTTGATACTGTTGACCACCCGCTCCTTCTCAATAAGCTACATTCCCTTGGCATCTGAGATTCTGCTCTATCCTGGTTCTCTGCCCATTTATCACAGCGCTCCTTCAGTGTCACCTACAACTCTGTCTCCTCCTCTCCATTGCCCCTTTCTGTGGGGGTCCCCCAAGGCTCGGTTCTTGGACCCCTTCTCTTCTCTATCTACACCTCCTCCCTTGGTCACTTGATAACCGCCCACGGCTTCCAATACCACTTATACGCTGATGACACCCAAATCTATCTGTCTACTCCTCACCTCACTCCTTCAGTCTCCTCTCGCATTACTAACTTACTAACTGACATATCAGCATGGATGTCGCACCACTTCCTTAAACTAAATCTCTCTAAAACTGAGCTATTAATATCCCCCCCCACCCCACCCCCACCCCCGCCCGTGAACCCCTCCATGACTTTTCCATCAAAATCAACAATGCAACCATCAGTCCCTCCCCTCACGCCAGGGTACTAGGTGTAATCCTAGACTCTGACTTGTCATTTCAGCCTCAAATCCAATCGCTGTCAAAAGTTTGTAGAATTCACCTCCGTAACATCTCTAAAATTTGCCCCTTTTTAACAAATGAAACCACCAAGCTCCTCATTCACTCCCTTGTTATCTCTCGCCTTGACTATTGCAACTCCCTTCTCATTGGCTTACCTCTCCATAGGCTCCTCCCCTCTTCAGTCTATCATGAATGCTGCTGCCAGACTTATCCACCTTACCATCCGCTCAGTGTCTGCCAACCCTCTCCTCCAATCCCTACACTGACCACCACCCCTCTACTCCAATCCCTACACTGGCTCCCTATCACCCAGCGAATTAAATTCAAAATACTAACCACAACGTACAAAGCCATTCACAACTCTGCCCCGAGCTACATCACTAATCTTGTCTCCAAATATCACCCAAATCGTCCTCTCCGCTCTTCTCAAGACCTCCTGCTCTCAAGCTCTCTCATCTCCTCCTCTCATGCTCGCCTCCAGGATTTCTCCTGAGCCTCTCCCATCCTCTGGAACTCGCTACCTCCATCTATCCGGCTATCCCCTACTCTTGCTACCTTCAGGCGATCCCTGAAAACTCATCCCTTCAGGAAAGCCTATCACGTCTCCAACTAATCTCCTATCACTTCCACCAGCTCATTCCCCACAGTTACAACCTTTTGTACCACCTGCCCCACCCTATTAGATTGTAAGCTCTTCTGAGCAGGGCCCTCTTAATCCTCTTGTATTTTATTGTATTATAACTGTATTGTCTCCCTTTTATATTGTAAAGCGCGGCGTAAACTGTTGGCGCTATATAAATCTTGTATAATAATAACTTGGAAGTTTTAGAAAATGATGGTATATATGGTCTACTCCAGTGGTCTCCAAAATGCAGTCATGGGGCCAGATGTGGCCCTTAGCTTGATTTTACCCAGCCCTTGGAGCATCCCCCCACTGTCTGCAACAGTGGGGCATATTTCCTGACACAGACAATGGGACACTAGTTCTATCAATGACACCAACGATGGAACACTATTCTTCCCACGGACACCTATGATGGGGGACTATTCCTCCCACTGACACCAACTATGGGGCACTAATCCTTCCACAAACACCAATGATGAGGCACTATTCTTCCCACTGACACCTACGATGGGGGACTATCCCCCCCCCCCCACTGACACCAATGATGGCGCACTATTCCTCCCACTGACACCAGTGATGGGGCACTATTCCTCCCACTGACACCAATGATAGGGCACTATTCCTCCCACTGACACCAATGATGGGGCACTATTCCTAGGGTTGCCACCTGTCCAGGATTCACCCGGACAGTCCGGGTTTCGAATCATGTGTTTTGTGTTTTATTCCACCTGAAACCCGGACACATTATTCAGGCAAGAATGTGGCTTGGAACAGTGTCTGACAGCAGGGTGAGGAAGACAAGGGAAGACAAGGAGAGGGGCGCCTCTGAGTATGTATCAAAAATATTTTAATATAAAAACAATATCCACTCACATGGAAGATAGTAGAGTTGAGTGCATCTCTGTGCTGAGCAGATGGGACTACAAGTCACAGAGAGTCCGCTTCTTGCTGGCAAAGTGCAGCACATTAGGTTTCAGGAAGGATAAAGGGACAGGAGGGTGAGGAGCACTATGTGCGCCGCACAACAATTCTCTTTGGAGTGCCCAAAGGTGTCCCAGGTCTGTTACCCTACAGTGTATACTAAAAAAAAATTGTTTTTGCTGTGCGCCGCTAAAGTGTTCGGGTTTGGCTTGAAAAAAAAAAGTGGCAACCCTAACTATTCCTCCCACTGACACCAACGATGGGGCGTTGTTTACTCCCACTGGCCACAGTCCGGATCCCCTAAAGTTTGAAGGACAATAAACTGGTCCTTTGTTGGAGTAGACCGGGGGGGGGGGGGGGTGTCCAAACTTTCTGAACAAACTGTAGGTTCACCTCCAATCAAAACTTTTTGATAAATTATGGAAGGGCTAGAATCTCAGTCAACTGCCTGCATCACTTTGAGAGATTTTCCTTCACTTGTGGTTTGTCTGATGCTCATCAAAGATGCAGAAAAGGCAAAAGTGGCACAAAGCTAAAAACGCAAGAGGTTCTGACCCCTCTCCACTGTATTCAGAACTGTATTGTGAAAGCTAGTTTATTGCCCATTTATGGTTGTATTGCTCTCCAAAGAGCGATCCTTGCTCTTCAGAGGGTGTTTGACAAGCGCTGAGGAGCCAATAAATTGCCTCCTCCCCATATGTTTAACCCTAAAAACCAGCACCACCTTGCTGAAACCAGGGGCATTGCATGCACTTGCGGCACGACCCTATTCAGTGGGCAAAGGGGATCAATTTCACTATGGCACATATACGCCCCTATCTGCTACTATTGTCCCGTCCATGTGTTTTTGTAACCCGTAATTTTAAACAAGGCTTTAAAGTAGAACTCCAGGTTTAGTTTCACTGTGAATTTATTTCTGCCAAGCTTAAAACAAACTAATTCCATTACAGAGCAATGTGGCTGCTGTGTGTGCTATAATATACTGTACTAGCATAAGCTACATATATAAGAGGTACAGTATGTATTGAATACAAGAATTCATCTAATAGGCCAAAGTGAAAGTCGTGATGTAATGCGTCCATCTTTCCACCACAGCCAATCACAGTAAGCCTTGTATTTATTGTTAAAAATACAAGGCTTCTTCTGAATGGCAGAGAAGCACTCAGCCTGACTAATTCCAGAGCACACAAAGCAGCCGTATCGTTCTGTAATGGAAGAAGACGTTTTGGGACAACGTGGCCCAAGCAAACTACTTAAAGTGAAATTAAATCTGGAATTCTAATGTAACCACTTAAGGACCGAAAGCTTTTACCCCCTTCATGACCAGGACATTTTTTGCGATACGGCACGGCGTTACTTTAACCGACAATTGCGTGGGAGTGCGCCGCTGTACCCAAATGAATGCAATGTCCTTTTTTTCTCACAAATAGAGCTTTCTTTTGGTGGTATTTGATCATCTCTGCGGTTTTTATTTTTTGCGCTATAAACAAAAAAACCTGACAATTTAAAAAAAGTATATATTTTTTTTACTTTCTTCTATAATACAAATCCCCCAAAAAATATAAAATAAACAAATGTTTCCATCAGTTTAGGCCAATATGTATTCTGCTACATATTCTTGGTAAAAAACAAATCGCAATAAGCATATATTGATGGGTTTGCGCAAACGTTATAGCCACTACAAAATAGGGGATAGATTTATGGCATTTTTATTATTTTTTTTTAACTAGTAATGGCAGTGATCAGCGATTTTTAGCGACTGAGACATTGCGGCGGACATATCGGACACTTTTTTTGGCACCAGTGACATTATTACAGTGATCAGAGCTAGAAATATCCACTGATCACTGTATAAATTACACTGGCAGGGAAGGGGTTAACACTAGGGGGCGATCAAGGGGTTAAGTGTGTCCTAGGAAGGTGTTTCTAACTGTGGGGGGAGGGGACTGTCTGGGAGTAGAGAGAGATCGCTGTTCCTGATCACTAAGAACAGACAATCACACTGTACTCCCCTGTCAGAATGGGGATCTGCTTTGTTTACATTGGCAGAGCCCCATTCTGCCTCTCTGAGGAGCGATTGCGGGTGGCCGGCGGAAATCGCTGCTGTCGGACCCGCGCATCAGCTCCTCCGCTGTGCAGCGGGCACACGCGGCCACAGTATCTCGTGCACGAAACCATGTGCAGGTATGTTGTTTCGCGCAATAGGTCCACCCTGCCACAGTATACAGTGGGGATGGAAAGTATTCAGACCCCCTTAAATTTTTCACTCTTTGTTATATTGCAGCCATTTGCTAAAATCATTTAAGTTCATTTTTTCCTCATTAATGTACACACAGCACCCCATATTGACAGAAAAACACAGAATTGTTGACATTTTTGCAGATTTATTAAAAAAGAAAAACTGAAATATCACATGGTCCTAAGTATTCAGACCCTTTGCTCAGTATTTAGTAGAAGCACCCTTTTGATCTAATACAGCCATGAGTCTTTTTGGGAAAGATGCAACAAGTTTTTCACACCTGGATTTGGGAATCCTCTGCCATTCCTCCTTGCAGATCCTCTCCAGTTCTGTCAGGTTGGATGGTAAACGTTGGTGGACGGCCGTTTTTAGGTCTCTCCAGAGATGCTCAATTGGGTTTAAGTCAGGGCTCTGGCTGGGCCATTCAAGAACAGTTACAGAGTTGTTGTGAAGCCACTCCTTCATTATTTTGGCTGTGTGCTTAGGGTCATTGTCTTGTTGGAAGGTAAACCTTCGACCCAGTCTGAGGTCCTGAGCACTCTGGAGAAGGTTTTCGTCCAGGATATCCCTGTACTTGGCCCCATTCATCTTTCCCTCGATTGCAACCAGTCGTCCTGTCCCTGCAGCTGAAAAACACCCCCACAGCATGATGCTGCCACTGCCATGCTTCACTGTTGGGATTGTATTGGACAGGTGATGAGCAGTGCCTGGTTTTCTCCACACATACCGCTTAGAATGAAGGCCAAAATGTTCTATCTTGGTCTCATCAGACCAAAGAATCTTATTTCTCACCATCTTGGAGTCCTTCAGGTGTTTTTTAGAAAACTCCATGCGGGCTTTCATGTGTCTTGCACTGAGGAGAGGCTTCCGTTGGGCCACTCTGCCATAAAGCCCCGACTGGTGGAGGGTCGCAGTGATGGTTGACTTTCTACAACTTTTTCCCATCTCCTGACTGCATCTCTGGAGCTCAGCCACAGTGATCTTTGGGTTCTTCTTTACCTCTCTCACCAAGGCTCTTTCCCCCCGATAGCTCAGTTTGGCCGGACGGCCAGCTCTAGGAAGGGTTCTGGTCGTCCCAAACGTCTTCCATTTAAGGATTATGGAGGCCACTGTGCTCTTAGGAACCTTAAGTGCAGCAGAAATTTTTTGTAACCTTGGCCAGATCTGTGCCTTGCCACAATTCTGTCTCTGAGCTCTTCAGGCAGTTCCTTTGACCTCATGATTCTCATTTGCTCTGACATGCACTGTGAGCTGTAAGGTCTTATATAGATAGGTATGTGGCTTTCCTAATCAAGTCCAATCAGTATAATCAAACACAGCTGGACTCAAATGAAGGTGTAGAACCATCTCAAGGATGATCAGAAGAAATGGACAGCACCTGAGTTAAATATATGAGTGTCACAGCAAAGGGTCTGAATACTTAGGACCATGTGATATTTCAGTTTTTCTTTTTTAATAAATCTGCAAAAATGTCAACAATTCTGTGTTTTTCTGTCAATATGGGGTGCTGTGTGTACATTAATGAGGAAAAACAATGAACTTAAATGATTTTAGCAAATGGCTGCAATATAACAAAGAGTGAAAAATTTAAGGGGGTCTGAATACTTTCCTTCGCCACTGTATATGCGGTACGCAGTCCTTAAGTGGTTAAAGCAGAGCTCTACCCAAAAGGTGAAGCTCTGCTTTGTCTGCCTCCCCCCCCCCCCCCCCTCCTCCTGCCACATTTGGCGCCTTTGGAGGGATGTGAATACCTGGTTTTGAGAGGTATCCGCTCCCTCTTCTGAGCCGTGAGTCCACCCACCCCCTCCTTGCCCTGCAGCCGGCCCATTCACAAAGTGCAGGTTTCCCTTAGTCAAGATGGCGACACCAGCACCCAATAGCCGATTAAAAAAATTGGCTTGTGTTAGGACACTGTTGGATCCCTGGACAGGTAAGTGCCCTAATATTCAAAGTCAGCAGCTAGAGTATTTTGCAGCTGCTGACTTTTAATTTTTTCCCGAAGGAGCTCATCTTTAAGATCTAGTTCCCTACTGGGTCCAAGGTTGCCACCTGGCTGGTAAAAATTGGACTTGCTGCCAAATGTTATTAACAGGTAAGAAACCATACGGTCAATATTTTTTGCCCAAAAAATGGCAACCTTAACCCCCCCCCCCCCTTACCACCTTTCTAAAATAGTTCCTTCATCTTTATATTTCAAACAAATTTCACATTGTGACCCCGTGTGTATCAAGTTTGATTTTGCTTTTTGGAGCAAATACCGCAGCTTATTTAAGGCTTGTGAAATATTTATTAGCTTTGACTTAGATTTTCAAGCAGGGTTAATAGTAATGGGATTATCCAATAAAACTGAGCAAGTACAGTACCCATGCAAACCAGTTGGGAATGGGATCCATCTTGCACCAATTGGACCTGTATAGTGAATTCTAACTGGTAGCTGCAGGTTATTATACTTTCTAATTAGACTTTGTTCACAAGAGCTTTAACTGGTATAAAAAGGTGGGCACAGCAACTTTTTACAAATCATTTTGCAAAGCTTTCAACCAGCCTTGCTAAAGCTTTAAAGGACAAGTTTACCTTTTTAAAAATAATAAAAAAAAATGCAAATTTTTTTTTTTGCAGGCAAAAAAATTTGCATTATTTTTTTTTCTTAGGAGCCTGTAAAGCATCGCACCAGCGATCAGCAGATCCCGCCCGGCTCTTGCAGACTGTCAGTGTAGCTGTCTGCCCGTACCTCTGCCTACAGGCAAATAGTTACTGAATGAGAGGAAGATCAATGGACTACGAAATCGCTCATAGCCATCAGCACTTTATTGAGAACTACAAGCCATCAGCTGCAAAGGGTGATGGAACTTGTAGGAGTTCACACAACTCTGTAGATTAATAACATTAATGGGCAGAGCCTCACACGGCCGTGCTTATTTCAAATTGTGACAGCAGGTACAGGGAGAAGATCCTTGGCCCGCTGTTATAGGGAAGGGCAAGGCTACAGGAGTGGGAACCGGGTGGAACATGTAACATGTTCCCTAAGGTGAGATTATCCTTTAAAGCTGAATTACAGGAATGCAGCCACACTGAGTTAAGTCCAAGGAGGTGTATGACTTCTATTATTTATATCTGACAGGTGTATGGCTCTGCTGGTGCATTCACAGATGCTTGAGGCTGTGAGAGACTGGAGAGAGAGGCACACAGAGCAGCTATGCCCCTCCCCTCTGCTGCCCATTTAGAGAAGCCTTTGTATGTTGTGAATGAGTTCACATAATACAAGGGCTTCTGTGATTGGGCAGGAGAAGGGGAGGGGCAAGCATTGGAGCTGCACAGATTCTAATGTTGAAGATGGTTAGGCCTGAACTATCAGCGCCAGACTCCCAGAAATACAGCCATAGCCATCTTCTAGGAGTGCAATAAAACTATCAGATGTAAATAGATATAAGCCCAGGAGATGTCATGCACCTCCTTGGACTTAACTCAGCATGCCTCACTTTTTATGGAATTCAGCTTTAAAGGCAACCTCCAGCTCCATTTCAACAATGTTAAACAGATGTAAATAGGAATGCTGGCTGTCACTTTAAATAAGCTGCTGGCAGGTGTCAGTCAAGTTTCAAGTGGTGCTGAAGCTTACCGAAGCCTCTTAGCAAGTTGACAGCCTGCGTTCCCATAACGATCTGTGTTTAACATCTCCAAACTAGAGCTGAAGGCTGCTTTAAAGTATTAAAAAAAAAAAACCCAGCTGAAAGCTTTGCAAATACTTTGCAAAAGTCAGCTGTATAGACCGCTCTTATACAAGCTGTGTGAACCTCAGGCCTCTATCAAACGGGCAGGAGTGTTAACTGCTCCCCTGAAAAATGATCCGCAGTGGATCACTTCTAAAAAGCGGCTGTGAAGTGGTCTAGAGGCGTTCAGTAAGTGATACTGCCACCTTATGAATGCCCTACTTTTCCCAGCCTGGGATTTTGCATGGCAAAATGACGCCACAACCATGAGCCAAGCATTTGGCTCATGGTTGCATAAAAATATTTCAAGTGCACACGTTCCTGGAAATGGCTGTAAAGTAAGTGGGTACTGCAGCGACCTTCGGCTGGGGACCAGAAACTGGACAGATTAAAAGATATGTCACCAGCACACCAAGGATCTCTGAGATAAAGTCCAAAAGTTTTATTGAAGCAAACACATTACAGCATAAAGTAGCAATAGTTTGGGGCTGTGCAGGATCCCTTCTTCAGGCATCAGTCACATGTACAGCCCCCAACGGCTGAGGTGTGACTGTTTCAGTAAAACTTTTGGACACTACCAAGGAGATTCTTAGTATTCTGGCAACATACAGTATATCATCAAAAGTATTGGGGCACCAGCCTTTACACGCACATGAACTTTAATGGCATCCCAGTCTTAGTCTGCAGGGTTCAATATTGAGTTGGCCCACTCTTTTCAGCTCTAATAATAAAAAGTATCCCAAACAGGTGGGGAAAGAAAAGCAGGGTTCAATGGAGAAGCAACGACCAGGTTTAAATAGCAAAAAATAGCAATTTATTGGCATGAACACATGTTGACAGGTAGAGGGTAATGACCCAATATAGTACTGTATTGATAAAATGACGCCGACCACCTGTGGGGGTGGATCTGCCGCGTCTACAGACAGGGGGAACAGACTGACATAATACAAATAACATATAACAAAACAAAAACCAGCGTCCGGACGCACATTATGTTGATGTCAGACCTGCAGTCCAGTGGGGCATATATGAGCCAATGCTCTGTGGGGTTACAGGGCTGACATCAATCCCAGGGGTGAAGGGGCACAGGGGAGGGGGGGGGGGAGGGAGAGGGGAGGGAGGGCTAGAGGCTGTTAGAAGGGTGTTTAAAATCCATCAAGTATCTGAGAGCTGATAACTGTATCAAAACGTATTATCTTGCTAATGTAGATCAGATGGTATGTCCGTATATACTCAAATAAGGGGACTTGTAAGTAAGTGTCCTGCTGTGTGGAAGTACATCACATTCATGACAGCGAGTGGCAGGAAACAAGTATCACCTTGTAAAGAGTTCAATACATCAGGCTGTGTAGACTGAGAAATGAAGAGACCTGGTTACTTTACCGTCTCAGGCGGGTACCATCGTGCTTGTGAAGAAGCCGGCGTTCAAGGCGCGGGATCGCTGCACCGCTGTATGGTATTCAGGGTCCCTGCGCTGGGTGCCGAGTGCACGGAGTTAGTATTTCTGAGAGGCTCAGCAGGTCGTTTCTGTGTGCAGTCTCAGCGGTCTCCTCCTCTATTCCTCCTCAATATCCCGTGATCACATGATCAGATTTTCTCCCATGGAGTCATGTGCCCCTGAGCACCAATAGGGAATGGTGCCTGAACCAGACGAACGTCAGACGAAGCTACACACCCCTAGTTGTGAAACGCGTTACGTCATTTCCGCCCGGACGCCATGCTCAGGCACCATTCCCTATTGGTGCTCAGGGGCACATGACTCCATGGGAGAAAATCTGATCATGTGATCACGGGATATTGAGGAGGAATAGAGGAGGAGACCGCTGAGACTGCACACAGAAACGACCTGCTGAGCCTCTCAGAAATACTAACTCCGTGCATTCGGCACCCAGCGCAGGGACCCTGAATACCATACAGAGGTGCAGCGATCCCGCGCCTTGAACGCCGGCTTCTTCACAAGCACGATGGTACCCGCCTGAGACGGTAAAGTAACCAGGTCTCTTCATTTCTCAGTCTACACAGCCTGATGTATTGAACTCTTTACAAGGTGATACTTGTTTCCTGCCACTCGCTGTCATGAATGTGATGTACTTCCACACAGCAGGACACTTACTTACAAGTCCCCTTATTTGAGTATATACGGACATACCATCTGATCTACATTAGCAAGATAATAAGTTTTGATACAGTTATCAGCTCTCAGATACTTGATGGATTTTAAACACCCTTCTAACAGCCTCTAGCCCTCCCTCCCCTCTCCCTTCCCCCCCCCCCCCTCCCCTGTGCCCCTTCACCCCTGGGATTGATGTCAGCCCTGTAACCCCACAGAGCATTGGCTCATATACACCCCACTGGACTGCAGGTGTGACATCAACATACTGTGCGTCCGGACGCTGGTTTTTGTTTTGTTATATGTTATTTGTATTATGTCAGTCTGTTCCCCCTGTCTGTAGACGCGGCAGATCCACCCCCACAGGTGGTCGGCGTCATTTTATCAATACAGTACTATATTGGGTCATTACCCTCTACCTGTCAACATGTGTTCATGCCAATAAATTGCTATTTTTTGCTATTTAAACCTGGTCGTTGCTTCTCCATTGAACCCTGCTTTTCTTTCCCCACCTGTTTGGGATACTTTTTATTATTTAGTTTTGGGGTTGGAGCGCAATCACCTCCAATTTATGGTTTACAACCTATAGGCATTGAACCTTATCTTATGAGCTAAGACTCTTTATTTATATTTATCTTTACCCTCTTTTCAGCTCTAACAGCTTCAACTCTTCTGGGAAGGCTGTCCACAAGTTTTAGGAGTGTATCTATGGGAATGTTTGACCATTCTTCCAGAAGTACATTTGTGAGGTCAGGTACTGATGTTGGACAAGAAGGCCTGGCTCACAGTCTCCGGTTGAATCCATCCCAAAGGTGTTCTATTGGGTTGAGGTCCAGACTCTGTGCAGGCCAGTCAAGTGCCTCCCCCCCTAAACTCCGTCCGGAGGAGATGCATCACCTGGAACCAGAGTGAGAAATCTTCACATCTTATACGGTGCCAAGGGGTGATCTTGTTGGGAGACCATCTGGACCTGGAGAAAAGCCTTGGCTGGGCTAAAGCCTCAAGCGCTAACGATCCCTTGTAATGAGGGATCAATAGGAGCTGGTAAGCGAGCCTTTCAGCTGTTGGTGGAGGCACTGATATTTAAGATCACTACAGTGGTGGATGGTGGAGATTGACATCAGGATTTTTTTTTACAGCACTTGTGGACTGTTCTAATCATCTAATTTTTACATTTGTATATACATGATTGAAAAGTGCAACCTTTATCTATTTTAGGTTTACTCACTGTGTATATGTCTCACAGAAAGTTTGCTGCTTACACTTTTCATTCAGAATATTTCTTAGCGTGTTTTCTCAAATCGTCTTCCAGGACGGCACCCTGAGAGATGACTGGTCCTCCTGACAGGAAACACAATCAAGAAGGAGATTAAAAACCCCGCCCCTCCCTGCACTCCTCAGTTTTTGATTGTGTTTCCCCACAGCAAAACAGTTTGTTTTTTTCTTATAGACCTAAGGCCGTGGGCTGGAAGTCTCCCCTGGGAGCCAGACTGCAGGTTTTTGGAAAACCTTTGGGTCTGGTAGGGCTTGCCCTTCCCGGGGGGTTAGTTTCCCCTATTTCTCAGGGGGGCAATGAAGAGCTCCCCATGAGAACTGGAGGACCCTGGGCACTGTGAGTCTCCAGAACTCCAGCGACCATTTTCCTGCTCCCCCCTCTCTTTACCCGACGGTTTTTAGGAGAGGATTTGCCTGATCTGCTGTTTTTTCTGCAAGATGCAGGTGTATGCCGAGTCTCCTGGCCGCCTCAGCGCCGGCGGCTGTATGTGTGTCCGGCGCCATTTTGCGGTGGATCTTTCCGGGAGGAAATGACGTCACAGCGGCCCGGAAACTAGAGCACGATTGCCCGAGACCTCGGCAAGATGGCGGCGGCGTTTGGAGCGCCATGAGGAGCCTGAAGCCAGCACAAGGACTACAGGTACCAGCTGGGCAGGACCCTTTATTTTATAAAGGGGGGTAGTTCCGGGCGGCAAGAGCAGCATCACAAATAGGCAAGGAGCAGGCGTCCACTACTCACCTGGCTGCAATGGAGCAGGAGGAGTCTACAGCTATTGTGGAGGCCACCGGGGGTGAGTCTACCAGGCTGGAGGAGATAAGGGAGAGGGTGGCCCTCTAGCCTTACCCTCTTAAGGGATCTCTGTTTTATTTTTACTAGCTAACGGGCTTCTTGTTTTTGCAGACACAGAAACCCAGAGTGTTGCCAGTAGACCGAGACCCAAAAATCCTTCCCGAACTAAGAGGTGTGGGTACTGCAATGATAAACTTGCTGCAGAGCACACCAAGCTGTTCTGTTATAAATGCATCCACAAATTGTCAGGGAAGGAGACTTCAGAAGTTATGAGAGATTTTCTCTCAGTACAATCTGAAATGCTGTCCACACTTAAAGCCTTTCAGGCTAGCCTCAATACTAGGCAGGATAGCAGAGAAGGCTCATCCTCCGAGGATAGTGCCTTTTCCACTGTTAGACAGATAAGCACCGTTCCGCAGAAACCGCCATCTTCTCAGGATTCGGAGGAGGAGGCGGAGGAGGTGGAAGACCCCTGCCGTAGTCTCCTTGAGGAAGGGGAAGACGCAGAGGATAGCCAGGAGGAGGGACGCTCCAGACCAGGCCGACATATCTTCTCTACGGATGATATGGAGGGCCTCCTAGGAGCTATTTATGCTTCTGAGGAGATCCAGGAGCCAGAGGCACAGACTTCGGTACAGGATAGGCTGTATCAGGGGTTGTCTAAAGCTCAGTCCAAAGTGTTACCTATCCACCAGTCTCTGAAAGACATTGTTTTAAGAGAATGGAAGGAGCCAGAAAATAAAATTCAGAAGTTTAAAACCTGGAAACGCAGGTGTTCGTTTAGGGAAGAAGAGCAGGAGAAGTTTTTTAAACTTCCCAAACTGGATGCATCTCTGGCCCAGGTGTCTAAACAGTCTGACCTGTCTTTTGAAGACGCAGGTAACATTCGGGACCAGATGGACCGTAGGTCAGAAACCCTTTTACGCAGGGCCTGGGAGGCTAATGCGGCTACATTAAGTCCAGCTTTAGCTTCAGCTTGTATAGCTAGAAATACTAACATGTGGCTTAATAAATTGACAGATCATGTGGCGAGTACTTCCAAGTCCAAGGATCTTTTGGATTCCCTGGAGGTAATTGGTAAGGCGGTAGCCTTTCTTGCGGATGCTGCAGTGGAGTCGGTGCGCACTTCAGCTAAGACAGCAGCTCTTCTCAATTCTGCCAGAAGAGCCATATGGGTTAAGACCTGGGATGGGGACTATACCTCTAAGTCTAGGTTATGTGGCCTTCCTTTTGAGGGGTCTCTCCTGTTTGGTACAGAACTGGACCAGACCCTCTCCAGATCTACAGAGAAGGGAAAGAAATTTCCGGTTAAACCTAAGAAGGCCAAGAAATTTTTTCGAGGCCCCCAGGTTAACAACTGGTTTAAGGACCGTAAGGAAGGAAAGAAATGGGGTATTGGAAAAGCCAAACAGAAGGGAGCTCTCCTTTTCTCCAGCCCCAAAGTCGCAGACAAGGATCCTAAGTGACGCCAGCACCAAGGTGGGTGGGAGGCTAGCACAATTTATCCCTCAATGGGAGCAGATAGCCGGAGCCCTCTGGTCCTTCAATGGATAAGGGAAGGCTACAGGCTAGAGTTTGCCTCCAGGCCTCCGCAGACATTTATACTGACCTTTCTACCCAGAGAAAAACCAAAGGCCATAGGACTCATGGAAAATATCGAGCAGTTGGCGAGTCAGAGAGTCATTCTACCAGTTCCGGCGGATCAGCAAGGAAAGGGTTTTTATTCCCACGTCTTTGTTGTTCCCAAACCGTCCGGGAAATTCAGGTTAATCCTGAATCTAAAGAAATTAAATACCTTCCTGCGATACAAAAGATTTCGCATGGAATCAGTCTACACGGTCAGGAAACTTCTGTTAAAGGAAGTTTTCATGGCTACCATAGACCTGAAGGATGCATATCTGCATATTCCCATTCTACCGCAACACCAGGTATTCCTTCGCTTTGCTATTCGCACAGATCTGGGTACCCAGCACTGGCAGTTCCAGGCACTACCCTTCGGGCTGGGGGCCAGTCCAAGGGTATTTACAAAGATCCTTGAAGAGGTCATCTCCTACCTGCACCTTCAGGGGATCTCCCTGATACCATATTTAGACGACCTGTTGGTCTACAACCTTTCCAGGGAATCCCTTCTCCGGAATCTGGACAGGGTAATATCCACCTTGGAGTCTCTGGGATGGTTGATAAGTCACGAGAAATCCTCTCTGACTCCTTCTCAGACCAAGCTCTACCTGGGCCTGTGGGTGGACTCAGTAGGGCAGAAACAGATCCTCCCGCAGGAGAAAATAGAAGCACTGATTGCTTCAGTGTCTTCAGTCCGGCACCAGAAGGTAGTGTCCAGAAGAGTGATCATGAGGATTCTAGGTCTCATGACTTCATGTATCCCGGCAGTACCTTGGGCCCAGCTCCACTCAAGACCCCTGCAAAACTTCCTTCTATCCACATGGGATGGAAAAAAGGAATCCCTGGATACTCTGGTTGCCATCCCTCAAGGAATAAGAAATTCCTTACTTTGGTGGCTCAACCCCCTAAGGTAGGGGGCAGGTCATCTTTGGTCCCAGCTCCAGCCGGTCAGAATAACGACCGACGCGAGCTCGTGGGGATGGGGGGCCCATCTAGAAGAACTGCAAGCTCAGGGTGTGTGGGACACATGACAGAGAACTGCGTCTTCAAATTTCTGGGAATTGTTAGCTGTCAGGGAGGCTCTAATAGCCTTCGAGAGCAGGATCAAGGGGAGAGAAGTTCAGATCCTCTCCGACAATTCCACGACAGTGGCCTTTCTGAACCGTCAGGGGGGTACACAGTCGCTCTCCCTAATGAGCTTGACACAGGAGATTCTAGAATGGGCGGAGCAAAGGATACCGTCCATTTCTGCAGTGCACATAAGGGGAGTTTTCAACGTAAAGGCAGATTTCCTCAGTCGTCAGGCAGTACAACAGGGAGAATGGGAGCTGAACCCCGAAGTTTTCTCCATGGTCTGTCAACAGCTAGGTACACCGGAGATAGATCTCTTTGCCTGCAGGGAAAACAGGAGAGTCAAGAGATACTTTTCCCTCTGCAGGGAACGGGGGTCAGAGGGGGTGGACGCATTAGCTCAGTAATGGGATTTCAGTCTGGCTTATGCTTTTCCTCCCTTAGCTCTGATTCCAAGAATCCTTCAAAGACTGAGTCGGGCCAGGGGCAATTTGATCTTGATTGCCCCCTGGTGGCCCAAAAGGTCCTGGTTTCCCACGTTGTGGAACTGGGCGGTTTTACCTCCGGTTCAGCTTCCAGAACGTCAGGATCTTCTGCTTCAAGGCCCTCTTTACCATCCGAACCCCGGTTTCTTTAGGTTGACAGCCTGGCTGTTGAAAGGGAGAGCCTGCGCAAAAAGGGGTGTTCTGAGAGTGATTGACACCCTGTTACTGAGTAGAAAGCCGGTAACAAGGCGCATTTATGCTAGGGTCTGGGGGGCTTTCTCCCGTTGGTGTGAAGCGAGAAAAGTTCCCCAGAAAGAAATTCCAGTTATCTTAGACTTCCTACAAGAGGGAGTAGACCGAGGTTTAGCCACCAAGACTCTGAAGGTTCAGGTGGCGGCTTTGTCTAGTTTTTTGGATGTTAAATTAGCTCTAGATCCTTTAATTAAGAGATTCTGGTCGGCTAGAGAGAGACTTTCCCCGGTGCAAATGAAGGAATTTCCACCATGGGATTTATCTTTAGTCTTGGAAGCCCTGACCAGGGCACCTTTTGAGCCGTTGGCTCAATCCTCAGTTAGACTTATTTCTTTTAAAACCGCCTTCCTTCTGGCTGTTACTACAGCCAGAAGGGTGGGCGATTTGCATGCTCTTTCTATGAAGGAGCCCTTTTTCCGCCTGTTAGAAGACAGAATTATTCTCAGGCAGGACCCTTTGTACCTTCCCAAGGTGGCTTCACGCTTCCATAGGTCACAGGAGATTATTTTACCCTCCTTCTGTCTTAATCCACAGAACGAGAAGGAAAGGGCCTTCCATACGTTAGATGTCAGGAGATGTCTGTTGCTTTACCTAGAAAAAGAGTTTAGGAAAACTCAGCATCTGTTGGTCAGTTTTTGTGGAGTTCGAAGAGGCGAACAGGCCTCTAGAACGACCATTGCTAGATGGATTAGACAGGCTATTGCCATAACTTATGAGCATTCAGGTCAGACGGCTCCAACTAATCTTAAAGCTCACTCTACAAGGTCTCTGGCAACCTCTTGGGCAGAAAGAGCCGGAGCATTGGTAGATCAAATTTGTAAGGCAGCAACGTGGTCAAGCCAGAACACGTTCCTGAAACATTACAGAGTGGAACTTCTGTCACCCCAGGACCTGGCCTTCGGCAGGAAGGTCCTGCAAGCGGTTGTCCCGCCCTAAGGTAGGCCTGAGCAACTTGCTCTTCTCTCAGGGTGCCGTCTTGGAAGATGACTTGAGAAAATGACCAGTTACACTTACCGGTAACGGTGTTTCTGTGAAGTCTTCCAGTACGGCAGGCCTACTTCCCACCCGGTTTGTATTATTTATAGTGATACATTGGAGGTGTTTTTGTTTCACTTTCACGCACTGGTGTGGGTCAATACTTTTGCACAACTAAGGAGTACAGGGAGGGGCGGGGTTTTTAACCTCTTTCTTGATTGTGTTTCCTGTCAGGAGGACCAGTCATCTCTCAGGGTGCCGTCCTGGAAGACTTCCCAGAAACACCGTTACCGGTAAGTGTAACTGGTCATTTTTTTTTCAAGTTTTTCTTTTTATAACTTCTAAAGGAATGCTCAAACATTCCCATAGACACACTCCTAAACCTTGTGGACAGCCTTCCAAGAAGAGCTGAAGCTGTTATAGCTGCAAAGGATGGGCCAACTCAGTATTGAACCCTACGGACCAAGACTGGGATGCCGTTAAAGTTCATGTACGTGTAAAGGCAGGTGTCCCAATACTTTTGGTAATATAGTGCATCTCTTCATCTGGTTTGTCGTTGTGGTGCAGTCCCGTTGACTTTAATGGGCAAGTTTGCCAGGCATTGCCACCTGTCAAATTCTACATGGAGAATCAAGAGTGCCATGGCTGCAAAGCAAAGGTCCCAATCAATGAGTGACTTTGACAGGTGGCGCTGCCTGTCAAACTCCACACGCCGAGTTAAAATTGTTGATGCCACGAAAGAAGGCATTGCAGCCCTGGCATGTGCAGGAGCTGCCATGTTAGGTTTTAGGTGGGTGGCAAAAACGTGGGTCAATCGTCTAATTTTTATGAGAGGCCTTGGCACTTCGCTCCTTGCACTAATACAAAGAAGTAATTTCCTTGCATATAAAATGTAATCTGTGGACATAAAACAAGGGGCCTCTTCACCTCCTAGACCACCACAAAGCTCACACCCAAGCTCTCTTACATGCGGACTATCCATATCGCGTTTCTTACAAGCCTCTTGGTAGCTCCCCGGTGCCATTCACCCTTTCTGCCCCTTTATTAAGAGATCCATAAGCATAAACTTGAACCAAGGTCGCCTTTTGAAGCCGACCCCAATCTAGACCTATCCCTTTAACGCACATCAGAGTGCAGCCATTATACAGTGACTGGATGATGCAGATTATAAAACCAAAAAAAAAAAAAAAGGAAGAGATGAAGCCACTTAGGCGGTTTCTTTATCGGCGGTGGTGAAGGGGTTAATAAAGGGAGGGGTGCGTTCATACAAAGGAATCTAAAGACAGTGACAGTCGCCATGGAAACCAGGGAGGCAATTTCTAAAATCATTAGAAGAAACAGGGATGAGGAAAGGGGGGGGGGGGGGGGTAGAGAGAGAAATAAACAGAGGGACTGACAGAGAAGGAGAAAATAGGAGCTCAGAAGGGGGTTGTATTACAGACCAAGAAAAAGCAAAGAGAAAAAAAAAAAAGGAAGACAATGGGATGTGAGGCCTGAATAAAAGAGGAGACAAAGACACAGCTTCTCAGTGATTCCTTTTAATAAATGTGAAAGGAAAAAAAATATCCTGATTCTAAAAACCCCCCCATAAAATAACAATCCAAAGAAAAAAAAAAAAAAAACAAGAAGACCCCCAACGAAAACAGGGAGGAACAGAAATCGATAATGATAATACACGCATCAAAATGGCTTCCCTCAGCCTTCGGCAGCCTAGGATTATCCAGGCCCCGGCTGTTTGTACAGGGGAGAGGGGGCTGTGTGTGGAGATAGGCGCACACGCTCACTTATCTCTATCTATATATATATATATATATATATACATATATATATATATATATATATATATATATATATATATATATATATATATATATATATATATATATATATATATATATATATATATATCTATATCTATATCTATATATATATATATATATATTATATATATATATATATATATATCTATATCTATATATATATCTATATCTATATATATATATATATATATATATATATATATATATATATATATATATATACATATACACACACACACAAGTACACACCACAACACACGCTTAATGCATTGTAGCACGCAGGCTTTGTGTTTGTCTAGGCCCAAATCCATAATGCCGAGTTCAGTATACAGGTGTTAAAACGTGAGGTAATGGCAACCGTTGGCCATCGCAACCAAATCTCCTCCTTAGAACAAAGATTTATGAAAACTTGAAAAACAGGGAGCCGTTGCCTATGACAACCAGACACCTCGCTTCCGTTGAAAGATGGTTGCTACAGACAACAGTGCCATAAAACAGCCACAATAAAATATGACAATATGAATGTAATATATAAAAATTGGAAAACGGATGATTCTTGCTACCATTTTCTAGTTTTTCTTAGGAAACAAAACCTGACTGTAGGTTGGCACCTTTGGGGTGCAAAAAAAATGCATTAAAAAAAGCATATGCATTTTTGAACACGTGATTGACTCCCATCATGCACTTGTGAAACATAGACACTTGACTTAAAAAATGCACCAAAAACGCATTTTTGAAACATTTTTGACACACTTTCTATTCAATTCAATGGGGAGCTGTGTATTAGGGGCAGTTTTAAAAATTGCACCAAAGATGTAGCATGCTGGACTTTTCAAAATGTGCTGCACCTGCACTGCAGTGGTGTGAAGCGTTCCAAAGGATTTTAAAGGATGCATTTTTCATGCCTTTTTCTTTCACTTTTTTAACTGAAAAACTGATCAGAGTGAAAGGGTCCTTATAGCAGAATTTTACCCACAACAACTTGATAAAAACAAATGTTCTTTAGCAAGAAACATACATTCCACATTAATAATTTTGCTACCAACATAGTGTATGCTGTAAATTGCCTCCAGCTTTGTTCCAGTTTCTTCTTGCTGGAGGCTGCCGTTTTGCTAAAGACCAGAACCCCCGAGCAGCAGTAAATCATAAAGCAGAAGTAAACCCATCGATTTAACGTTTTTAAAAAACAGATTCCTGGATTGGCAGGACTGCTGACATTTGCTTGTGTCCTCAACCAAACTTTCAAACCATCAAATGGCTGGTGTCATAAATGATCGCATATGCAGCACCATGGCAGTTGCTGATCGAACAGAGGCAGCTTCCTTGGCTGTAAAGGCTAGAAGGGTTTAATTCCACTTTTACGGCCCTTTCACACAGGATTTCCAAAAAACTGACAGGTGGACCTGATCAGACCCTACAGTCTCCCCTATGGAGCAGCGGATGTCAGCGGTGACATGTCCGCCGACACCCTCTGCTATCCGATCTGATCCTGTCCGCTAGATGGATGGTGGTCCTATTTTCCATCCGGAAATCCACGGATCGGATGAAAACGGACAGGCGGTTCTTTTTCCTCTGATCTCCCCATAGAGGAGAGCGGGACTCTTACAGGTCTGTCTCTGCACAGTGAGCGGAGACGGACCTGTCATCTGCCTGCTCAGCGGGGAAATGGATCCGCCCAGTGTGAAAGGGCCCTTAGGCTGTCAGCAGATCGGCCTCTACAAATTCAGCACAGTGCCTAAAAATGGAGAGCAACTGAGCATGTGCAGAGCAGGATGAGACAGTGTATTACTGGATTTTAAACAGTACATGCACCTACTTTTAATGTTTTACATCGCTATAACTGCAAAAGGGGCCTGCCTGAAGTGATCTAGCAGGACATAATTATCAGACTAGAGTTTCACTTTTAAGGGAGCGTTCACACTTTCCCCCGCTGTGCATTGGCCGCAGAGCAGTGTACCCGTAGTTTTGGTGCGGGTTAGCTGAGGTTTACCTTAGACTTCTATTATGCCCGACAGTTTTGGTGCGCTTCATGAAAGTGCACCAAAACCGTGGGATATATTAGAAATCTAAGGCAAAGCACAGCTAACCCACACCAAAACCGCAGGGGTATATTGTGCTGCGGCCAGAATACAGCGGGTCAGTGTGAAACCACCCTTTCTGGGGAAAAAAATCCCTTCCTTGTGGTCTCTTTCCTATTAAAGCAGAACTAAACCCATCGATTTAACAGTTTCAAAAAACAGTTGCATTCTCAGAACATGCCGGGAATGTAAACATCACATTATTGTGTTCTCCACCAAACTGCCAAACCATTAAATGGCTGGTGTCACACGTGGCGCACCATGGCAGTTGCAGATTAAACAAAAGCTAAGATGGCAGCTTCCTTGGCTGAAAACCACAGGAGGGTTTAGCTCCGCTTTAATAACATTGTCAACAGGTTTGATTTTAACTGGCCAGGTGGCAACTTTACTTGGCTGGGTAGTGAAAGCTCTACATTTTCTCCAGTTTTTCCAAGGCCTTGTTCACATGAACGGCCAGGGGCCGGTAAAAAGAGGTGGTTACCCACAGCGGCCACATCTGTATACACTGCCGCAGGCACATCAGGGCAAATTTTATACACTCGCCTTAGTGAAGCGAATGGGATTGTGCCGCAATCACATCTAATGCATGCAGTTCCAGTGCAGTGGGATTTTACCCAGAACAAGAAAAAAAGGAAGTGGCAGATCACCTTCGAGCCACCTGTCAGCCGATTTTGAAAGGTGATCTGAGTTGGGTCAGTATGGACTGTCGCCCATGTGAACAAGGCAGAAGACAGTTTTGTAGATCGATAATCAGTGACTTCCAGTCTGAAGAACAGCTGTGTTATGTCGCTGAAAATCTCTCTTGATTTATTGCAAAGCACTAGGGGACCATTCACAGCGATGCATTGGGTCACTACAGGGTCAACATGGCACAAAGGCATACTTATAAAAAACAGAGGCATTGGACTCACCTTTCTGGTGGCCTATGTGGTGAAAGAAACTGCCCCCTGCAGTTATACAACACATTTGGGTGTATGTATACCCGTTACCCCCGTCACATGCAGTGGTTCCTTCCTCCAGCTGATATATCACTACAGGACTTTTGAAGCTGGCAGATGAAACCACAGCACACGGCAGGGGAGACAGGCGATCTCTCCATTCAACCGGTTGAATACCTACAACATTTCAAAACACAAATAAATAAAGCACTTCTTTTTACGGTTTGACTCTATAGCAGTGGTTCTCAACTCTTGTCCTCAGGACCCACTAACAGGCCAGGTTTGCAAGATAACTGAAATACGTCACAGCCGATATAATTTGCTGCTCAGTGATTGCAGTATTCTAGTCTGCATCTCCAAGGTAATACCTAAAATCTGGCCTGTTAGTAGGTCCTGAAGATAGGAGTTGAGAACCACTGCTCTATAGTGACAGAGTCACTTTACAAACGCATGTTACTACAGTTCCTGGTAGCGAGGTCTATTGTGGTGACATTCATTTTGAATGGCACCCCAATGCACTTAAATAGCACAGTGCAATGCACAGATGTCAACTACCTGTGCAGTTTGGTGATAAAATAGTAAATGTTTATATAAATATACATTGTGGATTACTGGTAGCCTGTACACAATGTATGGGCTGAACGCACCGCAACGTATCGGACCAGTCTGAACGGATCTTTGGGGTTCAATCGGTTAATAGTAATGCATGTGGTATTTGGCAAACTATTAAAAATCAAGAATACTTTTTAATAATTTGTGTAAGGTCTATTTACTATATGTGATATTCTTTGTTTTATTCTGCTAGATAAATGACTGCATTAGGCATTTGTGTGTTATTTTTCCTTTATGGTATTGCTAGCTGCTGACCCTGCTGTGAGCAGGGGACACAATGGAGCCACCCAGATTTGCCAACTAGAAGATTCCTTGGAATCCAATAGTCCAACATAGTTACCAGTTAGGCCTCGTTCACACCATGTGCAGAGACGGGAGTTTTTCTGCATGGGCACAAAAAAAAAAAAAAAAAAAAATTGTTCTCTATGTGCCCTGTTCACACCACACTGGTATCACGTGTGGATTTTTTCTGCGCCAGAATCTGCAACGTTCTCCCACCTAAAAAGATGAGAGAGGCCTGTAATTGTCATCATAGGTATACCTCAACTATGAGAGACAAAAATGTGGAAACAAATCCAGACAATCACATTGTCTGATTTTAGAAAGAATTTATTTGCAAATTATGGTGTAAAATAAGTATTTGGTCAATATCAAAAGTTCATCTCCATACTTTGTTATATATCATTTGTTGGCAATGACAGAGGTCAAACGTTTTCTGTAAGTCTTCACAAGGTTGTCACACCCTGTTGCTGGTATGTTGGCCCATTCCTCCATGCAGATCTCCTCTAGAGCAGTGATGTTTTGGGGCTGTCGCTGGGCAACACGGACTTTCAACTCCTTCCAAAGGTTTTCTATGGGGTTGAGATCTGGAGACTGGCTAGGCCACTCCAGGACCTTGAAATGCTTCTTACGAAGCCACTCCTTCGTTGCCCGGGCGGTGTGTTTGGGATCATTGTCATGCTGAAAGACCCAGCCATGTTTCATCTTCAATGCACTTGCTGATGGGAGGTTTGCACTCAAATACTCGATACTTGGCCCCATTCATTCTTTCATGTACACGGATCAGTCGTCCTGTTCCCGTTGCAAAGAAACCCCAAAGCATGATGTTGCCACCCCCATGCTTCACAGTAGGTATGGTGTTCTTTGGTTGCAACTCAGCATTCTCTCTCCTCCAAACACGACGAGTTGTGTTTCTACCAAACAGTTCTACTTTGGTTTTATCTGACCATATGACATTCTCCTAATCCTCTTCTGTATCATCCAAATTCTCTCTAGCAAACCTCAGACGGGCCCGGACATGTACTGACTTAAGCAGGGGGACACGTCTGTCACTGCAGGATCTGAGTCCCTGGCGGTGTAGTGTTTTACTGATGGTAGCCTTTCTTACGTTGGTCCCAGCTCTCTGCAGGTCATTCACTAGGTCCCCCCGTGTGGTTCTGGGATTTATGCTCACCGTTCTTGTGATCATTTTGACCCCACGGGGTGAGATCTTGCGTGGAGCCCCAGATCGAGGGAGATTATCAGTGGTCTTGTATGTCTTCCATTTTCTAATTATTGCTCCCACAGTTGATTTCTTCACACCAAGCTGCTTGCCTATTGCAGATTCAGTCTTGCCAGCCTAGTGCAGGTCTACAATTTTGTTTCTGGTGTCCTTCGACAGCTCTTTGGTCTTCACCATAGTGGAGTTTGGAGTGTGACTGTTTGAGGTTGTGGACAGGTGTCTTTTTTATACTGATAACAAGTTCAAACAGGTGCCATTAATACAAGTAATGAGTGGAGGACAGAGGAGCCTCTTAAAGAAGAAGATACAGGTCTGTGAGAGCCAGAAATATTTTTTGTTTGTAGGTGACCAAATACTTTTTCCACCATAATTTGCAAAGAAATTCTTTCAAAAATCAGACAATGTGATGCGATTGTCTGGATTTGTTTCCACATTTTGTCTCTCATAGTTGAGGTATACCTATGATGACAATTACAGGCCTCTCCCATCTTTTTAAATACAGCAGAACTTGCACTAAAATTTTACATTAAATGTGTTATAATGAAGCTGATATGTACTTTTTTGCTCCTTTTTGTGTTAAGCGAAGCCGAAAAATTTATGAAAACAAAGTCAAGTCTTTTTATAAATTAAAATTGCAATATATTTCGGCTTTGTGCTATTCCAGGTAAACCGCTAAAAACACAGTTGAATTTTACATATGTTTTATCTGCCAAATAGTTTGCAATTCTGCTCATCAGGTCTAGCAATTTACACAGCCAACATGATCATTCAGTTATTTCCTGACTAACTTGTATTACTTCCTGGATCACCTCCCTGCCAACTAGGCAAAGCTAATTATGCGGATTCATCATCCTATTATTGGTCAAAGAAATAAAGCCCATGGGCCTTAAATAGCCTTGGTTTAAAATGCTTGCAATTTGGCACGCGTGCATGGGCACAGAGTGCTGCATCATTTTTTTTGTGCACAGCCCTACTGATTAAAAATACAAAGTTCGCACTTTTTTTTTTTTATGTTTTTTAGGGTCCATTTACTTTTTGTGGTTGCAGCCTATTGAAATGAATGGGCAACCAACACACCCTAACATGACAAAAATCAAATGCAACCCATTTTTGGAACACAACTCAAAATGCCGTTTGCAACATGGTGAAAAGTGGGTGTGCTGCCCTAGTGTATTGCCATTCGAGATGATGTTATATTTCTTAACATGCCCTGTTATGGGCCTCATAGGCAGTGCACTAAAGTGACCTTGTGTGATCAAGGCCTTAATACTGGCCATTCACTTTGTAGTGTTCATTGCCTCCATTAGCTTTCACTTATAGCAATCTGCTGCTCACAGCTACACCTTTTTACCAACAAAATCATGGTGGAAACCAAAATTAACATTGCTAATCTAAAGGGTTTTTTGATCAATTTCCATCATTTAGTCCAGTGGTCTCCAAACTGTGACCATTTGCTTGCTTTTATCCGGCCCTTGGGACACGATTTCATCCACTGATACAGACAATGGGCACAATTCCTCACAATGACACCAATGATGGGGCACTATTCCTCCCAGTGACATGAAAGAAGGAGCATTGGTTATTCCCAATGGCCACAGTCTGGCCCCCCTAAAGTCTGAAGGACAATAAACTGCCCCACTGTTTAGAAAGTTTGGAGACCCCTGATTTAGTCAATTGAAACTGGAAACTGATTGAAGCCATATGTGTCAGACTGCTGTGGTTGATAGCTGATGACTGCTTCAAAATTGCAAAGCATATGGCCAGAATCAGGGTGCTTATTCACACAGAATGAGAAATTTTCCTATCCATAGCCATCCTCAAGATGCCATATTAAGCCCCTTTATTAGATATGGCCCTGCAGGACGATATTCAATGAGCATCAGAAAGTAACCATGGCAGCCAATCGGAGTCCATCTTGTTCTGTTCTAGCGTGGGAAAAGCAAATTCTGATTGGTTGGCTTATTGTACTCTGCATTTTGTTCCTTGCACTTTTTATCAGAGAAGTCTATAGGTAGTTTGTCATTTGGTTGAACTGGATTATCAAGCAAATTTAAACATGGATGCACACAGGCCACAAACAGTAACCTATACATAGGTGAATCTGTCAACAGTAGAATGTGTATTTTAGGTTTTAGTGAATCTCAGGTTTCGAAGAACCTCAAAAGAGCCTCAAAAGACCAGACTATGAGTTGTAGGTAAATAGCCACTTTATCTACCTGTACTATGCAGGATTCAGAACTACATAGACTTTGACTATCCTCATCTCACTAGGCAACAAACAATGGATACAGCATCATACCCAAGCATAATTTGCAAGAATCAGGTAGTGTATTGGAAAAAAATAGGACTGTTCTGAAACTATGAGAGTATTTCGCATCAGCTGAAGGTCCCCCAGAATATGGGATCTTTATTTAATTTTAGTGTATGGTGTGTTCCAGTAGGGGAGAAGATAGACTAAGCGTTGTGACATAGACATTCTACTGTCCATAGGTACAGCTGTGCATCTAGCCAGCAGACAACCTCAGCTAATTGGTAAAAAACAGATCTTTATCACCCGACAAAACCCTAGCACCACTTTTTTGTGCCCCAGATGTACCTAAGCTCACCTAGTGGATGGGGTGCTCCTAGGGAAGTAACATTAGCAAAAAGGTCTATAGCATCAGGGACAGCCCATATACTCCAGGCAAGTTTTGCGAGTGTGCCAGAGTGCAAATCAAACTGTGTGCCGAATAGTTAGTCTTATCACACTATTTCCAACTTAGAATTGGAGGTTCCCACCAGGAATGGGTGGCAAGTTTTCCCTTTTAAACCTCACATGTAGGAAGTTTAAAGAAAGAGGTTCTGTCATCTAGTTTTACATATGTAGTGTTTATAAAATGATACCAGCTTATTCAAACAAAGGCCTAAAAGCAAAATAATATTACTAATCTGGGGAGACACTGAAAGGGTTGAACCACTCAACATGTCCTTGTAAGGTTCAATGCTGATATCCCAAAACAGCAACAAGAAGGAGATCCACAATAGGCAGGTGGAGCTCATAACTTGTAGACATTTTCCAGCCAGGGGCTACAAAGATCTGTTAATGATTGGCCACCCAAAAGTAAAAAAAAAAAAAAAAAAAAGTAGTGTCGCGTAGACATCCTCAAATATAACATTTCTGTAGTACGCTCTAGACAATGGATGTAGGCAGATGTGTATAAGGATAACGTTAATAAAAATATACATACATTCTCTAAGCATTCATTCACACAATTTTTCACACTTATGTAATAATGTATCAATCAACAGGGATATCCGCACACATTGACCCCCTCTCCAGTTCTGTAACTTTATCTCCAACAGCATTATGAAAAAATAAAGCCCCCGCCCCGCCCCCACCCAACCCTGTCATAAACACAAAGTTCCTAGTATCAACTGTATTTGTAACCCAGCATCCCAACAAAAAATAAAATAAAAAAGGGGGATAGGGACAGAGGCTTGGGGAGACAAAAATTCTCACACACCTTACTGCCACCCCCCGTGCAGAAGTGAAAGATATATATATAATTTTATTTTCCCTTCGGAGGTAGTCAAACTTGCGAACGTGTGAACATAAAGAAAACTCAGAAAAAAACAAAAAAGAAAAAAAGTCTTCTCTATTGGTTATGTGAGCCGCTATGAGGTAATAACGCTGTTCTTTGATTGGCAGAGCCTCAAAGGATTCTGGGTAGACTCTGGAGGGAAGGAGCGAGGAGATTTAAAGTCTTTCTGTCTTTCCTCCTCTGTGTCGCTTTTCTCTGTTATTTTTTTTCCTCCGGTATCCATTCCACTTTCTTGCTTCTCCACACCCCTCTCCTTCCCTCAATCTCAAATGTCATCCTTTTTGCCTCTTAAGATCGCCACCTTATGTAACCTGTTTTATTTTTATTCATAAATCCACTCTTAATTTCTCCTCTGTCGGCGACTCCTCTCTCCCCTGTTTACTCTGTATTTTGGGTTTCATGTTCAACTTTATGTTCTCAAACAGATGTTTTTGTTAATCTTTGTCACCGTCACCCTGGTACAGTGGATGATGTGATACATTCATATTGCTCCACTGGACAGTAGAAGTGGAGGACGTTTTTGGAAAACAGGTTGGGAGACCTTTGAATTTCCCCTTTCTTCTGGATACCTGCAAATGTCCTTTTCTAGAGTGACCATCTTAAGTTACTCCAACTTGTCAGGTTTTTTTTTTTTTTTTTTTAGAACAGCCAAAAAGATGTGTAGGTACTCTTTGGGTACAAGTGCCAAGACAAGGGTTTTTTTTTTAGGTTGTCTCTCCTGTATCGGCACTTCATTTACAGAATGTAATCGCTTAAGGTTTTAAAGTCATTGTTGTCTTGGATCAGTTTTATAGTATTGAGGCTCACGTGAAGAGAGAGAGGTAAGAGGAAGCATGGGTTTAACCAGAAGTGAAGGGGGAAAATCCCAACACTTTCTTGTCCTATGCTGACCCAAGATCAGTTCAAAGAGAGACCGAGCTTGCCGGATGGGTGAGAGAGAAGAAACCCAGAGAGGAGGAGAGTGCTCAGTTAGAGGTGTCAGAATGTACACTGCCTGGTCCTTCTGTTGGGGAAGTGACAGAAGAGGGAGTCACAGCCTCTTGCCATCCTCCGTTGGCCTAAAACCAAAAAGAGAGACATTTGTTGAAGACAAAAAAGATTGCAAGTGGACTTGGTACAAGTAATAATGCACTGGAGATTTTTTTTTTTTTAATCTTGAAGGTCTTGGATGCATGATCATAGCTCATTAGGCATATGTGTCATTAATGTGACAGCTTCCAGTACAGGGCTCGTAGTTGCTAGGATTGATTGGACCAATGATTTTACCCCAGGCCCATTCATCTGCTGGCTAGAGACTCCCTGGTCAACAGCTGAAAGTTAATAAAGAGGCTGGGGTGCTGGTGCCATCATTGTCCAAATATGGCACCAAATTTATCAAGTTTCACCCCACCCATTTGTTTACTTTCAACTTTCAGCTGGGGAATCTCCTGGCTGGTGGCTGAATGGGGAAGAGTCATCTATTGCTATGTTTCTGTCAGCTGCCCTTCTGGAGGTGTCCTAGCTAGCAAGAAGCTGCACTTGGGACTATGGTCCTGTGTTTATGGTGTGTCTGGTATACAATAACCTCAGTATGGCATCACTCCAGCCTGAGTGCCGTCTACTTCATGAAAAATGTATGTACTTGTTCCCAACAGGTACATGAATCCGTCACCCACACTGACATTTGTCGTTTGGAGGAGCAAGGGAATTCTAATTAGTTTCTACAACAGTCTTTATGAATTCCCCAGTATATGTTTTAAGAGGAACTCCAGGAAAACAACTAAATATCAACTCAAAATACATATATATTAACCGTTCCTGTCAACTGTTTTTGCAATACTTTGTAACCAGTTCTACAATTAAGACACTGCTAGGCTCTGGGCACCCCTTCCTCCTGCAGACTAAAAAATAGATAAGCAATTTAGCTGAGTCCTGAAACTGCCCAGCCGGTGACTGGATGCTGAATTAGCAGCATATGTTAATGCCATTATCCCTATGCTCTACTCTGACTGGATATGCTTTCCTTATCCTGCTGTACAGAGGATTACAGGAGGCAGACATGAAATCAGATTCAAATGCTTTTGGTATGTACATGGAGCTTAAATGTGAAACAGGGCCTACACATAGGCATTCACTGAGATTTCACTGCCCTAATGTATGTTGGTAACGTGTGTACATAAGGGAGATGGGACTTCATGTAGGAGGAGCGAATGCTACAATAAGTTGTCCAAAATGCACTAAAACCTTCATACAATAAAGTTACAAGGGCCATGCCTATTGTCCCTAGTCTTCTACTTTGCAACTTAGGGTTTACTACAAAAGAGAAATGGGCTTATCAATCTATTTGGGTTCTTACCCGGATCTCCCGAGGGCTGTATATCTGATTTGCTGATAAACTGTCATTGTAACCAGGACCCATCGTGTGACGCAAGGACTCCACCTTTGAGGAAATAAACATTACGAGATGAAGACGATTTGAAGGAAGACACACCGGAGCAAGTATACAGAAGGAGGGAACAAGAAAAATAATATAGGATGTGAAGAAAATTTGATAAAGTTGTGATGGAGAAGTACACCTGAGTGACAAATAGGGAAGATTCTATGGAACAACAGAGGAAAGGTTAGCAGAAGATATATAGAGCAAGAAAGGAAAAAAGTAAGAAATAAAAAAAATAATAGTGGAGGGGACCTAAAACTGACCTGTGAAGGGGGATAAGCATCCCCGTTTAAGCCCTGCATCGCCATGAACATGTCATTAGATCCAGACAGGTTGAATGAGCCACCAGAACCTGAGAGAAGAACAAGATAGAGGAGAATATAGAGGATTGAGGAAGCAAAGTGAAGGAGTTTTGAAAGTTGGAGAGTAGAAGTAATATGTCAGATAGTTTAGAGGAAGGCAGAACAAAGCGTCAGAAGGTTGGAGATTTGCAGATGGGATGGAGAATTGGAGGTTTGAGAAGACAGAAAGATGGAATAAAATGTCAGAAGGGTGAGGAGATATTGGCATGAAAACAATAGATGTAAGTATTGTGGAAACATGAGTTCGAGGTGAGGGGACAGTGATGGAAAGTTAGTGGATTGCAGGGAAAAAAGAAACAGATGTGAGAGAGCAGAGGAGATGGACAAATGTCCAAGGGTTAATGAGAGGTTGCCATGTAACAAAAGTCAGAAGGTGGAGAAAATGAAGAAAGTGGGGCAACAATATGTAGACAGGACAGAATTAATCAAGAGTCAAAGAAAAGATAAATTGAGTGGATTCAGAAGACAGAAGGATGGAATAAATGCCAGAGTAGGTGTTAATTGGAAATCAAAAAAAGAAAAAGAAATGCAGAGATACAATTAACGGAACAAGGCAGTGAGTGTTGAGAAGATATGAATCGTTTGAAGCCGCACGAGAAATGATGGTTGATGAGATGGAAAGCATATGTTAGCCAGGTTAAGGATAAATAGAGAAACATGTAGGGGGTTAAAAAGACAAAGAGAAGGAATCAAGAGTTAGTGGGTTGTTGAGTTGGAATCAACAAGTGGATGTTGAGGAAAAATAGGAGTTGAGGAGACAGGGAAGGAGTCAAGAGTGAGATTGTACAAGACAAAGAGAAGACACAAGGAGTCACGGGGTTAAGGTGCCAAAGAGAAGAAGAATAAGGAATACAAATCAAGGATGCAGAAAGCAAAGAGTTGAGAAGGAAGAAAGAACAGTAGTTAGATGGGACTGCAGCCTAATGTTACGGGTAAGTTAACTAGCCACCCAGGTGCAAGGTGGTTTTCTAGGGAAGGGGTTTACTTCTATAAGTGGCAGCTCTATAAGACCATATTCATAGAACAAGTCCCCTTTATTGCTCCAGAAGGAGGAAGTAAACCTACCTGCAGAGGTTGGGGTGGTTGGAGAGTTGGCTCCACTGTGACCTCCCTGGGATGCGCTGACTGCTGTCTTCACTGCATAAATATTTGCTTCCTCTTGGAATTTTCCAATGTTTTTCTTGTACCGAATTCTTTTATTCCCAAACCAATTGGACACCTGTGTGGAGACACAGACATAAATTAAAACTCATCCAAAATTAATTGTTCACATTTAACTAGTCAAGATCAAGTATATAATACATATGGTATGTATCTGTAAGTGAACATTGCACCTTATTTACTACATGGATATTCTGCCTGTGCCAAGAACCTGAAAATCCTCTCTCATGCTTACTTACATAGAAGCAGTGGATGTGGGATTTTCAGGAAAGAGGATTGAGGAGAATGCACCAAAAATTTGTATAAAGACAAAACTTCTCTTCTTTGCTTTGAATAGAATGGAGAAGGGTTAGCTCTTCTGTCAAGTTTTTATCTTTATCCTGTCTGTATCTACGGAGGGGACAAGAAAAGCAAAGGGAAATGCAAAACTGTAGAGTTGTCTCCAGAGCAAAGGTAAGAAGAACCTTTCCAATGGGGACAAATGATCTGGTGTCCAAGAAAGTCTATTTCCCCTAATTTTCTTCTTTTCTCGATGTGTCTTTGGTGGATGAAGTGAAGGGCAAAGACAGCAAAATGTAACCCTACTCTATACAAAACTTAAAATAATGTTCTTTGCTTATACAATAAAGGTTTAATGTTCCTGAAAGATATACTTAGGAGGACAGAATTTTAGGTATAATCAATATCAATTCTCTTCCATAGTGGCAAATTCTATCCCAGATGTTCATCATTATCAGACCTTCAGCATTTGTAAGTCTAAAAACAGGAATGGTAGAGAGAAGCTTATGCGGATGGCATTATCCTATATATGTCCTGGTATTGTGTATACCAGCCTTTCAACTTTTTTACCCATAAGGAACCCTTGAAAAAAAAAAAAAAAGTTCAGTCCTCTAAATATACCCAGACTAATATTCTTTATATTCTTGGCAGCGAAAATGACGATTCCAAGGTGTGGAAGTCCTCAGTAGTTCAACTGGCTGCCACCAAGAATAAGCTCTCATGGATTATGAACCACGAGAAACTGGCCACTATCTTCCTAGATAAATTATATCTATTTGAGAAGATAAGGGACCTTTGGCTTTGATATCTGCAATGTGCAGATCAATATAGAGATGGTGGTGGGGCATATTCCCATCACTTTTGTTGTCCTTTTTTTCTCTTCTTCTCCTCTCCAACCTTATTCAACTATGGTTCATTAGGTACTCTAATATGATCTGAAATCAGGGCTGTAGTTTCCTATTGATTAAACATTCTGATTCATATTGCAATGGTTTAATTCTGCAATGTCCTACTGTTTTATCAACAGGAATCCAGATTATGCTCCATTCTGAGGTATCAAACTAATGTACCGACAAGGGGATTAAGGGTCCTGTACTGTGTGTTGTATTTTGCACGCAAATATCTTTATCATTTGTTAACATGCCTTATCCAGGCCTCTGTTTTATTTGATTGATTGTAACTCTCTATGTTCTCCTAAAACAATATCAACTATTGGAAAAGAATAAAAAGTTCAGGTCTTGGGGAGCACCCCCGAAATAACTTTCTGATCTATAGACCACGTTACATTACTTTGACTGGCGAGTTGTAGTAATAAAATGTATACCAAACACTAACCTTGCTCTGGTTTTTAACAGAACACTAACAGTAAACTGGTGCTCAGTGATAGCCTGGTGGGGATACTAAAGCCACTTTTGGGCAGATAGGAATCTGCCTCAACAGTGGCAAGTGGCCGAACCCCAGGCTAGACAATACACAAGTTTGGCTTGGGTTCCATGTTCTTTCACAAAGGTCCATTCGTTTAAACACTTAACTCTTTACCATCTGCTGGTATACAGTTTTAGATCCAATTAGCCAATAACCATGGTACTTGAATTTTACCTGTGACACAGTGATGCCGCATTTCTTTGCAAGCTCCTCTTTAGCCTCTTCGCTAGGGTAAGGGTTACTTAGGTGTGAATAAAAGTATTCATTCAAAACTTCTGTTGCCTGTTTACTGAAGTTTCTTCGCTTTCGCCTACAATAAAAGATATTTACATATTTAGAGCATAACAAGCAAATTTCTACTGAAAGAGCTCAAGAAAAAAAATGATGGTTGTTTGATAAAACAAGCCAAGCAAATCCTAACTGAATGACATTTAAATTGGCAAACCCAAAGTGTATTATAAACTGATGCTTTTTTAGCAATAAAATACTTTTTTCCATCCTTTGTTGCATCTCAGTGATTCTGGTCTCCTGCAGCCTCAATTTCCTGCCCACATGCACTCCAGCAATGGCTGCATGATATTTCTCAGGATGGATTTCCTGATGGTGACAACAGTGGACTAGGCCTGCATATCATGTGATGAAATGGCCAATTGTAGTAGGCTATAGGCCTTTCATTCAACATCTCGTCCTCAGCTATGTGAAAACTGATCTACTGCAGATTTAGTCATCTAAATTGACAGCTCTTCTTCATGGGTGTCTGACATGCATGCACTAGTGTACAACTGTATCTTCCATAGGAGCATTTCCATATCCAAAAGGATATTTGTGGGTATCCAAAGCCAACAGTTACAGAGAAGCCAATACACTAACATCTTGGATCGTAACAAATTCATATGCAAGTATCTTTAGACCAGGGGTCTCCAAAACTTCTAAGCAAAGGGCCAGTTTACGGTTTTTCAGCTATTGGGGGGCAGTCTGTCAGTGTTAGAGGAAAATGCATTGATATCAATTGGAGTAAACAATGCCCCATCATTAGTATTAGTGGGAGGAATAGTGCTCCATCGTTGGCATCAGGGGAAGAATTAATGCCCAGTCAGTGTGAGGAGTAGTGCCCCAGATATAAGCAGGCAAAGGGCTGCAGTTTGGAGACCACCGCTTTAGACCACCACTGTACGTCTTCTATAAGCTCTTTGGTATTTACCGTGCATCCAAAAACCTTGACCGAAGGATCATAACGGCTTCACACGTGCTTTGCTTAAGCTGCATCTGGATCGAACTGAACTTTCGGTGAATGATCCCCACCATCCTTTCAATCTCCTTTGGGGAGATGGGTCGTGTTCGGCTCTGTTCCCTCAGCAAATTCATGACGTGTGTTGTAAATTCGTTGCATGCCTGAGTCCAAAATTAGAAAGGTAGGGGTAGAAACAGAAACAAACAACAAAAGGATGTTGGAAAATAATTCAAAGATGGAGGATGAGTTGACACAGTTTATAAAATTATGCCCTCCACAGACTCTTGTTTTGTCTCACCTGTTCATACTTCTCCAGCTCGGCATGATAAATCTGTCGGATTTGGGACAGCTTGTTCCTGTAGTCCGAGTGTTCTATGGAGTTATCTGGCGAGACACCGCCAGAGGCTGCGGCAGCCGCGGCTGCTGCAGCAGATCCTCCACCCTTCTCTGGGCCCGCCACACCTTCCGCAAGCAGCATGTTGTCCAAACGCATCAACTGAGGGTCCACAGGTTCCTCCTCCTGAGAGTTTCGAATACTGAGCCCTGGAACAGAGGAGACTTGATTTGAGTTTTGTTAAAAAGCTAGAAAGATGTACTGAAATATATGGATAATATTTACTAAGATTCGCTAAATCATCATAAAACGTTAAGCTAGGAGTGGACAACTTTCTGTATAATTCAGAATCCAGTCAGTCTAATCTAAAGCCAGCAGACCAGGTTAATTTGCCCATTCAGGTAAATAACCCTCCACCCTTTTATACTTCTCATTCTCAGGCTCCCACGCTGCTCTGTTCCTCTTTTGGAGCTGGGAATACAAACCAAGCCTAAGATCCTTATCAAAGCCATATCAGGTGGTATCAGGGTTTACATATGGTTAATGACTTCCTCCTCTCCCTACGTTATGTGGGTGCAGTGTGGTGCGGCAGCAGTAAACACAAAAAGGCCCGAGGGCAGTAACCTATGCACTGAAGAACTTGCAAAACAGTACAACAACCCGGTGGGGAACTCACCCGGCCAGGAACTTAAGTCAATACAGTAGAGAGCAGCAGTAGTAGGCCCAAACTGAAGACAGTGCTTGCCAAGGGGGGTGGAATGCGGCCTGCGCTGTCTGACCCAAAGGGAACTTGCTGAAGAGCAGACTTAGGCCCTGAGCTGTCCCAACTCCTCCGAAACCTGTCCCTACTCCTAGTGCTGTCCCTGACAGACTGGTATGCTCTCCCTACACCAGCCACTTTGCAAATGCGCCAAAACCTGGGGGCAGGGACTTAAAGACTGTCACCCAGGATGGCCCCGTGGGTCACCTGGATGCAGTGTAGCCAACAGAAACACTGCTCCAGGAAACTGAGGGAACCATAGACTTCCCCCTCCAGCTGCAGTACTGCTTCAGACGAGCTCGACCAACAGTGGAGAAAATAAATTGCACCTGCCTACACCTATGTTTGGGCCTATAAATTGCTCAGACCCAACTGCTGCATCTTTGAAGAAGTAGAAAAGGTCACATGCTCCCCCAACCTTGGAAGTATTTAGGAAGTACTCCGTTAGGGCAATGGGGGGGGGGGGGGGGGTGGAGTGCAGCGAAGGCAAAGACCAGCCTGTGATGGGTTGTTCTTTCAAGAAAACCTGTTACCTTGCCCTATCTGGGGAAAAAGTGGAAATGACAGAATTTGCCTAAATGGGACTAAAGGAAACCAAAGAAAATGCGCAACATTCATCTGAAAGTACTTTTTGATTTTTTAAATTCATTAAAGTTTTCATACCGTACTGTATATTGACTACTGCATTACATGCAGATATGTATATGATTTATCTACTGGTCACATGTATATCAGAGATGTATCTCTTGGCTGCTAAGGCCTGTAGCATGGTGGGGGTAGAAGGCATCTAAGCTCAAAGCCAGCAGCTCTTTTCATGGCAGGATTGCAAGAGAAGTTTATTATTTTGCTCTTCAGCATACAGAACTTTGAAAACCTCAGGAACATCAATAAACGTTACAGATTCAATGTAATTACAGCCACAGTCCAAAATTTGTTTCAGATGTCATTAAGAATATTAAACAACTATGAGAATTGTTTTTACGTCAACAGAGTGGTACTGTGGACCTTGCCTAGTAAGTTGTGTCGTGTCTTATGTAGTACAATGAAAAACGAAGGCAGGTGGAGAGTAGTGGCAGAGGTAAAACCATACCCTAGGTCCCATACAGGTGGACATGGGAGCACATATGGAATCCAACCAATGGCTCCTGGTAGTGGGCCTGAGAAACAGGTTCAATCTTAGTGGATAGGGTGGATAGGTTCCTGAAAGGTAGAATCCAGGGTTTCAACACCACTTAGGAAGGATAAACCAATGTATAGAGGTAGTAAATGAAATATGCCCAGCCTGCTCACATTTAGTTACTGTCCACTATGGGGTGTGAAAGAAGAAAATTTGTTGCCAAATTTCAGCTAAAAGTAGGGACTGGATGTCTGTTAGTATTAGGGTATGAAAAGATTGCCGCCACTGGTAAATCCTAGGGCCTGCTATCGTGGTTGCTGCCCATGTACTCCTATTAGGGTTATTAGTTGTACCAGCTTTTATTGATACATTATGCAAACAAGGATGCATTTTTTAACTACTTCCCACCCGGCCAATGTACATAAACGGCCGGGTGGGCGCTCTCTCCTTCTGAGTGGACGTTCAGGAACGTCCCTCAGAAGGAGCGGGATCGCGCGCGTGCGTGCCCGCGCAGCGGCGCGATCCCGATGCGCTCGTGTCCCCCGGACACGGCGCATCTCGGATCGGCAGGAGGGCTCTGTGATTGGCCCTCCTGATCACATGACGGCCGTGTCCAATCACAGCTGTCATGTGATGTAAACACAGCCGGTTGCTAGGCGATCAGCTCTCCTCTCCTCACACGGAAGTTGTTGCTGAGGAGGAGAGGAGAGGGGATCGCTGCAGCCGGCTGATGATCAGTGAGTATGAGCTGTTTTTTACAGCTTTTTACTCACTGATCACCAACCTAGTGTCAACACACATGTAAATACATACATGTAAAACACACACATGTCCCCACATAATGTAAAACACAAACATGTCCCCACATAATGTAAAACACACATGTCCCCAAAACACATGTCCCCAAATAATAAAAAAAGCTGTCCCCCACATATGTCACACTAAAATCACATGTCCCAATGGTAATCTGCACACATATGTACGTGATCACCTGCACACATCTGTACATGATCATTTGCGTACATATGTCCGTGATCACACAAACCAATTATTATACACTTAACAGGATTTTTTTTATCAAAAACATGTAGCAGAATACATTTTGGCTTAAATTTATGACAAAATTCGATTTTACTGGATTTCTTTTAAAACAGAAAAAAGAAAATATTGTTTTTTTTCCAAATTTCCACTATTTTTGCGCTTATATCGCAAAAAAAAAAAATGGAGTCGTGAATAAATACCACCAAAAGAAAGCTCTATTTGTGCGAACAAAATGATAAAAATTTCATTTGGGTACAGTGTAGCATGACCGAGTAATTGTCATTAAAAGTGCGAGAGCGCTGAAAGCTGAAAATTGGTCTGGGAAGGAAGGGGGCGAAAGTGCCCAGTATTGAGGTGGTTAACCTTGTTTTGTTTTTTTATGGACTATGGTTAATAAAATATGTGAATTTTAACAGTTATGTAGTAGTGGTGCCATTAAAGTCCATCTTCTTTTTGCCAATCCAATATCGTTAATCAACAACTGTATTTTGCAAAGGAATATCATTGTGATGGATGAGTTGGGTAGGCCACCACTCTACATAGCGGTTCGTAAATTTGGCTAATCTAACATTTTAAACAGTTTCTTGACACCTTTAATAGAAGACTATAAGGAAATGTAAAAACTAGGAACATTTTGAGGGACTTGATTACAGAATTTTAGAGAGACGGCAACTAATCATGCTTAGCCATGTTTGAACTTGCAAGGCATGCTGGGATTTGAGGTTCCCCAGGAACTAGCGTCTGCATCTTCCCAAGCCAAAATTCCAATGCATCCTAGGAATTTCATAGAAATGTTTGTGTTTGCTCAACAGCCATGCATAGGCCCTAGAAGAAATCTTGCTGCCTCTCATTCAGCTCACCTGAATCATTCCATGTGGATAATGAGTTGCATTATCCTGCTAATCTTTGCATTATCCAGATAAGTTTCACACATTATCCCAGCACAGTGTTTCCTGGCTTACCAGCCCTTCCCCCCTCCCAGCCAATCCCCTCTCTCAGACAAGCGAGAGGCTCCCAGCCACCGTCGCTGTGGAGACGACCTAGCGACGACCTTTTCTCCCGCCACAGCAACAGCAGAGGAAACATGGCTGCCATAGCAACCGGGAGGGAGGAGGTGGGCATAAGACAGGCTGGAGAAAAATTGGGAGAAGGAGGGAAGGAGTGATGGGGCGAAGGAGGAGAGGGGGAGGCTCTATCGCAGGTAGAGCTAAATATCCTGTAAAGTAGATGTATATCTAGGAAACGCAAGAATTTATGAACGGTAGCTTGAGTTTCCTCATGTCCCTGCCTTGTGTCACCGTCCTAGCCTCTGTGTTATCTGGCTGCGATTCTTTATTTGGACTATTAGTTACATTTTCAGGACAAGCTTCCGAGGCAATGCTGCTTGGACCAAGAAGGAGGTACACCGAAAAAGTCCTGAAAATGTAACGGTTAGTACAAATTAAAGTGACATGAACAGAAATCAACTGTGATGTTCCAAGTGCACCAATATGGTTACAATGACCTTAAAGTGGACCGTTGCCCACAAATAGCACTTCCTCTATTCTCCATCCTTCCTGCTTCCTCTTACACAATTGGAAACATTTTTTTTGAACGTGAAATACCTTATCATCTTTGCATGGATGCACTTCCGGAATCCTCACCTAGGCAGAGGATGATGTGTCCACCCTACCGCTTCCTCCTGGGATGTTTAGGTCACGTCCCAGGAGGCAAGGAGGCAGTATTTTGGTGTTTCAGCAGGGCTCACACATGGATAAGCACAGAGCATCCCCCCCCCCCCCCACACACCCCATGCATGTGCAGATCACTGCAGTTCTCTTGCTGGTCTATAGGTATAGCTGGAGAATCGCAGTGGCCTGCACATGTGTGGGGGAAGATTGCACATGTGCAGACATGCTCCAGGTGTCTGCCAGGTCCCAGGCCCGATAGGGACTCATGAAAAAATTTGACTGAAAGGAGGAGAACGCTAGACTCCATGAACTGGTAAGTATGTTTCTTCAATTTAAAGTGGAGCTCCACCCACCAAAAGGTGAAGTTCTGTTTAAAGCCCCCCCCCCCCCTCCTCTTCACCAAATAGTACTTTATTTTGAGGGGGAAGTGGGTACCTGGTTTTGACAGGTACCCACTCCGACTTCCGCTCGGATCGCCTAAGCTTGGTTTTTCTCTTGGATTTATCCTTGGCCTTGTTTATACCTGTTGTTCCAATGCTTCCTACTGCAATAGCCAGCTATAGATCGGAGCAAGCGGCGTCTCTTTTGTATCACTGTCGTGTTTTTTGGTCAGGCAATGCACTGACACCTTTGCAGCCATTGTGCTATATGCTGGGTGTTCAGTGTGCCTCTGTACCCTCAAGAAGGGGTGGCTCTTCTTCAGTCCACCTGCTCTCACCTATCCATCAGAATGCATGTGCCTTCACTGTGGGAACACCTATAAATTAGTATTAGGTACCACAGATACCAGGGTGCCTTGACGAGGCTCTGTGGCTTACGCATGCATTTGCAAATGTGTGCAGACTAAACCCTTGCTTTTAACAGATACGGTTAGACAGGTTATTTGGTTGTCTGCGGGCTGGTGGTAAGTTAAGCTTGGTTTTTCCCTTGGATTTATCCTTGGCCTTGTTTGTACAGGTCCCATAAGGCCCGATAGTGACCCACGACATGCCTGCACATGTGTAGGATTTCATTTCAAGATGGCTGTACAGGAGCAGAGCAATGAAGAAAAATTTTGTCTGGAAGGAGGACAACGCTGGACTCCATGAACTGGCAAGTATGTTTCTTCAATTTAAAGTGGAGCTCCACCCAAAAGGGGAAGTTCTGTTTTAAGCCCCCCCCCCTCCTCTTCACCAAATAGCACTTTATTTTGGAGGGGGAAGTGGGTACCTGGTTTTGACAGGTACCAACTCCCACTTCCTCTCGGATCGCCTAGACAGTTCTCCTCTCCCCCTCACTCCCTGCAGTCTTCTAGGACATGTCACAGGTCCCAGAAGACTGCGGTCTCATTCACAATGCACAGCTCGCACGTGTGCAGTGGGCACCCGACTGTAAAACTGCAAGCTGTCAGAGCCGGGTGCCCACAGTTGAAATGCCGACGCCGCGGAGAGAACACTGAGGGAAGGAACGTCTGGGGTGAACACATCGCTGGATCCTGGGACAGGTGAGTGTCTGTTTATTAAAAGTCAGCAGCTATACTTTTTGTAGCTGCACTTTTAATAAAACACAAAAATGACTGGAGCTTCGCTCTAAACATAGGAACAATTATCAAGGATTAGAAATAAAATTTTAGCTAGGTAGGGTCAAGTTCCTTTTTAAGCATGTGTCATCCTGAACAAGAGTTGTACTGTACCCTGGCCAACATTTTCATTGCATCTCTAGTGGTAATCTGGCACTGTACAAATTAAAGTAGAACTATAGGCAAATCTTTTTGTTATTTTGAATAGAGTAATGCCTGGTACGAATGACGTACGTTTTTTTTTTTTGCATACTAATCCCAGATTGAACCTGCAGAGTTTACTAAAGTCACGAAAATTCTCGTACTACAGAATAAAAATTCGGAAGTGATGTAATGTGTTGTAGTGTATTTGTACTGCATTTTTGAAAGATAACTGTACTGATTAAAACGAAATTGTACGAAAAAAAATGTTGTGCATGTCCGATCGGATAATATCGGAAGAACTGTCATGATCGGCTCTGGAAAGCTCTGTACTAACGATCTGATTATCGTACAATCGCTCCGAAAGCTGTATTTTTCTTACGATTTTCTGATCGTGTGTATGGGGCTTAAAGTGGTGTTCCGGCCGAAATTATACTTTTTAAATAAAAATACCCCTATAATACACAAGCTTAATGTATTCTAGTAAAGTTAGTCTGTAAACTAAGGTCTGTTTTGTTAGCTTATAGCAGTAGTTTGTTATTTTATAAACTTACAGCAGGCCGTGGCCATCTTAAGTGTGGGTATCTGAAGCCAGACTGTATTTCTTCCTGGATCTCATCCTTGCAGATCTCGCACATGCTCAGTGCAGCACAAGCAGTGTAATAGGTTTCAGGTCAGGTTTCCATAGCAAAGGCAGTGTCAGAGGAAGTTGCCACCCCTACCCAGAAGGCTTTGCAAACAGGAAATGCGATGGGCCATGGCCAGGGAGGAGGAAGTGAAAAATGAATACAGCAGATATACAGTAGGTGCTGAGAAAAAAAATGTAAAAATATCCAATTCGTTTACAGTGCGCAGTTTAGTGAGGGATGCTGAAGAGTTGTAAAAGTGAGTGGAACTCCACTTTAAGGGAGGGTTCATTTTTTTTCTCTGCCATGGTGTCCATTGTGGAGATTACCCTTCACTTCCTGTTTAACAGCTAAAACTGGAAGTGAGAGGGAATCCCTGCAAATTAAGGGAATCGCTTGGGTCATCAGAACTAGTGTCACCATTGGAAAATTTCCCCTCTATTACTTTTCCGGGGACACCCCAAAATTTGTGATTTTATTTTACTTTCACTTTCAATGATAATGGTAAACAGTTATAGGACAAATAAGAGTCAATCTTCCTAAAGGGGGGCGCAGACAGCCATACAACCTACTTGGTGTTCTAATCCCTCTCCACTCTTTTAGGAGGCTGGTTTTGGGAAGCACAAGCGATGTGGCCAAAATAGTCTACATAAAAAAAAAAAAAAAAATCTCCTATGCCTGATTGCTATGACTTGCAGTCGTTTACTTCTACCAACAGACATAGGACAATGACATGTAACCATGATAATCCACAACTAATCACATGCATTGATCCAGTGTGTCCAATGACAGCTATATGCAGTCACCACAAGATTGACAAATGTGAAGGTCCTCGATTATCCGTAGAAAACGGTGATCATTTTTGGATTATATAAGTCACCAGACTTGGCCACTAGTCACATATACTTCTCATGCTTTTCACTATCACGGTTAATCATGGCTATATGAAGTCGCTGTAAGACCGCCCATAGATGTGAATGGCCTTCTTCATCTTTGGAAAACAATGAAGAATTCATTTTATTTCAGTCGCAGCTCCCTAGGCTTGGTCTTAATGAGTCAAAACATTTTTTACTGCCTTACACGTCAACACAGAAAAGGAACTATCTTCTACGTGTAACACAATCTATTATAACTCAGGAAAAACGCTTCACCAGTTTGAGACAATCCATGAATTATTATTCCAACCATGATGCATAAAGCTTAATTCAACCACCAAATGACAGTTAAAAAGAAAGTTGTTCAATGTTTAAACAATCAGTTCATTACAGTCCTTGCACAAGAGTGGTATGATCAGATCCATCTGTCCATTTTTCAGGCAGATATGATCAGAAGCTCAATGTAAGACTATGGGTAGGCATGTTTCTGTTTTTAATCTGACTAGGTCCAAAAAAAAAAAAAAAAAAAAAAAAAAAAAAAAAAAAAACTGAAATATTTGTGTCCTTTTCCATTTTTCCAGTCCTAATCATGATGCATTCGATGTAAAAGATGTAAACGAATGCACCTCCATTTACATCCACATGCCCATGGATCTAAACTGGGTCAATTTGCCTCCAGGCACAAGCTGAAGGAAAAAAACTTCATGGACAGATGTCACAAAAGTGACCGCAGGGGATCTATTCATGGAGGATGGCCATCTAAAAAGGTTGTTTAAAGTGTATCTAAAGCCAAAAAAACTTTTAATTCGTTTTGGATAGAGTGGTGCAAGACTAGCAATGCTTTCATGTTTTTATAGAGGTGTCCCCTGCTGGGGAGATTCACCCTTCCCATTTGTCATGGTGACTATTGTCACATGAGCTAAAAAGCCAAAATTTTTAATTCTCACAGAAACAGAAAAAAAAAAAAAAGGAGGAAATGTTTTGATGGGGACAAGTACTGCAGCAACAACTGTAAAATATCCCTCACATTGGACAAAATTCTTCTTGGTTCCTGCTGCTTTTCTCGGATGGGAAGTGAAGCGAAATGTTCCCAATGGGACACCGGCCCCAAAATAGCATATAGAATATCTGCCAAAAGTTTTAACACTCTCCTACTCCACCAAATACTAGGGAAAAGTTTGGGTGTTAAGTTATATGCCAAAAAAGATGCAAAATAAAGCAACAAAAATAACTTGTCTAAGCTTTAAAGATAAACTCCACATATGGCAATTTGCAAACAGTTACATTGGCCCAACTTGGACCAACGCAAGTATAGATGTTCCATATCTGTGGGATCTCCATGGAAGCTTGACACTAGCTTCTGGGTTCTGAACCAAACAGCTGCTCTGCTGCTTACTGGACACAAAGAGGATGGATGCTTGGAATGGGCACCACGCAGAGATCGCTTTTCATTTTTTCAATGAATGCAAAGTCTTCTCTGATTGGATGAGGTGGAGACACAGGACTCGAAAGGGAGACCACTACAGTAGCAGTGCCTACCACAGCGATTTCCAGATTTCAGGAATCCCACATGTATGGAACCATACTTATACTGGTCCAAGCTGGACCAATGTAACTATACAAAAATACCTGGATCTCAGCGTTAAGTGGCTATGCACGGAAGATGTGACTTATTAACCAAGTGTTATTTTCCCTGAATAATTTTACCTACAAAATAAAAGAAATTTTGCAGCATAGTGGAAGGATCCTGAGATCTATAAAGAATCTTTTAATATCACTCTAGGAGAGAGCAATGACGCGGAGGTCAACAGAAGGAACCAGTAAGAGCAGCAGGGGACCCAGGAGTTTGACACTTCCAGAAGTGTCTGTTTCCCAGCGAACTTTGAGGTATTGGTTTTTGAAACCAATCAGCACTGAGCAGTGTGTACGACAGAAAATGCAGGACCCACCATCGATGACCTCCTTCCTATTTATGCTGGTAACAGGTCCCATTTTTACTGGCCAGGTGGGAACCTGCTAAACTGTAACAAGTATGCAGATCTGGGAAGTCAAAATTCCTCATCTACCTACCTTTGTTAGTCTTCTATGGACATAAAATTGCTGCACACATAGAATGGATCACTCATCTCATGGCTGCCTATACCTTTACCATGTAGCAGCAGGATGAGACACTGATCACCGCAATATACCCAAGTACTTTTTAGCAACTGGAAACAAAATAGCACTTAAAACAAAATAAAAAAGTTAATGCCTTTAGACCAACCGTTCTCAAACTTTTAACTCCCAAGGAACCCTTGAAATCATTTTAATGTCTCGGCAAACTCTTGCCAAACCAGTAATCATGGGTTAATGGGAAAAAATGCTGCTTACATTTGTGGCTAGTGGGAAAATCCCCCCCCCCCCCCTCCCAAGGTTGTACAGTGGAGGTCATAATGCACCCCTTACAGACAACTAAAATGATTACTGGTAGGAGGTCAGTCAACCAAAGATCAAGGAACCTCTGAAGGAACACTAGGGTTTCACAAAACTCTGGTTGAGAATGGCTGCTTTAGACCCTTGGTGGGCCACATGTTGCCCGCTATGACTCAGTATGTGGTCCAGGCCAACAATCAGAATGCAGGGTTTTAGCTCTCGAACCAGCATTAGGTGGTCCAGCCCTAAGCCTAGAAGCTCCCAGGCTCCTGCTCCATAGGAGTACAGTGCGAGTGCGTTACCCACTAATGTAACAGTGAGTTAGACTGTCACTCAAAATGAATGGCACCGCAACACACGCATAGCAGTGCACAGGTTCCTATGCCTTGCAGCAATGCACGTTAGGATGTACATTTTACCATGCTTGAATGCAACACAAATTTATGAAAACAAAACTACCATGTGGCCCTATGGACATGTCAGGGGGCCGCACTTGAGGCCCCCTATATTTACCAACTTGACCACCACTGCCTTTGCACTCAAATCTCTCTAAACACAATGTATAAAACAACGCAAGTCACAAAGGGGTTAAACAACCCTGCATGGTGTACGCTCTTAAGCAAGCTAACGATGAAAGGCCAGAGCATTCAGGAGGAATAAAGAGGTTCATGTTTATTAATCAGGGTTACGGACGGTAGACCCTTCCCGAACGCCTGTCTGACAGCTGCCGTGCGGGCCCACAATTAGACATTACACGGCAGCTGTCTGAACACTGCATCTGTAGTGAAGTAGGTGCTATTTACACAAGCGCCTTATCCCTTCATTACAATATGAACAGGCCGGATGCTCTGAGATGGAGCAGCGACTATTTGGAGTTTTTTTTTTTTTTTTTCCAGTGCCTGGAGACAGAATCATTCTTATTGCCCATAGCAATCAGACTTAATTTTTTATAATGCACTACATATTAGACTAAATGGAAGCATGGGATTGGTTTTCTATGGGCCATGAGAGCATATCACAAACTATAAAGGCCCAAAAAGCCAATGACATTGAATGTATTCACAGTATCAAACTGTGCAATATAGTTCCCCTTCAACAAGGCCACACGGTTAAATACACTGTTGAAATAAATAGATATAAATGGTCTTCCCAGTCAAAACTCCACAAGCCTCGTCACCTAGGACTCCCTGCCGGTTCCTAGATCTCCCTGATCTCCAGTGCAGTTAAGGGTTACAGTCATTACAATGGTCATTTCTGCAGTGGGCATTATTTTAAAATGCTCTTCTTTGCTAGTAGTAAAAAGTATCATTACATATAAATATATGTATATCAGAAGATACATTCTCAGGGATGATTGGATTTGCAAACATTTGTACATAAAAAGTGCATGCTTGCAAATTGGGCGCTTACCCGGCTGCCGCCGCTGCTGCTAGGGGCCCTTATCCGGCTGCCACCACTGCTGCTAGGGGCGCTCACCCGGCTGCTGCCGCCGCTGCTGGGGGCGCTTACCCGGTGGCTGCCACTGCTAGGGGCCCTTACCCGGCTGCCGCCGCTGCCAGGGACCCTTACCCAGCTGCCGCCGCTGCCAAGGGCCCTTACCCAGCTGCCGCTGCTGCAAAGGGACCTTATCTGGTAGCCACCACTGCTAAGGGCCCTTACCCAGCTGCCGCCGCTGCTAAGGGCCCTTACCCAGCTGCCCCTGCTGCTAAGGGCCCTTACCCAGCTGCCGCTGCTGCTAAGGGCCCTTACCCAGCTGCCGCTGCTGCTAAGGGCCCTTACCCAGCTGCCGCTGCTGCTAAGGGCCCTTACCCAGCTGCCGCTGCTGCTAAGGGCCCTTACCCAGCTGCCGCCGCTGCTAAGGGCCCTTACCCAGCTGCCCCTGCTGCTAAGGGCCCTTACCCAGCTGCCGCCGCTGCCAGGGGCCCTTACCCAGCTGCCGCCGCTGCCAAGGGCCCTTACCCAGCTGCCGCTGCTGCAAAGGGACCTTATCTGGTGGCCACCACTGCTAAGGGCCCTTACCCAGCTGCCGCCGCTGCTAAGGGCCCTTACCCAGCTGCCCCTGCTGCTAAGGGCCCTTACCCAGCTGCCGCTGCTGCTAAGAGCCCTTACCCAGCTGCCGCTGCTGCTAAGAGCCCTTACCCAGCTGCCGCTGCTGCTAAGAGCCCTTACCCAGCTGCCGCTGCTGCTAAGAGCCCTTACCCAGCTGCCGCTGCTGCTAAGGGCCCTTACCCAGCTGCCGCTGCTAAGGGCCCTTACCCAGCTGCCGCTGCTAAGGGCCCTTACCCAGCTGCCGCTGCTGCTAAGGGCCCTTACTCGGCTGCCTGTACTGGTGAGGGTGCTTACTGTACATGGCTGCAGGTCCTTTTGAATGCAATGAATAAATTGGAAGTCTTAAATATCACTGGGGCCGGTATTCTATCGAATAGTGCCCTCGGACGAAAAGTGCCCACGCATGCGCAGTACGGAAGGGCACTCCAGCCGATTTCCCGATCAGCTGGCATGAGGTCACCATAGCACATGCGTACACCGTAGGAGGCATTTTTTCTAAGGGAGATAGCATTTCACGGGCAGAATTGAAAGCCATGCAAACAGCGAAGGGAGACCGTATTTGTCAGATTGTGGCTCGCTGTTGCGGGGCGGGTTTACAGTGTGCTCAAGGTCGGCTTTTGTCTGTGTTGCAGGGTGGGTTTGGTGTGTTGAACTGCAGGTTTTGTCTGTGTCTAATGGCGGCTTGCAACACAGCCACAACCCGCCCTGCAACAGCGAGGCACAGTCTGACAAATACGGTCTCCCTCCACTGTGTGCATAGCTTTCAATTCTGCCCATGAAATGGCATCTCCCGCCGAAAAATGCCTCCTACGATGTGCGCATGTGCTATGGTGACGTCATGCCAGCTGATCGGGAAATCAGCTGGAGTGCCCTTCCGTACTGCGCATGCACTTTTCGACTGAGGGCACTGTTCGATAGAACACTGGTACCATTTTCTCTTCATATTTAGCACTTCCGCCTGGCAGCAGTGGAGTCCTCGGTTCGAATCCCAACCACGGCACTCTCTGCCTGGAGTTTGCATGTTCTCCCTCTGTCTGTGTATCCTTCGGGTACTCCGGTTTCCTCCCACACTCCAAAGACATGGTAGGTTAATTGGTTCCTTTCTAAATTGGTCCTTGTATGTGTGTGTATGAATGCGAATTAGGGATCTTAGAGTGTAAGCTCCTTGAGGGCAGGGACTGGTGTGAATGTATAAAAAAAAATATGTGTAAAATGATGGTGCTATATAAAGTACCTGTAATAAAATAAAAATATTCAAACCTCACCCTACTAAACACACCCATGCGTTGTGATGTCTGTTTGTGAGTGTATGTGTTTTATAGATGGCGCATTATCTTAGAAATACGGAATGGACACATAAAAAGATCATTCATAAGACAAACAGGGAAAAATAAACCAATTGGTTTTTCTCCACAAATAGTTCTCACAACAGAGTTACACGGTAAGAGGACAGAGGTTTTTTTCTTTTTTTTGTAAACGGATTAGCAAAATCGCACATTCCATGCTGCCTGTGGCAAGCTAAAGGTCTTTAATGAAGAAGTACTGACTGCTCACACTGATGAAAACTAGACAATGTGAAGTAGCGTGATTTCACAGCCGCGCTTGTGTGAACCAGGGCTTACAGTTCTTATGCGGCAAAAAAACCCCAAAAAAACCTGTCACATGACACTAAAAAATAGGTATCAGTAATTGGTATTGGCGAGTACTTGAGAAAGAGTATCATTACTCTTACTTGGTCTTAAAAAACTGGCATCGGTGCATCCCTACTGGGTGCTTTATTGAGCAGGGTATGATTCAGAACAACAGAGAAATAACGTTAGTAACACAAAGCAAAAATTCCAAATAAACTCGAACCATTGATAAAAGGTCAAACGAATATAAATTCAGTCTGCACCTTTATCATCACAATCCCATTTAAATCAGGGCCCCCACCAGAGCCCCTCTTACATCAGGGTGCCCCACTAGTCACTATTACATCAGAGTCCCCATAAGAGCCCCTCTTACATTAGAGTTTTAGGTTACGATCAAGCGTATTCTGCGTGAAACGCGTCAACCATTCTGCTGTCTTTCTGTATCACGGGTTTGTGATGTCCTCCTTTGCGGATTTTATCCAATAAAGCTCATATTTTTTCTGAAGATTAGAGTGTGGTCAGTCTTCCTTTGATATCCCCTCGTTACGCCCAGGTGTCGGACTGAACCGGAATGCTGTGTTTCAGAAAAGGGGATTGCATTATATGTTTCCCTTCTAACATTAAAGTCCCCATCAGCGTTCCCTCTTACATCAGATTCCTCCTTATATCAGAGTCCAGATAAGATTCCGACTTTACATCAAGCTTGTCTCATCAGAGTCCAAATCAGACTCCCACCTTACAATCAGGGTCCCCAAGAGAGTCCCCCTTACATCAGGGTCCCCCTTACACCAAGGTGCCCATTAGACTTGAGACTGTGCACATCAGCTTCAAGCAGGATAAAATCTTGTAGTGGCCTACATGTGGCCCACAGTCCATAGCATGGAGACCCCTGCCCTAGACAAAACTTAGCATTGAACCCTTGAAGCACAGGAGGAGCCCGTCCCACATCAAGGGTAACTTTGATATTTACCCAGAGTTTAGCTTTTTGAAAACAAAACTCTCATAGGCTCCCCACAGTTCAGTGGGTACCCTCTGGTGCCTAGACTTACCTCTCCTTCCTGTCATTCTGATTGCCATTGGTCACCCAACTATACACAGCTTGGTGCCTAGGTGGCCAACTGGTGTCATATGGGGGACATGAACAGCAGAATGCAAGAATTTACCTACAAGGAAAGGCAGCGTAGTGAAGATCTTTAAGGGGTATCTAACACTGATCAGATCAATGGCAGTAAGTATGGGATGCCCTCTATGCAGCGGGGAGGTTGGGGGGTATAAGCGTTTGGGGGCTTTGCTTTAGATAAGTAGAGTATAAACATGCTGCCATAAACTAAACAAGCTTAATATTTTAGATATTCTTTTTTGCAAGCAACGTCAAGCCAAATCCTGGTGCCATACATTAGACAGATTGTTTATGGTAAACCTTTAACTCATTACCACGGTGGTAGATACTCGTAGCCGATGGCGTGAGTATCCGGCTACCTAATAAAGGTTTTGTTTGTATGTTCAGGGGGCTGTCCAGCGCTTAACGAGAACTGATTAACGATCCTCCTTGTTTACACTCCCTGATGAAGCAGATTCATAACAGATAATTATACTGCCCCCCTTCCTCACAGCCCTGTCACAATTATGTAATTAACACCGAGATATTAATGGGGAAGCTGGGCAGCGGTGTGTCGCGGATGTCTTCATGAACTCACACACGCATCCACATGGCAGGGGCACAGCTGCGTGCATGAAAATAAAACACGCGCTAACTGGCAGTCCGGATAATCCTGCCATTTCGGTCTGCTCGTTTCACAACTGCTGCCCTGCTCGAAAAAGAGGAACATAATGAGGCTCATTTATAAAAAAAAAAAAAACCCAAATTATATTCTGGGCTTTATTGTATATGGGGAGGGGGATAATTGGACAGGAAGGCAGCTGTGCAATGGCAAAATGTTTCCCACAATACAGTCTTCAACCTTCGGTTAAAGGCTGGAGTTAAGCTGAATGAAGACCCAAGTCGACAGTCATGCCATTCAGGCATTTACTGAGGACTCAACGATAATCTTTGGTCTACAACAGCACAGAAACCACACCAGCCCCTCCACCTGTCTGATCTTTGGTTTTGGATTCTTGTTCATTCCTTATTCTCTCTTTTAAGACAAACCAGCACTGGTGTAAGCATGTTCTCCTTCCACAAAGCAAAGGCCCTACAGCTTACATAGGGGTGGAGGACAAGGTCTGGATATGCAGGTCATTGTTTGAAGGACCCCAACCACACTTCTCTTCTTTGGTTCTGTGTAGTCACCAACCCATAAGTACAGGGCACAGGCAGGAGATGACCAACACAATAGGTCTTCAGGTCACGTACCTTTAAAGAAAATTTAACCCGAGTGAAAATGGAGTACCATCTCTGCCCCAAGCTACATCACTAACCAAGCCTCAAGATATCACCCACTCTGTCCTCTTCCTGTCTTCCAAGACCTCCTGCTCTCTAGCCCCCCTCATCATCTCCTCTCCAGGACCACTCCTTTCCTCTGGAACTCCATACTCCACTCTGTTCAGTTATCACCCACTCTATCTGCCTTTAGCCAATCCATGAAAACGAATTTCTTCAGGGAAGCCTAAATCTGCCACTACCTAAAACTAAACTTTTACTTTCTCCATTAACCCCCCCTACACAAACACACAGTTATTACCTTTTGTATCACTTGACCCTCCCTCTACATTGTAGCTCTCATATAGAGGGCCACCCTGACCCTTTTGTTTTCACTTGTCAGAAGAGGGGCAGCAGATACTATATTTGTTACTGCACAGGTTGACATTAAGGCCGAACCTGAACTCAAAGAACAGCCTTCAGTGTTTGTTGCTCCCCTTGTGAAAGCAGTGGTCTCTCTGCAGAGTTTCACCACTCGCGAAGTAATGTTGCCTGCTGACTGGAAAGCTATAGCACAGATTCAGCAGGGGGCGACCTCTGCACAGAGGCTGTGGCTGCTTTCCAAAGAAAATATGAAAATATACTGTAAGGTTTTGCACAACTTTTGGTATGATGCACCTGGACTATATTTAGCTAATTTAAAGCTGAGCTTCTGGACTTTAAAAATCATTTGCAATGAGGCCCCCACACAGCAAGAGTTAATTGCTTGTTAAGTCTAGGGGTGGGGGAATAAGCTGTAATACCTGCTTTATTCCTCTTTCCTTGGGTAGCTGTGCTCTCCTCTTTTTTTTACCACACTCCAGGTTGTGGGTGGGCCTTTGCCACTCTCAGGTACAATGCAGGATTATTGGTGCTGCTTTGTATGCAATGAGGTCACAGTGTGACTGCTGGCCAAAGCGCTTCAGAGAAGAGGCTTGGGAGGACTGGTCGAGGAATAGAGCAAATATTACAACTTCTTACTCTACTGTTACACTTAATAAGCATTTAAGCCTTTTGGGGGGGGGGGGGGGGGGGGGGGGGTCACGTGAAATGTTACTAAACCCAGGACCTTGCATTCACTATATCTGGTCTCCCACAGTACACAGAACATGGAAATGCAATAGTCTTTAGTAAATTTACTGCTAAATACCCTCTCTCATCGGCAGGATATAGCAGTCTTGCGACTTCTATCAGTGTCTGGGTAAAGCTTGTAGGAGGAGTTTACATTCTCCCCTGACTGTTCTATGATGCTGCATGACCCCTGACTCTCTGTCTGGACAGTGGTAATTCGCTGATCACATGCACTCTCCCAGGAAAAAAAATGAATAAAAATCTAGCAATACACACCAAACTGGGCATGTGCAGAGTGCCCCCACAGCTCTGTTCTATCAGCAGATGGATTGGGGACAGTGGAAGAAGGGGAGGACCCGGTCAAACAGCCTTTTTACACAATGCAGAGGATTAACCCCTTAGGCTCCACAGTGAGTAAGACAAGCATGCTTTACTGCATTTACAGACTGATTTTACGGTTGTGGGTTTAGTAACACTTTAAAGGGTATTTCTGCAAAAAAAATCCCAGTGTTCAGCTTTAAAATCTGAAAGTTCAGTTTGCTTTAATTCTGCAATTCCAATGGGGCATGTGACCGCTACAGGAGGTGCTCAAGCTGGTTGCATCACACAAAGGTCTCAAAACATGACACAAATTCCTGTATGGGTAGCATGGTGGCTTAGTGGTTAGCACTTGTGCCTTGCAGTACTGGGGTCCCTTGGTTTGCATCCCAACCAAGACACTACCTGCATGGAGTTTGCATGTTCTCCCTGTCCTTGCGTGGGTTTCCTCCAAAGACATACTGTATATGTGTGCATGTGAGATAGGTGCTCTAGGCTCTAGCTACTAGTGGACAGGGACTGATGTGAATGTACAATCTGTAAATTGTTGGCAATATATAAATATCTGTAGTAAAATGTTAAAAAAATGAGGTGCAAAATATACCAAGAAAACTTTACTTTGGTTGTTATACCCGATTCACTTCTCTAATACATTTTTAAAAAAATTTACATTTTATGTCTCCTTAGACCTGTAAGAGGCTGGCATTCGAGGCCCAGCCTGGGGGGAGATGGGCAACGCTTCCTGACAAGACCCGACACACAGAGAGACAAAGCGTGCCAAAAACCCCGGCCCCTCGCAATCTTTTCTCCAGGCTGTAGCACATCTGAGACGCACAGTACATAAAGTAAGAGCCATACAGTGATGTCTGATCACTCACACGTGCAAGATTAATCGCTCGCTAATAATCGGGCCGCTTGCATCAATTTGATTGATAGGAGGAGAGCTGAACCGGCAATTTTTAATTGCTCAGTGCTACCAATTAATTGCACCGCCTGAACCTGAAGCGGTTAATCATTTCCACCGACTATGATATGCAATTAATTAGATGACATTTTCCATAAACATATTTTTTTATTTTTAGGAAACTTTTACCCGAGTGGCGCATGTATATATATACATACACACACACACTTTATTGCCGTCTTAGTCCGGAGGGTTCAATATTGAGTTGGCCCATCCTTTGCAGCTATAACAGCTTCAACTCTTCTGGGAAGGCTGTCCACAAGGTTTAGGAGTGTGTCTATGGGAATGTTTGACCATTCTTCCAGAAGCGCATTTGTGAGTCAGGCACTGATTTTGGACGAGAAGGCCTGGCTCGCAGTCTCCACTCTAATTCATCCCAAAGGTGTGCAGCCATCAGAGGGGCATGGAGCGGGGCTCCCTGCCCCCCGGGCCATTCTGATGTCCTGTACAAAAGGCCGGGCCGCGTCTGCCAGAAACGATCAGCCAGGAAACTGTTAGAGAGATCAGGCAGCCAGATGACACAGAGCGGGGACCTCCTGCTGAGACCCGGCTTTTATATTAATAGCTGGCCAATGTCAAAGTCCCGCCTCCTGGACTGGCACTGGACCAGTGTGCTGTCCATTAGAGTAGCCGGTCTAGGAGGCGGGACTTAATTTGACAGCGGTGGCTATTCATATACAAGCCGCATCTCAGTGGGAGATCCCCGCTCTGGGTCATCCGGCCGGCAGATCCTCCCGATTCCTCTCTGATGCATTGCTGGGCACTGATCAGGCTGCACTGATGGATAGGCTGCACTGATGGGCGCCGAAGAGGCTGCACTGATTGGCACTAATAGACTGCACTCATGGGCACCGATATGCTTGATTTTACTATTGGTAGAGTTGTTAATATTTATTTTTGGAACTTAATTTTGCATAAAACATTTAACAGTGTCATTTCATGAGATAATTTATGAGGGCGTGTTTAGGGGCGGACTTAGGGATGGCGCAGGATAGGAGTTAAAAAACTTATTAGAAATTGCTAATCAGACAATGGCAGCTTGATCCTTCTATTAAGCTTTTGCATCAGGTTTCTCAAACCTTTGCATGCCTGCGCTTTATATGACTAAGCCCCTCCCTTCTGCATGACATTGTCGGAAAGGGGCGGAGCATAGGTGACCTTAAAATGATGCCCCCCCCCTGAAAAAAGTTCTGCGGACACCCATGTATGCAGCCATTCTGGGCTGTACTCATGCTCAAGTTCAACAGCATAGAGGGTTAAAGCAGACGGTGAGGGGGCAACATATCGCCCCCTTACTGCCTGTCAAATGCCCTATCTCAGCGGCTATGTTGGCCACACGTGTCACTGAGCAATATTCGGTCCACACCAACCACATTCGAGTCATCTGGAATCAAAAATAAGACTGCAAACAATTGTTAGAAATAAAGCGATCTACCACCCATGAGTTGGATCAACCACCAGCATTCTGTCGATTGTGAAGTCAAAGCTGAGCAATACATTGCAAGCTTCAATGTGATTTATTGTAAGGTTAAAATGCATGAAAGAATGCAAAAAATTATGAAAATGTCCTTGAAAACCATTGTGATGTTTAGGTTTGATTGGGAGAAATTGTGATCCCTTCTCCTTACAGTCGATCAAAACCACTTTCTTTGGGTCTATGCGATTTTGACCAGAAATTAGAATGGAAGCTTCGATCTCTACAAAGAGAGGGGTTCTCTTTGTAGGATGATGGACTTGGGATGCTTTGTGTTTTTTTTTTTTTTTTTGCAGACCATAAAAAATAAATAAAAATAATACACAACAGTCTTGAGATACACCAGAGTAGAGAAACAGAAAAAAAGAGAAAAAAAAGACAACGCAAGGAGAACACGGCGGTGAAAGAGCGGGCAGCAAATGAAGCAGCAAGGGCTGATGGGAAGGGAGAGCACACCAGATTATGTGAGTGTGTGTGCAGTGTCAGACATTTGATCCGCTGCTGCCCTCCCCCCCTCCATTACCAGCCTCACAGCAGGGGGGGTGAGGGGACTACCATTAAATAAAAGGAGAAGAAGAAGGAGAAGGAGGAGGAGGGGAACCATCCTACATTGTTATACAAATTAATGGACGCCCTCATCTCCACTGTATACATATGTAAACACTCCGCTGCTGTTTGCTGTGAAACATGTAAGCCTTTTACTAGGCCTAAGAGAGATCAGAGGCAATCCTCGAAAATTCAACCTTCAACCTCATACTGCTATATGGTGTAAGAAAATAATCAGTTTTGAGGTAGACGGGCATGTGAAAAGAGCAGAAACCAAGAGCGACCAGTTTCTCAATGAAGGAACGCAAAATGGGTTACGAGTCGGTAGTCGGTCACCCGGTTGTAGACAATTCCAACTCCACAAAGCAACCCTATACTTTTGATTGCTGCATAGCGCCTACTATTGCTTCTCTGCCTTTTGGATAAGATCAAGTGTAGAATGTGTCCGTTGCTGGTTAGTATCCCTCCTGATGCAAGTAGGTACGAAGCAGGGGAAGAACCCTTTTCCTCCCAGGTTGAATCTGGCCTGTGTCCCGCAGGCTTGTCCCCGGTTGATGGCAGGGCTCTCCCTATGTTCTAATGCCTTCCTGGTAGGGATGGGGCTCCACTGGCCTAGCCGAGGGCTGGGCTGTGAAAGAAGCCCGTGGTGTGCCTCTGTAGTGGCAGTCCAAGGGTTCTGTAATTCTCATGGTGGGGGAGATCACCTTACATGCCTTTTTCGCACCTGTGCCTAGGGCCAGGCCTTTTGGCTAGGACCAAAGAAATTTCTAATTCCTGTCCGTAAAAGCCCACCATAGTTTCACACTATGGCACGCATGCACGTATCCTCTTCCCCAATCCCTTTTGTTTAGTGTCTCTGTCACTTGCATTTTTTTGCACAGCATTGACCGCTTTTTATCACTTTCCCCAATTAGAAGGGTGCAGGTCCTCGGCCTGCCTTGAAAGTCTTAAGGGGGGGGGAGGCATGTGGCCTTTTGGTCAGGCCCCCCCCCCCTCCCATGGGGTCTCACTTTGGAGGTGCACTAACCAGTAATTGGGTTGGCCTGCTTTGGCACCTCCCGAAGAAAGTGGTCTGTCTGGTTGGTTTGGGCTGGTTAGACCAAGGAGTACCCCAGTCCCTGTCAGAAGCCTTGTGCCTCAGGGGATCAGGGCTAGGGCCCTTTATGGTCAGAGGATGGCCAAGCGTACACCCTGCACACTTTTTTTTTTTTTTTAAGTAACTGGTGTTTTATTTCATGTGTTTCACTACACCGTGGGACTTTAATAATAAAAAAAATAAAAACAAAAATAATAATAATAGCGCCTACTAACAGGCCTGTCTCTGGTTGACGGCAAGTCTCTTCCTAAATTCCAATGCCTTCCTAATTTGAATGGGGCTGCACCTGTCTGGCCTGGGGCTGGGGAGCGCAAGGAGCTCTCGGTGATGTGCCCCCTGGGGGTGGCGTCCCAGTGGTGTCGAACACTTTTGGGCTGCACCACACCATTGTTGTTGCACTGGCACGAGGACAAGTCACCTATGCTTTTCTTGCACTACGCCTTCGGATGTGGCCTTTTGGCTAGCAGGGAAATTTCTATACAGGCCGAATGGCCTGCTGCGTACTGCACTGCACTTTTTATGTTTGTTTTGTCACTATTTATTCACAGGCATTAGCACTACAAGTGTGTAGTGCAGGTCATTGGGGGGCCCACCTTGATGTCAGGGGGAGGTTCTGTGGCCTTCGGGTCTTTTGCCTCTCCCCAATCCAGGGGGTCCCTCTTTGGGAGAGCTCCTCGCCAAGTACTTGGTGGAACAGCTTCGGTTGGTCCTTAAGGAGTGAGGTCTACCTGGCTTCAGCCTAGGTAGACCATGGCGCACCTTGCCTCTGTCAGGAGGGAGGTTTAGAGGCCCTTTCTCTTTGGAGGATTGGCCATTCTGTACCCTCTGTGCACTTGTGTGTGCTGTGATTTCGCAGTTTACTTTTTTTATTCACAAAGGTTCGAAAAAGCACTCCACTGAGGAGCTTCAAAGCAAAAAAAAAAAAAATACAAAAAATAGTGCATACTAATAAATCATGCACACAAATCCAGCACCAGGAAATAACAGAAATCAATCAGCAGCCATGTAAATGGTTTGACTCAACTGTTGTTCAATTGTATTCTCCACCATGTTACTCCTAAACTTGGTAGCTGAGGATGGCCAACAAGTGAATGGGAGGAGGGTATGTGGACAGCTTTGGTACCAATTTTAGGATAAGCTATTGGACTCAATTGTGCAATCACTATCCCCCTCAGCTGAGATCTGTCAGCGGGAGGAGTGGTTTGCTGTCCACAGTCGTGAGATTGTTTCCTGGTTCCGCCAACTGGGGCTTTTGGTTTTAAGTGTGGGGCATCAGGAACTGAAGGCTAAAGAGCAAAGTTCCTTGACCTTAAACTGGCCATGCATGGCTCCAAACATGGGATATGAGGGTGCGCATCTAGCCAATGGAGGAGGGCACGTGGGCAGCTCTGGTACCTATTATTTTACAGAAAACTATTGGTCTTTATTGTCCTAATACTATTTCATCAGTTGAGATCTGTCAGTTGGAGAGGTTTTCTTCTGCCTACAGACATGAGATTTTTCTTGGTCCAACCAACAATGGCTTTGATTTTAAGAGCTTGACGTCTGGAACTGAAGGTTAAAGAGCAGTTTCCTGACCTTAAACTGGCCATATACAGCTCGAAACATGGGAGCCGAGGGTGTGCATCAAGTCAAAAGGAGGACGACATGTGGGCAAACAGCTCCTGCACCAATTTTTTCATACTAACCCATTGGTCTCAGCTGCAGATGTCGTTTTCGGCTGTCCACAGACATGACATTGTCTCCTGGTCCAGCCAATGGAACGCTGGTTTTAAGTGTGGGGCTTGTGGCACTAAACACAAGTCTAAAGAGCAAGTTCCCTGACCTTAATCTGGCCCTGGATAGCTCAAATGTCAGCGGCCAAAAATTGAGCCATGGGTGGCCATACATGAACCACCTGGCTTGTCAAAAGACCGGGTGGAAAAAAATTGGCCAGTTACTGCATCCTTCAATACCTGTTGCTATTCCTCTATTCATGTGGTTTAAGGGGGATTCAACTTATTCTCTCTCTTTTACCCCATTGGCTAAAATCAGGTTGTGTATGCTTAGCCTTAATATGGACGTACACAGAGCAAATTTCCCCTGAATATCAAGCCATGGGTGGCCATGTTGCCACCCTTCTGTCTGACATTCTTTGATCTGAAAAATCGAAGAAGCCGGAAGAAAATTTCTGGCTGAACAGCGGCTGCATCCAAACAGATGCAGCCATTGTTTGTGTAACTGGACAGCTGCTAGTGTTGGCTGGTCAGAATGCAATAGCCAGCATGGGAGATGTGTCCATTCAAGCTGTTTAGAGTGGATGGGAGAACCAACTCTTGTTGGACACACAGGCTGAATGAGAGAGATATCTAGCCGTGTATGGCTAGCCTTAGGGTCACCATACACATTAAAATCTGACCATACAACCTTTGCATAGTCAAATTTAGATTTAATAACATTATGTACAAAGAGGACGTCTCTATTCTATCCAATCAATTTGTATCCAATCAGGAAAGCCCTTATACGCTCCCTTAACTGTACCCTTGACACTTAATCTAACCCCTAAAACTATGGTCTCCAAACTGTGACCCACAGGCTGGATGTGGCTCTTTGCTTGCTTTTATCTGGTCCTTGGGGCACCATTCCTTCCACAGACACCAACGATGGGGCATCATTCCTACCTTGATTACCAATAATGGGGCAATATTCCTTCCACTAAAACCAGTGATGGGGCATGGTTTACTCTCAATGACACCAATGCGTTTTCAAAACCCACTGGCCACAGTCTGGCCCTCTAAAGCCTCAAGGACAGTAAACTAGCCCTTTGTTCAGAAAGTTTAGAGACCCCTGCCCTAAAGTAGACCCAAGCCCTTAGGCTCAATTGATAAAACACACCGGGAAAACTGTAGCTATTTTCAGTGGACTTTATTGTGATTCGACAGTGTCACATGGCTAAAGTGAAGGTACTTAGCCTTGTACTAAACTTTGCAAATGGAGCCTCTTTAAGCGGAACTGTAAACGACAGAAAGGACATACTAGGTCTCCTACAATAAAAAGCAACATACCTGCTTGGTAACATTCTTCTTTAGAATGGACAATGAGCTGCTCATGTGCAGCTCAATGTACACTCTCGGCACACATTGGTGCCAGAATGAATTAACTCTCATGCCCACATATGGGAATTATGTCATTCCCGCAAATCCAGACGGCTGAAGATTGCGTACCCTGAAGAACAACGGGAGATGTTGGCGCCAGCATCAGAAACTAGTTTAGTTCTGCTCTAAAGCATAACTAAACTAACATTTCCCCCCCACTGTAAATGGATATTTTTTTTAGCCCAGCTTTACTGTACTTGTATGACCATAGTAGCAAAATTAGATTGCAAGCTTCTCTACAGCTGGTACTTGTGTGCATGGTTTTATGATATATCCCGGAGCAATATAAAAGCTAAAACAATCTAATATCATTTGACAGAAATCGCCTGACACAGCAGTGTTGTAAAAATTCGTCTCCGTCATAAAAACCAAGTCTCTGACCACCTACTGTCAGGGGATATGGAGGAAATGATTGCTCTGCTGCGCATAAGCACTTTGTAGCTACCCGCTACCCGTTAGTTGTAGAACTAACTTTATTTAATCTGAAGAAATACTCAGAAAAGCGATCTGACCAGAGCCAATCCAATCATAAAGCACGATATTTCCCCGCAAGGAAAGAACAGAAGTGAAATGGTGACATGGGAACTTGGAAATTCTCAAGTGGGCCCGGACCCCGGTGCTGCAAGACAGCAACACTGCCCAATGACCCCCCCTGTATGTCTTTAGTGGTGAATAACCAAACACTCCATTAATGATATCCCAGGACTCCTATTCACCCGAATACTCCATAAGGATGGGCCGTGCTCAATGTCACTCCGAATAGTGAACCGCCAGAGACCACTCTCCTGCTGAAGCGACATGACAGAGGGCACGCATGTCACCTCCGTTGCCATGGCAGCCAGAGGGGGGAAGAGGTTAGAGAGCAACATGCCTGCACCCCACACGCTGTGCCCCATGCTGGCTGTCACTGAGCAGTTAAAATGGATTCTGGCCAAAAGAGAGCCACCCCGCTGTGTGCATACAAATACCACAGCAGTGAGCAGCATGGAGCGGGTTCAGGAGGAGACCGCGTCCTCTATAGAAGCGTAAAGCCATTGTGGCTGATAACACTGGAGCACTGCAATCAGTTATCAGTTAGATCCACCGGATATTTTTTTCTATATCTAGTAAGATATTTAAAGAAAGGAGTTGATTGGTTGTTACGGGCCACACAGACATTTTATACAACCATATACACCAGTGCGCAGCGCCTCCGCGCTGTAGCAGATCAGCAGGGGAGGGCCTATTCTGGAGAACCATGCAGAGATAGAGGTATGCAAAGGTAAAGCTAAATGATGCTCCAACAATTGCTGGCAGAAAGCTTTATTAAACAAGAAATAAGATTAAAGAGGAGCTTTAGTCTCCCAAAAAAATAAAAAATAAATTTAAAAAAATAATACTGTAGCTGCTGACTTTTAAAAAGAGATGTTTGTCATTTTTTTATTTTTTCAAGAATCATACTTACCTAGGTGGATACAGCATTGGGCCGATGCTGCATCTGTCCCCCGCCGGCTCCAACACTGAGAACTGAGCGACCAAACACCGCTGATCACTCAGTTCTCAGAGCTCCGTGAGCAGAGAGTTGCTGACTGTCAGTCACCGGCTCTCTGCTCTGCCCCTCCAGCTCTCACTGGAGCACTGGGCTGTGAAGGGGGCGGGAGCGGCTGGCTTTGCCTCCCAGCGGCTCGCTGAGAGGGGGAGCCAGGTGCCAGTTTAGGGTTGTGGGCAGATGCCGGCCATATTGTTGCGATCTTGCCCCAGCCTGGACCGGCTTTGTGACGTCAGCTGTAAGCGGCCTTTGGCTGTACTTCTCGTTTAATAAAAAGGACACTTACCTGTCCGCGGATCCAACACCGTCGTCACCCGGGCTGGTTCTTCACCAGTTTTCGGGTCCCAGATGGCAGGGTGTGTACTAGGGGTAGCCAGCTGTGACTCCTTGCGCCTTCACAGCTGGCCTTCCACTGTGCATGCACGAGCAGCGCTGCAAATGGACCTCTGACGTGCCACAGAAGGGCAAAGGGGATAAGGGTGAACTTTCCCTCGGATCGCCTAGGCGATCCAGGCGGAAGTGGGAGGTACCCGCACCTCCCAAAGGATTAAAAGTTTCCAAAAGTGGGAGGGGAGAGGAGGGAGGAGGCAGAAAAGCAAAACTCCCCCCCCCCCCTTTTGGGTGAAGTTCCGCTTTCAAGTAAAATAAATTCTGCATAAGCCGGCTATGTCTTTAGTAAAACAAACCTACCTGCCTGTTCGGAATCTTCCTTAGAATGCACATTGACCTGTGCATGTGCAGCTTTTTGTACAGTGTTAGCATTCATTGGGGCCAGAATGAATTTCTGTGTGCTCACTCCGACCCCACACCTGGAAGCAGCCAGCGAGGGAACATGCATCACCTAAGTGGAGCAGCGGTGAGTATTTACAGACTTTTAGGCCGTCCACATGTGTCACACACTAAAAATGTCCATTTTAGCATGCAAGATGGTCCCTGTTGTGTGCCGGCAGGGAAGAACTTGCATTAATTATAAGGCCTCATGCACACTGGATTTTCGGCCATCTCTCCTAGACGCCTTTCCTCCAGGCAGCAGCGTTTTGACGAAAAAAAACAACACACGTCTGATACTTGTAAATACGTGAAACACGTTTGGGCACATCAGGGGCTTGGGTGTTAATTCATTTCACTGGCCAGAACAATAAATTTATTCTTGCCATTGAAATTAGTTAACACTCAAGAGCTTAACGCGCCTAGTATTAACACGCATTTACATGCGACAAGCAATTTTTGCGACAAAACACTGATGCTCCTGAACACGCTGTTTTTTTCCGTCTCTAAAAGCCTGTGTACACATGGACACACACGCCAACATGCAGGGGCTTTTAGAGTAAAAAAAAAAAAAAAATGCCAGACGCCCCTACAGCAGCGTTAAAAACATGCAGCGTGCATGAGGCCTTATACAAGGCACCGTTACATTTTACTCACCTTTATTGGAATGTCAAAGTTCCCTGTTTACACTACAAAAATGGGTTGAAGTGTGTTGTATATAAATGAATACATTCTGCACACCCAAAGTTGCTGTCCGTTTCTGCGACAGAGTTCAGCTCTGGTGCACAGAAATGAATAAAATGTCACTGACATTTCAATAAAGTTTTAAAAAAGTTGTAACCATTGCCCACACGAGACCTCAAGCTTGCAGCAAGTGTGAAAGGGCTCAAAAGCGGAACTAAAAATTCTCCTATCCTTTATAGCCTAGGGCAGCTTAAATTAATTCAGCCACTGTGTAAAAAGTGCAAGCACACTGCGTTAAGGCCAAGGAGGTGCATGACATCTCCTGGACTTATCTCTATTATTTATATCCGACAGATTTATGGCACACAGAGCAGCTATGATCGCCTCTCCAAGTCTACCGCCCATTCAGAGAAGGCTTTGTATTTTGTGAATGAGTTCACATAATACAAAGGCTTCTGTGATTGGGAAGGAGAAGGGGAGGGGCAGGCATAGTAGCTGCACAGACTCTAATGTTGAAGATGCTTAGACCTGAAGCATCAGCGTCGGCTCCCGGAAATACAGCGATAGCAGGAGTGCAATAAATGGTCAGATGTAAATAATGGAGATAATGGAGATGTTGTGTACCTCCTTGGACTTAACTCATAGTGTGCCTCACTTTTTACAAAGGAGCTGCATTCCTGTAATTCAGCTTTAACACAGATTTAAAGTCTCAATCGAAAAGAAAATAAATGCGAGCAGGGAGACATGTACTGTATTGTGTCTTCTGAAATAAAGTAAATCTACCAGCCTGCCTCAGTTGGGCCTCAGAGGGCTGGTGTGCATTGACTGTCTGAGGTCGGGCACCCAAGGTCGAGGAAAGCGGGTTGTCTGGTCACTCAGAAACAACAGTGAGGGCCCTCTGCGAGTGTTTGAGTTTCCACTGTGGTCTCTTTGCGTCTGACTCTGGAGCCAGCTGCTGTAGTTGGGCACCCGCTTGGCTCCTTCACCGGGGCCCTATGAAGTTTCCCGCTGGTTTCTGCCTTTGGCTTTCAGACTGTGGTGGGCTTGGACAATCATGTTGGTAATATCCTACTCCCCAACATTTGAAAAAGGCCCCTTGACTCACTGGTTTCTTGGAAAGGAAGAAGTCCAACATTTAGGATTAAGTTGAGAGCTGCCATGCTTTTACTGGCACCAGTTATGACCAGGGGCATGCCTTGAATGTGATGGTTTTCAGAAACCGTTAAATTGGTGGCTTTAGTTATGCTTTAAATGAAAGCTCTCCTTATTGCTTGTGTGCATTGAGCCATTCAACGCAATAACATTTTTTTGGCCCCAGGCTTCAGAAAGCACTTAGATCGCATAAAGAACATGGCGTACGTGTGGAACTTATTGCGCTATAATGCAGCAGTCAGTCACTGCTTCAATAAGACCTCAGCCAACACCACCAACATAGGACGAGTACCTTTATATGGGTGCAAGAACGATTTCACCGTTTGCCCTTTGTGTGGTTAGCGGGAATGGTACATCCCAGCTATAACCAGCCTAAGCTTCCAGTACTCATCTATGGTACTCTTTTTAACCCATAAGGATCCATTAGGGAGGTTGGACTCCAACAGAATGGCTGCTGTAATAGCGTGAACATGGAGGAACCATACCAATTTTAGGCTTGATGGACCTCAAGTGCAGTAATTCGTAACAGCGAATCACAATCCATCACTAGTCTGATCTGGTTGGCTTGGGAGACTGCACATTAGAATTAGCCCATAAAACAAACTATCAGCCTTATTTGATAGACCGTTCTTAATACAGGGTTCTATGGGGTAACAACAGTGCCCCTTTAATATAGTTGGTTCCAGAATTGTACATCCAGAAGGTTCTATGTCCTTCAACAGTTTACACAGGCCAGGTCTTGGGTCATCCAACTGATCCTATGCTATGCAAAAACTGTATATAGATCCTTTCCTGATATCACATGAATAGTTTATATCTATATGGTACACCATTGCTCATGTAGCACTGTCTTGTATATTAGCTCTATTTAAATGCCCATACTATGGAGGGTGAATATAACTTACCTGTCTTCTCTTTAATCTCACAGAGTACACTGAAGAGGGCTGGTTTCATCCTGTGGCAGTTCAAGGCGTGCTTCCTGTAGAGAAAAAAGAAGGTATGGGGTTACTAATAATTCCGGTGTACAGAGGACGGTAATGAAACAACGTGAATATTAAGTGGTTTGCTACATATTTCACTTTTTTATTATGGTCTGGACTTAAAAAAGGTAAAAGGTAGAATTAAGACATATTAAATATCGATATTTTGCATTCTCATTTAGAGCCAGCAGGCGGCACACTAGTGTCTATTTTTAAGTTCAGCATTGTATCTATGCTGATGCAACCCTTAAAAGGAGCCCGATGTTCAACAGCCATCACAGCAAGGAATCAGGGAAAAGGGAACTGCAAAACAAGTAGCATCTGCTGTGCCGTCTCCTCAGCCAACCCTTAACTGTATAATCTAATAAAAATGTGTAAAACAAAGACTGTACATATCCAAAGAAAAAAAAAAAAAAAAAAAAGAAAAAAAAGTTTAATAACTTGAAAGATTCAAAGAAAATTTAGAACTAATACATTTTTTTGTGTGTGTAGGGTTTAATATTAGTACTGTAGACATACAAAGCATGGCCTCACTGCTACTTCAAGGGGAAATTTTGTTTGATTCTTGGAGTTCACCTCTAAAATAAGACCTTTTGATCCAGCCAGAAGGCCGCACTCACATTTGGCGTGTATTCCGGCTCGCAATTCTTTTGAGCCAATAACCTTCATTCCCACGTGTCGCGCATAGGGCAGCTCATTCACTTGAATAGGCTGCCCTATGACCGTTTGTCACAGCAAAGAAGCTCAGGGACCACATTTTGGCCTTGAGCCAGGCCCGTTCTTAAACAGGCAGTTTGCCACGATTTTTTGCACGTTTTGTCGCTTGACAATCACGGAAAAACAACACCACGTTTGGAGTGCCATTAAGCATGAATGGCACCCAAATGTGTGTTGAGCGTTTTGCCACAATTGGTATCACGGGCAGGATCGCACCGATTCAGCCTGCGATTCCAAAATGCTAGTTCGACGGACAAAAAGCCACACTAGGGCAGCTATTGGCTACTGGCTATGAACTTCCTTATTTTAGTCCAGTCGTACGTCATCACGTACAAATTCGACAGACTTTAGTGGATTGTGTGTAGGCAAGTCCGTTCATTCAGAAAGTCCATCGTAAAGTACGTTGAAAAGTCCGCCGGGCAAAGTCTGCCGTAAAGTCCGACCGTGTGTACGCGGCATTGGTGTCCTTGTTTGGATGCTTCCGTTAGGGTTAGGGTGACAACTCTGTCCTCATCTCCAAATTGTGCTCCTGCGTTGTCAGGCGGGCTTCTGATGGAGACTTTAATGTGGTTCTAAAGCCTAAATATTTTTTACCTTAATGCATTCCTTGCATTTAGATAAAAAAAATGTTTAGGCATCGAATTTGTCCCCTAATAACCCCCCCCCCCCTATACTTGACTGAGCCCTTATTCGATCCAGGGCCATACACAACTGCAGCTCTTCTCTCCCTTCACTTCCAGATCTCACAAGCTTTGCTGGGGCACCAGGAGCCATTATTCAGTGATGAGGGAGCAGGGCGAGGGGCCAAGTCCCGCTGTCTGTGTCAATGGACGCAGCAGCAGGGCTCGGGAGCGAACACGCACAAGTGCCCCCATTGCTATGGTGGCCCAGGACAGAGAGGAGGAGCGACAGTAGGCTCGCGACCGTTCTGTGCAATTCCATTGCACAGGGCAGGTAAGTATAGACATGTTTGGTAGTTATTTTTATATTTTTTTATTCTTACAATCGATTTAACAAAAAAATTTTTTGTTAAACATACTGTATGTTAGGGTTTTTTTTTGTTTTTGTTACATAGTTACTATGTAACTATGTAACAAAAACAGAACCAAAAAAACCCTAACATACAGTATGTTTAACAAAAAAAAAATTAAAAAAACCTTTACATATACAGTACGTTTAACAAAAAACAAAAGAATCCTAACATACAGTATGTTTAACCAAAAAAAAAAAAAAAAAAAAAAAAAAACGAACAACCTACAGTATGTTTAACAAGGAAGCAAAAATAAATAAAACAAAAAATAAAATAAACCTAAACATACAGTAAATATAACAAAAAACAAACATGCAAAAAACCACCCCAACATACAGTACATTTAACAAAAAACAGAGATGTTATTTAAAAAGAAAATCTTCCTTTACAACTGCAACTGTATATAGATCCTTTCCTGATATCACATGAATAGTTTATATCTATATGGCACACCATTGCTCATGTGTACCAACAGGACAGCACTGTCCTGTATATTAGCTCTATATAAATGCCCATACTATGGAGGGTGAATTTTACAACTACTATAAGTGGTCATTTAAACACATATTGCACAGCCACGGTCCACTGCTGTTACCATCAGGAAACCCACGCTGAGAAATGTCATGTAGTCATCGCAAGAGCACATGTAGACAGGAAGTGGCTGCAAAGCGGCTGCAGGAGATCAGCAGTGTGGATATGTACCAAAGAGAACGAAGTAAAATAAATAAGAAAAAGCATCTTCTATTTTCATTTTTAAAAGCGAAGGCAATTGTTTGTGTTACAAACTTTAGCAGATTCTGTAGAATCCCTAGACAATCATGCAGTCCCCAAGCAGGCAGGACTCGTTAGGGCCAGATTCCCAGCGCTGCAAATCAGGTATTCGTACTACAAAGCCACCATACCGCTATATATATATGTGCATTGTGTATGGAGACTTGATGTCATACAGTTCAGTCTGATCATGATTCATGTATAGATCCTGCGTTACTGTCCGGCGTGGCGTGCTCATTATCAGAGTACAGGGATGCCGGTAAATGATATACCAGGCACCATCATTATTCATAAACAAAGACTTATTATACGGTGTATGTGGCGTTTGGAGGGGGTCTGGGTAATTATCCGAGTGGAGAGACTGCCTATCATCAGAGCAGTGTGTGTGTGCCGTGGGGGCAATTATTCATCTGCACAGACTCCATATCATTATATACTGAAGTGTGATCATTAGATGTGTATATAATATATATATCAGGATTTTATCTACTGGGCCATCTCAACTGCTACACAGTCCACGGCAATGGTTTATTTGTATATTTACTATTACTATACTATGTACTTGTAATCTGTGGGTAGATTCTCAATACTATTAAAGAGGAACGTCACCCTCCAGGGCATGTTGCCTCCTATCCACCCCTCCGTTGCAGAAAATGGGCATTTTTTTTGTCCTTTATTTAAAAAAAAGCCCCAGACCCCCCCCCCCCCCCATGCATGTCATTCATCTAGGACAGGGGTCTCCAAACTTTCTATTTAAAAGGGCCAGTTTACTACCCATCAGACTTTAGAGGGGCTGAACTGTGGACAGTGGGACTTGAAAATGTCCTGGTATTGATAACAAGGCCCCGTCATTGGTGTCAGCGAAAGGAACAGTGCCCCATCGGTCGTGCCAGTGGGAGGAATACACTCACCGACCACTTTATTAGGTACACCTGTTCAATTGCTTGGTAACACAAATTGCTAAATCAGCCAATCACATGGCAGCAACTCAATGCATTTAGGCATCTAGATGTGGTGAAGACGAGGTGCTGTAGTTCAAACCGAGCATCAGAATGGGGAAGAAAGGGGATTTAAGAGACTTTGAACATGGCATGGTTGTTGGTGCCAGATGGGCTGGTCTGAGCGTTTCAAAATCTGCTGATCTACTGGGATTTACACACACGACCCTCCCTCAGGTTTACAGAGAATGGTCCATAAAAAGAGAAAATATCCAGTGAGCGGCAGTTGTGGTGACGAAAATGCCTTATTGAGGTCAGAGGAGAATGGGCAGACAATTTCGAGATGATAGAAAGGCAACAGTAACTCAAATAACCACTCCTCGCTACCAAGGTATTCAGAATACCATCTCTGAACGCACAACACATCGAACCTTGAAACAGATGGGCTACAGCATCAGAAGACCACAGCGGGTGCCACTTCTGTCATCTAAGAACAGGAAACTGAGGCTACAATTTGCACAGGCTCACCAAAATTGGACAATAGAAGATTGGAAAAATGTTGCCTGGTCTGACAAGTCTTGATTTCAGCTGCAACATTCAGATGGTGGGGTCAGAATTTGGCATAAACATGAAAGCATGGATCCGTCCTGCCTTGTATCAATGGTTCAGGCTGGTGGTGGTGTAATGATGGGGGGGATATTTTCTTGGCACACTTTGGGCCCCTTAGTACCAATTGAGCATCGCTTAAATGCCACGGCCTACCTGAGTATTGTTGCCGACCATGTCCCCTGCTTTATGACTATGGTGTACTCATCTTCAGTGGAGTACAATGAGGTCACTGTACTCAATGGCCTCCACAGTCACCAGATCTCAATCCAATAGAGCACCTGCCTTTACACGCACATGAACTTCAATGGTCTCCCAGTCTTAGTTCGTAGGGTTCAATATTGAGTTGGCCCATCGTTTGCAGCTATAACAGCTTCAACTCTTCTGGGAAGGCCGTCCACAAAGTTTAGGAGGTTTTGTGAGGTCAGGCACTGATGTGGATGAGAGGGCCTTGCTCGCAGTCTCCGCTCCAATTAAACCCAAAGCTGTTCTAATCCGGTTAAGGTCAGGACTGGAATGGGGGACATCCCCAAGCTGTTCCTACAAAGTTGGGAGCATGAAACTGTCCAAAATGTCTTGGTATGCCGACGCCTTAAGAGTTCCCTTTAATGGAACTAAGGGGCCAAACTCAACCCCTGAAAAACAACCCCACACCATAATCCCCCCTCCACCAAGCGGATGAGCGAGTTTGGGATGGAGGAACTTGACTGGCCCTCACAGAGTCCTGACCTCAACCTGATTAGAACACCTTTGGGATGAATTATAGTGGAGACTGCGAGCCAGACTTGCTCATCCAACATGCCTGACCTCACAAATGCACTTCTGGAAGAATGGTCAAACATTCCCATAGACACACTCCTAAACCTTGTGGACAGCCTTACCAGAAGAGTTGAAGCTGTAAAGGGTGGGCCAACTCAATATTGAACCCTACGGACTGGGATGCCATTACAGTTCATATAAAGACAGGCGTCCCAATACTTTTGGCAATATAGTGTGTGTGTATAATATATATACATACATATACACACACACACACATATATACACACACACACATATATACACACACATATACATATATATATATATATACACACACACACATACATACATACATATACATACACATATATATATATATATATATATATATATATATATATATATATATATATATATATATATATATATATTATAATATTTATTAATAAATATATTACATTTTTATGATTACATTTTTAAATTTTAATAATTTAAGGCAGCAGAGCATACAAGGTAGGTTTTTTTTTTTATTATTATTTATTTTACCTTAGGTCCATTTTAAAAGGCCACAAAATATAAAAAGGAGAACATTACATTATGTGAAGCAGCTACAAATTATATTCCCATCTACAGGGGAGATTTATCAGTTTTGAACGGCCGGCAATGCAACACAGGAGCAGAGAGACTGAAATGAGACAGATTTACTATTAGATCACAGCTTGATTCATAAATTCCCCCCAGCCTGATGATTAGAAATAGCATTGCGCTAACATAAAACGTGTCCCTGTCCACTTCTTAGGCCTGCACGTGTTTCAGCTGGAAACCGGCGAAAAGTGTAATGATAAATCTGTCACAGATGTTTGCAAAACTGTAGCAGTCAGCTCTGCGGGACGGCGGACGCAGGGGTCCCAGACGCATGGAAACCGCTGCAAATCGCACAGAGCCTGATTTTCACTAGATAAGTAATTGTTTCAGTAACTCACTTGATAAATCATCTTCTAAGTGTGGCTATACAATGGGAAATTTGAAGTTTATGAACCACTGTTGTATCCGTATTGGATGACATCTTAGGCACAAAAAAAAAAAAATGAATGAGTGTCTCTCGTACATGTTCATTGGGACTCATGGTGCTTCAATTTGACATAAAACAATATCCATAAAATCCTAAATCTATAGCTCAGCTCAAGACTTGCCCGTCCTATCATATATGGACAATTCGGGTGCTTGCTACTATAGTCCGTCTCCACTGTCCATCAAATATATGAAAAAATATTAGCCGCCGCAAAAGTGACTGCATATACCAGTGCCTTAACCTAAAAACCAACCTTCCTTGACGCATTTCACAGAAGAGGTTCACATGAGACACTGTTTTATGTAGACCCCTCTGAATTGTCACCAAAGCTTCCAACGGGGACACTTATGCCTCGTTTCCACTGAGCGGATCGGTTCGGTTCGGTTCCATACGCTATTTTGAGTGTTTCCATTATGAAAGTGGCCCATACAACCAAACGGAAACGCACCATTCAGGGTCCTGCTTCAGATGTGGGGCCATAGAAAATGGTACGGTTCGGTTAGTGCGGAGATACGATACATTCCACTGATTGGCGGACGTGTGACGCCATGCTAGGCATTTTTTCTAAACCCACCTATGGATCCTGGCGGTCCGACTTGCAGTGGGAAACGTTCACCTGAATAGGCCGGACCATTCTAGGTCTTCCAAACTGTACCGACCCGAACCGATCCGCTCGGTGGAAACAAGGCATTATTGTGGCAACATCTATCTAAGAGGGAGACTTTGGAGAGTTTCTTCTTACTTCCTGCTGTGTCTACAGGGCAGGAAGTAAAAAGGAAATCTGCCCAAAAAAAACCCCAAACTGATGGGGATTTACCAATTCCAACCTTCCTTTATGCATTTCACCACTTTTTTCACCACAGGGGTGGTGAAACGCATCAAGGAAGATGGTTTTTCAGGTGAGATACTGTTGTATGTAGACCCCTTTGAGCTGCCACCAAAGCTTCTAATGGGGAAACTGCAACATCTATCTAAGAGGGATACTTTGGAGAGATTCTTTTTACTTCTTGCTGGGTCTACAAAACAGGAAGTAAAAGGAAATCCGCCATTCCTTTACGTAATCCACCACTCATTTCACCACAGGAGTGGTGAAACTCATCAAGGAAGATAGAGTTTCAGGTAAAACACTGTTGTATGTAGACCCCATTGAGTGGTCACCAAAGCTCCCAATGGGGGAAACTTATTGTGGCAACATCTAGAAGGGAGACTTTGGAGAGATTCTTCTTACTTCCTGTTGTGTCTACAGGACAGGAAGTAAAAGGAAATCTGTAAATGGGATACAAATGCCAAAAAAAAAAAAAAACCTGATGTAGTTTAAACCTATTCCAAACTTCCTTAATGCATTTCACCACTCCTTTCACCACTGGAGTGGTGGAAGGCATCAAGGAAAATGGGTTTTCCAGTTTATATTGACCCCTTTGAGTTGTCACCAAAGCTTCCAATGGGAAAACGTATTGTGGCAACATCTAAGGGGGAGACTTGAGAGATTCTTCTTACTTCCTGTTGTGTCTACAGGACAGGAAGTAAAAGGAAATCTGTAAATGGGATACAAATGCCAAAAAAAAAAAAAAACCTGATGTAGTTTAAACCTATTCCAAACTTCCTTAATGCATTTCACCACTCCTTTCACCACTGGAGTGGTGGAAGGCATCAAGGAAAATGGGTTTTCCAGTTTATATTGACCCCTTTGAGTTGTCACCAAAGCTTCCAATGGGAAAACGTATTGTGGCAACATCTAAGGGGGAGACTTGAGAGATTCTTCTTACTTCCTGTTGTGTCTACAGGACAGGAAGTAAAAGGAAATCTGTAAATGGGATACAAATGCCAAAAAAAAAAAAAAACCTGATGTAGTTTAAACCTATTCCAAACTTCCTTAATGCATTTCACCACTCCTTTCACCACTGGAGTGGTGGAAGGCATCAAGGAAAATGGGTTTTCCAGTTTATATTGACCCCTTTGAGTTGTCACCAAAGCTTCCAATGGGAAAACGTATTGTGGCAACATCTAAGGGGGAGACTTGAGAGATTCTTCTTACTTCCTGTTGTGTCCATAGGACAGGAAGTAAAAGGAAATATGCCCAATGGAACACAGATAGCAAAAAACAAACAAAAAACTGATGAGGTTTTACCTATTCCAACCTTCTTACGCATTTCACCACTCCTTTCACCACAGGTGTCGTGAAACGCATCAAGATGGGTTTTCAGGTGAGACACTGTTGTATGTAGACCCTTTTGAGTTATTACCAAAGCTTCCAATTGGGAAACCTATTGTGGCAACATCTAAGAGGGAGACTTTGGAGAGATTCTTCTCACTTCCTGTTGTGTCTGCAGGACAGGAAGTAAAAGGAAATCTGCCCAATGGGACGTAAATAGCAAAAAATAAAACTGATGTGGTTTTACACATTTTAACCTTCCATTACGCATTTCACCACAGGAGTGGTGAAATGCCCCAGGGAAGATGGGTTTTCAGGCGAGTCACCGTTGTATGAAGACCCCAAGTTGTCACCAAACTTCCGATGGGGAAACTTATAGTGGCAACATCTAAGGAGGGAGACTTGAGGGATTCCTGTTGTGTCTACAGGACAGGAAGTAAAAGTAATTTTCTGCCCAATGTGACACAAACAAAAAAAAGAAGAAAAAAAAAAAAACTGATGGAGTTTTACCCAATCCCTACTTTATCCAAAATGGAATAGCGCACTATCGTAAAGCACCAATGAAAAGCACACCAATTGCCTAAAACCGATCTAAAACCTAATCTACTGTTGAATTGCATTAATGTGACCCCCCCCCCCCCCCGTCCTATCACCTAAGCTGCAGTATAAAGTTATGCAAGTTATATAATACATGTTACCTTCACACTTTTCATTTTTTATCCAGGCCCAGTCAAATGAAAGAGAATCTGTGCGGTTTTATTGGGTACTTCATACTTCCACCCCAGTTCAACACTCATCCCACCATTGTAAAGATCTAAGCACTATAAAACTTCTTCCCATAAAAATTATGCTAAGGCACCACAGGTCCCAGCACTGCCTACTAGAACTATACTAGTAGTAAAGCCCATCACTTTCTATTTGCATTTTTTGTACTACACAGAATTACTGTATTTCAAACCAACAGCAGCTGGAAAGATAATGATAGAATATTCTGTAGGATCCGATGCCTCGGACCGGCTAATAATAATTCTTCAGGTGCACTTAGGGGACCCCTGTGAATACATTAGAAAACTGCTGCCATAGGCAAAGCTTAATGACTTGGTATATTTAGGACAACAGTCTTGATAAAAGTATAATTAGGTCAATGTTTCTGGAAAATAGTCGGGAGGACACGCACATCATTTATTGAACAGATGCCGAAACGGGCTTTTGTGAACATGAATGATCTCGGATACATCCATGCAAAGCATACTGTGTTTTACAGTCCCCATTACAGACAGGATGAAAACCTCAGGGCCCTGTTGCCAGTTTGCGGTGCATTAAGGTGTGTCGATATAAGGTTGCCCATTCAAAATAAATGGGTTGTTAATGCATCCTAATGTGCTAAAAAAAAAGCATTACAGGGCCGGATCTAGCCAGTCTGATGGGAGGGTGCAGCAAAAAAAATGTCAGGGAGGCAAAGGATGGAGGTCAACAGGGCAGTGCATGGGGGGGGGGGGGGGTCAGCAGGGCAGAAGATTGGATCAGTAGTTTGTAGGACAGCGTACAGGGGTCAGCAGGGAAGTGTACAGGAATCGGTAAGGCAGTGTACTTGAGGTCCGTAGGGCTAAGGACTGGGGGTCAGCAGGGCGGGGGACTGGGGGTCAGCAGGGCGGGGGACTGGGGGTCAGCAGGGCGGGGGACTGTGGGTCAGCAGGGCGGGGGACTGGGGGTCAGCAGGGCGGGGGACTGGGGGTCAGCAGGGCGGGGGACTGGGGGTCAGCAGGGCGGGGGACTGTGGGTCAGCAGGGCGGGGGACTGTGGGTCAGCAGGGCGGGGGACTGGGGGTCAGCAGGGCGGGGGACTGGGGGTCAGCAGGGCGGGGGACTGGGGTCACTGCTAGCAGGGCGGGGGACTGGGGTCACTGCTAGCAGGGCGGAGGACAGGGGTCAGCAAGGCAGAGGACAGGGGTCAGCAAGGCAGAGGACAGGGGTCAGCAAGGCAGAGGACAGGGGTCAGCAAGGCAGAGGACAGGGGTCAGCAAGGCAGAGGACAGGGGTCAGCAAGGCAGAGGACAGGGGTCAGCAAGGCAGAGGACAGGGGTCAGCAAGGCAGAGGACAGGGGTCAGCAAGGCAGAGGACAGGGGTTTGCAGAGCCAAGGATAGAGGTCAACTGAGCCAATGACAGGGGTCACCGCTGGCAGAAGAGAAGACGGGGGTCAATGCTTTTTTCTAACACAATGAACCACAAAGCACTGCTGCATGCTGCCTTAGTGTACTGGGATGCCATTCAAAAACAGCATTGCAATGTGGAAGAGTAACCCGGTTCGTAAAAAATCAATCCCACCTAGGTTCCTAGGAGTATAAGGTTTACCTCCTTGGGTTCATTTGGGTAGTGTGAGTGCTTTGAACCTTGTTTAAGAACAGTTAAGTGTACCATGTCCAGGGGGCTATATATAAGTGCAAAATTGTACTTCTCAAAAATACCTGGATCTTGTCAGCCCTCTGGTCCACCTCCAGGATGGTGGCAATGCTACAGGTCATGCAGTGAATTCATAGCAACGTTGTCAGTAAGAATCTGCACAGGGCTGCATTGCTGTGTATGCAGAAGAGTTATTAGCGTGGTCTCAGTTGACCCTCTTCTTCCCTGCCAATCAGTGGCCAATGCATGATCCAAGAACATGCCCTGCTTATGGAAGAAGCAGTAGAGAGCTCCCTCTTGTCTGACAGCCTGTAGACATCAAAGGCAATAAATCTTACCCCAAGATTCCTGGGAAAAAGAAAGTAAAAAAAAAAAAGTAATATATATATATATATATATATATATATATATATATATATATATATATATATATATATATATATATATATATATATATATATATATATATATATATCTATATCTATATCTATATCTATATCTATATAATGTACATCTAAATAAAGGAGGACCAATTTACATTTTTGTTAATAAACTTGCACAGTTCTGACATTTGGGAAGCACAGTGTTAATCAAGCCTTGGGAGAGTTGCCTGATTAACTCATGTGATTAGCAAAGCTTCAGGTCCCCTATCGATTTAGGCCCTTCATGCCATGCATAGATCTATATATTGCCCTGCAGATTTAATTATCTTGGTATGATAGCTGTGCATTCATCGTATTACCTTTAGGTAAGAACCTTGTAGACTTTTGGGACTAAACAGTCCCACAGTACGTTTCAGCCCCTTTGACACAGTTCACTTAGGGCCATCGATGGATGGAACAAAATGGCTTCTGTGTGGTCTTCTCTCTGTGTGAACTGAACCTCCAATTTCAAAGTAATCAATGATTCCTCATTTATCTCCCTGCAAAGCCAATAAAATCAAGCTCTTGTGAACTTCAGGAGTATTGAATCACGGAAAATGAAGGTAGGGCCGCTGTCTAATCACAGAACTGGCAACCATTTTGTGAATTCGGTCAATAATAAGCTAATCAATTCTCAGTGAGGGAATCACATTGCTCAGGAATGAAACAAAATGCTGAAGACTGAACCAGACAATGGCTTGTATAGCATGTCCGTGCTTGTTCTTCCTTCATACATGGAAGTCAATGAGTTGTATATAACTCTTGAAGGTCATGGCATTAATGATCTTGGCATCTCCATATACTTAAGCATGAGAAGTTCCTAACTGTCCTGTGATAGGTTTAGCATGGTTTGGTTGCAGTCTGCTGGAAATCTTGGAACTAGCCATCTTCATGGCAGCACAGGTTGGTTTCTTTGGCAGCACAAACCATAAGAGTGCTCAAACCTCCACCCAGTCCAATTAAGATGGGAAACTAGTGACTCTTGCAAACTGATAAAGAGCACAGTAATAGAAAAGACAACACCACTTAGTAACTGATCCTTCATCAATATTTTATTACCATATGGCTAAAATCTGGATATAACAATGAGGCTATCGCACTTTCGCCCAATGAGATCTTATTCATAACTGGACAAATCGTAGCTCTGAATAATGCCTCAATGGCCAAAATGCATTAGCATAATCATGTCTGGATTTTAGCTGTGTAATAAAAAAATCAATGAAGAATCAGTTACTGAATGCTGGTGTCTTTTTCCATTACTAGCTTCTTTGGCCTTTGCAACGAGGTAGATCATATAGGCACTGGCACCACAAAGTAGTGTTCTGTAGTGTCCAAAAATCTCAGTTCTCTATACTGTGGTCTAGTAATACTAGACCTCTGTACTACCACCACCTAACTCAGAGTTCATTCTACCGGCATCAGATCAGAGAAGGGTAAGGCTGGTTGATCGCTAGGCGCTATTCCACAACATAACTGCTCTCTGCATGGCTTTGTTAAAGAGACCTTGTCGCCAGGCCATTCATTTCAACAAAAAATTTCTCATAAGACTATATCTAGGGATGGGCTCAGGCGTGTTTGGATCCTAGTCCCAACCCACCTGAGCAATCCAGTCAGGAAGCTGTCACGCGACACCGCCAATCATAGGCAGTGAGGCATTTCCCAGCCTGCAGCTGCACATACACATGCTGTGACTAGGCAGCTCATGATTGGTGCTGTGCAGTGACGGCTTCCTGGCGGGACTGCTCAGGTGGGTTGGGACTAGGATCCGAACATGCCTGAGCCCATCCCTAATTATATCTGCATTTAATGTATTTTAAGCATGTTATTTACCTGTAAAAGCGTACCTTGTGTAGACATCTAAAAACACAGAGACTGCTACTGGGTGCCACCATCATGCATGGGAGGTCAGCAAAGTCAACAGACTCAAGTGGCATTCCATAGCAGCCCAACGTTCATATTCGCTAGCACACCATGGATCACCAATGTCGTCCTCAAAAAGCTTTATTATTGAAGAATGGTCGCATCAAATAAATTAAAGAAGGGTGCAATGTTTCGGAGCCATGTAGGAACCCTTCGTCAGGCATGCAATAGCCTTTCACAGCCTTTTTGCCCCTCAGGAACCCCAAAATATTTTTCAGGTTTGGGCAACCCCTGCTAAAACCAATTCACTGATGGTCAGTGAGCAATATGCCCCATTCGCTGATGGCCAGTGGTAAGAATGCTCCACTTATAGCAGTGATCAAATGCCACACTTATACAGCGACTAGGATCACTGGTGTCATAAAGCTGGCTCTGCCAAGCTGTGTTGGATCTGTAAATAGGCCAACACTGTCAACTGAGAGGTCAATTAGCCACAGTTCAATTAGCCCCTAGCAACCTCTGAAGGAACCCTAGGGTTTCAGGAAATCCATGGTTGGGATTGTCTGCTCTATAGCATTGTCTTTGCTCCCCCGGCAGCCACATAAAAGGTTATGTAGAAACATTTAAGAGGGTTGAGGAGCTGGGCCAGCAGAGAAAGTAATAAGACACTTATCAGGAGAGGAGAGGGCTGTGATGTACAAGGAGGGAGGAAGCTGTGCTAGGAAATGGACTTTTCCTGAAGTTGTCATATTTTCTTGCAAAGTCACAGGCATGTTAGAAATCTCTTTAAATACACTTTCAGTATGTTGGCTTTAAAGTGGTTGTAAACCCTTACAAGCCACTTTTCACTACAGGTATGTCTATAATAAGGCTTACCTGTAGGTACCATGGATTTCTCCTAAACCTGCACGGACATTAATCGGCACATGCGCACTGAAACAACGGCTCGTTTGTGCTGTTGCTTCAGCTGATGTGCCATGACCGGCGGCTCCCACACCCATGCGCGGGAGTGATGTCATCGAGGCTCCGGCCAATCACAGCTTTGGAGCCCGCAAACCCGGAAGTAACATTCCGGAGACATGTCGCCGGTCACAGTGGTGTATGGGGACTGCTGCACCAGGTTTGTTCTAAGATAAGCATTTCATAATGAGCTAGTATGCGATGCATACTAGCTCCTTAAGCCTTTGTCTTGCAGGGTTTTTTTTTTTGGATGGGTCTACAACCACTTTGCTAAGTGCCAAGCGTCTGCTGCTAGTGCAGTAGGGTTGGGTTTAGGTAAAAAGCTCCAGTATTAAATTGTAATATGCAGATCTCAAGAGAGAGATAGAGATATTTTCTGAGCTTGATGGCCCAACCTTGCAACATGGGCGTGTGTACTCTGCCTCTACTGAATAAGTGTGTCCCTATCACATATTAGGCTTGCCCTACCCTGTGTCTGTCCTTTAGTATTCATTGAAGACCTGCGTGGGAAATAGGCCATTGAATAAGCCCCAATGTTCTCATTATATACAACATAACATATGGCTTTTTCCCACAGATACCAACTGGGTGTTTTTTTTTTTACCAGACTAGCCAATAAAACTGAACTTAGGGAAACTGTCATCTAATAAGGACAGGAATATTTTTTCAGTACCCATTTCAAAAAGGTTCTATCCCTAGTTGCAGCATCAATCCATGAACTCAATATTGCAGGCCAGATGGCTAACAGCAATTGTCAATAGAGGTGGGTGCTGAAACAATTAGATGGATGGTGCCGCCCACCTGAGGCAAATTCTTTATAAATATAGTCAAAGAGCAGACCATATCCCAACTGGCCTAGTCAATAAAGCAGAAAAAAAAAAAACAATGGTGCTGTGCCAAGACCAGTAACCCCCAACAGCCCGACATCAGTTTGCTTAAAGAGGAGTTCCACCCAGGGGGGCCATTAAAAAAAAAAAAAAAGTCAGCAGCTACAAATACTGCAGCTGCTGACTTTTAATTGGACACTCACCTGTCCCTGGGTCCAGCGGTGCGGGGGATCGAAGCCCCGCTCGTCCCCCCCCTCCGCTCGTCGGCACCGGCATTTCAACTGTGGGCGCCGGGCTGTGGCTTCACAGCCTGGCACCCACTGCTCATGCGCGAGCGGCGCCGAGCGCCGTGATTGGCCGCTCAATCACCTGGGACCTGCAATGGGTCCCAGATGATTGACAGGAGGGAGGGAGAAGAGCCGAGCCCTTCCTGTGCCAGGGGGAAGTGATGTCATCAGCCCAGGCAGACGAAGGGGCAGATTACGAGGGACCACCTAGCAACAGGCATTTAGAGGTAAGTCAAAAAAAAAAAAATATCCAAATGTTTTTTTTGGTTTTTTTTTTAGAATTTTTTAGATATGTTTGTTTTTTTGGGTGGAACCCCACTTTAAGTTAGACCAGGGTTTCTCAACCAAAGTTCCATGGAGCCGTAGGGTTCCTCCAGAGGATGCTAGAGGTTCCTCGAGCAATTTCTGCCTCTTAGATAAATTCCCACTGACACAGTTGATCTTTTTAGCTATCCGTAAGGGGGGTAATTCTTCCCAATGACGACAAGTGTAAGAAGCATTCTTCCCACTGACCAACACACTAATGTATCATGAGTTGTAGATATAGTAATTGATAGCAGGGGTTCCCATAGACCAGAAAGTTATTTCAAGGGTTCCTCTGTGTTGAAAAGTTTGAGAAAGGCTGAGTTAGATCAATAAATGATCAATTAAGATAGGCTGTTGTGGATTGCTTGCTTTATAAGCCTGAAAAACCAAAACCTTGGGACACATTTGTCAGACGTAGCTTCAGGAGATCTAAATCAAACCTGTACTAATGTAGTTCCTCAAAACCATCAGTTATCAATATAATGAAAAACAGTGTGTCACTCGTGTGTTCAGAACTTACGTAGGTTAATCGTTTAAGAGCAAGTCTACAAACACGCCTTCAATTTAGGAGAATGGCAATCTTCTACCCTTAATTTGCGTGTTAGACTTTCATAGCCTGGCCCCACTTCTAGAACATGTACATGGCCAGTGACAGAATGTACACACATCACCTGAGCTAAACAATTGCAGACCTGGCCAGGCTAGAGCAGCCAGTTGGAATACAACACCGTGCAGCCAGCTGATGACTTTCTGGGGCAAATAAATTTCTCAAAATGGGAGACTAGCCTTAACTTTGAGGCCTACTGTCCAAGGCAGTAAAGCCTGACAGGCTTTCAATCCAACTCTACAATGTTTAACTTTACAACCTATTTTTGCTAATTATTATCATATTATGTGTGCAAAATGCATAAAACCGTTATCTCTAGTCTATTTAAACAGTTTTTGCCAATACACAATATGGGTAAAGGTTTAATCGACACAGTCCATCACAATTACATGAGCTTGTTGGTCATCCCATTCTAAAACCGTGGGCATTAATAGGGAATTGGCCTCATCTTTGCAGCTACAACATCCTTCACCCTTCTGGGAAGGCTTTCCACAAGATGTTGGAGGCTGTTGGTGGGAATTTGTACCCATTCAGCCAAAAGAGCATTAGTGAGAACAGATACTGATGATGGATCAGGGGACCTGGCTCCTAATTAGCGTTCCAAATCATCCCAGTGTTCCGTAGGCTTGAGGTCAGGTTTCTGTGGAAGCCACTTGAGTTCTAAAAGAAAACTCACCAAACCACGTCTTTCTGAAGCTGGCTTTGAACAGGGGAATGGTCATGCTGGTACAGAAAAGGGGCCTTTCCCAAACTGTTACCACAATGTTGGAAGTCCACAATAGTCTAAAATGTCTTTGTACTGGTACGCTGGAGAATTTAGACTTGCCATAGATGGCTCAAATTTCACTAGATTCCTGATAAATTGTTCAAAATTTTACAAGCACCACCCAGCTTAAAGCGGTAATAATCCTTATTAAAGAGAAAAAAAACCTTCCAGTCTCCCTGCAATAGAACGTCATAAGGTGCAAGTACGCATCACAAACTGGGCTTTTTTTTTTACAATGTTGGGGGACGCCTGGCCTTGAGGTTCTTACAAGGGTGCCTTGGCAAAATGCCTAAAAATTGCCCAAAAATATATACAAGCCAGCAGGTGGATCCCTGCCTTTTAGCTACACAAAGCCACAGGTTTTTTTATTGTGCACCATTTCAACCCTCCAGCCACCGGCATCCTAACAACCAGTGATGTCAGCAGTGTTGATAAGAAGAGTGTTGATCCCCCTCGTTTGACCCTCCCCTGCCCCTCACCGTCAACACTGGGGTCACATTAGCTGAGTGATGGGGAGAAACTGAGGGAGAGGAGAAACACTGGCATACTAAATTGGTACCAGTGTGCAAAAGTGTATTTGCTTTGGAAGAATAAATCACCTGTAATGTTGGGTGTCCTACGTGTGTTGATGCTGCCGCATTGTGCAAAACTGAATAGTTTTTTACATTTTAGAATGGGGTGCCTTGAGATTATCCATAATGTTAAAGGGTGCCTTGAGATTGTCCATAATTTTAATTAAAGGGTGCCTTGAGATTGTCCATAATTTTAATTAAAGGGTGCCTTGAGATTGTCCATAATTTTAATTAAAGGGTGCCTTGAGATTGTCCATAATTTTAATTAAAGGGTGCCTTGACTAAAATAAGGTTGAGAAACCCTAATATAGAGTATAATACCACTGAGGCCTTGGTACCATCTAAGACCTCTGCAAAATAATTTTTTTGGGAGATTTGCTGCTCAATTGAATGTCAAAATTGCCATATTTACCCAATTGGTGATCTCTCGACTTGTGGACTTCAACTTTCACAAGCAATTTCAGGAAGGTTATCCACACACCCAACATATTGCTATACTATCAGACTGTCAACCTTTATTCCAGTATAGCTACACCTACATTAGGCCTGCTGGCACAGTGCTGACACGGCAAATCTAAAAGAGGTTTGCCAACCTCTGGCAGCTGTTACACAACCACAAGGCTTGCTGCCTCGTGCCAGCCGGATAGTGACAGACTGTCTTGCTCCGGTCCAAAGGATGAAGTCACTTTCCTTTCTGTGTGAAAATACTAAAAATTATAATAGGCGCATTATTATATTGATCTCTCACTCCGCTATGCTGTAAAACAAGTCTTCTGGGTTTTACGGAATATTCACAGCGAGCTTATAAAGACTTTTATAGAGCCAATAAAATGAGTCTTACAACAATATTTGCTGGAATAATGCCTGCCATTTTAACTTGTGTGTACACGTTACACAATGAGGCACTTAGGCAGTATGTAGTGCAACCTATTGGAAGTTTAGAAACATTTAAATGTTTTAGCAAACATATGGGCCCTTAACTTACTATGTATAGACTATGCTTTTTATTAGCTGAAGTTACTCTTTTTTTTTACATTCTTTTGTTATTGGGCCAATAAATCTAAAATGCAACCCAACATTGAAAACCAGCTGGCCAATCGGATTTGATCATAGCGAATAGTTTGCAACATTCAGAGACAGACCAGAATGCCTAATGGTAGTTATAATTCATAGTGAACTTGGTTAAAGATTAGCTAAACTTGAAAGCAAACATTCACATTTCAGTTTACAAGTCCCTATATGCGGTGGCTGCATTTGTTTCCTTTACTTTCACTTGTTGAGTCTTCTGCCAACACTCCTGTCCTAGACTGACAACGCTCATCTTCTGTACTGCATCTATGGGGGAGTTGTCACCATAGGCTGCTCTCCAGATGTGGACTACAAACACCTCCTCCTCCCCTCATCATCTTCCTTTAAACACAGTGGTTCTCAACCTCAGTCCTCAAGTACCCCCAACAGGCCATGTTTGCAGGTTTTCCTTTATCTTGCACAGGTGCTTTAATTCACAGTCAATGGCTTGGTATTTTGGACAGCTATTTTATCTAAGAGAAATTCCCAAAACATGGCCTGTTGGGGGTACTTAAGATCTGAGCTTGAGAACCACCCCTTTAACAAACCAAACCAAGCTGTCCAGCAAAGGTGGCAGTTAATGGGTTGAGACAAACAATATACCACTGACAGAGGTGCTTACAATGATCAGCCTTATTCATTTATGTAAAACCTTTATCCCAAAAGAAAAAAAAAACAAAAAAACAAAAACAAAACATTGCTGTAACTGCTTAAAAAAAGTGTTTTTTAGTCCAGGAGTCTCCAAACTATCTGAACAAAGGGACAGTTTACGGTCCTTCAGACATAGGGGCCAGACTGTGGCCAGTGTGAGTAAGCAGTGCCCCATCGTTGATGTCAGTGGGAGGAATAATGCCCCATCGTTGGTGTCAGTGGGAAGAATAGTGCCCCATCGTTGGTGTCAGTGGGAAGAATAGTGCCCCATCGTTGGTGTCAGTGGGAAGAATAGTGCCCCATCGTTGGTGTCAGTGGGAAGAATAGTGCTCCATCATTGGTATCAGCGACAAGAATTATCCCCCATTGTTGGTGTAGAAGGAATAGTGCCCTGTATCAGTGGGATGAAGAGAGTCCCAAGGGCCTGATAAAGGCAAGCAAAGGGCCACAACTGGCCCCCGGGCCACAGTCTGGAGACCACGGTCTTAGTACATCTAAGGCCTCATGCACACTGGACATTTTTGATTCTGCTCTTGGGGGTGTCTGCCATTTATTTTTCCTCTAAACGCTCCTGCATTTTGCATACATAGGAGTTTAGTGTATTTAACCTTCCCTTACTTTATCCCCCCCAAAAAACCCCGAAAAAGCCTTTAGATACACTTTTTAAAGTGATTATAAAGCTTTGTTTTTTGTTATGTCATACTTACCTCCTCTGTGCAAGGGTTTTGCACAGAGTGGCCCCGATCCTCCTCTTCTGGGGTCCCCCGTGGCGCTCCTGGCTCCTCTTCTGCGAGTGCCCCCTCGGAGAGCCGCTTCCCATGGGGGCACGCGTGCGGGCGTGCTCCTGAGTCCTGTTTCTGCGTCCATTGACACAAACAGCAGGACTCGGCCCCGACCCCAGCTCTCATGTCACTGGATTTGATTGTCAGCAGCGGAAGCCAATGAATATATATTTTTTCTTTTTAGGGGGGGGTTAATACTGCTTTAAATTATACCTTTGGGGTTACTTGATGGTATAATTTCCCTGTCACAATTTACTCCCCCCCCTCCACTTTTATTTTAATTGTACTAAATCTTATTCAGTCTACAGATTTGTATTTGTGCTCATCATACATGTCTTCCAAACAGATCGTATGTTAAGCAAAAAAAACAAAAATAATCTAAAAAACAGTAAGTTTAATAAAAAAAAAATGCAACCTCCACATCTAAGGACTGGTAAAATGCAATATATTTGATTTTTGCTTTAGATATACTTCAAATTAAAGAAACAAAAAACAAAACAAAAAAAAGGTCAATTCTTCTCAACTCTGAAAAAGCAGTTCGATCAATGACCTAAGTCAGAATATTTTCATACTGTCCTTCAGTGATTCCAGCTATAGTATGGATACTAATAGTTTCAAGAAAAGCATTCAATCTATTTTTAAATTCCATTATTGATTTTGCCATTACTACTATTGTGCAGGATAAAGCCGAATTCCAGGTATGCTCTTTTTTTTTTTGTGTGCATAGACACACACACACACACACACACACACACACACACACACACACACACTATATTAACTTTTCTTGCAAAGTTACATAGACCTGGCTTGGAGCGATGTGTATACACATATACCTGTGGAAGCTGGAAAATCGCTGTAGTAGTTGCTGCTGCTACCGTGATCACTGCTGTCTGGATCCCATGCAGAGAAGTTACCTTGCTGCATCCACAGGGGGCGCCCACTTGGCACAGGCGCCAATCACAAAACATTTTGCTCAATGAATCTGAACGTTTTTCTGAGTGGATGGGGTGGAGATCATGATGTCACTGCCCCATCTCTCCACCTCATCCAGTCAGAAAACACCTTGCATTCACAGAGAAAAATGCAAGGCTTTCTGTGAATGGCGCCCGTGCCAAGCAAGCGACCCTCTGGGGGAGATGTTACTAAAAACGGGGGCACACAGAATCTGGTGCATCTGTGCATAGTAACAACCACCCCCCTGGTCAGACGGGGTCACCCGCACCCCCCCTCTCCCCGGTTGGTCGGGTCTCGCGGTCTGTCGATCACCCAGTCCCGCACTTGCCCCATCTTGGTTGCGGGCGGGCAGCACTCCTACGGGCACTGGTTTCTATTGGGTCTCCTTCTCCTCTGCATCATGGCGGCTTCTGCTGTGCGTCTCCTCCCTCCTAGGCATGCAATAGGATCACCTGTCCTTTCAGCCAATTGGGTGACGGGTCACAGGACCCGTTTCCAGATTGGCCGGGAGGAGGATCAGTGTGACAATAGCGAATTTTCATTGGCTATTGTCACACAACTGGGTGGGCTTGGAGTGCAGTGTCCGCGTCCCAGGCACACCCTTTTTTTTTAAGCCTATTAGAGCCTCTAGCTCTAAATCACATGCGTCAAAAAAAAAAAAAAAAAAAAAATCCATAGTCCGGCGCCCTGTATGTAGATTAGGGGGCCGGACGCATGGATAGGGGGAGGAGGAGGCGACTGTGCGCCCCTAACGGACGGGCCGCCACTGCGTTTCAGTGCCGTCTTAGACCCCTTTCACACTGGGGTGGTTTTCAGGCGCTTTATCGCTGGAAATAGCCTCTGATAATCGCCTCATCAGCACGTTGATGAGGGAGGGACAAAGGAAGGCAAAATATGAGCAGATTAAAACGACAGCTTTAACCACATCCGGACCGCCGCACACCGATATACCTTATAACTTTGAAGAGGAATATTGTTATGGCAGCAGCTAGCTGCCATAACCCCGGTATCCTCTTCTTTGGCCAGCAGTCCGGTTTCCGATAATAGTGGTCTCTGCGGCGGATTCGCCGCAAGATCACTTTTATCAGTGGCGGGTGAGGCCCCCCCCCTCCCGCCGTGCTCCGGTGCCCTCCGCGGCTTACCAGAGCCGTCGGCAGCGGCGGAGACGATTAGATGCTGTCCCTTGGGTGACATGGAGACGAATGAGGGGAAGATGGCCCCCACCAGTCTCCATATCATTGCAGGGCGGAAGCGACGTCCAAACGTAACTTCCGCCCATAGCTCTTAAAAGGGCCTTTTTTTTTATTATTATTTTAAATGACAAAATTTTTTTATTATTTTTTTTTTTTATTGCATTTTAGTGTAAATATGAGATCTGAGGTCTTTTTGACCCCGAATCTCATATTTAAGAGGTCCTGTCATGCTTTTTTTCTATTACAAGGGATGTTTACATTCCTTGTAATAGGAATAAAAGCGACACATTTTTTTTTTTTAAAGAACAGTGTAAAAATAAAAAGGTAAAATAAATAAGACATTTTTTTTTTTTTTTTTAACGCGCCCCGTCCTGCTGAGCTCGCGTACAGAAGAGACAATCTGTGAGAAGCGCCCACATATGAAAACAGTGTTCAAACCACACATGTGAGGTATCGCCGTGGTCGGTAGAGCGAGAGCAATAATTCTAGCCCTAGACCACCTCTGTAACTCAAAACATGCAACCTGTAGAATTTTTTAAACGTCGCCTATGGAGATTTTTAAGGGTAAAAGTTTGTCGCCATTCCACGAGCGGGCGCAATTTTGAAGCACGACATGTTGGGTATCAATTTACTCAGCGTAACATTATATTTTACAATATAAAAAAAAAAAAAAATGGGCTAACTTTACTGTTGTCTTATTTTTTAATTCAAAAAAGTGTATTTTTTCCAAAAAAAGTGCGCTTGTAAGACCACTACGCAAATACGGTGTGACAGAAAGTATTGCAAGACCACCATTTTATTCTCCAGGGTGTTAGAATAAAAAATGTATACTGTTTGAGGGTTCTACGTAATTTTCTAGCAAATAAAACTGTTTTTAACTTGTAAACACCAAATCTCAGAAAGAGGCTCGGTCCTTAAGTGGTTAAATGACAGGACACCCGTCCTTCACCAAGCCAAGGCACAAGTAATGTGAGCGATGTTATAGGATCAACGTGGGTTCCTGAAGGTTTATGGAGTGAATTAATATCTCTGCTCTACAAGGACAGCGATGTACGCTCTGCCACGTCTGGTATAACAACATAGCTTTATGGGATTAGCAATGTTGTCATCAACATGCCCTTTATAGGGGGGGAGCTAAATGTCAATAATTCTGCAACTGAATACCTGGAGCAGCCAACAGGCTGATGAAGCAAAGTCTATATTAGGGGGATCCGCAGTGAGTGCCGTGCTCTTTAGCAGGATTTAATAGAATGCACAAAAGATCTATTGTTCTCGGGAGAAAATACAGCACTAAGTGACCTGACTTCTTAAAGGGCCAGTACAGCGATTCATCAAGGATTACTCAGTCGAGCTTTCACCGCACCTTTTACCTGAATGTAGTTTTGGAAGACGACTTTTCACATGCTTGTCGGTTCATATTTCTAATGCCCCGTACACACGGTCGGATTTTCTGACGGAAAATGTGTGATAGGACCTTGTTGTCGGAAATTCCGACCGTGTGTGGGCTCCATCACACATTTTCCATTGGACAACAAAATCCGTTGTTGGAAATTCCGATCGCGTTTACACAAATCCGACGCACAAAGTGCCACGCATGCTCAGAATAAATAAAGAGATGAAAGCTATTGGCTACTGCCCCGTTTATAGTCCCGACGTACGTGTTTTACGTTACCGTGTTCAGAATGATCGGATTTTCCCACAACTTTGTGTGACCGTGTGTATGCAAGACAAGTTTGAGCCAACATCCGTCGGAAAAAATCCATGGATTTTGTTGTCGGAATGTCCGACCACGTGTACGGGGCATTAGTCTGTCATATTACTACAAATATCCTTTGATTCTCCCTCTAGTGGTTATCTGTACATCACTTTATTTAATCACTCTACTAAAAAATGCTGAGAATAATTCAACTTAAAAGCGGAGTTTCACCCAAAAGTGGAACTTCCGCTTATACGCTTCCTCCCCCCCTCCGAGGCCACATTTGGCACCTTTCAGGGGGAACAGGGACCTGTCAGGGACCTGACAGGTCCACTTCCAGAGACAGGGGCCGTGGCCCGATCTCCCGGAAGTTGCCCTCCCCCTCCTCCTCCTCCTCCTTCCCCCACCGCCGGGCCGATTAGAAAGCCCAGTGCGCTTACGCAGTAGGGAACCAGCTCTGAAGGCTTCACTGCCAGGTTCCCTTACCAGGAATTGCAGCGGCAGCACCCAAGAGTTGATCCGAAGATCGGTTGGGGTGCCATCATCGCGGGCTCCCTGGACAGGTAAGTGCCCTAATATTAAAAGTCAGCAGCTATAGTGCTGACTTTTAATTTTTTTTCCACCCAGGCTGGACCTCCTCCTTAAGACCCCTTTCACACTGAGCCGCGGCCACGTTGGCGCTAAAGCTATGCTCATTTTAGCCGCGCTTTAGTGCTGTTTAAGCAGCGCCTTTTGGCCGCTACCCTGTTTCCCCGAAAAAAAGACCTAGCGTAATTGTCAGTGATGGCTGCAATATAAGCCCTACCCCCCAAATAAGCCCTACCCTGTTTTCCCAAAAATTAAGCCCTATCCTGAAAATAAGACCTACAAGCTTATTTGGGGGGTAGGGCTTATATTGCAGCCATCACTGACAATCACACTAGGTCTTATTTTTGGGGAAAAAGGGTAGTGGAGTGCTTTAACCCCCAAAGAAGGGGTTAAAAGCGCCCGGGTTGCGGGGCTTCCGAAGTGCTTTTCAGGCGCTTTGGAAGCGATGCCCATTCATTTCAATGGGTAGGGAGTTTTGAAAGCGCTGTATACATGGCTCCCAATCTCCCCAAAGATGCTGCTTGCAGGGCTTTTGCCAACGTCCCGCAAGCACACCGCCCCAGTGTGAAAAAAGTCACACTGAAATGAATGGGAGGCGGTTTTCGGGCGCTATTTAGAGGCTATTTCTAGCGCTAAAACGCCTGAAATCCGCCTCAGTGTGAAAGAGGTATAAAGGATAAGCCAGACGCAGAGTATAATATTTTCAATCACAACAAATCATAAATGCATTTAGAGGAGCAGAAAGACGAAACAGGGTCTGCATACGGAAAAAGCAATACAGAAACTTAATCTTCACTGCATCGGAAAACCAAAAGCACTGTTTAAGGGCTCATGCACACTGGACGTTGTAAAAAGGCCAGTAACGTAAGCTGTAGAAAGCTGTAGCTGTAGAGGGAGTTTTTCAGCGTTTTTGTAGTAGCGTTTTTTGGCTTTTTTTAGCTGTAGCAAAACTATACTCCCATAAAAGCTTATGGCTCAAAAACGCTGATTAAAAACGCAGAACAGCGTTTTTCCAGCTGAAAAACTCCGGTCAAAAGCCACTAGTTCTGTGTTTCTTTCCAGCTAGAAAATGCCCCTGCCAAAAACTGCTGCTAACAGCCTGTGTGTGCATGGACACATAGGATAACATGCTGGGTAGTTTATGGACTGCAGGAAAAAAATAAAAAAGTCTGAAGCCAAAAACAGCCACTGTAAAAACGTCCAGCGTTCAAGAAGCCTTATTCATTTTTTATATTTAAAGCAAACGCCCCCCATCCATCCATGTCTCCATGCTTTATTTTGTTGAGAAAAATGCGCCCCCCCCCCCCCAACATTTCTGGCCGTGTCCATTTTGAGTAAGGGCAAATGATTCATGGAGCATTTGCTTCCTGTAATCCATCTGCCCTTTCCTACATGCATACCTGAGCTAAGTATGCTTAGCTGAGAAAACCCCTCCTCCCCTGTTGAAGACTCCTGGGATGTATTAAATCATTTGCCAAGGCAGAAAACCAGGAAAAAAAAAAAAAAAAAAGTTTAAAACAAGTAAATACGATATACTTTCCTATCTATTTAATAATGTTTAACAGCATGGAGATTAAAAATAAATCGATGTTGATTGGGAGGGTGAAGTTCCACTTTAAAAATTGCATGTTCTCGGTTTCACAAAAATTGAAAAGGTGAATACTGAATGACCCGACTCACAGCAACATATGAACTCAACCAAAAGTCATAGTTCAGCCAAAGTTAGGTGGGCTGCATAGTCCCTGGCTCAGTCATTCTCAACCAGCTGTTCCTCTAGCTGTGACTGATTGACCTCCCATTTGATGATGTCTGCATAGTTTCGGGTCCAGGGCCACTTAGTAGAGCCAGCTGCATGAAACCAGCGATCTTTCTGGCTGTCTGCAATAGTGATTGCTTGCCATTGTAAGCACCATTCAGCCTCCTGGCCGCCAACCGACGGGGGCATTCAGCCTACTGGCCGCCAACCGACGGGGGCATTCAGCCTACTGGCCGCCAACCGACGGGGGCATTCAGCCTACTGGCCGCCAACCGACGGGGGCATTCAGCCTACTGGCCGCCAACCGACGGGGGCATTCAGCCTACTGGCCGTCACCGACGGGGGCATTCAGCCTACTGGCCGTCACCGACGGGGGCATTCAGCCTACTGGCCGTCACCGACGGGGGCATTCAGCCTACTGGCCGTCACCGACGGGGGCATTCAGCCTACTGGCCGTCACCGACGGGGGCATTCAGCCTACTGGCCGTCACCGACGGGGGCATTCAGCCTACTGGCCGTCACCGACGGGGGCATTCAGCCTACTGGCCGTCACCGAACGGGGGCATTCAGCCTACTGGCCGTCACCGAACGGGGGCATTCAGCCTACTATGCGTCACCGACAAGGGCATTCAGCCTACTTGCCGTCACCGACAAGGGCATTCAGCCTACTTGCCGTCACAGTTGGGGGCATTCAGCCTACTGACCGTCACCGACGGGGGCATTCAGCCTACTGGTCGCCATTGCAGGGGGCATTCATCCTACTGGCCGCCAATGTAAGGTGCATTCCTCCCACTGACCTCCAGTGAGTTGATTTTAGCAGGGGTTCCCCGGGATCTGAAAATTATTTAAAGGGTTCCTCAGGGGTAAAAGGTTGAGAAAGACTGCCCTGGCTTATATATTATGATTACACAGTCAACGAATTGGAGTGTGCATGTTTACGCAGTTCTCAGTCTAAAGAAGGATTGGCTTGGTGGTTTTATCTTCCAACCATGAAGTCATGTGTGAGGACACCTTTATCCTCCTGTAGAGCTCAAGGACAACTTCACTTTTTGCCTCCCATCCCTTCAGTGAAGGCACCCTGAACGTCTAGCCCTGGCCAAGCAATCCTACCACCGACATAGACCATGCCATCTCCTCTTCATTCTGTGCATGGGCACCACAGCCCCATTTACTTCTAAAGTCCTGGTCTGGCTTTTCCAATAGGAATGAGCAGGCAGCAGCAAGCACGTGCAGAAAATTGTATAATGTACGGCCAGATTTACTCCCGTTCATTGTAGACTTCACCACATTCTTCAGAATTCATACTTTCGAACTTGCTGGATGCCTGTGTCCCCCATGGTGTGCTGTACTTCTATCCCCTGAACCCTACATCAGTGCTGAGTCCTGTAGGGGGGGTCGAAGGAAGGAGCCACAGTGTGTGTCACTGGACACAAGCATCCAAAACTTCCAGAAGTCTGAACACTGGAAGGGAGCGATGGTAGGAGACATGAGCCACCAGGGAGGTTAGTACATCGCATGTGTAAGCAATCGACATGGTCACCAAGTAAGGGACTGACTAGCCGCGCCAGATTTTATTCTCTCATTCCACAAGCACATCCTAATCGTGACCCAAGTCATTTTGTTTGGACAAGGAGATGACACTTGGTGGAGAGAAGATTTGATTTAGGGAACACAATTCCCTAGTGCATAAAAAAAAATATACAGTTTCAGAGAAGGTCATTTTCTAGCAAATAAAAGTTAATAGTAGACACCTTCTAGGTCTAAATCTTCTGAGACTTTTGCTGTAAAATGTTTGACCCGATGACTTTAAGGTTGGCATTAGAGGCCACTTACCAAGCGTGTTTATGCCAAGGAGAGAATCATGGAAACCTCCAATAGTGGCTTATCTTATGGTGAAACCTTAATCCTCCCCCAATTTAAGCAGGCTTGAGGTGTTCAAAGACTGCTTATCCCACCCAGGCCAGACTGGATGCGACTCCAGAATCGGAGCAAAACCTGCAACGTGCCTGTAATGCCATTATTTTTTAAATGGTACCCCAAACACAATTGTCATGTGAAAAAAAACCCCGCAAAAAACGCAGCTAAAACACGGGGCGCCAATTGCACCTGGCTCAGAGCCAAAATTTGGTACATGAGCTTCTTAGGTCGCATTTTTGGAGTGGAGGGAGGCCGATTCAAAATGAATGGTGCCGCTCCAAAAATATGCCATAAAATGTGATGTGGTAGCGATTTTTTTTCCTGCAACCAGGAAAGAAAATAGTATTGATGGGGGAATCTAGCAAACTGTGTTGATGAGGGAAGCCCCCACATAGAGACATGGTGTTCTCCTGGCGGGGGTCAGGGGGAGCTGTCCCTGCTGGGAGAACACAGTGATTACTGTTAGCAGCTATAATAGCTGCTAGCAATAATCGCATGTAAAATCCAACAGGCTGGTGGCGCCCAAGTTGATCAATCAATTTGGGTACATTTAAGCCTGTCCATACATGATTTGAATTTTGCCTGGTGCCTAATGAACAGTGCGAGATTCGATCTGGCTATAGGGTCCCTTGACAAATATTCATGATTTGGCTTAGTAGTCCTTTTATCTTAGTTTTTTTTGTTACTGGGGTCATTTAGGGCCCATTCACATCATGTGCATTAGGCTATGTTGATCAACCCAGGCTCAACACTGTGACAAGCCAAAATCCATTGTTTCCAATAGGCACTGTTCACACCAATAGGTTGCATTTAAATGCAACATGCGTTAAAAATGTGCAAGGCGGTGTGCTGAACCGCTACTCACATCAACCAACGAATAATCACCTTTTTCAACAAGTTTTCCAACACATAGTGACATTTTATCCATGCCTCTGCACAGCAGCTCAGTGTTGTGAATGAGGCACATAAGAAACAATTATCTTCTATGTACCCTAGTGTTAGCCTGCATTTATCCAGTGCGGAAAAACACAGGTTGCTGGACATAGTACGAACCAGCCCTAGCAGAACGAGAATTTGATCGCCCTATGCGTGTTTGTCCCTCAAAAGAAGGGTGACAAGCTTCTCGCGATTTTTAAAGTCATGTTTTGGAGCAACTGCAGCGTCTCTTGCATGTCAAAATCGCATTGCGTGTTTTGCAAAGATTGCCACGCAATTTGGAATCGCAAGCAGAGTCATCATGATTCGGCCTGCAATTCAAAATCACGAAGTGTGAATGGAGCCTAAAGCTAGATACTCACTATACAACTTTCTGTAGATTTTTTTCCTTCAGATTTACTAAAACCATATAATATGAGGTCAAACCTTAAGAGTTTCAATTTGTATGCAATCAGGCAGGCCCTTGCACTACATGGTTTTGGTAAATCTAAAGGAAATCAGACAACAAAAGTTGGTATAGTGTGTATGGGATTTTAGGCTGGCCATACAATATACAATTTTCCTTTAGATTTACTAAAACCATATAATATGAAGGTCAAACCTAAACCATTGCACCACATAGTTGAAGGTAAATCTAAAAGGAAATTAAACAAGGAAATTGTATTATGTATGGCCAAGCTCTTTTGCCTGCAGCACAGATTAGCCCCAAGGCAGTGGTGTGAACTGGAGTTTAGTCACAAATATATATATATATATATATATATATATATATATATATATATATATATATATATATATATATATATATATATATATATATATATATATATATATATATATATATATATATATAAAAAAAAAAAAAACAACAATATAATATTATATAAGTAAGATTAAAAAAAATGGATAATATATATCCACACAAACACCGGATTATAAATAAATACACACATACATAAAGAACACCATATACTGTACAGAACATACACCCATTCATAATACAACACACTCACTCATTTACATCTCATTATGTCCTTTGAGAGCCATATAAATTCATTTAAAATGCTAATTGACATAATTACATGACACTGCTGTCTGTGAAGATAAACTTCCACTTGCTAAAAGTTCAAAACTTTTTCGCACTTTTGTGGGGTAAACAGCACATTTAAAGGGCAAATAAACATAATAGAAAAAAGCCTCAATGCACTGCATTTACTGGCAAATGGAGCCGATTTGAATAATGCCCTTTAAATGCAATTAGACCTTTACTGCAAGTGAAATGAGGAGGTATTGTGTCATGTAATGGCCTGGAGAAAGGTGGATGATAAAGGGCTATTTAATGACAGGTTGAAGGACGATAATTTGTGGTAACTGTAGAGCCCTGCTGCAAACACAAGTGTCAACGTGCTAAGGGATATGCTGGAAGTTGTAGTTCAAGAATAAGGAGAGGGGAGAAAGTTACCTTGTCTCATGTAATTAAAATAAATTATATATATATATATATATATATATATATATATATATATATATATATATATATATATATATACATATATACACACACTTTTCTTTTATTATTATACAGGATTTATATAGTGCCAACGGTTTGCCCAGCAATTAAAGAAAAAAGGTAGACATTACAGTTACATTACAATTTGGTAGAAGAGGAATCAAAGAGCCCTGCTTGTTGGAGCTTACAATCTAAGAGAGTCAATTGATACAACAAGGTAATAGCTGTGGGGATACACACACAGATATGTAAGGTAATACTGACACATAATCACACACATAGGTTGGACTTGATGGACTTGTGTCTTTTTTCAACCTCACCTACTATGTAACTATGCAAAATAGATACATACAGATATATAATGTATGTGTATATATCTGTAGATACATATGCATGTATCAATCTATCTATATATAGATCTCACTCTATCTATTCATCCAAATTGAAGAACTTCAAGACTAAAAATATTGTAAATGCAGGTAGTACAGAGGGGAGTGATATTTTCCAACACACAGCTCACTTCCGGTCTAGTAACCCCATAGAGAGAGAGAGAAAGAAAAAAAAACTGTCACTTTTAAGCCTCCTGTAGCCTAAAATGGCAGCAAACAGAACAATAGGCTGTACAGCAGGCTCCATACTCTCCAAGTGTCTGTTTACACACATATAGAAATTCTATTATTAGTACTAGAACACAGGGTCATGCTTCCGCATGGATATACCTTCCTACATGATGGGGGGGGGCGCTCCTAAGTCTTTCTTATAAATGGGGGCTGTCTGGCAATGTTGGCCCACTCGGCCTTTGTAGACATGATTGGGTCACTGAATTAAAAACAAGCACTAATAGTTTATTTACAAATAAAGAAAGTTGTGATCTTATCTAGGAAGAGAAAACAAACAATGTATAGTACAAAATAATGTATTTATAAATAATTATGTTGGGTGAGAATCCACAGATTATCCAGTGATGGGTATTGCAAAGCAACATTCTATAGGTGAGTACACAATACAGGGGAAGAAGTGTTCTATAGGTGAGCAGACAATACAGGGGAAGACATGTTCTATACTGTAGGTGAGCACACAATACAGGGGAAGAAGTGTTCTATAGGTGAGCAGACAATACAGGGGAAGACATGTTCTATACTGTAGGTGAGCACACAATACAGGGGAAGAAGTGTTCTATAGGTGAGCAGACATACAGGGGAAGACATGTTCTATAGGTGAGCACACAATACAGGGGAAGACATGTTCTATAGGTGAGCACACAATACAGGGGAAGAAGTGTTCTATAGGTGAGCACACGATACAGGGGAAGAAATGTCCTATACTGTAGGTGAGCACACAATGCAGAACAAGCAATATTCTATAGGTGAACACACAGCATAAAAGGAAAGCAATGCTGTATAGGTGAGTACGTAATACATGGAAAATAATATTATATAGAGGAGCACACAATACAGGGGAAGCAGTGTTCTATAGGTGAGCACATAATACAGAACAAGCTATGTTCTATAGGCCAGTATACAGCATAGGGAAAGCAATGCTGTATAGGTGAGTACATAATACATGGAAAACAATATTCTATAGAGTAGTGCACAATACAGAACAAGCAATGTTCTATAGGCGAGTGTACAATACAGGGGAAGCGACACTCTATAGGTGAGCAAACAATATAGGAGAAGCGATGATCTATAGGTGAGCACACAATATAAGCAAAGCAATAATCTATAGGTGAGCACACAATATAGGGTGAGCATTGTGATATAATAGAGCACACAATACAGGAGCAGCAACACTCTAGGTGAGCACACAATATAGGGGAAGCAATGCTCTATAGGTGAGCAAACAATATAAGGGTAAGAATGTGTTGTAGGTAAGCACACAATACAGGAAAACAAGCCGAGGACACAACACAGGCTCCTGTGTATGCTTTTCTTATAAATGGGGGCTGTCCAGCAAAGTTGGGCCAATCGGCCTTTGTTTGTAGAGACGATCGGGTCACTGAATTTAAACAACAGGCATTAATAACTTATTTTTAAACAAAGTAAGTTTGGATCTCATCTAGGAAGAAAATGTACAAAACGTTCATATTGTACCTATAAATAATTATGTTGGGCGAGCAGCCAAGAAATACCCAGGGATTGCTCTTGCAAAGCAATGTTCTTCTATAGGTGGGAACACAATACAGGGGAAGCAAGCAACAATCTATAGGTGAGCTCTCAGTACAGGGAAAGCAATGTTCTATAAGTGAACATTTAATACAGGGCAGGCAATACTCTATAGGTGAGCACACAATAGAGGCCTAGCAACGTTCTATAGTTGTACACGTAATGCAGGAAAAGCAGTGTTCTATAGGCAAGCACACGAATATTACAGGGGAAGCAACATTGTTTAGGTAAAACACACATTACAGGAAAAGCAACATTCTATAGGTGTTCACACAATACAGGAGAAGCTATGTTCTGTAGGTGTACATTCAATACAGGGAAAGCAAAGCTATATAAATTCTGTAGAATAATGATATTAATAATATATAGGTGAGCACACAATAGAGGCCTAGCAATGTTCTATAGGTGAGCACGTATTACATGGGGAAGCAATGTTGTAATGGTGAACACTTATTACAGGGAAAGCAAAGTTCTATGAATGAACACTAAATATCGGGGGAAGGAATGTTCTATAGGTGAGCACACAATACAGGAAAAGCAATGCTCTATAGGAGGAGCACACAATACAGAACAAGGAATGTCTTTTAGGTGAGTACAATACACAGACCCCAATATATATCTTTTGTGTAATGGAGACTAGTTAGCCTTTGTTTGTAGAGATGACTCCATAACTCAACACTAATCATTTATTTACACATTAAAAAGTTTTGGAGAACACAATGAAGAAAATTTGGCTGATAAATCTTAGCACCATGTCCCAATATTCAAAAGTAAATTAATCTATAAAGTAAAAAAATACTTGCTGGGACTTTTAGGATGCTGAGAAAAAAAAATATAAATAATAATAATAATTATATTATATATATATATATATATACACACACATATTCATATATTACATACAAACTTTTAGATACATTGACGATGTTATCCATTCTGTGCCACTCTTCTATGGGACAGCATTTCCCACATTTTCTGGTCTTGTGCTGCCTTTTCATTTATTATGACTTTTCTTTTTATTCTATACATTTAACGGCTTTTGTGTTACATTAAAAAAAAACAAAAAAAAAAACCCACCACAACAGTTTTTTATCCTATTTGATTATCTTGAAAGAGAACATTTCTTTGCACCCCAAAGGTCCTGGCAGTTATTTACGACTTTACAAAGTTTTGATCTCATTTAGGAAGTAAAAAGAAAAACAACAACAACAACAACATGGCACAAAAATTTAGGATGGCTTTTATATTTATAAAAAAATAATAATAATAATAATAATAATAATAATCTTGAAAGATAAAGATTCTCGGCACCCCAGAAGTTCCACCAGACATTTAGGACTCTTATGGACATTAAAAAGTTTTGATTCTTTTTAGGAAGTAAAAAGAAAACAAATGTAGAAAAGTTTAAGATGTATCTAAAAAGAATTCTTCTGGTGGAGCCACCCACAGATGATCAGATGGGAAGCTCTATAGGTGATCATACAATGAATATGTATATTGTAGATCCAGTTTTATATTTATACAGGCCTCACCCCCCCCCCCCCCCCCCCCCACACACACACACCACCCCCTCCCTCCTCTACTCACTTTGCTTGAGCTTCATCCAGGCTCTGGTCTGTAATGGTCATGATCTGTTGTAAAATATCACCAATGTCTTGCTTCCTGGGCTCCCCATTGTCTGAAGAGGCGTCATGCATGGGGTGGGGGGTGAGGGTCTGGGGCCCCCCATGAATTGGGAGTCCTGGAATTCCGACCCCCCTGGCCTGGAGTAGTCTGCCTTGCTCATCCATGCTGGGCTGATCTCTCACTGTCCTTCCTGACGATCTGTTTTCCTTTCTGATCTCCAAGTCAGCCTTGTCCTTCAATCCCTACAACTCCACCGATCCCTCCTACTCCTCCTCCTCCGACCTGGCTGGACTCCCCGGATCCCTTCCTCCACAAGTCCTTCACACACACACTGTGTCCGGGCTGAGGATCCCCGAGGATCTGCTGAGGATCTGCCTGGAGGTCCCACAATCACTGCGATCTCCGGGCTGGATGGAGCATGTTGGGGGAGGGCTGTCAGGGGGGTGACCCCGCTTTCTGGGGATCCAGGCTCCGGAGGCGATGGAGGAAGAGGCTGGGGGGAGAAAGAGGAGTGTATAATGTGAGGAGGAGAGGAGGGAGGAGGAGGAGGAGGAGGAGGAGGAGGAGGAGGAGGAGGAGGAGGAGGAGGAATGTGACTCTGCTGCCTCTCCCCTCTCCGGGATTCATCATCACAGCTCTCTGCTGCCTCCTCACTGCCGCTCTCCATACACACACCTCCCCAGGAGACACCGCAACAATGTAACTACTACTACTACACACTGCAACAATGTAACCTCTACTACTACACACTGCCGCTCTCCATACACACACCTCCCCGGGAGACACCGCAACAATGTAACCTCTACTACTACACACTGCAACAATGTAACCTCTACTACTACACACTGCAACAATGTAACCTCTACTACTACACACTGCAACAATGTAACCTCTACTACTACACACTGTCACTCTCCATACACACACCTCCCCGGGAGACACCGCAACAATGTAACCTCTACTACTACACACTGCAACAATGTAACCTCTACTACTACACACTGCAACAATGTATCCTCTACTACTACTACACACTGCAACAATGTAACCTCTACTACTACACACTGTCACTCTCCATACACACACCTCCCCGGGAGACACCGCAACAATGTAACCTCTACTACTACTACACACTGCCGCTCTCCATACACACACCTCCCCAGGAGACACCGCAACAATGTAACCTCTACTACTACTACACACTGCAACAATGTATCCTCTACTACTACACACTGCAACAATGTAACCACTACTACTACACACTGCAACAATGTAACCACTACTACTACACACTGTCACTCTCCATACACACACCTCCCCGGGAGACACCGCAACAATGTAACCTCTACTACTACACACTGCAACAATGTAACCTCTACTACTACACACTGCAACAATGTAACCTCTACTACTACACACTGCAACAATGTAACCTCTACTACTACACACTGCCGCTCTCCATACACACACCTCCCCGGGAGACACCGCAACAATGTAACCACTACTACTACTACACACTGCAACAATGTAACCTCTACTACTACACACTGCCGCTCTCCATACACACACCTCCCCGGGAGACACCGCAACAATGTAACTACTACTACTACACACTGCAACAATGTAACCTCTACTACTACACACTGCCGCTCTCCATACACACACCTCCCCGGGAGACACCGCAACAATGTAACCTCTACTACTACACACTGCAACAATGTAACCTCTACTACTACACACTGCAACAATGTAACCTCTACTACTACACACTGCAACAATGTAACCTCTACTACTACACACTGTCACTCTCCATACACACACCTCCCCGGGAGACACCGCAACAATGTAACCTCTACTACTACACACTGCAACAATGTAACCTCTACTACTACACACTGCAACAATGTATCCTCTACTACTACTACACACTGCAACAATGTAACCTCTACTACTACACACTGTCACTCTCCATACACACACCTCCCCGGGAGACACCGCAACAATGTAACCTCTACTACTACTACACACCGCAACAATGTAACCTCTACTACTACACACTGCCGCTCTCCATACACACACCTCCCCGGGAGACACCGCAACAATGTAACCTCTACTACTACTACACACTGCCGCTCTCCATACACACACCTCCCCAGGAGACACCGCAACAATGTAACCTCTACTACTACTACACACTGCAACAATGTATCCTCTACTACTACACACTGCAACAATGTAACCACTACTACTACACACTGCAACAATGTAACCACTACTACTACACACTGTCACTCTCCATACACACACCTCCCCGGGAGACACCGCAACAATGTAACCTCTACTACTACACACTGCAACAATGTAACCTCTACTACTACACACTGCAACAATGTAACCTCTACTACTACACACTGCAACAATGTAACCTCTACTACTACACACTGCCGCTCTCCATACACACACCTCCCCGGGAGACACCGCAACAATGTAACCACTACTACTACTACACACTGCAACAATGTAACCTCTACTACTACACACTGCCGCTCTCCATACACACACCTCCCCGGGAGACACCGCAACAATGTAACCTCTACTACTACACACTGCAACAATGTAACCACTACTACTACTACACGCTGCAACAATGTAACCTCTACTACTACACACTGCAACAATGTAACCACTACTACTACACACTGCAACAATGTAACCTCTACTACTACACACTGCAACAATGTAACCTCTACTAGTACACACTGCAACAATGTAACCACTACTACTACACACTGCCACTCTCCATACACACACCTCCCCGGGAGACACCGCAACAATGTAACCACTACTACTACTACTACACACTGCAACAATGTAACCTCTACTACTACACACTGCAACAATGTAACCTCTACTACTACACACTGCCACTCTCCAAACACACACCTCCCCGGGAGACACCGCAACAATGTAACCTCTACTACTACTACACACCGCAACAATGTAACCTCTACTACTATACACTGCCGCTCTCCATACACACACCTCCCCGGGAGACACCGCAACAATGTAACCTCTACTACTACACACTGCAACAATGTAACCTCTACTACTACACACTGCAACAATGTAACCTCTACTGCTACTACACACTGCAACAATGTAACCACTACTACACACTGCAACAATGTAACCACTACTACTACTACACACTGCAACAATGGCAACAATGTAACCACTACTACACACTGCAACAATGTAACCACTACTACACACTGCAACAATGTAACCACTACTACTACACACTGCCGCTCTCCAGACACACACCTCCCCGGGAGACACCGCAACAATGTAACCTCTACTACTACTACTACTACACACTGCAACGATGTAACCTCTACTACTACTACTACTACACACTGCAACGATGTAACCTCTACTACTACTACTACACTCTGCAACAATGTAACCTCTACTACTACTACTACTACTACACTCTGCAACAATGTAACCTCTACTACTACACACCGCAACAATGTAACCTCTACTACTACACACTGCAACAATGTAACCTCTACTACTACACACTGCCACTCTCCATACACACACCTCCCTGGGAGACACCGCAACAATGTAACCTCTACTACTACTACTACTACACACTGCAACAATGTAACTACTACACTGCAGCAATGTAACTACTACTACACACTGCAACAATGTAACTACTACTACACACTGCAACAATGTAACTACTACTACACACTGCAACAATGTAACCTCTACTACTACTACTACACACTACAACAATGTAACCACTACTACTACACACTGAAAAAATGTAACCTCTACTACTACTACTACTACTACTACACACTGCAACAATGTAACCACCACTACTACTACACACTGCCACTCTCCATACACACACCTCCCCGAGAGACACCGCAACAATGTAACCTCTACTACACACCTCAACAATGTAACCTCTACTACTACACACTGCAACAATGTAACTACTACACACTGCAACAATATAACCTCTACTACTACTACTACACACTGCAACAATATAACCTCTACTACTACTACTACACACTGCAACAATGTAACCACTACTACTACACACTGCAACAATGTAACCTCTACTACTCCTCACTGCCACTCTACATACACACACCTCCCCGGGAGACACCGCAACAATGTAACCACTACTACTAATACTACCACACACCGCAACAATGTAACCACTACTATACACAGCAACAATGTAACCACTACTACACACTTCCACTCTCCATACACACACCTCCCCGGGAGACACTGCAACAATGTAACTACCACTACTACACACTGCAACAATGTAACCATTACTACTAATACTGCACACTGCAACAATGTAACCTCTACTACTACACACTGCCACTCTCCAAACACACACCTCCCCGGGAGACACTGCAACAATGTAACCACTACTACTACACACCACGAGTAGATACATTATACACATACAATATGACCTCCTACATCACCAGAGGGCATTGTTCCCTTCTTCATCCTTTTCCATCCCCCGCTGGTAGATACTACTACACACTACAGCAGTGAAAGTACTGCTAATATGTTTATTGCTACTACACAGTGCAACAAATGTAGCTGCTACTACTACTACACACTGCAACAATGCGACCACCTCCATCCACCCAGAGAGCATTATCCACTGTTCTATCTTGTGGCATCTTCCCAAGAGTTACCACACTCTGCAACAATGTAACCACTTACATCCACCTAGAGAACATTGAACCCGGCTCCATCCTGTGCCATCTCCCTGGGAGATACTACTGTGCTGAATGAATGACACCACCTACATCTGCCTAAAGGGCATTGTCCCCTGTTCTCTTCTTTGCCATCTCCCCGGGAGATACTACACACTGCAACCATGTAACCACCCACACTCACCCAGAGGGCATTATCCTCTGCTCCATCTTCCCCAGGAGATTCTACTTCACACTGCAACCATGTAACCACCTCCACGTGCCCTACGGGTATTGTCCTGTGCTCCATGCTGTGAGCTGAGTGGAGAGGACAGACACACTGACACACATTGCCCTGACAGGTCCATGCACCCGGCTGCTGCTTCCATCTTCTCAAAGGTTAAATGTACAGCTTCAGATATACTTACATTTTTATTATTAATAAATGTTATCAAAAATAAAAAGCCAATTCACATCCGTTATTTTTTTCATTTGTCAATGCAAGTTAACCACTTCAGCCCCGGAAGGATTTACCCCCTTCCTGACCAGAGCACTTTTTACAATTCGGCACTGCGTCGCTTTAACTGCTAATTGCGCGGTCATGCAATGCTGTACCCAAACGAAATTTGCGTCCTTTTCTTCCCACAAATAGAGCTTTCTTTTGATGGTATTTGATCACCTCTGCCGTTTTTATTTTTTGCGCTATACACGGAAAAAGACCGAAAATTTTGAAAAAAAATGATATTTTCTACTTTTTGTTCTAAAAAAAATCCAATAAACTCAATTTTAGTCATACATTTAGGCCAAAATGTATTCGGCCACATGTCTTTGGTAAAAAAAATGTCAATAAGTGTATATTTATTGGTTTGCGCAAAAGTTATAGCGTCTACAAACTAGGGTACATTTTCTGGAATTTACACAGCCTTTAATTTATGACTGCCTATGTCGATTCTTGAGGTGCTAAAATGGCAGGGCAGTACAAAACCCCCACAAATGACCCCATTTTGGAAAGTAGACACCCCAAGGAATTTGCTGAGAGGCATGTTGAGCCCATTGAATATTCATTTTTTTTGTCCCAAGTGATTGAATAATGACAAAAAAAAAAAAAAAAAAAAAAAATTACAAAAAGTTGTCACTAAATGATATATTGCTCACACAGGCCATGGGCATATGTGGAATTGCACCCCAAAATACATTTAGCTGCTTCTCCTGAGTACGGGGATACCACATGTGTGGGACTTTTTGGGAGCCTAGCCGCGTACGGGGCCCCGAAAACCAAGCACCGCCTTCAGGATTTCTAAGGGCGTACATTTTTGATTTTACTCCTCACTACCTATCACGGTTTTGAAGGCCATAAAATGCCCAGATGACATAACCCCCCCCCAAATGACCCCATTTTGGAAAGTAGACACCCCAAGCTATTTGCTTTGAGGCATGTTGAGTCCATGGAATGTTTTATATTTTGACACAAGTTGCGGGAAAGTGACAATTTTTTTTTTTTTTTTTTTTTTTTTGCACAAAGTTGTCACTAAATGATATATTGCTCACACAGGCCATGGGCATATGTGGAATTGCACCCCAAAATACATTTAGCTGCTTCTCCTGAGTACGGGGATACCACATGTGTGGGACTTTTTAGGAGCCTAGCCGCGTACGGGACCCCGAAAACCAAGCACTGCCTTCAGGATTTCTAAGGGCGTACATTTTTGATTTTACTCCTCACTGCCTATCACAGTTTCGGAGGCCATGGAATGCCCAGGTGGCACAAACCCCCCCCAAATGACCCCATTTTGGAAAGTAGACACCCCAAGCTATTTGCTGAGAGGCATGGTGAGTATTTTGCAGCTCTCATTTGTTTTTGAAAATAAAGAAAGACGAGAAAAAAAAATTTTTTTTTTCTTTTTTCAATTTTCAAAACTTTGTGACAAAAAGTGAGGTCTGCAAAATACTCACTATACCTCTCATCAAATAGCTTGGGGTGTCTACTTTCCAAAATGGGGTCATTTGGGGTTTTTTTTTGCCACCTGGGCATTCCATGGCCCCCGAAACTGTGATAGGCGGTGAAGAGTGAAATCAAAAATTTACGGCCTTAGAAAGCCTGAAGGCGGTGCTTGGTTTTCGGGGTCCCGTACGCGGCTAGGCTCCCAAAAAGTCTCACACATGTGGTATCCCCGTACTCAGGAGAAGCAGCAGAATGTATTTTGGGGTGTAATTTCACATATTCCCATGGCATGTTTGAGCAATATATCATTTAGTGACAACTTTGCGCAAAAAAAAATAAAAAAAATAAAAAATTGTCTCTTTCCCGCAACTTGTGTCACAATATAAATTATTCCATGGACTCAACATGACTCTCAGCAAATAGCTTGGGGTGTCTACTTTCCAAAATGGGGTCATTTGGGGGGGGTTTGAACTGTCCTGGCATTTTATGCACAACATCTAGAAGCTTATGTCACACATCACCCACTCTTCTAACCACTTGAAGACAAAGCCCTTTCTGACACTTATTGTTTACATAAAAAAATAATTTTTTTTTGCAAGAAAATTACTTTGAACCCCCAAACATTATATATTTTTTTTAAAGCAAATGCCCTACAGATTAAAATGGTGGGTGTTTCATTTTTTTTTTTCACACAGTATTTGCGCAGCGATTTTTCAAACGCATTTTTTGGGGAAAAAACACACTTTTTTACATTTTAATGCACTAAAACACACTATATTGCCCAAATGTTTGATGAGATAAAAAAGATGATCTTAGGCCGAGTACATAGATACCAAACATGACATGCTTTAAAATTGCGCACAAACGTGCAGTGGCGACAAACTAAATACATTTTTAAAAGCCTTTAAAAGCCTTTACAGGTTACCACTTTAGATTTACAGAGGAGGTCTACTGCTAAAATTACTGCCCTCGATCTGACCTTCGCGGCGATACCTCACATGCATGGTGCAATTGCTGTTTACATTTGACGCCAGACCAACGCTTGCGTTCACCTTAGCGCGAGAGCAGGGGGGACAGGGGTGCTTTTTTTTTTTTTTTTTTTTTTTTTCTTTATTATTATTATTTTTTTATCTTATTTTTAAACTGTTCCTTTCATTTTTTTTTTTTTTTAAATCATTTTTATTGTTATCTCAGGGAATGTAAATATCCCCTATGATAGCAATAGGTAGTGACAGGTACTCTTTTTTGCAAAAATTGGGGTCTATTAGACCCTAGATTTCTCCTCTGCCCTCAAAGCATCTGATCACACCAAGATCGGTGTGATAAAATGCTTTCCCAATTTCCCAATGGCGCTGTTTACATCCGGCGAAATCTACGTCATAAAATGCTCGTAGCTTCCGGTTTCTTAGGTCATAGAGATGTTTGGAGCCACTCTGGTCTCTGATCAGCTCTATGGTCAGCTGGCTGAATCACCGGCTGCATTTTCAGGTTCCCTGTTGAGACAGGAGAGCCAGAGAAAAACACGGAAGATGTTGGGGGGGGGGGGGCATTCCCTCCCACTGCTTGTAAAAGCAGTCTAGAGGCTAATTAGCCACTAGGATTGCTTTTACATGAAAGCCGACCGCTGGCTGAAAAGAATGATACCAAGATGATACCTAAACCTGCAGGCATCATTCTGGTATAACCACTCAAAGTCGTGAATGGCATACCTGAAGACAAAAAAATGGTTAACAATAAAGCACAGTAAACGGTAAGGTATAAAAAAATTGCATACCTGAAAAGCAAACATGATAAAACATAATAACAATAACAATAACAATAACAATAAAACATTGCAGAATAGAATACAGTAAAAAAGAGCAGAACAATAGAGAGAGAATAGAGAGAGAGAGAACAATAAAACGACAACTATTTTTATTTTATATTTTTGTTTGTGTTTTTTTTTTTTTACACTTTTTTTTGTAACTAACTATAATAACTGTAACCGGTTCCAGGTTCGGGTCTCTCAAAATGCGATGGCATCTTGGGAGACCCTGTGAAAGTGTGCCTAGTCTGTGCAATGTTGTACCCTACGCTAATACTCAACTAGTGCATGGTAGCGTTCAAAACATTCACCAATGCAAAGACCAGGATTGTCAGGACAGGAGGGACAATAATAGCGGGTGTCACGGCTATATCCGCGCTTGCTGCAGACACAACATATTTTTTGGGGGGTTCGCTGGGTAGGGGTACTCGGGAGGACATAAAGAAAATGCCTCTCATGCAGCCGACTGCATTTGGTTGGGGATGTGAATGGGGGAAGTACGGGCGCTGCAGAAGCGGTGGGTTCCCAATTAGGATTGGCGAATGCAGCAGGAAGGGCACTATGGGCATGACGGGCCTGTGTTTGTCTTTTTGGTGGCAGCGGGACACTACTTGTGCTTGCCACCTCACCAGCTTGAACTGCACTTATGGGACTCGCCACGTCACCAAGTGTTACTGCAGTGCTGGTTTGACTACGACCGGGGTGACAGTGATCGATCGATACTGCACTTGGGTGGGCTGGGCTCGCCTGGGCGGAGGGGCAAAACGCAGGTGCTAGCAGGTATCTGGGCTGATCCCGCTAACACTGCGTTTTTGGGAACCCTAAACTGCTGGGGACGCTAGTATAGATCTGATCGGATCAGATATTGATCCGATCAGATACTATACCACTAAGGGAGGTGTATGGTGCGTGTACGGTGCGTGCGTGGGTGTTCGCGGTACTGGCGCTAATCTGACGCTGCCTGGGGCAACGCATATCACCGCCGGGCGATCAGGGGGCTAAACCTTTATTCGGTAATAAACGGCGGGTGCCCTGACACTATAAAAAATAAACTAACTAACCAGCGTCACCCGTAACAGTTATACGGTGATCAGTGGTGAAAGGGTTAACTAGGGGGCAATCAAGGGGTTAAAACATTTATTAGATAGTATATGGGGGTCCCTGTCGCTATAAAACACTGACGGCGAACCTAAATATTTACGTCCCTAACTAGCGTCACCAGTGACACTAATACAGCGATCAGAAAAATGATCGCTTAGCGACACTGGCGACAGGGGGTGATCAAGGGGTTAAAACTTTATTAGGGGGGGTACTGGCGCTAATCTGACGCTGCCTGGGGCGACGCATATCACCGCCGGGCGATTAGGGGGCTAAACCTTTATTCGGTAATAAACGGCGGGTGCCCTGACACTATAAAAAATAAACGAACTAACCAGCGTCACCCGTAACGGTTATACGGTGATCAGTGGTGAAAGGGTTAACTAGGGGGCAATCAAGGGGTTAAAACATTTATTAGATAGTATATGGGGGTCCCTGTCGCTATAAAACACTGACGGCGAACCTAAATATTTACGTCCCTAACTACCGTCACCAGCGACACTAATACAGCGATCAGAAAAATGATCGCTTAGCGACACTGGTGAGGGGGGGTGATCAAGGGGTTAAAACTTTATTAGGGGGGGTAAGGGGGGTACCCTAGACCTACAGGGGGGTTACAGTAACTGTCCTAACACTGCTAACTGTCACAAACTGACACTATGCAGTAATCAGGAAAAAAAAAAAAAAAAAAAAAAAAAAACCTGCTTGGTGTCAGTTTGTGACAGGGGGGGGGGGTGATTGGGGGGGGATCGGGGGGCGATCGGGGGGGGATCGGGGGTGTAATGTATGCCTGGCATGTTCTACTGTGTGTGTTTGTGTTGTGCACTTACTTACATGTCATCTCTCCTCGGCGCTGGAACGGAAACTGACAGCCGAGGAGAGATGACATCACATCCTCTGCCTCTGTGTACTATACAGAGGCAGGGGATGTTTGTCAGTGGCTGGGAGCGATCGCGAGGGGGGGGGCCACGATCGGATGGTCTCCCCCTCGTCTCTCATCGCTCCCAACCAAATGCCGACCGCAGCTGGCACCGGGGGGGGGTCCGATCGGACCCCCCACCCGCGGGAAGGCAATCACGTTTCAGGTACGTGATTTTGCCTGCCCGTGCCGCTCTGCTCACGTATATAGGCGTGAGGCGGTCGGCAAGTGGTTAATAAAGGATTTTGACAGTAAGGTGCGGGGAAATCCCCTCGAAGGGCCCGGTCACACTACTGTGGGGGGTAACATAACCAATAACCAGTGCGGTATTGTAGTTTGTAGCAATGCACATTACAGGTGCAGCTCAAAAAATTTGAATAATGTCAAAAAGTGAATTTATTTCAGTAATTCAATTCAAAAAGTGAAACTCATATTTTATAGATTACACACACAGAGTGATATATTTCAGGCATTTATTTCTTTTCATCTTAATGATTATGGCTTACAGCTAGGGAAAACCCCAAATTCAGTATCTCAGAAAATTATAATATTACATAAGACCAATAAAAAAAGGATTTTGTAATACAGAAATGTTGTCTTACTGAGAAGTCTGTCCATGTAGAGTATAGTAAGCACAATACTTGGTCGGGGCTCCTTTTCCATGAATTACGGCATCAATGCGGTGTGGCATGGAGGTGATCAGCCTGTGGCACTGCTGAGGTGTTATGGAAGCCCAGGTTGCTTTGATAGCGGCCCTTCAGCTCGTCTGCATTGCTGGGTCTGGTGTCTCTCATCT